>OZ053311.1:9412141-10012141 GCA_964056655.1 Arabis hirsuta
ACAAACACCGGTAGTACCGACGACAAGGATTCGAAACCGACCCAGAAATTTTTTCAACAATCACGGATCCGCAGTGACATTTTTTGGAATTCCAGGAACCCTAATTCGTTCAGAGAATGTGCCATATGTGTTCGTCGATGCTTCAGAGTTGCAGCTCATATCGAAATCGGAAAATCGGGAAAAGCCAAGTAAAAGGATTCGAAAAATCGGAAATGGGACAGTAAACGGAATCGGAAAATCGATTTATGAAAGGAAAGAAAATTGATTTATGAAAGGAAAGAAAATCGATTTGCGAAAGGCAAAAGAAAATCGATTTGTAGAGGGATTGAAGGAACCCACTTGAAGGAGGGATGTGCCGCCTTTTGAAAAGCAGAAATGGAGAAGAAGAGGATGATGCGAGAGGAATTTTTGAATTTTTTCAATCTTTGGAAAAAAGGATTCACAGGTGCGCCGCCTTTTCGCACGTGTGTAGCTGCCAAATGTGCCAAGTTGTACATGATTGACCAGTTGTACAATTTTTGGCAAGTTGTACTTTTTAAAAATTTTCTTAAATGTTAGGTATACACATGTTTAATGACAACATTTGTAGTTGCACAAATGGTTTATGGTAATTTATATATAATAGAAACAGTTTTATGGAATAATATTTGACAGAACATAATTTTAATGACCGTTTGTAAGTTTAAGTGGTTAACATATGGAAAGTAACCATTAAACTGTAATGTCTAACATGAGATATTATAACCAAGTAACACAACCAATTGTTCAAAATTTATATTATTTTTTTGTACTCAAATGTTAATTTGAATATGACATAAATATTCAAAATTTATATTTAGTAAAAATAATGTTACCGTTTTTTATTAAATATAATTTTTTTTTTAATTTTTTTTTATTTAGTAAGTAATAAATCAATGATATAATTTAATAAGTAACAAATCAATTATATAATTTAATAAGTAATAAATCAATTATATAATTTAATAAGTAGTAAATTAATTATATATTTTTTAAAAATAAAATATCATTATTTAAATAATATAAATTTAACAAAAACTAGTAAATAATTATTGTAATATAAATTAAATAAATTAGTTTTAAAACTATTATTTTAAAACAATATCTAACAATAGTGTAACAAGTAAATTAAAAAGATGAAGATTAATATCACAAGTCTAGTTGGACAATCACGAAACAAGTTGTACTTAGTTATACAAAGATAAAACCATCAATATCCATTACACTCCACAATTAAACCAACGATCAGCAAAGTTTTCCGGTTGTTGAACAGATGACGACTCAGGCACGGAAGATGATCGAGGAATGGAAGATGATCTCGAGGTACGACGTCCTTGTTCTCCGGTTGAGGGAAACCTCCTTGTTCGTTTTCTTCCCTTCTTTTTCACATACGCCTTAGGATGGACAATCAAATCACACACATCCTAAGGCACCGTCCACATATCCATACTAGGAACTGGATATATCGACTTCGCATATGCCAATGTCCACTGCTCCATCCAGTAATACTTAGAGCAAAATTCATGCAATGGAAACTCAGTACCGATGCTATTCTTTGCTGCCATGGCAGCAGCTATAGCATGCACGCACAGATATTTGTCAATATCAAAACACTTGCAATCGCATGTCTTATTCTTCAAATCAACCACATAACTACTCCCATCAATTGCAGTCACCTTGTATTCAAGAAAGTACAAGTTTATCTCGGTCACTGGTAAGAGCTTAGCTTCCGTACATCGTGTGTGCATCAATTTCTCAACATACGGAACTAGCTTCTGCCCTTCCGGTGTTTCCACGGACATCTTTCTATGCTTGTTCCACCATTCAGTAACTTTTTCAATAATCGCATCGATCATTGGTAACAACGCATATGTCCTCGCTTGTACAAAAACACCACTAATCGATTCAACATTATTAGTTGTATCTATATTGTACCTTGACCCGGGAAAATAACACCTTGCCCATTTCTCCTGTCCAACATTATTCTTCAGATACGCACCTGCGTTCGGATACTTTTTGACAAAAGCAGCAAAGAGGTTCAGGAACTCAGGCTCTGTGTAAGCCCTACTACACTCCATGAAAGTTTTTGCAACCAAATCTCTATTGACGTTTTTGTAACTCAATTTAACATTCTGAGACAAATGATAAATACAATACCCATGGTGAGACAAAGGGTACACTGCACTTACAGACTTGATGAGGCTTTGATGTCTGTCAAAACAGAAGACCAGTTCAGGACAATCTGGTACAACTGTTTTCAACTTTTCAAAAAACCAGGTCCAACTTGCATCTTTCTCACGATCAACTACACCAAAAGCAACCGGATAATGGTGATGATCTGGATCTTGACCTGTTGCCACGATAAGCACTCCACCAAACTTATTAGTAATACATGTGCCATCCACAATGATCACCTTCCTCATGGCTTGGAAGCCTTCAATGCAAAGACCCAAAGCAAAAAATAGGTACTTAAACCTCTTTTTTCATCCAGTTCAACATATGAAACTGTACCGGGATTCTTCTTCTCCAACATGTGCAAATAAGAATACACATTCCTATAGCTATCCTCTGGAGTACCGCGAACATCAGCAGCTGCTAGTTTCTTCCCTCTATTTGCGGTCGAATATGCTTGAACCAAAGGGATGAGATGTTTTGGAGCTGGAGTCTGTATCGAACATGGGTAATCTTCTTGCAATACAGATGCAACCAATCGTGCTGTGCCTCTCCTTTTCTGTCTCATTGTACTCGTAGTTGACCGCGAGCATGTATGCATCTTGTGGTACGTTCTGACCGAGAAAGTATCTGACGGCATATCCTTCGCAGCTCCAAGAAACCACTTGCAACCTTTTTTACGTTCACAACATTTTACCACAAACAACACCTTATCCGACTTCATATCAAACTCAAAACAGTTTTTGTGCGCCGCTGCCTCAACTATATCTTTCACTGCATTCTTACTTGGAAATTCTTGACGTATCTTCAGATTCAAGCCATCTTCCCATTCTACATTTACCGTCGGGGTTGCCTCACCTTCAAATGTTTCATAGTTATCTATATTTTCTCGTTCTTCGTCAGAGATAACCATGGTGGCCCCAACGTTAGAATTTTTTGACGCTTCTCCTTCAAACTGAGTTGTGTTCTCATCTTCAGTCGTGTTCTCATCTGAACATGTCCCACTTTTATTCACCTCATCATTACTTCCAACAAATAAACTTCCTCGATCTTCCTCACACTCATGCTCCTTATCTTTGACAACTTCCACATGCAAAACATAGAATTTATCTTCATTCATTTCCAAAAAAGATACAGCATCATCATCATCGAAGATATATAGTGGTATCGTTCGGTCCACTGGATCTGCAACGTAACTCAATTTCAGCTTAGTCCTAGCTTCATCAACATTTGCCTTTAAACATATTTTATTCACCAAATATGAATAAGTGACGTCTTCGTACGATCTCTCCAATCTAAGAAATTGATGAATTTGACTTGAAATCCATTTGTTTTCTTTTCCTTTTTTCAAATAGTATCCCCCAAAATCAAAAACTATCTTCATGCGAGGATTATTACTCAATGCGCCCCCTGAAATTCAATACAAAGCCAAATTAGATTCGGTTATACCAAGGTGTTCTTTTTTTTTTTCAAGTTATACCAAGTTATATAAGTTGCACGATTTAATTTTGAACAGTTATACCAAGTTATACAAGTTGTACCGAAATCCAGTAAACCAAGTTTAACAAGTTATACCAAGTTGCACGATTTAGTTATTTAACAAGTTATACCAAGTTATACAACTTGTACCGAAATCCAGTAAACCAAATTTAACCAGTTATACCAAGTTCAACAAGTTGAACCAAAATCAAATATACCAAGTTATACAAGTTGCACAATTTTGCCATTTACCAAGTTATACCGAAATATACTAAATCAATTCAGTTCTTCATCCTACGATTCAATTCAATTCAATTCAAGTGTAACTATAATCTATGCATATTAATCAAAATTCAACCCAGATCGACTACGACTACAAGAACAAACGAGAATGAGGAATTATAATGCGCATTCAAGAAAAACATTGAAATCTACAAAATACTTAATTCAATTAATTTGCAAAATTATGGTTCACATTGTACAAGATTTTCTTTAATACATAATTTATGAGTTTTATATACAAAATAGAACAAGAAATCGGACCTCAATCCAATTTTTCAAAGCTTGGTCGGATGTTAATGGTGGTTTCTCGAAGAAGAGAGAGGGCGAAGAAGAAGGTCGAGATTAGAGGAGACAGTCACGAAGAGGAGACACAGGTAGGATCCATCACAATTTTAATTTCTTTTCCATCTTTAATTTTATTACATAAGGGTATTAAGACAACTTTAGGGTAGAGATGATTTAAAAAAAAGTCATAGAGGTATATGAGGACATGGTCCCTCTTTTGTGGCTTTTCTACCAACGAGATTTGTCTTCATTGCATCAAATTCAAAATCAACTAAATTCTTCACAAGTTATTTTTTAACCAGTTTACTTTGAAAAGTCAATGCTTTTAAAAGCGGACTGGACCCGCGATTGAATCGGGTTTAACCGAAAACCAAAGATAAAACTGGATTGAGTTGACATTCAAACCCAAACATAGTTAAATCGGGTAAAAAGCTGATCTGAACCAACAAAAACTTGGAAACCGGCGATCTAATCAAACCGTATTAAACCAAATTTAATTGTTAATGCGATTAATAAAAGTCTAATTCTTTATTAATTCATTATGTTCCATACCGTATTATCTTTACATCCGAACCGCACCTATAAACCCATTAAGGCCTAGCTGGACCAAAGCTATGACACTATGGTATAAATACATCGTTACAATCGAAGTCGATCTTAGTACGATCACTAAAGCATGGATTTCAACCCCAAGTCCAACTTCATTACGATTAAGCGTCACCCGACCACACAACTAACATCGCTGCAAAGAGGACCAGCTCGAAAGTAGCACAGAGACGCTCCGAAACCCCTTTTGAGATCAAACATACTTACAGAGGATCTGACTCTGAATCATCACTTAGCTCAGCCATTTTAAGATAGCGCACCCCAGATAAAGTTCACACTTCATAGACAAAACCAAGAAACCACGCGGTACTAAGGTGGGCCAAAGTTGTGGCGAGCTCGCCACTTTGATCTTCTTTAGTTCATAAAAGCAATTGAGCGAGGAATAGCTGAGCTAACCTAAGCCAGCCAGACCACCTCTAATCAACATTTTTTTATAAAGAACCTTCAATCGAGATAAGTCATCTAAACAAGATAAAATAATTGAAAGATTCTAGACAAAGCTAAAAAAGCAAGCAAGCTGGAACTATATCCATAAAATCTCATATAGGTAGAGTTCAAATCCATAGAACCCGATGGATAAACTGGGGGATAAATGCCTTCCGGACTTTAGGGCAAGTCAAAATGAAGTCATTAGTACAAGAGAAAATCGGTATCAAGGAGGACAACTATGGATACCCAAGCTTTCTCGTTTAACAGACTAGGCGGAGACCTCCAGGAGAGCAAGATTTTTAATCGAGAAATCGAATACCACTGCATCAATAAAAGTCTCCTCCAGAGCAAGATTGCGGACCATCATGTACTCCTACTCCCCCTTGACGGTTGAATTTGTCTGGGAGAGATGTTCGAGCAGTTGGAGGTTGGCTATCAACTCATGAAGGTGAATCTCCGCTTTTACTTCAATCTCCTTCATGAAAAACTTTTCCTTTATACCCTCCATGATCTCACTATACCGTGCGGACAACTCAGCAAGCTCTGACCAAACGGCAGTCGCTACCGCATCGTCCCTTGATTCTATTAGCTAGCGGTGCTCCCCCTTTAGTACCTGAACCATGTCGTCAACCGTCTCCAAAGCATTCCTAAAAACCAACCCATCTATTTTATCTTGGTGCATGTAAGCGTGAATGCTTCGATCGGCTAACTTTTATCCCATGTAGTGTCCGCAAGTGCAGCCTTCAGTTTCTCAACCTTTTCTATGCAAGGAGTTGCACGGAGGCGCATCTCGGCATCAGCCACTATGACATTAGCTACTTTCATCGCCTGGCAACAAAAGGAAAAAGGGAAAGCAGTAAAACAGATGAAGTTTAAACTCTGCATAGGTCGAAGAAAGGAAAACATAGAAGCCAACCTTGCCAAAAGAGTTGGCCATCTTAGTGTAGCCCTCGTAAAGGATGAAATCCCCTACGTCTGGAACGGAAGAGCCAGCGGGAACACAACGAGGGAAGAACAAACAAATTTGAGCTCATGGAGTTGTATATACCGGCAAAGGCACATGCAAGCTAGCCGAGGGCCCATCCATACGAGGGGGCGTGTAATACCCGCACCTAGGACTATGAATCCTACCGTAGGTGATAGTCAATTTATGTATTTCACTCCTCTAAAATATCTTTATTATATTGTGCGGTGAAATTACAACGTATGGAACTCTACACTACCACGCTTTGGGAAAATCTTCACTGCATCTGCCACATCCTCTTGCATGGCCCTCCCATGATCCACCTGATCGGATATCTAATCCTGCAATCCTTGTAAGAGGGTGAGTATTGAATACTCAGTAAGATGGTCTACTCCATCTCACGACTTAACTAAACCTATCTACCCTATTCTACCACAACTCCACATGATGCCTTAGCACCATGTACCAATCACACACCACATATCGTAACTAGGTGAGCCCACCGGCTGACCCCTAGTTTTCATTCTCCTCACCACAATCTCGGGCAACTAAGGTGTCCACCTGACACATTCAGAGTTCCCATAGAGTAGTACAAAGGTGTCCCTCCAGACACATTCAGAGTACTTTCACACCACACACACACAACTATGGAACAAAGGTGTCCCTCCTAACACATTCAGAGTACCATATACATAGTAGTCAGCCTGTCAGCCAATTTTCACTCCTCAAGACTCCTCGAGCCCTTTTAGCGGCATCTCTGTGCAGCTAGGTCTTCGTGCCACTATCTCAAACCAAACAAGCAAGTCGGCGACGAATGCTCATACAAACGCCCCTATGCATTAATATAAATGTGGCACTGTGAACCTACTATCCTATCAAATTATATGTCATACTACTCTAGACTCTCCTAAGGTTCAGAATCATTATCTACTCCATTTTAACCTATTCAATTATTCTACGTTCTCAATAAATAGCCGAAAATTTCAAACAATACATTTGCCCCGTATGGTCGACCCCATGTAAGCATGTCTATCCCAATACGTTATGTATGACAATATCTATGGCCATATAGGAGTCGTCCCTGCAAAAATACACACATAAGATTACCTATTAATTGTGGATAGCCCATGACACCAACTTGTACTGAGGAAAGCCCAAGCGATCTCATGTCTATCCTCTATCCCTTGATCACAAGCCATCTAATTCGAGTTTATCAAACTTTTTTGACTCTTCTCTTACTAGACCTCACTTACAACCTTGTAGCGGGTTAGCTAAGTAGCACTAGTACAACCATACGATTATTCTAATAGCTTTTTTGCCTGGTTGAAAGCTTGAAATGAACCGACTGGGATCGGAGGAACTGGGGTTGAGCAGGAGGAGCAATTTGGTCGATGCCTATAAGGTTTCGCCACTGAGCATAAACTCTCATAATCCAAAGAGTTGAGAACGTATCCTAACCTGCCTAGTCCCATCGAAGCAGATCCATCCGGAATGATATGGAATCGCTCGCTAGAGCACATGATGTGTTCCCTGCAACGGTAAGAAAAAAACAAATGAGGCCAATGGATGTATAAATTCGTGGAGGAAGAAGAAAATTTGGATTCTAGGGAGTAGAGCCTCTGGTTCGTCGTGTTCTTTGTGTTTTTATCCCTTTTTCCTTTCCAAAATTGAGGTGAGTGCGTGACCATGGTTTATCTGGGTAATCGGAGTATTCATGATGCGTTGATTGTGAATTAGAATGGATTGATGATTGATTATTGTTGTTGGGTGTGTTTTGTGTTGTTGCATGCTTGTGTTGACGTTTTTCGTGCAGGTAATCGATATATCGTGTTCTGGAACTGAGCCATGAGAGGAGAGGCTCGATTCCTGAACTATACGACGATGCGTCGATCGACACCAGGGTGGTGTGTCGATCGACACACGTGTCTGGAACTTGATTTTCTCGTGTTGATTATTTTGTTGTGCATTGTTGAGTGATCATTTGGTATTATGTTATTCCCTTATGCATGTGTATATGGCCGGTAGATGGGATGACCGTCTCACTGAGTATTTGTGATAATAATCACGTTTCTCTTATAACCATGTGATATAGGTAAAAAAGAGGTGTGATCGTGAAATCATGGCTGGGAAGAGGAGATGATCTAGTGTCTCGTTTTGATTGTATTTTTATGTTGTTAGAAATGCTAAGTTGCTGGTTTGTTGTATTGGAATCGAATTGGTTTAGTTGTTGAGTTGCAATCGAATTGGTTATTGTTTATTGGATTAATCGATTGTTTTTAATTGAGTTGATTTCCACTGGATGTTTGCTTTTGAGAGTTAGCTTTTATGAGAATGTTAATTCGATATTGGTTTAACTGATATTAAGAAAATAAAAAAACGGGTCGGGTTGTTTCAATTTGTTGGCCAAATCTTCTCTCTCTAATACACCAAAGTGTATTTAAGGTATTAAGCCTTGTTAAGAGTTCTCCACTTTATATATTAGGATTTTATATCCAAACTTCCATTGTGGGATGTTTGCTAGTTTTTACACTTAGCTAATTTTGAAACTTTATAAGCTTTCATCCACTTTGGTCCTCTATTTCTTATTCAAATCAACTTCGATTTTGACAAGTGAGTACACTATGTTATAGTGTTTACGGCGATGATTCTATCGTGCCTTAAATCCGGTCATTCCGATAAACGTCTTCACCAAAAATCTCACCGAAAAATGGTTGTAAGCCATTTTGTCAAAAACGAGTTCCAATACTTGCAGCAAAAGCTGAGTTCAAATATCAGTGAAGATTAGGAACACGTTTAGGATCCAACCATTGTGTGTGATGTCGTGTAACTCTAGGTAGAATAGGATTGTTGAATATGTTCAATAGAAGTGTTTGTGTAATTTATCTGTTGCAGCAGTTGCTTCATTGGAAATACTTTGTATTGTGCATTATATCTATGTTTGTATCTTGTGCTAGGGTTCCTACTTTTACACGTTTGTCTTTGGAAAAATCTTTTCCTTATTTGACTATGTCTATGGATGAGTCTTTAACTACCAGCGAGGGGTGGGTATTCGAATATCCGTTCGGGTTCGGATCAGGCATTTCGGATTTTTGGTTTTTTGGGTATTAAAAAACTTCGGGTCGAGTTCGGTTCTGGTTTTGTCGGGTTCAGATAGGCTTCGGATTTATCCGAAATACTAAAAATTATCGAAAATATTCAAAAATTACCCGAAATATTTTTTATTATCTCACTTTCTTTTTTTTATTTGATTCAATTTAATTATTTGTTATTCGAATTATATAAAAATACCAGGAACAAAATAACAAACAAAATTTTGTAATAGTTCAAATAATAACATAAATTGGTTATTTTTACCGAAATTATCCACAATATTCGAATTGTTCAAAAAAATAAAGAAAAAACTATAAAAATTACAAAAACTACATGAACATATCAAATCTTAACTCTTAATACATTTAAGTTAGTTTGTGTTTTGGATATCCGTTCGGTTCTCGGTTCGGATTCGGTTTCGGATTTTCGGTTCTAAGTGTGGAAGATCCATTCGGATATTTTTAGAGAATCGGTTCGGGCTTGGTTTGGATAATTCGGATCGGATTCGGTTTGGTAATTTGGTTTCTGATTTTTTGTCCACCCCTAGTACCGACTATGTTTATGGAATTGAGTAAATGGCAGCTATCTATTTCAACTTGTATCTCAACTTGTTTTAAGTAAAAACCATATGTTAAAAAGAAAAAAAAAAGTAACCATGTAAGTAACTTTCTCTTGATAAATAAATTTGACACTCCAAAAACAAAAAGAGAGTAAACATTAACAAGATGTTATGCTTCTTAATCCACATTTGGCCACAACCAATCTGCTTGCGTATTCCTTTGTCTCCTAGCAAATCTCTCACTCCACAGTTTTATGTCGGCAATAACATTATCTTTGAGAAGATTCACCTCTTTGTTTTCCATAATTTTGTTGAGATTACGAATATATTCACCACATTACTCTCTTGGCTTTTTTTTTTTTAATATCCTTCAAAAGTGTATAAACTTGAGAAATTTTCCATTTATCTCTTCTCTTTGTACGACAAACGTAAAACAATAAGGAGCAATTAATACTCGTTTTAAAAGAAAAGAAAAAAAAAGAGGAATTAATACTTTTTGTTGGTCGAAGAGGAATTACTCTAGAAGACTTTGAATAAAAAAGTAAAACCCTATCGAACAATTACTCCGGTTAGGCTAAAATCGAACCAAATCTTCCTTCTTATTTTCTGGATTTTTCGCCCAACCCTAAATGCCTCCAGACTCTCCTTATTTATTTAAGAGAAGAAAAAAAAAAGGAAATTGGAATTAAGGATGATTTGTAAAAGCCATGGCTAAGTCAAAAAAGGCGACCAAAACTTTTCTAACACCAGAAAGTAAAGTAAGCGTTACACAGCTTCGTCCTTCCCTCTTATTATCAATGCATTACTATTTTTGACCTCCACTTTCTTGGTGGAACGCGTTACACAGTGCGTCTGAATCGAATCTCGATGTTTTCCTTTTTTCTCTTTACACCTTTTTTTTTTCTTAAGAGCTTTCTAATCCCCACCTTTGATTTCAATGTTCGCTTTCACAAAATCCAGATCTGATTAGATAGGAGAAAAAGTTTCGTGGGTCCAATCGTAAGAAAGAGATGTGGTCGGTGATGGGTAGTATGGTGAGACGTACGGCGATGTCCACCGCGAGTAAAGCTTCTCCGGTAAGGACATTGCTCGGTGGTTGCAGGTGTCTCACCGTCGAATCGCCTGCAGAATCGGCGAAAGATTATGAGAAAAAAAAGGATATTACTATGGCGGAAGCGAAGAAGCTGATGAGATTAGTGAATGTTGATGAGATGAAGAAGAAGCTTATTGGTATGGCTGATAAAGAAGTTGTCTCTTACACTACACTCGTTGATGCGTCTCAAGGTTTAGGAATCGCTAGATCTCTCGATGAAGCTCACGCTTTTGCTCGTGTTCTTGAAGACGCTGGTGTTATTTTGATTTTCCGGGATAAAGTCTATCTTCATCCAGATAAGGTCGGACTGAGCAATATTTTAAAAACCCCTCTTTCGAAAAACCCTAATTTCTCTGAAATTGGTTCTTGTGTTTGGTGTTTTTGCAGGTGGTGGATCTGATTAGAAAAGCAGTGCCTTTAGGTCTTAGTCTTGAGGATGATCCAATTAGAGACGAATTCGATAAGCTTAGGAGTTTAAAGGAAGAGATCGATGTGCAAGCTCATAAGCAAGTGAGGAAGATTCTATGGTGTGGTCTTGGTTACTCAGTGGTTCAAATCGGGCTGTTTTTTAGATTAACTTTCTGGGAGTTCTCATGGGATGTTATGGAACCCATTACGTTTTTCACTACAGCTACTGGGATTATTGTGGGTTATGGTTATTTCTTGCTGACTTCGAGAGACCCAACGTATCAAGATTTCATGAAGAGATTGTTTCTTTCGAGGCAGAGGAAATTGCTCAAGACTCGTAAGTTTGATGTTGAGAGGTTTAAAGAACTTGAGAAGAAGTGGAAGATAACATCATGCTCTTCTTCTTCATCGCATTCTTCGTGCCACGCAAACGCATCGATTAGGAATCGTGTTGGTGTTGATCTTGATCTGGAGGATTCTTTGCAGAGTCGCAGAGATTGATTCATCAGTTTTCTGGTTTCTAACCATTTTTACTTCTGAGTTTATTATATACTTAACCCAAGTTTGATTCTTTGGTCTTTAAAATATCCAAAGAATGGAAAAGGAAGTTTGGCTTTGCTAACTAGTGATGGAGATTTTATTTGATAATCTTGAGCTACTGTTATCTAAAACTGCTGATATTCTTTTTTTATGGTTAAAGATTTTGATGGATCTTATAAGTGTCGTTCACTATGAGTTAGACTCTTGTTAAGTTTCTCTTCTTATCCCTTTTGAATCTTTGTTTGAAGGATTTAAGCCATTGGGGTAAAACGGGACAAAGAAAATTGAAGGTATTGAAGTGTGTGTGGGGGCACTTTTAATGTCCCACACATGGATCAATGAATGAATATACAATTACGAATTTAAAGCTCGTGTCCACTCTAAAATCACTCAAGGTCTTTGGCTTTGTGCTGCTAGACCATATCGATGACAGTCAAACATGACGAGTTGTAGTAAATAAAATAAAATAAAATAACATATATATCACAAAATATATGCGTGTGGTGGTCAAAAAGAAGAAATTTTTCTCCACCAGTTTCTATTGGCCCCACTATAGAAAAAGTATCTAGTTTTTCTAGTAAAGTATTTATTTTGTTGTTTAGAGGAAAAATTTAAAAGTCTAATTTACTCCAATCCGTTCGTATTCCTGTTTGACATATTCTTCAATTGTTTGGCTTACTCTTCTCCGATTTGGTACAACTAGATACAATTAGTTGTAGCATGGTACAATTTGGATAGTAATATTCGGTATTACTTGTACAACTAGGTATTATTTGATACAACTATTAAGATTGTAGTACAACTAGATACCACTTGGTACAACTGTAGAGACATGATATAACTAGTTATTTGGTATAACTAAACAAAAAAAACCACATGGTACAACTAGAGTTTCCCAGACATTGACTTAATTAACAAGAGTTTGGGAGACATTTACTCAAAATTTCATCTCTTTAAGTTGAACAAAAAAAAAATTATACTGGATGATTTTACTTTTTAGGTGTGTCCAAATTTTTTTTCGTTCTTCCAACTTTTTTTATTTTTCTATACTTTCACCACAACCACTGGCTCTCTCTTTCACAACCACCATCTCTCTTTTCCAAAACCGCTGTATCTCTCTCGCTAATGATTATAGAAAAAAATAGTGGATGATAGTGGACGAAAATAGAAACGGTAAGACGTAGATAGAGATGGTGACGAAAACGGAGACGATGATTGTGGACGTAGATGGTGGTGGATGGTGGAGAAAAACAGAGACAGGGATGTTGAATAGAGAGTGGTTATGGGCGGAGATGATACTAGAAGAAGAAGAAGAAGGAGGAAGTTGTGAACATAGATGGTGGTGAAAAAAGATAGAGAAGATGGTGGTTGTGGATGGAAACATAGACAGTTACAGTGGCTGGATGGTGGACAAAGACGAACACGGTAGATAGAGAAAGAGATGGTGGATGGTGAACAGAAACGACTACGGAGACGGTGGTAGAAGATATTGGTGGACAATGACCGAGACAGCAGTTATGGATGGAGAAAGATGATGGTGGCTCGTGAACAGAGACATAGACAGTGGTGGATGACACTAGAAGACATAATAAATGGTGGTGGACAAAAACTGAATAGTGGTATATTAAACCACTAACTATACCTTAAGTTATAGCTAGAGGTAAAAAAGTTTTTTTTTACACGTGAACTCAAACAACCCGATCCATTTTTTTTTAACATCGAATTAGTATTCCCATAAATACTAATTCTCAACACTTAACAATTCACTCAAACCAATCAAACCAGCGGAAGCACATAAACCAACTAAATTGTTCAAATAACCAATAACCAACAAGAATTCCAATTCAACAATTCTACTCAACAATCCAAAATAACCAGTAACCTAGCCAGCAAGTCTAAACAATAATCGAATCACGACGAACAAGACCCTAGATCATCTCCTCTGCATAGCCATGATTCCACGATCTCACACCAGCTTATACCTACACCACATGGCAAAACGAGATGTGTGAGTATTATCACAAATACACAGTGAAACGGTCGTTCCATCTACCGGCTATATACACAGACATAAAAGAATGACACAATACCAAACGAGCAATCAACAATGTACAATACAAATAAACAACACGATAACCACAAGTTCAAACCTTGCATCGATCGACAAACCACCCTGGTGTCGATCGTTGCACAACCCATGCACCGATCGACACACCACCTCGTGTTGATCGATGCACAACATATGTGTCAATCGACGCACATCACTTGCGTCGATCGAGCGTCAATCGACGCATATTTACAAAATCGAGGAACACGAGCCTATCTTCTCATGGCTCATTTCCAAGATCCAACGTATCGATCTCCAGCACCAAAACATTAGCAAAGACATCCAATAACACAAGAATCATTCAAATCACCCAATAAATCATCAACACATCAATCCAAACCTCAATCAAATGCATCATGACATTCCCTTTACCCAGATAAGTCATGGTCACGCACTCACCTTGATTGTCGATAGATTCTAGACAAGGACAACCACGAAAAGAGACCTCTCTCACACCTATAGCCTATGCTCTATCTTCCCCTCCTCACGAACCAACAGAACCTCGATCTCTTCTCCAAAAACCTCTTCAACCGAAAAAAGATTTCAGAAAACAGGAACGACACGCTGACTTCGAAAGCACACTGAGAACGTAGATTACACTAGAATCAGGATCAGAAACATGATATGGAAACTAGGAAGAGAGAGCTATGCAACGATATGCGGATCATCTTCTGAGTCCTTCTGGTTCGACGGGAATCCTCTTTTGAAGTGGACTGATCGCAGATCTGAAACTGCACAAACTTCTCTCAGTAAAACAATTATAACACCTAGAATACACATCTGATTGACAAACCATTTTCTTCTATAACAAGATCAGAGAGTGGAGAACTTAACCTGAAAGTTTCACTCTGATATGATTTGTTCTTACTGGCCGTTACTCTCCTCTTCTAAAACCGGACAGAACTGCCTCCAAAACCTCAATCACGCTTTTTCTTAACACTCAATGATCTCTTTCTTTTCTCTCTAGAACTCTCAAGTTTTGATTTTTCTCTAAAAAAAACCGCGGCCACAAAAAGGGTCTCCTTGCTTTTTATAAGCGAACCCTAGGGTTCCCATAACCTGACTGCAAACCAAACGATAAAAAATCGAACATGTCGGTTCAATTCAACCTTGCGTCGATCGACACACACCCCTGTGTTGATCGACGCATATACCAAAATTCTAAATTTTGGTTCACGGACGTTACAATTCTCCCCGGTTAACTGGGATTCATCCTCGAATCTCGCAACACCGTTCTCTACGATCTCAACCACCTGGCCCACCCAGCCAGCACCACTCGAGTTCACACCTCGAATCACTCAACACTGTTCACTACAGTTTCAGCCACCTGACCAATCCGGCCAGCACCACCCGAGATCAACACTCTCGATCTTTGAAGTCTACATCTAGTCGTATGCATATAGCAACGTTTTAGACATTAATTGCTCTTAACTCATATCCACACCACTCACACTCTCGGAATCGTCATCCCTTGAGCTCTCGGTGCACCATACCACTCACACCCTCGGGACATACAATCCGTCAGGCTCTCGGTATGCTCCATACAACTCATACTCTCGGGACCCACATTCTGTCAAGCTCTCGGTATGTAGGGAAACTCACATCCCCTAGAGAGAACTCACATCTCTAAAAAAAAATACAGGAAAACTCACATCCCCTAGAGAGAACTCATAATCTCTCAATAAAAATATAGGGAAACTCACATCCCCTGGAGAGAACTCATCATCTCTCAATAAAATACAGGGGAATTCGTCATCCCATCAGGAGAACTCGTCATCTCCTAATGAGTTATTCGGAAAAATTCTCATTCCCTAGAGCAATGAATTCTTAACGCCTATAACATCTCTGACTAGAACTACCTCCCGTGGTCTCGACCTGAGATCCCACTCTCCAGGAATATCATCTCATCCTTGACCAATCCACATGTCAACTGAAACAATCCAATCACACAGGGTGTTTCCACTAGAGTCTCATAGAAATAGACAAGTTCTAACTCAAATAAAATTTTTATTTCTATTTCTAGACTCTCATTAACACATAAAACCATGACAACACAAGTCATACCATAAGAACTCCTCATCTTATAAATCATACCATAAGAAATACACAACTTATAAATCTCAACCATAAGAAATACTCATCTTATAAATCCCAACCATAAGAAATACTCATCTTATAAATTTCAAAATGTAATAATTGCTAATCCTCAAACAAATTACATAATTCAAAACCACATAGCAAACATACTAAACTCTAAAACTGGGAACCATGAAAACAAGCTCAGTCCTCGCCCTACTCCTCGAACCATCCATGAAATTTGCCTTCATTTTAGCCTCTGGTTCCCAAGTCTCTTCCTCTACCCGTCATCTGCTGCCGCTTGGGACAGTTCAGCTTGATGTATCCTAGCTCCCCGTAGTGATGGCAGACCCGAGTGTCCCGAGTCTCGTCCTTCCAAGGATAGCTCGCCAATCTGTGATCCATGCTCTCACACCCAAAGCATCGTTGACCACTCTAACTCGACCTCGAAGTGTCCTCCCACTTCCATATATGTCCTTGCGTAGGCTCGCTGTTCTTCCTCGGAACCATCTGCTGCTGCGATCTCTTCAGCTGAACAGGCGGACTAACCACCACCACCTGCTCCCTCATATCTTCTTCGATCGTAGCAGCCGTCTCAACCAACTATACCCTCGAGGCGAACCTACTCACTCTGCTGTGAGTCCTCAACTCAGCACAAAGTCCTCTCAAGAACCTCTTCACCTGGGACATGCTCGCCCTCCATGCCTCTACATGTATGCACCAGAAGTCTGCTAAACTCTGTATCGAACTCCCGAACCGAACCGATCCACCGCCTCTTGCGGGAAGAACTTGGCATTAAACTCCGCCAAAAAGTCATTCCATGCCATCTCTACCAGCACCCTCTTGGCCACAATACCTCTGTACCCGAGATGCGCATCACCATCTAGATAATGCACCGCCAGATCCACTAGGTATCTCTCGGGACACGTGATAGAGCGAAAATTACGCTCCAACCTCATCAACCACTCATCGGCCTCCTCAAGCTTAGCACCTCCCGAAAAAAATCTCGTGCCAATCCTCTGCACTGCTCCATCATCCTAAGATAGGATGTGAGCTCCTCCGCAGCCGTCACTCCCGGTTGCACACCAGCCACTCTCGGCTGCACACCTGCCACTGGTGGCACTACCGGAGCCTGGACGGGAGCCGGTACAGCTCCTAGTAACCACTCCAAAATCAGCTGTAGCAGACCCGCCAGACGATAATCTCGATCCTAGGTTACACCTGTGGCAGCACCCGCTCCAGGGCCCGTCGCACCGCTAGCCACATCGGGATCTACACCAGCCCCACTAGTCTTCACACTGGTACTCGCAGTGGATACTCCAACGGATCCCTCCTGAAACGTCTGCGAAGCCACCACCTGCTCCTCCGCGGAACTCTAGGCCATACTTGCGGCGTCGGACTCACTCACTTGTCCCCGACCGCGCCCACGTCCTCCACGACCTCCACGACCACCACGGTCTCTACCTCTAGTACCTCCCGCCATATCTTACTACACTACCAACAATAGAAAACTAAGTTTACTAGAAATCACCAAAACAAAAAAACATTTATCGTGGAATCTCATTGAAGGCTCGAAGAAGATGATCTAGGACTTTAAACTCATACAACAATTGACTAATTTCTCATAATCAATTCAATCACAATTCACGCAGCAATTGACTAACTCATCATAATCAGTTACGTTCTCCCGCCCTAAAACTGTGAGGGTTCTGATACAAAACTGAAACAACCTGACCCGTTTTTTTTTTAATATCGAATTAGTATTCCCATAAATATTAATTTTTAACACTTAACAATTCACTCAAACCAATCAAACCAGTGGAAGCATATAATTCAACTAAATTGTTCAAATAACCAATAACCAACAAGAATTCCAATTCAATAATTTTACTCAATAATCCAAAACAACTAGCAACCTAGCTAGCAAATATAAACAATAATCGAATCACGATGAACAAGACCCTAGATCATCTCCTCTTCATAGCCACACAGGATCCACGATCACACCAGCTTATACCTGCATCACATGGCAAAACGAGGTGCGTGAGTATTATCACAAATACTCAGTGAGATGGTCATTCCATCTACCCGCTATACACACATACATAAAAGAATGGCACAATACCAAACGAGCAATCAACAATGCATGATACAAATAAACAACACGACAACCATAAGTCTAGATCCTGCATCGATCCACACACCACCCTGGTGTCGATCGATGCACAACCCATGCGTCACGTCATATAATCGAGGAACACGAGCCTATCTTCTCATGGCTCGATTCCAAGATTCGACGTATCGATCTCCTGCATAAAAAACGCAAGCAAAGACATCCAATAACATGAGAATCACTCAAATCACCCAATAAATCATCAAAACATCAATCCAAACCTCAATCAAACGCATCATGACATTCCCTTTACCCAGATAAGTCATGGTCACGCACTCACCTTGATTGTCGATAGATTCTAGACAAGGACAACCACGAAAAGAGACCTCTCTCACACCTATAGCCTATGCTCTATCTTCCCTTCCTCACGAACCAACATAACCTCGATCCTTTCTCCAAAAACCTCTTCAACCGAAAAAAGATTTCAGAAAATAGGTGCAACACGCTGACTTCGAAAGCACACTGAGAACGGAGATTACACCAGAATCAGGATCAGAAACCTGATATGGAAACTAGGAAGAGAGAGCTATGCAACGGTATGCAGATCATCTTCTGAGTCCTTCTGGTTCGACGGAAATCCTCTTTTGAAGTAGACTGATCGCAGATCTGAAACTGCACAAACTTCTCTCAGTAAAACAATTATAACTCCTAGAATACACATCCGATTGACAAACCGTTTTCTTCTATAACAAGATCGGAGAGTGGAGAACCTAACCTGAAAGTTTCGCTCCGATCTGATCTGTTCTTACTGGCCGTTACTCTCTTCTTCTAAAACTGGACAGAACTGCCTCCAAAGCCTCAATCACGCCTTTTCTTAGTCTTAAGGAACAAGAACACTCAAGGATCTCTTTCTCTTTTCTCTGGAACTCTCAAGTTCTGATTTTTCTCTCCCATAACCGCGGCCACAAAAAGGGTCTCCTTTCTTTTATAAGCAAACCCTAGGGTTCCCATAACCCAACCGAAAATCGAACAATCAAAAACGAACCTGTCGGTTCAATTCAACACCTCCATGTGTCGATCGACGCACACACCAAAATTCTAAATTTTGGTTCACGGGTGTTACATGAATAACAGTGGATTCGTGGTATTTTTTGAAAATAATTTCAGATTATAGTGGTTTGAAAAACTTCTGGAAGCCATTATGGCATTCCTGTAAAAATATTTTAGAAATATACCTTACACTATCTCTTTCACTACAATCTAAAATGTAAAGCAATACTCACAATTAAATGAAGTTTTCTTTTCAAAAATATCATCATTCTTCAAATGTTGAAAAATTACTATTTTTCAAATATTCCACAAATACCACAAAACTAAAATTAACTTTTAATATTCAAAACTAAATCCTAAATCTTACATGTAAATCATAATTTAACAATAGTTAATCTAAACCTCAAAAAGTTAAATTATAAAACTTTGAAATTCAATTTTGTATTTGTGATATTTGCGGAATGTTTAAAGATAGTAGTTGTGAAAATAAAACTTAAAAATGTGTTCTACTTGAAATTTTTAATAACAATAAAATAAGTTTGGCTGAGAGAAAAAAAGAAAGAAAAAAGGAACTTATGTGTTGGAAAAAAAAGAGATACCTTCTGAGATTCAAAACCCCTTCCAGAGAAGCATAATTTCGATTACAATTGGTCAAGGTGTATGAGCTGCGTTTGATGGTTGTTTTCTGGGTTTTATACTCAGTCATCAAAGAGCAGTGATGAACCAAGAAACTCATCCAAATCTCTACAACAAATGGAAGCAGAGAGAGGTCCTTCTTATTCTCTTCTACGCCATCGCCTTCTACGCCTATACCATTTGGAAATCGCTTCGTCTCTCCCACGGTAACTCCAATTTTCGCACAATGATTCTTGGGTCTTCATTGTGATTTGGTTTTGGTGAATTGAAAACTTTGACTTTAGATCACTACTTCAAGCTCTACGGTTTGGCTCCTGGCTGGCTGATTCCTAATCGCCGCAACGTAATGCTCTCATTCCCTACTATTCTATGGGTTTTATTACTTTGAAGCTTTTAATTTCTGTTTGGCTGTAGGATGTCTCCGATGCTCAATGGAGGAACTTCCGTGGGAATTTGCCAATTCTCAGCTTTGTTTTTGCGATTTTCACTGTGATTGCAAATGGTTTTAGGTCTTTTTTCCATTTAAAAGCCAAAGGAATGGCCATCTTGTGGCTTTCCTTGTCACTTTTCTACTTGATCTACTTACATGGAGCTTGGTATGCCTGATTGCATCTCCTTCTTTTTCTGTTGCTTCCAAGATTCACATTGTTTCTTGGTTTTTTCTGTGTCTTTAGCTGAGTTATTTCTGTATCTTCTTCCAGCGTCATTTATATTCTCTCGATTGCAACGGCTAATTTCCTTCTTGTTAAGGTATGTTCCCTTTCAAATTGTCCTCTTGACATTATTCTATGTAAATCAATAGTTTGGATTGTAAGAGTCTATCTTCATCTTCTTGTGAGATATAAGCCTACTTCTCAGTTAGATATTTTCTGAGCTCATCATAACAGACTAGATTTACATTATGCAGGTTTTTGCACGGACCAAGTACTTCCCTTTCATGCTTTGGGCGTTTAACATATTTTTTCTCTTGTGCAATCGCATTTATGAAGGATATTCATTCTCCATTTTTGGGTTAGTATTGTTTTGACATATATTTGGAGTTATTGTTGCGCGGTAAAGTCTAACACATTGATTATTCTTCTCTTTCTCCAAGGCGGCAGTTCGAATTTCTGGACAACTTTCGGGGCACATTTAGATGGCATATATGCTTTAACTTCGGTATATATTATATCCCATTACCCTTGACTGAAAAGTTCTCTATATCAAGTCATACAATAGTATCTTGAGGAACATAATTTCACTCGATTGCTCATTTATGTTGTATGCAGTTGTTCTGCGCATGATAAGTTTTGGATATGATTATCACTGGGGTCAACTGGATTCTCATTTTGATCAGGAGGTGCATTACCTTTCATGATGCGGCTCTTTATGCGATATTTAAGAAAATTATCAGAGAGAACGGAGCATGTTAGATAGGAAGACAGATTCTCTCGTTAATTTCGGAATAGGTGTTTATGATAATTTGACATTTAGTTTGGGAAATAAAATATCATCCCCAAAATCATTTCCATCTTTTCTCCAGGCATATATAGATACGAGCTACTGATATTCTTATTTGCTAATTAAGTTTTCTTCTTTTTATGTCTTTTATTTTTTTTTTCCTGCGTGTCTATATTGCTTCCCTGGTTAACAACTTAAGGCTTGTGGTGTACTCTTGTTTGCTATTTTGTTACTGCAGAAACACGTAACACGCTGTTCCTTATGTAAGTTGGGGAAGACATGCTACGTACTTCGACAGGTTGACTGCAGGGCACTACCATTTCACTTCTATCATTAATTTTGTTTTGCTATTGCATTACTCGTCCCTAATGGGGTACAATTTTCTAGGAGAGAGGTCTAGCAAGTGACAGCTGCAGTTTTTCTCTATACCTTTGTTATCTGGTGTATGCACCCTTGTACCTTGCCGGGCCAATCATAAGCTTCAATGCATTTGCTTCTCAGGTTTGCGGTTCTTGCTACGTCTACACATGTTTTTAACTTCCCGCTTTCTGGTTCTCTTGATAATTCCATTTGTTTTAGTTAAGCGTTCATGAAGGATAAGCACTGTGTTTTTTCAGACTTGGTCTTGTCTTCATGAGGTCTCACTTATATGTTGGTATTTTTACAGCTAGATATGCCACAGAATACTCATTCATTCAAAGATGTTGCTCGGTACGGATTGCGTTGGTTATTCAGCTTGTTGCTAATGGAACTTATGACACAGTTCTTCTATTACAATGCATTTGTGGTCAGGTGAAATTCTGTCAGAACTAGAGAGATAATTGGTGCTTATTGTTATTGTTATCTTTTTCCTTATGTTCTAATACTACAAGATGCTAATTTCTTTGCATATGTGACCAGTGGTCTGTGGAGAGAATTATCTCCAGTGGAAATATTTATCGTCGGATACGGAGTAAGTTATTGATATTTTTATTGTAATGATTTTGTTTAGCAGAACAAACTACTTTTTTACTAAGCCATCTAATGTCAGCTTAAGAGACTCTTGGAAATTTTTTCCATTTTCTGTAACTTTATATTCTAGATAACCAGGATACCCGTACTGATCCGTAGTGCTATTTGTGCTGCTACAGGTGCTAAACTTCATGTGGCTTAAGTTCCTTCTTTTATGGAGATATTTCCGCTTCTGGTCTCTGGTATGCCCTTTTTAAGATTAAAGGCGCACTCGGTCTAGAGATCATTTATTGGGATTCTAATATTTTTTGGTGGATTGAAAGTTCAATAGTCCTAGGATATTTAAACATTGTCCTATGAATTGATGCCTTGTTGCTCTATGAATTTTCGATAGTAAGCAATATTCAAACTGTTGCTAGTTTCATGGCCAAAAGCCAGATATTCCCTGCAGTAACGCTGGATAAAAAGTTAACATTAATGGGGAACGATTTTTCTGTGGCTTTTTTGATCAATATACGGTGTTGGCATGTAACAACATAAAACATTTTCTTTCAGGTGAATGGCATTGAAACTGTTGAGAACATGCCGAATTGCATTAATAATTGCTACAGCCTGGAAACATTCTGGAAAACCTGGCATGCTTCATTTAATAGGTGGCTTATCAGGTGAGAATTGTTATAGTATCTAAACTCCTGGTTTCAACTAAAAGCGTTGCTACATCATTTTCTTTTAATATCAGCTCGTAAATAACAAGTTAACAACTTCCTTTAGGTATATGTATATTCCTCTGGGTGGATCACGAAGAAAGCTTCTGAATGTGTGGGTTGTATTTACATTTGTTGCTGTGTGGCACGATTTAGAATGGTAATCCGTCACCTTCCTAAGATTCCTTTGGGTTGTATGAACTATTCTATCCAACTTCTCATGTGGTTGATTGTTTCGTTTGCTATCAGGAAGCTTCTTTCATGGGCATGGTTAACATGTTTATTCTTCATGCCAGAAATGTTACTGAAATCAGCATCCAACGGATTTAAGGTCGGTTAAACAATGATTGTTTTATTCACTCCAATAACTAAGCCTCATAAGTTCCAAGTCTTTACATGCTAATATACGATGAATTCCATATATTATCGCACATTATTATGATGGTAGAGACTTGGAACTTGGGAGCCTGTTATCATATGTCCAAGGACAATTAAACATCCGTAACTTCCTTTGTAATTTTTGTTTCTCGTCCATGGAAAATGTAGTTAACATGTTTAGTCCTGTTTCAGGCTAAGAGTGCTTCTGGAGAATTCCTGCTTCGTGAACTCAAGGCACTGGCTGGTGCAGCCACAATCATGTGCCTCATGGTAAATAGCTTTTGCTGAATATTCGTACTCCCATTGGTGTAGTTGCCTTCATGCAAAGGCATACATCGATGCGGGAAAATAAGACTGACTTTCTCAATTGCAGATCGCAAATCTTGCTGGGTATGTCATTGGACCATCAGGTATAAACTGGTTGGTCTCCAGCTTTCTCAAGAGAGAAGGTATCTTGAAATCCAATGCGTTTTCAATCTTCGTTTATGTTCTTTGTGGTATGCTTTAATTCGATAATGTTAATTTATTTATCATCTTACATCTTAGGCATACCTGTCCTGGGGGGCGTGTTCTTTAGCCTTTACGTGGGTACAAAGGTAACTAGTGCATTCGATTATCTGTTACACATAAGTGTTTATTTTCCCGTCTCCTAGATTTTTATATGTTGTTTGAATGCTCTCAACTTTCGGTTTTTTATTTATTTTGCAGCTGATGTTCCACATCCAGGACCTGAGAAGTGGGGTAGATAGCCCGAAGTAGGAGTTGTAGCCTCCACAATTAAACTCAAGTAATTTATTATTTTAAAATCAAATTTTGGTCAGACTAACTGTGTTTGTTATTGCTGAAAGACCCAAATTGAAATCAATTTTTGATAAATTCACAGCAGTAGTAGTCTGGATGAACACAAACCACCCACAATTGATGAAACCACATTAAATTCTTTGAAAGGTAACTGTTAAATGAATGAAAATCCCTGCAGTACTATCTATCATACATGTATGATACACCAAACCAGAATCCTCTGGCGTGCACGCAGCAGGATTGGCCTAACTGATTAACTTCCTGCACTCTTGAGTGATTTTTTTTGCTGATTCCGGCTGGCATATTCCCCTCAACGGTAGGACCTATGAAATCGATTGCCTATTCCAGTCCACCTCCTTCCTGGTACTTTTCAGCCTCCTCATTCGAGCACGCTTACTTGTATATCGTGGCACACAATCATATTCTTTATCACAAATTCTTTAACATTGGCTTACACATCTCAGATTCGTCTCGCTTGCTCGAATCATTTTCTCATCTCTATTTCTTTTTCGATTATGTTTCGCTTATTACAATCGTGTAAACTACACGGTTTTTTTAAAACACTTTTAGATCTGGTTCTAACAGGAACAACTTGAAAGTGTTGCGGTATTCAGCGTAGCCAACCATGACCATTTCCTTGAAGAAAAATATTTCATCTTTGTCGCCCTTGAATTCCACATTCATAAATAACAAGTAAAATCATCTCGGATAGTGCATTTCATCGATATACCTACCATCAAGAGTTGCCACATTCGATGTACAATATCACCACGAGCCGGTCATGAATAGAATTTGCCAAATGTTTTTTTTTGTTTGTTTTAAAATTAATAGCTAATAGGCCCAAATTATGTTATGTTAGGGGGCTCTGAGTATCACGAGCTACTTTTGTGTAGCTGAAGACTCAACTTCAAGCCGACAACCAAATCGACTTGTTGCGTTTAAGGATTGATTGATGACGTTGGTGTGTCCGTAAGCAACATAAGACCGGGTGAGATAGGGCATATTCGAGCAATAAAAGCAAGGGTTCAAGAAGTCTAGAGGAAGTATGAGGAAAGAAAGGAAGATCACAATGGTAAAAGAGAAGGAAACAGACATGGCCATTGATGATCAAGATCCACTACTGGCTTTGATGATTGAGACCATTGAAGAAGACCATTGTCCCTTCCCAACCCAACAATAAAAGGTTGGGACAGGATTAAGACACACCTCTGTTTTAAAAATCGTGGGGCTCTTAATAGAAACATCAGTCTCTTAGACGTAAGGGAATTGTATCAAGTGGTCGGTGTTAACATATATAGAATAAATGATTGCCATTGGATGAATAATTTGCACAAGTGTCCAATAAAGACAAAAAAAAGTGGCAGCTTCCTAAGAATCCAGACCTAATTATCTAAAAATAGTTTATCAATGGTTTCGTTAAAAAAAAGATACAAAATTTGAATAGACTTTTGGTCAGCTCGGAAATAATAGCAATCTGTCTGCAACATTCTGCGATCTGTGGTAACCAAATTATATTTTACTTTGGCAAGATCTTGATCTGGAATCTTTTGTCAAATGCAACTAACTATCCTGCGAAATTTCCATAGTCTTGTAATTAAATGTTATTATTAATTATTAAAAAAACGTATGCTAATTAATGCTCTCCCTTTCTCTCCTCTCAAGTCACTCTCATTCTCATATAAACCAAAGTTTCTGATCAAGCCTGATACACCATTGAAATGAAGAAGCTTCTGTGGTGTTTGACTCTGTTTGGGCTCATTCTCTTAGTCCTCCCTGTAAATGGGATTATGGAGTTCACAGAATTCAATGGAACAAAGGTGTTTCATACTGAAAGTGACGTTTATTCTGAAGCTAAGTTTCCAATGGTAGGACTCACTCTCATTCAGTCCGCTGCTGCTAAAGGAGCTGGTAAGATCTGACATATGTTTCTTGTTCCATCAGTTTTGATCATAACAGAATTCGATATTAATCTTCGTTTTCTTGCAGTGTGCCTGGATGGAAGTCTGCCCGGATATCATTTGCATCGCGGGTCTGGTTCTGGAGCAAACAATTGGCTCGTTCAGTTGGAGGTTTGTGCATCATACTGATAGCTTATGCTCAGTTAGATATTAACAGTATTAGTCGTACATGATCGTTTTTACGCTTTGACAGGGAGGTGGATGGTGTGATACCATTAGAAATTGCGTATATCGTAAACGAAGTCGTCGTGGATCATCAACATACATGGAGAAAGAGATACCTTTTACTGGAATTCTAAGTGATAAAGCCGCGGAAAATCCAGGTTTTCGCTAATGCTCCTGTCTAATAACTATATGATATGTTTTATCTCTGTTTTGGTTCCTAATACAAATGTTTGGTTGCAGATTTTTATAACTGGAATAGAGTAAAAGTGAGGTACTGTGATGGTGGATCCTTTAGCGGGGACAGCGAAAATAAGGTTAGCTTATCCTAAAACAAAAAAAATGAATTGCTATTTGTATGTGTAAAGATTGATTGATTGTTATATGGAAATTCTGCTACAAATTAGGCTGCACAACTTCAGTTTAGAGGAAAGCGGATATGGTTAGCTGCTATGGAAGATTTGATGGCGAAAGGAATGCGTCAAGCCAAGCAGGTAATTGTTTTTTGTTTGTTGTGTTGATTTGACTCTAAGTCGGTTCAAATGTAATAAGCAATGTACATTAGGCTCTGCTCTCTGGATGTTCTGCTGGAGGTCTTGCCGCTATTTTACGGTGTGATGATTTCCGGAATATGTTTTCTCCTTCTACAAGAGTGAAATGTCTGAGTGATGCTGGCTTTTTCCTCGATGCGTGAGTGATTTTGCTAGTTCACTTCAATAACAAATATGTCATAGCTTTGGTATATATATTGATTGACTGGTTTTGTTATATCTGAAGCATTGATGTCTCGGGTGGTCGATCTCTTAGGCGTCTATACGCGGGTGTGGTAAAATTACAGGTTAGAACACATGGATTTGCAATGTGTTAACACTTTTATTTCTCGAAAATACTAATCGAGAATTGTGTAATTTTTCTACAGAATCTGGAAACAATGCTCCCTAGAGACTGTGTAAACCGTCTTAATCCAACTTCGGTATTTGTTCTCATCTTAATACTTCTAGCTATCTCTGTAATAAAAAACCAAGTTAACTAGATCTCTGAAAACAAATGTAAATCCATGTATGCTTCAATATTTGCAGTGTTTTTTCCCACAAAACCTAATCAACCAAATCAAGACTCCATTGTTTATTCTAAATACTGCGTATGATTCGTGGCAGGTTAGTTTGTTATTTCCTTCATCCTAAGCTTTCTTCATATAAGTGTTGAGAAATGTGTATTTGATATATTGTATTTGCACAGATCCAAGAGAGTTTAGCTCCCAAATCTGCAGATCCAAGTGGAAGTTGGAATGATTGTAGACTTAACTACGCCAAGTGCAATGCATATCAGATCCAGTTCTTGCAAGGTGAAAACATGAGCTTATATGTTCTTGATTTTGAGATTACCAACGGGGCTAATGTTTTTATTCTGAAATTTATGTTACAGGTTTCAGGACTCGTATGGTGAATCTGATAAAAGGTTTTGCTCAGCCAAGTAAGAACGGAATGTTTCTTAACTCGTGTTTTGCTCATTGCCAAACAGAGAGGTATGACACATGGTTCACTAAAAACTCTCCTGCGATTAAGAACAAGGTAAGGAAAATTAATGGTTTTCGTCTTTTAACTATCACTGTTGTTTGAATTTTTGCTTAAATCAAAACTAATAATTGTTACTGATTTAAATAAATTATTTTAGATTTAATAACTACAAATATTTAGAGACAGATATTTTGGTTATAAAATACAAAGACAATGGTCGATTTTAGTCGTATTTTTTTCTTGGTTATACTTGTGGTAACTTTTTTATGTTTTGTTAAATCCCATCTTAGTATTGATGTTTGTATATATTGTACAAACAAAAACAGGGAATTGCGGTAGCAGTGGGTGATTGGTATTTCGAAAGAGGAGGAGCAAAGCTCATAGACTGTGCTTATCCTTGTGATAAGACTTGCCACAATTTGATTTTTAGAGGATAATTTTCTTTTTTACATTTGACATTAGAATAATTTTTTTTTAAAGAAGCATTTATTTGTCCAATCAACAATGAAAGAAGATAAATACATTTGATATTTTTCCCCCTTATATATGTGTGACTCTCTACCTATATGCTTCCAAAACTTTTTCAAAATACCATAATTTGAAATTCATTTCAAAAAATGCCACAAATTCACTGCTCATATATGAAAAAAACAGTTTTACCCTTAGTTATGATTTATGTTGTAGTTAGTGATTTAACCAACCACCATTTAACTTTTGTCCACTACCATTTAGTATGAAACAACCCGACCCTTTTTTTTTTTTTTATAAATTACATTGGATAAACATTAATTCTCAATATCCAACCAAGCACACTCAAATAGCAATTAAACCAGCGGAAGACAAACCAAATCAATCAACCGAATTAATCATTAAATCCAATAACCAATTCAATAACCAACATAAACCAATTCATCAAACTAGCAACCTAGCGGTTCTAAACAATACGATAAAGCAACACAATCGAGACCCTAGATCATCCTCCTCTTCATAGCCATGATTCCACGAACACACTTTGCTTTTACCTGCATCACATGGTTAAAAGAGATGCGTGAGTATTATCACAAATACTCAGTGAGACGATCATCCCATCTACTTGGCTATACACACATGCATAAGAAAATGAAATAATACTAAACGAGCACACAACAATGCACAACTCAATAAAAAGCACGAAAATCATCCAAAACTCATAATTAATCATCATCACATCAATCCATCATCCATCAATCGCACTATAACATTCCCTTTACCCAGATAAACCATGGTCACGCATTCACCTTGATTTCGGAATAAATTAGAGACAAGAACACGAAGAACAAGTAAATCAGAGACTCCTAACACTCTCTAATTTGGATTCCTTCTTCCTCCACGAAGGACACGAATCAAACACGATCTTTTCTCCAAAAACCCCTAAACCGAAATAGGGTTTCAGAAAACAGGAACGACACGCTAACTTCGAAAGCACACAGAGAACGGAGATTACCTCAAAATCAGGATCAGACACCTGATCTGAAAACTAGACAGAGATATATAACCAACTGTATGTGGATCATCATCTGAATCCTTCTGGTTCGACGAAAATCCTCCCTTGAAGTGGACTGATCGCAGGCGCAAAACTGCACAAACCTCTCATAGTCAAACAATGATAACTCCTAGAATACACATCCGATTGACAAAGCATTTTCTCCCATATCAAGATCAGAGAGTGGAGAACTTAACCTAAGAGTTTCGCTCTGATCCAATTTGTTATTACTGGCTGTTACTCTCCTCTTCTAAAACTGGACATAACTGTCTCCAAAGCTTTAAGAAACAAGAACACACAAGGATTCTTCTTCTCTCTCAATTCTCTCTCAAACCCTCTGTTTTTCTCTGAAAAACGCAGCAATCCACGTCCCCTCGGCTTAAATAGTCGCACCCTAGGGTTTCTCCTAAATCGAGTCGCAAACCGAACGATTAAAACTGAAATCATCGGTTCAATTAAACTTTGCGTCGATCGATGTACATTACCTGCGTCGATCAACGCATGACCAAAATTCACAGAACTTGGTTCGCGGTCGTTACATATTATTTCGTCCACCACCATCGATCTTCATTTCCGTTCACTGGTTACCACTGTTTCATTCTTTGTCCACCACCGTCTCTGTCCACTACAACAGTCTATGTAGTCGTTTCTGTCCACCATTCAACCACCGTAACTGTCTCTGTATCCGTTTCCGTCCACCATCCAACCACCGTTACTGTCTATGTATCCGTTTCTGTCCATCGTCTCGGTCTCCGTTTTTGTTTACCATCCACCGCCATCTCTGTTTTCGTCACCATCTCCGTCTATGTCTCTGTTTTCCGTTTTTATTTTCGTCCACCATCATCCGTCACCTTCTTTGTAACCATTAATGTGTGAGAGAGAGAGATTATGGTGGAGAAAGAGAGAGATTCTGGTGGAGAGAGAGTGTTTGTGGTGGAGAGAGAGAGAAAGATGGAGAGAGGAAGAGAGAAAGCATTGGAAAAAAGAGAAAAAAAGAAAAAGAGAAAGAAATTGTATAGAGGTATTTTTGTCATTTTATGTGTGTCTTGTGGTATTTTTAGAAAGAAACATGTCATTGTGGTATTTCTAGAAAGTTTTTTAGAAAATTATGGCATTTCTCATAATTTTCTCATAAATTATGGCATTTCTCATAATTTTCTCTTTAAATTATCAATTTTTCTTTTGAGAGTGAAATTGTGAACTGACTAAAATATGTGAATTAATTAGAGAATCAACAAAAATCATTTTCTTCGTAAAGATTTAACAAAATGATACAGAGACTCTGACTGGTATCATGAAAGAAGATTTTATTTTCTTCTATGCTCAAAATAAATAAAATCTAAATGATAAGCCTTTTAGAAATTGGTGGAATATACATGAATTGAAGAATATGTATGAATAAAATTGAAAAAAGAATAAAATAAATCTATCCTATTCATTCCTTATCAAAATTTTAGAGGGATACTTTTCTTTGAATTTTTGTGTGGAAAAAATGGAATGTTCATTATTTTTCTTTATGACAAATGGTAAAATTTTGTGTGGAATAAATGGAATGATCTTATTCTATTCATATAAAGAGACATCGATTTGCACCCTAAGAGTAACTTTTGTCCTACTAATTGTTACGTGGAAACTTTCTTAAAAAAAAAAAGGGTCGACGATCTATTTCCCCACCGGAAGTATCATATCTGCCTATATAATGCCCAAACTTAGACCCCTATTTATATGTCCATGAAATACAAGTTCCACATCTATATATCCACCAATTGAAATTTAAATCTCTATATACCCACCAATCTGATTTTGATTGGTTTTTGCGAAAAACTCGACCAAACCGACAAAACCGAATTTTAAACCAAATTTTGAATCGAACCAGAATCCGATTCTTTTTAATCTGACCCGACTCGAGACACAGGAGTCATCTTCCTCTCAGCCTTAACGGGATTATCCCCAAATCGAGCAAGAGCAAGCTTTAGAACCCTAAACCCAGATTTGATAAATTTTGTAAATTGGATTCCGAATTCCTAGTGCAACGAATCATAGGAGATGAGTAACTCTTGTTCTTCGTCGTCAACGTCTTGTGGCCGTGTGAGAAGAAGATTTGTGGGAGTACCTACACTATAAGAAAACACTGTCTTTGCGACTCCCAGAAGTGTCACAAATTCGTCGCAAATACCTGACTTGCGACTACTTTGCGACGCATTTTGGGCGTCGCTAAACATTCGTCGCTAATTTTTTGCGTTGCAAATGCGTATGCGTCGCAAATTTGCGACGCATTTGTTACAATTTTATATCGTCGGTAATTTGTGACTACTTTGCAACGTTACTACGGAGTCGCAAATTTGCGACTGATTAGTGACACCTTAGATTTTGCGACTACTTAGCGACTGATATTATCGTCGTAAATTTGTGACCACTCTATGACGCCTTCTTAGTCATAAAATTACGACACTTTTACGACTACTGTGTTCGTCACAAATGATTATATGTAAATAGTCGCAAATGTGTCACAATTTAATGACTACTTTGCGACAAGAAAAAACGTAGTCGCAATGTAGTTACTAAAACGTCGCTAATTACCCACTAATTTGTGACGCTTTCATTAGTTTTGTCCAGAATATCATTTGGAGTCGCAAGTTAGTCACTTTAGCGTCATAAATTACCCACTGCTTTGTGACGCTTTATTTGTTGGTTCGTTAAGGTGTTTCATATTTGCAACTACTTTGTGACTTAAAAACAATACCTAAATTTGTATAAAAATAAATTGTTTCTGAATCTAAAATTAGAACTACAACAGATAATTATACATAACAAAAGTACATTACATATTCAAGTTTTGTTCAAACCAAATGTGCATAAAACCATTAAAGAAGATAAAACATAAAAAAGTGCCATTGTACTTGTTTGTTCAAACAAAAACTAGAAACTGATAGAAGGGATAGAGAGAAACCATCAGTTGTTGTTGTCATTGGCAGGAAGGGGTTGATCACTTGAGTCTTCATCCATGTACGAGGCGATCTGCGGATTGTCCTTCTTCAGAAACTCGAGGAGCTGATGCAGTTCAGAGACCCGAGCATGACTTTCCCTTAGCTCTTTTATCTCCTCATCACGTCGCTTATTCTCCGCGTCATGCTTAGCTAGCTTAAGACGAGCAGATTTAAGCTCCTCTTGCATCTCTGCTAGTTCAGGTGCATGAGTACTGTCTTCGTAGGTTATCTTCCTCTTCCCTTTGTTCCCCTTCTGAGACAGTCCACCTATTCCAAAAGGATTTCCCTTTTGATCGAATTCAGTACACTACAACAACAAAGAAAACATATTCATCAACCAACTGCAACATCAGTAAAGACACTAACAACTTCAACAATCAGTAAAGACACAAACAGAAACAGATTCATCAATCACCAAAAACATAAAGTAGAGACATGAACAGAAACACATTCAAACAGATTAAATCATACAGATTCAGATTCATCAATCAAACAGAAACAGATTCATCAATCAAACAGATTTATCAACCATACTCATCAATTATACTCATCAATCATACTCATCAATCATACTGATCAATCATACTCAACTATTCATCATTCAGGAGACACAACCAGAAAGATAAACACAAACAGAAACAGAAATAGAAAACCAGGAGAGAAAGGATTCATTACCTGAAGGAAAATATCATTCTTCTCTTCAGCCGTGAGAGTCCGCTGAGTGGAAATGTCAGACAAATTGTCCTGCTCGTCTGTTCCATCTCCTGCCCGCTGTTGAAGAGCCTCTGCCAGTCTCCTGTCATACTCATCAGCCACTTGCTTCGCCTTTAGATCAACAAAGGTGCCATCCTTGGATGTATGTGTCCTCACAAAGACCTCTCCATAAGAGACAGGTCTGCCCAGTTCCTCCACCTGCACAAAGAGATGTGAAAGATTAGGTAGATAGAGGATAAGTAGATGCAGAGGAAAACAAATAGAAAGGAGCAAAGTATTACCATTTGTTGCTCAACATCCAAGTGAGAAGTTTGGCCAGATACATGCTTGTAGATGCCAAGTCCACCACGAGTAGAGTTACGGGATCTTGAAGCAGTACCGCTCTTGGACATTGCCTGTGGAGTTTCCCAATAGGCACACATATATTCATAAAGGGTTTCACCAATCCAAGTTGGCCTTACACCCTTCTTCTTAGCCTGACTGACAATTCCTCTCATCCTTTTCGTAGCAATCCTCCAGAAATGAGCCCTAACAAGCTCAGTGATCCCTCTGTCCCAATTGTATTTCCCCTATGCAGTAAAAAAACTCAGTTAGGTAGTGATCAATAGAAGTTTATACTGTCTAGGTAATGATCAAGAATGAAACATTACCGCAAAAGTTCGGAAATAGAGCTCTTGATAAGCGGGTGGGGTCACTGTCCAGCTGTAGAAAGGGCCATCAAATTTGCGACGAAAAATCCCAGCAATCACACGGGTCAATACTCCTTTGTTCCGAGTAAACCTAAGACATGAACATAAACAGAAGTTAAATACAAAGTAACAGAGACAATGTACTACTAATCTTTCTGAAATTAAAACCATATGAGAACCATATGACATATGACAGTCACAAACAGTCACTAAACCATATAACAGAGACAATTATGCTAACATATTTCAGAGTATATGACATATGATAGTCACTAAACCATACAACAGGGACAATGATGCTCAAGATACCAACAGTCACTAATCCTACTACTAAACAATATGAGAATACAAACATATTTGAAGATTAAAATCAGTTCATATGACAATAAACTTACCAAAACGTATCCGGCTTAGGAACCTCACTGAGGAGGGGTAGTCTGTCTCGTCCTGGAAGAGCCAAAATGTTGTCCAAGAGTTCCTGGTCGTCTCCTCCAACTGGTGGTACGTAATAACCTTCCTGGTCAGCTTCGTTTTCTTCAGCTTGGTGTTCTTCACCATCGAGTTCTTCTCCTTCATCCTCGTCATATTCCTCATCTTCATTATCAAATGCAGCAGGTTCTGGTTGGTCAAACAGATGGGCTTGCTGTTGTGGATCGCGATTGATTTGATGATTGGATGGAGCTTGAGCTTGAGACGTTAGGGCAGCAAATGGAAGCCTATTTCCTGAAGCTCCGAATTGCTGACGAAGAGTTGCTGTTGCAGATACAGTCGCCTGAGAGTCTGGAGTACGACGTCTGGAGGACTGGGAAGAGCCACCGTCGCCGCCGCTTGACCTAGGTCATTGCAGTGGGGTTGTGGCTGTATAATCTCTGGCGGTCTGTCTCTGTGACCGAGAGGTTGAACCATCTTCGACCACCGGTGGAAGGTCTTCAGGAACCCCATCTCTGGTTCTCACCGTACCCTCTCCGCTACTGTGAGGTGGTGGATCTTGTGAGGTCGAAGCATCAACGCCTTTCCCACGAGCAAAAGCGGCGGTTTGTCTTCCACCTCGAGTAAGTACGCCTCCGCCTCCCCGAGTACCTCCTCCGGCTCATCCATTAACACCGCCACCACCTCGATTAGGGTTTCCGCCTCCTCGATTAGGGTTTCCGCCTCCTCGGTTAGAGTTTCCTCCTCCTCGATTAGGGTTTCCGCCTCCTCGAATAGGGTTTCCACCTCTTCGATTAGGGTTTCCGCCTCCTCGATTAGAGTTTCCTCCTCCTCGATTAGAGGTTCGGCCTCCTCGATTAGAGTTTCCGCCTCGTCTAGTTACTACTCCGGTGGGTCGTGATTGCTCTCGGGTGACAACCATTACGGTAGAGAGATCGAGAGAGACAGACGGATGAAAGAGGAATAAGAGAGAGAAAGAGACAGACGAATCGAATCGATTCAGAGAAAGAAGACGATCTCGATTCGAATCAATAGAAAGAGAGAAAGAAGAAGAAAGAGATGACGATTTCAACTGAAGCGAGAGATGAATGAAAGAGGATGATCGATTCGACAGAGAGATCGAGTCGGCTCGGGGAGAGAAAGAAGAAGAAGATGAAAAGAAACGAAATGATATTAGGGTTTCGAGTTTGATTCTGTTTTTATGTTTTTTTATCAATTTTTGGCGTCACAAACGCGTCGCTAATGCGTCGCAAATATGTTTTTTTGGTGGTAAACAAGCCCGTGAAAATGGACCAAATTTTTTAATTTTGGAGCCCAAATTTTTCAGATTTGGAGCCCAAAAAGCGTCGCTATTTTGTCGCAAAAGAGTCGCAAATTTGTGTCTCTTTTGCAACTAATTTGCGTCGCTTAAAACAATACCCTAAACCCTAAATGTTTTAGACCAATAGATTGTGGTTTTATCCCTCATATTATACTTCTAATGTATCATTAACCATTTTATGGCTTATGTTGCATCGAAATCTGACATTGAAAATTTAGTTTAACAAAATCCAAAACTTCACCATAAAATACATTAAACTTATAAGTGTTTTAGTTTTAGAAATGTCTTCTCTTTTATGACGGATTTGCGACGCATCAGAACTATTTGAAGAACACTTTGAAGACGTTGCAAAATTGTCACTGATGCGTCACAAAATTTTAAAGTGTCGCAACTTAGTTGCAAAAGAGTCACAAATTTGTGTCTATTTTGCGACGCTCTAAAACAATCACCAAAAACAAAAATATTGTCCAAACCAAGACTCGAACTCGGATGTGGAGTGCATTGTTGTTGCGTTTAACCGTTGTGCTATTGTAACATATTCGTATATTGTTAAAAGTGATTGTTATTATTCACAACGCAAGTCAGGTGAAAACAAAAATTTTTTGTGTCTACCTGGACTCGAACTCGGATGTGGAGTTCATTGTTGTTGCGTTTAACCATTGTGCTATTTAATCATATTCGTCAAGTGCTAACATCAATATATATTTTTTCCATTGTCAGCTTAAAACCAAAAAAATTGTATTTTCCTGGATTCAAACTCGGGTGGGGTTGTACAATGTGGCCTTGTTTAACCGTTGTGCTATTGTAAAATACTCGTTTATTGCTAACATTAAAATGTATTTATCCATAAAGGTAGCTGATTAAAAAAATTATTTTAACACTAAAATTATTACACAGTAAATAATTTAACACTTAAATTATTACACATTAAATATTTTACAAACATTATATAAATATTAAATCCCACACATATATTACATACATATTAAATAAACCCTGATTTAAATTTCATCATCTTCGGAATCTTCTTCTGAAGATGATAAATTACATCAAAAATCATCTTCTGGCTTAGCGTCGTCAATTTCAAAATCTATGTGTTCAATTGGATGATTTCGATCAATTAGACCTTCGACATTGATCTCTTTGACTGTATCCGTGACTGCATCGTTCTTAGCCTGTTGCAAAATAATAAGCTCAGTGTCGTTAAAATTTCCTTGCACACGAGTCCGTGGATTAACTTTTAGAACTGAGAGCCAATTCGCATGACGTTTATTAACATTTGGGTATGGAAGATAACATACTTGATCAGCTTGAGATGCTGCAATATATATTAATAAAAATTCCATTAGAATACAATTATAAATATAACAACAATACAATATTATAGTAATTAAATTCATACCTAATACATAAGTGTCGTCGTTTGCATATCTCCCCGATTTTAGCACGTCGACAATGCCTCCCTCGCTGGTTCTCGTTCCTTTGTCGGGTGTGGGGTCATACCAATTACAATCAAAAAGCACGATTTTCAAATTCACAACTCCTGGATATGTGAGCTCAATGATTTTTTTGATGGTCCCGTAGAAATCATTCTCCCCCGGTTGAGCATAATTTTGGCCTCGGACACAAATTCCATAATTCATTGTTTTTCTGTTTTTCCCGTAATCCTTCGTGTGAAATAAATAGCCTCTTGTAAAATACATAGGCCATGACCTAATCTTATCTTTTGGACCGTTGGCTATATCGTATACCCACATCGAAAAATTTTCTTGACTTCTCATTGTATCCACCTATACATAGAACAATAAAAATATCACAATGGATGACGACGCGAGACATTAATTTAATAATTAAATCATGAAGAATATATACATACATATTGGCGGACCCATATATGAAATTCATCATCTCTTTAGCTAAGACTTCATCATCAGAAAGTCCTGGATTTTCAAATTGAATCTGTGCATCCACCAAACTGTGTTGCAAACATTTGATTATGAATAAAGTGGTGCAAAATGTATTCAATTTCTATATTAAATTTAGGGATGAACTAAAATTACCTTTCAAGCGGTCGGAAATATTCACAATTACGCAAAACATATGAATGTGCGCACTTGTATTCTTTCGCGGTTAACCAAGATTCAGTACATTTGCCACTTGGACGACCTACTTCAGTAAATATATTCGGTACGGGAAAATCATAGATAGGTACTTCACCTTCATCGTACCGAGTTGCCCTACAAAATTTACGGAAAACAATTCATCTTATTTTAAGAAAAGCACGGTTAATATATATATTATAGTCTAATATTAAAAAATGTATTACCTTCTTCTGCTAGCTGTAGAAATTTGAGTGGCAAAGTAGTGTTGTGAGAAATAAGAAATCTCATCATTCATGTACGATTGAACAATCGATCCCGCTGGATATATTTTGTTCTTTGCTTTGCCTTTCAAATGTTTAAAAAACCGTTCGAACGGATACATCCACCTATATTGCACAGGACCACCAAGCTCGGCTTCGTATGGCAAATGTATAGGTAGGTGCCCCATCACATCGAAGAAAGCAGGTGGAAAGATTTTTTCCAAGTTACACAGTATCATCACAATATTCTCCTTCAAAATTTGGACGCGACTTTGATCCAATGTTCTGCTGCTTAGATCACGGAAAAATGCTCCAATTCCTGAAAATAATATATGTGTAAGTAATGTTTAAAAAGATTAAAATAACATATATATGATCGACTCTCGGATTTCATATCTTAATTTATATATATATACCTGATAATGCTTTGTGCACGTTTCGCGGGAGGAGTTCTGCGAACACGAACGGAAGCAAGCGCTCCATAAAAACATGGCAGTCGTGACTTTTCATTCCAGAAAATTTGCCCCCATTGATGTCTGCACAGCTTGCTAAGTCAGCAACATACCCATCTGGAAATTTTACCTCATTTTTCACCCAGTGTAGTAACACATCTTTTGCTTGTGAACTCAATCTCCAAATAGGGAATGGAGCGTTGCCACGGCCATCGACATGCAAATCTTTCCGAGAACATAAATTTTCGATATCTAGTTGATATAATGCGTTTTTGGCGCATTCTAACCCTTGTTTTGTAGGCTTTTATCGAGTCTTTTACTCTCTATCGAGTCGTTCTAGGTACAAAAAGCGGCTGGAAGCAATAACTGGGACTTACAATCGGAATTGGCTAGAAAAGAGTGAAGTTGGACCCTTTTTGGACATTCTAGAGGAAGAGAGCACCCGACGCCCAGAGGAGAGCACCTGACACTCAGAATGGAGCAGATCGATCGATATCAGAGTCGGATCGATCGATCTGAATTTCAGATCGACCGACGTAAGTTCTAAGATTGATCGATATCAAAGTCGGATCGATCGATCTAAATTTCAGATCGACCGACGTAAGTTCTACGATCGATCGATCCGGAGGGACACCTAGTACGAAAAAGGGAGCACCTGCTCCCAGCAGAATCATTAAGGGGCCTTTTGCAAAACCCTAATTCTGCAAGCCTATTTTTGGGCCAGCCGTATTGGGCCTTTAAATAGGTTTTCATTGCTGATTTTTGGGGAGGACGCCATCACGCCAGCACGCCACAGCGACAATCACGCAGCAGCAGCAAGGTCACGACGAGAGAGAGAGAGAGAGATTCAAAACCATTGTTCTAGAGTTTATCTTTCACGTTCTTATCGAAGTTTTCTAAACCCTAAACTCTTTTGCTTTTGATTTAATGAAGTTTCTTTCATCTCTTGCTGCTGTTACTTGTTTGATCATGAGCGAGTAATCCACTTGTTAGGTTAGGGGGTTTTCGATGGGATTTGATTCATGAACTAAGCATAGATAGGTTTTTATATAATCATTCGATAGTCTCCACCTATTGTCGATCATATTGCCTAGGTTAGATTGATCACCTAGCCTTTGATCTTAGGTTGAATTTACTTATCAAAAGTTTGTAAATTGCTAGAATTGACTTAGGTGGGCGATTTGATCCGTAGCCAACGAAAGTTGAAGTTAGGGCATCTCGTGAACTTATCAACCCTAATCGCTAAAGCTTGATAATCCTTGTAACCTCAACGACAGTTAGGGTGTTAGATTGATTGTGAAAGTTGTAGATGCCACGAAAGTGGATCTCCTTATATTTATGGTTGAGTTCTAGACTTGGTCGTAATCGCTTACCTGAATAATTGCTTGGTTCTTGATAATCGAATCCCTGAGAATCATCCCTGACCTAACGCCTTTTTTATTATTGTCTACAACCGATTTTTACTTGTGTCTTGTTTTATTATTTTTGTGACATTAAAACCCCAACTTGAATTTCTTAGCTGAGATTGAAATCCATAGAATTAGAGAGTATTGCTGGTCCCTTTACGAACCTCACTATTCTACATCTGATTAGTGAAATCCTAGGTTAAAATCTTATAACCGGAAAAAGGACAAACATCAATTTGGCGCCGCTGCGACGGGGACCACTCAATACCTCTACTTCTCGACTACGATTTTAGACTAAGCACTAATCTCGTTCTTTTTTTTTGCTTTACGTGTGTTTCAGGTGCATGAACTCAAGGACAACAAGGAGAAATCTTCAGACTCCCCGTGTCACTTTGAGTAATCCTGAACTCGCGAGACTAGAACGAGGAAATAGACGACAAAGGCCTAATCCCGCTGATATGGGCGAACAAGGCAACAACGACATGGCAGTTGAATTGCAAAGGTTGCAAGAGCAGATGGCTCAAATGCAACAGCAGCACACGCGTGAACTACAGCAACAACGCGCGCGTGAGCAGCAGCGAACCATAGGGGATATGGACAATCCCCATGCCTATTACCGAAACCGAGCTGCGATAGTTCCCCCCGCTGTTGAAAGGAATGATTATGAGATCAAACCACAGATGATATCGCTGGTTAAGCAGCACTTGTTCCACGGATTGCCTGCTGAAATTCCGATGGACCATATAGAGAATTTCGAGGAGATTTGCTCCACGACAAGCTCTAATGGGATGAACCCGGATTTCGTGAAATGCAAGCTGTTTCCGTTTTCACTCGCGGACAAAGCTTCTCGTTGGCTAAAGTCTTTACCTGCTGGATCCATTACGACTTGGGCGCAATGCAGAGCTGCGTTTTTGGACCATTACTACACGAAATCCAAAACCGCGAGTTTAAGGAACAAGATATCTTCCTTCCACCAACATTCCGGAGAGTCCTTCTGTGAGGCTTGGGAAAGGTTTAAGGAGTACAAGAGAGAGTGCCCACACCATGGGTTCACTGATGAAAACCTGCTGGGGATTTTCTACGATGGTGTGGATTGGGATTATAGGAACGCACTCAATGCTGCTAGCGATGGTGATTTCATGACCAAAACCAAAGAGGGAGCATATAAGCTGATTGAGAACTTGGCTGCAAGTTCAAGCAACAAGTCCCAGGAGTATGACAGGACTACGAAATCCAATGGAACGGATTCTGCTAAGATCGATGACCTTGCGGCTAAAGTCAACTTGTTGCTCAAGGCGAACCAAAGGATGGTTCATTTTGCTGATGAGGCTGGCGAGCAACTTGCTGAGGAAATGGTTGAGGATGGAGCTGCTGACCAGGAAGAGGTAAGTTACGTTAACGGCCAAGGATTTGTGAGGAATCGCGGTTTCAACCAGAACTACAGGAACCACCCCAATTTCTCCTACAGGAGTACGAATGTTGAGAACCCGCAGGACCAGGTTTATCCGCAGGACCAGGTTTATCCGCAGCAAACTGGCTCTCAATTCACGAAACCTCAGGATCAAGGTTTCCAGAAAACCTTTCCTCAGGGTTTCCAAGGGAAGTCATTCCTTCCTTTTCAAGGCCAAAAACCACATTACCCTAACTTTCAGGCTCCCCCGAGCTCTGGAAGTACTTCTCAGGATGAATTGAAAGGTATGATGCAGCAACTGATGGCGAACCAGCAGAAGTGTGCTACTGAGATCAACACAAAGGTGGATGGTATGTACTCGGACCTTAATGGTCAGCTCGAAGCAGTTCGCAACCACGTAAAAAAGCTCGACACACAAGTTGCTCAGACGGCAGAAGCAATAAAGAGACCCCAGGGAGTATTGCCTGGTAAAACTGATGCAAACCCAAGAGAATTTGTGAATGCCATAGAGCTGAGAAGTGGGAGAACTTTACCTGGAGTCGTGAGGGCAGAAGCTGAAAACTGCCCAGAAGGAGCACCTGCTCCTGTCCCTGGAGCACCCGCTCTTGTTCCTGGAGCACCTGCTCCCGAAACAGAGAAAAACGATGAAGAATTTGCTGAACCAATTTCTAAGGTATTAAGACCAAATGAGATTATTGATAGGTTTCGTTCTCGTGTCTACAGGCCCCCTATCCCTTACCCAGTACCTCCAAGGAAGTCGCAGAAAGATTTGGAGGAGGCAAAATGTAAGGAGATGTTGCAAGATTTGACGGTTAAGCTGACACTGGCTGAAGCAATTCAGATGATGCCGTCTATGAAAAAGTATGTCAAGGGCCTGGTCACTGGACGGATCCCCTCAGAGCAAAGTGCCATGGTTGTGAGCAAGAATTGTAGCGCTGTGCTACAAAACAAAACCATTAAAAAGCAAGAGGACCCAGGTAAGTTCGTTCTTTCCGTTGATATTGGTCCTGTGCGATTCGCCTGTTCTTTGTGTGATCTAGGTTCCAGCGTGAATCTAATGCTCTATTCAGTTGCAAGGAAACTCGGGTACACAAAATTTAAACCAACACGAATTTCATTAGTGTTTGCTGACAGATCTATCAAGTTGCCTGTAGGAATTTTGGAAGATTTGCAGGTCAGGATTGGGAACATTTTCATTCCAGCGGATTTCGTGGTGTTGGAACTGGATGATGAGCCGAAGGACCCTCTAATTCTGGGACGTCCTTTCTTGCGCACAGCTGGTGCGATCATTGATGTAAAGAACGGAACGATTGGTCTCCAACTGGAAGACATTATTATGGAGTTTGAGATGGATCGAATGCTGAAGAAACCGACCATTGATGGGCAGACTTTTGCCATTGAGGATAATCTCGAAATCTCGGAGGGAGAGATTGAAGAGATACTTGCTGATGATCCCTTGGATGTTGCATTGACAAAAGCTGAGAGCGAACATGGTTATTTGAGCGAAGATACCATTGGGTTCGCAAGGATGCTGGATTCCGGGCAGATGGAGAAATCGACGGACTTTTTGAGACTCGACACAAAGGGAGAAGACGGAGCACCTGCCTCTGCTCTTCGGAACCTTACTGATGATCCTTGGAGCGAGCTGAAAGCTCCAAAACTCGAGCCCAAAACCTTACCAGCTGGGCTAAGGTACGCATTTCTCGGTCCCAACTCCACATATCCTGTTATAATAAATGCTGATCTTAACAATGTGGAATCCGCCTTACTTTTATGCGAGCTTAGGAAATATAGGAAAGCTTTAGGTTATTCACTAGATGACATCCCTGGAATCTCACCTGATTTATGCATGCATAGGATACATTTAGAGGATGAGTCTAAGAGTTCTATTGAGCATCAGAGGAGGTTAAACCCGAATCTGAAGGATGTAGTGAAAAAGGAAATTATGAAACTCCTAGAAGCAGGTGTAATCTATGCGATATCGGATAGTAAGTGGGTTAGCCCTGTTCACGTAGTACCTAAGAAAGGCGGAATAACTGTGATCACTAATGAGAAAAATGAATTGATACCTACTAGGACAGTCACTGGCCATAGGATGTGTATTGATTATAGAAAGCTAAATGCCGCCACCAGGAAGGATCATTTTCCCCTGCCGTTTATTGACCAAATGCTTGAGAGATTGGCTAACCATCCATATTACTGCTTTTTAGATGGTTATTCAGGTTTCTTTCAGATTCCTATCCACCCGGACGATCAGGAGAAAACGACATTCACATGTCCATACGGCACATTTGCTTATCGCAGAATGCCGTTTGGTTTGTGTAATGCCCCTGCGACTTTTCAAAGGTGCATGATGTCGATTTTTACTGATTTGATTGAGGACATAATGGAAGTTTTCATGGACGATTTCTCCGTCTATGGAAGCTCTTTTTCCGTGTGTTTGTCAAATTTGTGCAGGGTATTGCAGCGATGTGAGGAGAAGCATCTCGTCCTTAATTGGAAAAAATGCCATTTTATGGTTCGAGACGGTATTGTTTTGGGCCATCAGATTTCTGAGAAGAGTAGAGAAGTCGACCGAGCAAAGGTTGAGGTTATGATGAGTTTGCAACCGCCGGATTCAGTCAAGGGAATAAGGAGTTTCCTAGGTCATGCTGGATTTTACCGCCGGTTCATCAAAGATTTTTCGAAGATAGCAAGGCCGCTTACTCAACTCTTGTGTAAGGAGACCAAGTTTGAGTTTGATGTATCATGCCTTGAAGCTTTTCACACGATAAAGGGAGCTCTGGTCAGTGCACCCATTGTCCAACCACCGGACTGGGATCTCCCTTTTGAAGTGATGACGGATGCAAGTGATTACGCCGTTGGTGCTGTTTTGGGACAGAGGAAAGACAAGAAGCTCCACGTGATATACTATGCAAGCCGAACACTGGATGAAGCTCAATGCCGATATGCTACGACTGAGAAGGAACTTCTAGCAGTTGTGTTCGCCTTTGAGAAGTTTAGAACTTATCTTGTGGGTTCCAAGGTCATTGTGTAAACCGACCACGCAGCTTTAAAGTATTTGCTCACCAAAAAGGATGCTAAACCGAGACTCTTAAGGTGGATCCTTTTGCTCCAGGAATTCGATCTTCAGATTATTGATAGGAAAGGGACAGAGAACGGAGTTGCTGACCACCTGTCACGCATGAGGGTTGATGATGAGGTACCTCTTAATGATTCACTTCCAGTTGAACACATTTATGCAGTTGGAGTCTGTTTGCAGGAGCAGTCGGTTCAGACAGGAGCGCATGCTCTTGGAGCCTTTTGCAAGGCTATTTCAAAGGAAGTTGTTCCGAGTTTTCCTTGGTTTGGAGAAATAGCAAACTACCTAGCTGCTGACCAAGAACCGGTTGATTTTGTGGGTGATAAGAAGAGAAAGTTTCTCCGTGATATAAGAAGGTATTTTTGGGACGAGCCTTTCCTCTACAAGCAGTGTTGGATGGTATCTTTCGGAGGTGTGTACCGGATGAAGAGATCCCTGGAATTCTCTTTCATTGTCATAGTTCTAATTATGCCGGTCACTTCGCCACCTTCAAGACGGTCTCTAAGGTGCTCCAAGCTGGATATTGGTGGCCAACGATGTTCCGCGATGCACACGCATTTATCTCGCGGTGCGACAAATGTCAGAGGCAAGGAAACATCTCGCGACGGAACGAGATGCCTCAACACTTCATCTTGGAAGTTGAAGTGTTTGACGTATGTTTGAAGTTGAAGTGATGGTGGGACCCATTTCATCAATAGGGTTTTTGAGAACCTTTTGAGAAAAAATGGCGTAAAGCATAAGGTTGCAACGCCATATCACCCGCAAACTAGTGGTCAGGTTGAGGTTAGTAATCGGCAGATCAAGGACATTTTGCAAAAGACCGTAGGCACCACAAGGAAAGATTGGGCAGCCAAGTTGGACGACACAGTTTGGGCCTACCGAACCGCTTACAAAACGCCATTAGGGACAACGCCCTTTCACTTGGTGTATGGTAAGTCGTGCCACCTTCCGGTAGAGCTTGAGTATAAGGCGGCATGGGCAGTTAAGTTAATGAACTACGACATCAAACCCGCCTTGGAAAGGCGATCCATGCAACTTAACGAGTTAGAGGAGATTAGGCACCTAGCCTACGAGAGTTCGAAATTGTACAAGGAACGAACCAAAATGTACCACGACATGAGAATTCTTAACCGAAACTTCCAACCCAATGACATGGTACTTCTCTTTAACTCTCGCCTTAAACTTTTTTCTGGAAAATTACGATCTAGGTGGTCCGGCCCTTTCCTCGTCAAAGACGTTCGATCATATGGAGCCCTGGTGTTGCTGGACGCCAAAGGAAAAGAGTTCGTGGTCAATGGACAGCGCTGCAAACCGTACTTAGCCGATGCAACCCCAACCGAAGGTGAAGTTATCACCTTAGGTGACGCGCCCAAAGTCTAAAAGGCTAATCAAGTCAAGCTAACGACTTTAACCAAGCGCTTGGTGGGAGGCAACCCACCGGTATGTTTTCTAACTTTTGTTTGAGTTTTGAATTTTCAGGTTTTCAAAAAAAAAAAAAAAAAAAAAAAAAAAAGAGAAGGGGGAACGAAGTGGTGGAGATCGATCGATCTCTTCACAGATCGATCGATCTGAATTTCCGATCGAACGCCGTCAGTTCCCAGATCGATCGATCAGGAGTAGAACGATCGATCGCAACGTCGGATCGATCGATCTGAATTTTGGATCGACCAACATAAGTCCCGAGATCGATCGATCCGGATGAGGATTTCACCACAGCACAGAGGGAGCACCTGAAACCCAGAGGGAGCACCTGAAGCCAAGAGCGGAGCACCTGCTCCCCGACCTAAAACGGAAACGTATTTTCAAAATTCGGTCTGGGTCTATCACCAGGTAAGTCCAATAAGGATGATGAGGTGGGCCCGAGAGATATTAATTAAGGGATTTTTCCAATTTCAAATGGATATAAAAAAAATAGGCATAATGGGTCACCCCTAAAACCTATATCTCTCGCGCCTCTCTCTCTTCTTCCTCCTCCCCTACGTTTATTTTCTTTTCCTCCATTAAAACGGTTTCAAAGCTTTTTGCCCAAAGCACAACTCCTTCGATTCTCAACCAATCTGAGCAATTTTAGGCTCTATCCCACTCGATTTTTCGCCCTCTTTTCGAATCTACAACTCGTTTCTCCAAAACAGTAAGGTAACACTTCGAAAACCCACCTTTTTGGTCCACCGTTTTCGCGAAAGAGGAAGGAATCCGGGTTTGTTTGGCTTGATTGGTTGAATGTGATTGCTTAGGGTTACTCTGGACTTGTTTAGGGCCGATTTCGAGTACATAGGGGTGTACAATTTGACTGAAATTTTTGCTTGAAACCAAACCCACTTTTGTGGTGTGAATCGGAATTAAGGGGATGAGGATTACTCTTATGGGACAATTGGTTTATGCTTTTTCTGTCCGGAACGTTGTCTTTGTTGATTTTCATCTATTGTAGTTACCCGCTTGGATATGTATTTGTGTGGATATTGGGACAATGAACTTATGCTTGCTTGGGTTCGTGTTTGCTGCTGTCATTGCAGGATGTCCAAACTGACAACGTCCTTTGGTAACCCATCCCGCTCACGCAAGGGAAAAGGTGTCTCCACCTCCACCCAACTCGCAACAAGCCATTGGCCACGTGACGAAGGCCAACTCTTTGATTTGCGCAATTCAACCCTTCCTTTCGATTCCGACGTGGAATGGGACCAGGCGGACGCATATTACTACAATAACTGGCTAGACATTACCATTGAGCCGACTCGCTTCTTGTGTGGGCAAACGCTAAAGGATCTAGGGCTGCTCTATGATGTGAACAGTATACTTGAGGCTTGCCAACTAACCGATCTTCTCACACAGCCCGATGATCTATACCCAGATTTGGTGAGGCAGTGTTTGGCATCTGCCAAACTGACCTATTCGGACCCACATAGACCAATGGCTTCACAGGGAGTTCTCTCTTTCTTTGCTGGAGGAAAGAGGTATGAGGTGACTGTCCGGGATCTCTGCGACCTTTACGGTTTTGACTCCACGGAGGAGAAGGTGACTTTCCCCACACGCCTCCCGGTTGCGCACAAATTCTGGGATTTCATCGCAAGTGGAGATTACTTCTCCAGATCCGCAGCCCAGTCCATCATTCGCAACCCTGCTCTCCGAATCGGTGTCAAAGCCATCAGCACTATTTTCTTCTCACGAGATGATGCAAGCAAGGTGCGAACCGATGAATTGATGATGCTTTACAATGTTGTGCGAGACACCATTAGTGGTGAAGCCGGTTTGGCCTGCGAGTTCGATGGTAGCGTCAACATGGGAGCACTTTTTCCTCATGTATAGCTGATAAGCGGACCAAAGTTGCCAAGGGCAAGGCCCACACAGAGCGGATAGGGAGCCTGCTGACACGCCTATTCCTTCACCTGGAAATCGATTTCAGCGAATATACGCGCAGTACGGCGTACGAGTCTATGGACACGACCTACCTCATCTCATGTGAGATCTTATCTGAACCCACCACTTACCGTTTCACGTCACGCGCGGGTAGTATTTTGTTTTGCAGGCTGCCTCAACCATCACTGACCGATTTGGAGGTTACCGCCAACATCGGGTTCACCCCTGGAACAGAGTATTTGTGCCCAGTCCCTGGAGCACCAACCAGGAGCACCCCGAAGAAGAAAGGGAGCACGTCTGCCGCCCGAAAGAGCACCTCCACTTCTGCACCTGCTCCTGCTCCCGCTGCTGAGGACCCGCTGAGCCAAGAGGAAGAAGAGGATTTGGCAGCTGACACACGGTGTACGCAGCAATCTCGCGCTCACATCCGCCGGCCTTACCACAGCGAGCTGACACTTGATGATATCTCCGACAACCCGGATGACGCTGAATACCGCCGTTGGATGGTGGCTTCCACCAAGAAGAACAACGGGCTCCTTCGCCGCCTTTTGCACATGCTGCAGAAGGGATGCAGCGGCTCACAAGCCGCGGAGACAATGCCGTCCACCGCACCGGTCCAGCCACCAGCTGCTCAACCGTCCTCGTCTGCTCGGCCCAACACACGATCATCCAAGAGGAAGAAGCCACTCACGGATGATGACAAGGAATCCGATGCTACCGCCAGCGATTAGTCATCGCTATTTTTCTCCCCCTCTCGTATTTTCTCTGAACATTTTTACTTTCCTGCATTTTCTTTTTCTTTTTCTTCTGCTCTCTCTTTTCTTATTTTCCCACCGAGACGGTGTGAAGTAAGTCTGGGGGGAGTTGTTGCTAATGACTTTTTATTTTCCTTCTTATTTTTTTCGTCCTGTTTGAGTCTATTTTTCGTTTGTTTTATTGAGTCAAAACTTTGTAGGGAATTAGGACTTTATCTCGTGATGATATTTGAACTATTTGTATTTAACTTTCTCTCTAGTGACCATTTCTGCAGAGCATGAGTACAAAGAACAGCTGGAACACTTCGATACACTATCTTCCAGGTTCCATATTGACCAAAAATTTATCTCGCTATTGGCACTAGATTAGGGAAACGAATCAAATTCAGGACTCCTTACTCCTTTTATCACTCTTGTTGATCCTGAATAGCTAGCTCATTTTTAGTTAGTACCCTCCTTAACCCTTACCTCTTTTCAAACCCCTTGCGTTCTTGTTACTTCATTGTCACATGTGCAGCATATGCGCAAAAGGGTTGGAGAGAATTGGGTCAACACTGCATCTAAATCACTCTTTCTGAAGAACAGAGAGCACCTGCTCCCCAGAAAGAGCACCTGCTCCCCAGAAGGAGCACCCGCTCTTATTCCCAGGAGATGATTTCACGCTTTTGGGTATGTACAGTAACTCTGATTTTTCTTCGTGTTTGAGAGACATACGCTTGTGATCAACCCCTCTTCATCAAAAAAAAAAAAAAAAAAAAAAAAAAAGGGGGATGACATGATAGTTCTTGAATACGCGATGAGGAAATGCATTTCCAGTGAATCGGTACTCAAGAAGTGATCATCCAGAGCTCAAAAGCAGTAGTCCGAGTCCCGTAGAACGGATGTAGAGGACGAGCGATCTCACGACCCTGTCTCCTCACAAGGAACAACAGTAGTGAAAGCGCTGCTTTTGAATCTCAACAGATGATGAAGAGTGGTAAAATCTGTATATTAGAAATGTCTCTCTACACAGCGAATATACCCAAAGTGGATGATGAGATGTTGAGACGTTGGAGAGATGTGGAGAAGAAAGAGTGGTTTAGAGAATGTGGATATCAACGCACCCGTTCTCTCTTGCAATTTTGTGCGATATCCTGCATCCTCTACGAAACATCGGGTAACCCTTAAACACTTTAAACACTTTGAACTCCACCTCTAAATGGCCTTAAACCCTTTAGCATCGTCTACCCTAAATGGTGTCTTTAGCGAGACCCTCCCGCAACTTTGAATGCGTTGAGTTTGTGTTTGGGAAATGGAACTTGGTTGAGAAATGTGTTGAGGATGTTTTGGTAAAGCTTTGCTATTTGTGACCGGGATTATGTGGTCTGCAGATTTAAAGTTTTTAAACCCGGTTCACTGAGGATAAAAGAGTTCCCGCGTTTTCAAACCTTTCTCCTTCACTTGGTCTTGAATTTGTTTGAGGACAAACAAAGATCTAAGTCTGGGGGAATTGATATAATGCGTTTTTGGCGCATTCTAACCCTTGTTTTGTAGGCTTTTATCGAGTCTTTCACTCTCTATCGAGTCGTTCTAGGTACAAAAAGCGGCTGGAAGCAATAACTGGGACTTACAATCGGAATTGGCTAGAAAAGAGTGAAGTTGGACCCTTTTTGGACATTCTGGAGGAAGAGAGCACCCGACGCCCAGAGGAGAGCACCTGACACTCAGAATGGAGCAGATCGATCGATATCAGAGTCGGATCGATCGATCTGAATTTCAGAACGACCGACGTAAGTTCTAAGATCGATCGATATCAAAGTCGGATCGATCGATCTAAATTTCAGATCGACCGACGTAAGTTCTACGATCGATCGATCCGGAGGGAGCACCTAGTACGAAGAAGGGAGCACCTGCTCCCAGCAGAATCATTAAGGGGCCTTTTGCAAAACCCTAATTCTGCAAGCCTTTTTTGGGCCAGCCGTATTGGGCCTTTAAATAGGTTTTCATTGCTGATTTTTGGGGAGGACGCCATCACGCCAGCACGCCACAGCGACAATCACGCAACAGCAGCAAGGTCACGACGAGAGAGAGAGAGAGAGATTCAAAACCATTGTTCTAGAGATTATCTTTCACGTTCTTATCGAAGTTTTCTAAACCCTAAACTCTTTTGCTTTTGATTTAATGAAGTTTCTTTCATCTCTTGCTGCTGTTACTTGTTTGATCATGAGCGAGTAATCCACTTGTTAGGTTAGGGGGTTTTCGATGGGATTTGATTCATGAACTAAGCATAGATAGGTTTTTATATAATCATTCGATAGTCTCCACCTATTGTCGATCATATTGCCTAGGTTAGATTGATCACCTAGCCTTTGATCTTAGGTTGAATTTACTTATCAAAAGTTTGTAAATTGCTGGAATTGACTTAGGTGGGCGATTTGATCCGTAGCCAACGAAAGTTGAAGTTAGGGCATCTCGTGAACTTATCAACCCTAATCGCTAAAGCTTGATAATCCTTGTAACCTCAACGACAGTTAGGGTGTTAGATTGATTGTGAAAGTTGTAGACGCCACGAAAGTGGATCTCCTTATATTTATGGTTGAGTTCTAGACTTGGTCGTAATCGCTTACCTGAATAATTGCTTGGTTCTTGATAATCGAATCCCTGAGAATCATCCCTGACCTAACGCCTTTTTTATTATTGTCTACAACCGATTTTTACTTGTGTCTTGTTTTATTATTTTTGTGACATTAAAACCCCAACTTGAATTTCTTAGCTGAGATTGAAATCCATAGAATTAGAGAGTATTGCTGGTCCCTTTACGAACCTCACTATTCTACATCTGATTAGTGAAATCCTAGGTTAAAATCTTATAACCGGAAAAAGGACAAACATCACTAGTCTTGATTTGACTGTGTCTTTTGATCTGTCTTTAACATTCATAACAGTATACATGATGTTATCAAAAAAATTCTTCTCGATATGCATCACATCAAGATTGTGTCGTAGAGTAAGGTCCCTCCAGTATGGAAGCTCCCAAAATATGCTCTCTTTATGCCAATTATGCCAATCTCCGTAACCGGCAGGTTTTATGTGATGTCCATTTCCACCACAATCAGATGTTTTTCGCGCTCCTGCACTCCGTATACGGTGGAGTACTTGTTCTCCAGTTAACGATGCAGGTGGATCCTCGTTCAGTGCGATTTTTCCCTTCAGAAAGTTAACTTTGTTCTTCCGTAACGGATGTTCTGTAGGCAAAAATCTTCTGTGACAGTCAAACTAACATGTCTTCATACCAGCCCTCAATTGAAATGCATTTGTATCATCCATACAAATTGGACATGATAATCTCCCATGTGTCGTCCATCCCGGTAACATCCCATAGGCCGGAAAATCACTTGTCGTCCACAACAGAACAGCTTTAAGGTTGAAATTTTGATTTTGTGACACATCATACGCCTCAACTTCGTTATTCTATAACTCCTTTAACTCTTCGATCAGTGGCTGGAGGAAAACATCAAGGCTAGCTCGTGGATGATTTGGTCCCGAGTTCAAAACGGTAAGAAACAAGTACTCCCTTCCCATGCACATTCCTGGGGGTAAATTGTAGGGTGTCAAGATTATAGGCCATAACGAATGGTTTTTTGACAAACCAAAAGGATTGAAACCGTCTGTACATCCTCTTCAGTCTGGCACTGATTGGTAGATACCACATTTTGCTTAACGGTATTTTTCTTCGTGCCTTACGATCCTCATATCTTTCTTTTCCACAGAACTTGCAATGCTCCAACGCCCCATCTTCTTTCCAGAAGAGCATACAGTTATCTATGCATACATCGAATGTATGGTATGGCAAGCCTAATTTTCGCATCAACGTTTCTGTCTCATAATATGAACCAGTTGCCTGATTAGGCTGTGGTAAATACTCTGTTACCAATTCCGCCCATGAATCCATGCAATTTTCAGCCAAATTATGGTCTGCCTTGATGTTCATATACCGAGCAGCTAATGATAACTGCGAATGACCATCATGACAACCATCATACAATGGCGTTTTTGCAGCATCTAACAAATCGTAGAATTGTTTTGCCTCATGGCCTGGGTAGGTTCTTCAAAAACATGATCATTTCCGCTATGACCATGTTCGTCATGATGATAATCATTATCAGGAAATGCATCATGCACCATCCCACTAGTATAAACATCCCCACCATCATAAACATCCCCACCATCATAATTCATTTGTTCATAATAACCGCTACTAAAATCAGCATTTACGTAATGACTACTACTAGGACCTGCCCCAACTACATTGTAATCTTCCCCATGTTCGGTCCACACATAATAATCTTCCATAAAACCACGTTGATGTAAATGGTGCGAAACAGTTCTAACAGGTTTCATACCACCAGAATTTTTACATTTCGCACAAGGGCAGTATAACTTACCTCCACTGCTAATGGCCAAGTCCTGGCAACTTGCGAAATCTAGAAACTGCCTGATCCCATCCAAAAAATTGGTTGAGAGATTATTTGTATGCGGATCGATCCTTGTATACATCCAATCTCGGGAAGAGTTCCACATAATTTTCTTCCTCAAAAATATTTTTTTCTCTTTGAAAACGTTTTTTATCGTTTTTTTTTGTTTTTTTACTCTTGTATCTGACTCTTTTCTGACTATTTTGCGGCGCCACCTACCTCTCGCATTTATCACGTGTCACCTACTTTCCTCCCTTGCCGACATACTTGCCGACATAGCTACTGACTACTTTCCCACCCTTTTGCGACGGAAGAAAAGCGTAGCAAAAACGTCACAAATTTGTGACTACTTTGCGACGCTTGCTAAAACAAAAAACGATGTCAGAAATCAGTCGCAAAATCGGACCAATTTGTGACGACGCAAAATGGCGTCGCAAATCAGTCACTAATTTGCGATGCATTTGCCACATTATTTTGCAGTCGTAAATTAGTGACTGATTTGCGACGCCATTTTTGGCAGTCGCAAAAGCGTGGCACATGAGTCATAAATGGAGTCGTAAATTTTGTGACGCCAAAATCAGTCACAAAAAGCAGTTGCTAATTATCTGTTTTCTTGTAGTGCTAAGAGATGTTGGTGTGGAAGCGTGATTGTCGCATTAATCTCTAAATCAGAGCAGAATCCGTATCGGCAATACTATCAATGTGGTTATGCAGCAGGTCATAACGTTTGTCGAACTCTTTCCTGAAATTTTCAGTTGGCATTGTTAAAAATTTTCAAAAACTTGACTCTCCTTTCGTATTTTGTTCCTGTGATGTGATTTGATTTGTAATGTTATGGTTAGTTCAGTGATAGCGATTTGTAATGTTAATTTTCGTTAACTGATGAGCATTTGTAATGTTGTGGTTTGTTGTAGCTTATCAATGATGACCATACATTCAAGTGGGTAGATGAGGCTTTGGTTAACGAGATCGAGTCTTTGCAAGTGAAAAATATGAGATTTGAGAAGGGGCTGAAAGAAATTTCAACATAGAGAGAGGAATTTGAGCAGATGGTGTTTGAGAAGGTGGTTGTGAAGCTTGAAAAAGAGATATTTGAGAAGGTGGAAGATGTCTTGATCGAGTCAACATGTCATATGAAGAAGATGATGATTCTTGTACTGATTGGGTGCATCATCATGATTGGGCTGAGTAAAATACTAGGTTGACCGTATGTTTTAATGTTCTTGTATTAGTAGTTATTGTCCTTGTTTGTGTGTTCTTGTATTTTAGTAAACTAGTAGATGTGCTTATTCTTCTGTCTTAGGAAAATGATTTTATGTTGTTGTTATGTTGTGTTTTGGAACCTTGGTTGTGTTTGTGTTTCGGACCAGGTAGGTTACAAGCTTGTTATGGAACATTGTTATTGTTCTTGTTTGTGTTTTAGTAAACTAGTAGATATGCAACGAATCTGTTTGTTTTGGAACCTATTTTGTGTTAAAAAAGAACAAAAATAAAGAAACAAAGTGATCATAAACAAGCAAACTGATCCATAACATAATAATACCAAATTGATCCACATGAAGTTATCAACAAATTGAACCACAAAAGATTAGGTTACTACATGTCTGACCAAAATGAAACCTAAACATTCTTAACTACTAATTTCTATCCTAAAGCAGAGCCAACTTGTTTATATCATCACTAAGAAGCTTGAATCACAATCCCTTGAGAACCTTGAGTGACAGTCCCTTGAGAAGCTTGAGAAGAGACGCCAATGTCTTGAAAACCCTACAAGGTAAAGAAGATTAGCAAATAAGTCACATACAATAAAAAACACAAGTAAACCACAAAAATACAAACCTGTGATTTTGGTTTATGAAACCTGGCATTGTGCTCAGTAGAATTACACACGCCACAATGCATGATCCTTTTCTTCTCTTTTGGCTGCATTTTAGTTGGAGATTCATGCCTACCTTTCTTCCTTTTCTTATCAGCTTTAGTTATCTTCTCTCTACCTGGTTGTGGTGGTTCAGGAGGAGCATAAACATTAGGTGGCTGGCCAGAATGGTGAACCTCGGGTTGGAGCAAGCCCCTCTGTGTAGTTCCTCCTCCACATAGCAGTCCGGAACCACTTACACACAAAATCCTCAGGGACCAGCTTCTTTAATAGAATCACGCCATACGCATGCTCGCATGGAATTCCAGTAATCTCCCACTTCATGCAGGTACAAGTCATCCTCTCCATGTTCACTCTGTAACTACATCCACTGAGCCTTGAGTCATACACTCCGTTTGTACCTCGAGTCACCTTACACGCCAAAGCTTTTTCATATTCCTTGGCAAGAAATGCTGAAACATATGGTGTACATGTACCTGATACAGAACAATGAAACAATATAATGTACAGCTTACCATATGGTGTACAAAATAATTAAAAACACACGTACAACTTACCATTGTGACTGTGAGATATAGCTAATCATATTTAGCATAGGAACAAAAGGCATCTCTCTTGCCTTGCTGATAGTGCTATTGAATGACTCGGTTGAATTGTTTTCAATATCTTCACAGTAATTACCAAGCTTGTAGTAGGCTCTGCACCAGGACTTTGGCTTTGCCTTGAGCACATCATTGTACACTCCAACATCATAATTGAATATCTTGTCAAGGTTTTGATTATACTCGGCTTCATTGTAGCTCCATGCCAAACTCCATATCAGTGGCTTCATCTGTTTCTTTCCAGCATGATTCTTCTTGAGATTCTCATATATGTGTTTAACACACATTCGATGCTTAATCTTAGGTAACTCTAGCTCCACTGCTCTTATGAGCCCCTGAAACACAATAAAGTTAGAATGAGTCCATGAACAATGAAGTTAGAATGAAACACAGAATAGCATGATATAGTACTCACTTTTTGACGGTCAGATACCATGATATAGCCATCACCATCGCGTAGTCCCAAGTCAGATTTAAGCTTCTGCACAAACCATATCCAATTGTCTCTGTTCTCCACTTGTACGGCCGCCCATGCTATTGGATATATAGCATTATCTGCATCCCTACCTAATGCTACCAATAGTTGTCCCTTGATTTTATGTTTCATGAATGTACCATTAACTCCTATTAGAGGCCTACATGTGTCTTTCCATGTTCTTCTTAAGACATCAAAACATACATAGAATCTATTGAATAAGTCTTCATCTGCATCATTCTTGACATTATCTACTTCAATAGTTGAACCCGGATTTGACACTAAAATCTCAGCAGCATAGTCTTTAAGTCGAGAAAACTGTTGATCGTACTCTTTTTCGATCCACTTCAATGCCTTTCCCCTAACATTTTGACATTGAGACCTAGACACAGTGATTCCCCACTTCTCTTTAATTATTTCTTCCATCTTCATAGGCATATAGTACTCCGGATCTTCTCTAAGCTTATCAAGGAACAACCTACTTATCACAGGTTCTCTTAACAGCAGACACTCACCATTAGGGATACAACTATGCTTATCTATAAACTTACTAACTTTCCACTTTGAATTTTTAGGAAGAAGTGATGCATAGAATTGCCATTTACATCCTTTATCCTCCTTATCATTCCCACCAGCACATTTAAACCCAAGCTTCAACTTATCATACCTGTATTGCCAGATGTTTCGACCGGTTCTTAGTGCATAGTCTACGACTGTCTCTTTGAAGGCAACTCCACTGATGAAACTCTGCTTTTTATACAAACTCCCATCACCACGTCTGACGTTTGTACGAGCTCTCTCTCTATCCACTTCATCTTCTTCGCTGTCACTATCGTGCACAAAGTCGTGTTGGATCGGCGGTTCATCATGAAATTCTTCTAAGAGTTGCTCAATGCGAAACTCATCTCGTTGCTCCGCTTCTTCATCGAATCCCATGTTCTCGTTTTGCGGAACAAAAGGGACTACAACCGTCGAATGCGAAGCCATGGGGATTTTTTTTTCTACGATTCTCGGTCAGTTTCGATTCGAGGGAGAGAGATGCGATTTGGGGGTTTTGTTTGTAGGGATCTTCGATCAGTTGGGATTTTTTTGTAAGGGTCTAGGATTTCCGATTTTGGCAGAGCAAAGAGAAATCTGGATTTTGGTTTTCTGGGTCATAATCGGGTCATAATCGGATCGTAATCGGATCATAATCCGGTTTACTGTCATCTCATATGGTTAATGAATCATTTCAAAACAATAAACCATAACTAACCAATACTTGTGGATTCTGAGATTTAAAACTTCCATACTGTGGGTATATAGAGATTTAAATTTCAATTGGTGGATATATAGGTGTGGAACTTGTATTTCATGGACATATAGATAGAGGTCTAAGTTTGGGCATTATATAGGTATATATGATACTTCCGGTGGGGAAATAGATCGTCGAAAAAAAAGCAAACCTTTGAAAATAATAAAAAAATAACTTTTTTTAGGTGGATCCAATCCAAAAAGATTCAAAAGAAAAAATATTTTAAAATTTTGCAACTAGTAAAAGCAGTAAGAGCATGAATAATACACGTAGAGGGAAAAGGGTTGACGTGGTTTATAGGTGGTGCGAGTTGGGAGATTTAGGGTGTGATTGTTTGGCATTAATAGTGTAATAAAGTTGGAATAATATGGAGTAAATCCTCCCATTTTATTTATGTAGAGGGAGATTTCTCGCAAAAAAAAAAATTTATTTAATAACAATAACATTTTTAGTCTAATATAGTGGGATCCAATTTTTCACCTGTTTACTCCTAAAACATAACGATCACAGTCTTGTTGAGAAAAAGAGATGTGACGTTGGCCAAATGTAATTAATGTGATGGTGAGTTAATGACAAATCTAATAGGAGTTAATGAATTGTTTTACTAAAGAAGTGGGTAAAAGTTTGAAGTTTTTAAAATATTACAAGAAAACATTTGATGAAATGTTTTATGATAGATTTAACAGCATATAAAGAAGTGTTTTACAATAAAATAGAAGTTGAAAATCTGATATAATATATAGATATGATTAGTTTAATATAGATTGTTAATGTATATATATATATATATATATTTTTTTTTTTTTTTATTTGGTTACAAACACACTTCTGCACCTAGTTAAGTAAATATATGAGATGTATCTACCAACCATATTGGTGTAGAAGTGCCAATGAAAAAAAAAACAATTTTTCGCTCCCTTGCATTCCTTGCGAGTAGAGCTACTCGCACATTCTTGTCTCTTGGTTGATATCCCATTTGGAACTCCGGAAACCAATTCATTAATTGAGCGAATTCCTGCAATTCCAATTGAAATCTTGGCCAGTCTTCAGACGTAGCATTCATCTTTGTAAGCTCATTTGAGTTCGTCACAAATAAATTACTGATTCGATGTTATCGCTTCAAACTCTTCCTCGCCCACAAGAGACTCGAGAGTTCTGTGTGTATGGTTGAGAGTGTCTATTTTTCTACGTGTATGTCTATGAGATCCGTAGAGCCGTCCAACAATTTCAGAACCCAGCCAGCCCCGCATGTGCGGTCACCATCCTTCCATGAGCCATCAATGTAACACTGAAAAATGGTTGATGGAAGAGACATGGAGTACCGCTGTAATGCTCTGTCCTGTAGATCCTCATCTGGGTAGTGTACAACAAACCATTCTGCTGCTTCCCTTTGGGCTATGTCCAGTATATCCCTAGGTGATCGTTCTACATTGTTGAACAATTTGTCATTCCAAGCTTTCTAGAGATACCACATAATCCAGGGATAGGCCCGCGTAAACAGCTGTGGTATGTCTCGCTGCTGTAGCCGAGATGATAGATAATCTATGTTCGTTCCAAAACTATCAAAGGAGAATTCTGATGCTTAATTCAAGTATAGACTGTCAATGAAATAAATAGATATGTATGTAATAAAATGTATATACATATCAAATTTATAGACTAATAACAAATTATATGGTTGCCACATGAGCATATTGTGACATTATTATAATTATTTTCTTAATATTATGATCGCAACTAACATTAGTAAGTAGTATTAAGTGAAGTGTTTGATGACAAATTTAATAAAGTGGATCACATAAACTAGTGAATACATGAGAAAACGGAGAAGGTGTGAGCAATTGTAATGCATGTAAGGTGAAGTATTGATGTCATGATGATGATGATTACTGTTGCAGGGTTTAGAACTTGATAACATTATACATGAAAATGCTTAATTAAGTAGAAATTGTTTATATGTAAGTACAATTTATATATATATATATATATATAGCAAAATTTATATATATATATATATAGATACACATATATATAGCAAAATTTATATGTATGTACAAAAATTTAGATCGATAATAAGGTATATGGATATACTTAATTCAAGTTTAGATTGTTAACGCAATAGTTGTACATGTATGTAACAAAATAGATATGCATATCCTAGTTATAGTTATATATTGATAACAAGGTATTTGGTTGGTAAATGAACATGCTATGGTTTTATTATAACTAGAAAATGACCGGGGTTACACCCGGATATGTCGTTTTATATTTTAGTACTAATAATATGGTATCATAAAAGTTTTTCTCATTTGGTGGATTTAATAGAAATTTATACGTTTATCAAATATAAAATTGATAAATTGATTTATTTCATTTTTAAGTGTTTGTGTTGTTTAAAATTCAAAATTTATTTATGTGATATATATATAACAAAATAAGTACACAATTTTGTTGTTGGCGACATTTGTTTCTAGTTGTAACGCCCGTGAACCAAAATATGTATTTTTGGTGGTGCGTTGATCGACACAGTTTGTGTGTCGATCGACACACGTGTTTGGACTCGCAAGGAGTCGGATTCTGGATGTTGCGTCGATCGACACAAGTGTTGTGCGTCGATCGACGCAAGTTGAAATTGAACCGTCTGGTTCGGTTTTTGATCGCTCGGTTTAGATAACCCTAGGGTTCCATTATATAAGCGTGGATATCGCATTTTGTGGCTCTTTTGGCTGAAAATCAGAAAATTAGAGAGAATTGTGAGAGAAGTGAATTTCTTGAGAGAAAAACAGTTCTGTCCGATTTTATAAGATGAGACGAACGACTGGGTAGATTGGATCGGATTGGAGCGAAACTTGTAGGGTAAGTTCTCCATTCTCATATCTAGCTTTGGGCGAAATCGGTTTGTCATTTGGATCAGTAGTCCGAGAGTTATCGTTGTTTTACTAAGAGATGTGTCTGCAGTTTTGGGTCTGCGATTAGTCCATTTCGAGGGAGGATTCTCATCGTACCAGAAGGAATTAGGAGACGATCCGCCTATCTGTGGAAAGCTCTCTCTGTCTAGTTTTCAGATAAGGTTTTTGATCCTGTTTCCAATCTAATCTCCGTTCTCTGTGTTCTTTAGATGTCAACGTGTCGTTCACGTTTTCTGAGACTGGAATTTCCTGTTTCCAGTTCCAAGTAACGAATTTGCGGGCTGTTTTTTTGTCGTTCTATAAGGACCCAGAAGACGATCTAGGTATCATTGGAAAGCCCCGAGTCTTAGCTTTCCAGAGTCACCGAGTTCGGTTTAATCTGAAATTTGAGACGCGAATTCCAACCGTTTTTCCTAAGGTGAGTGCGCGACCATGGCTTATCTGGGTAAATGATTGATAGGATACGATTGTTTGTGGTTGTATTTCGTATCTTGCTAGGTGGATTTTTGTGTAGGAGATGTTTTCTCATTTGGTTAATGTGTGATGCATTGTTGATTGTTCATCCTGGTATTGTATCTTTTCTTATGCCTGTGTGCATAGCCTAGTAGATGGGAAGACCGTCTCACTGAGTATTTATGATAATACTCACGCATCTCTTATAACCATGTGATGCATGTAAAAAGAATGTTTGATCGTGGAATGAAGGCGAGGAAGAGAAGATGATCCAGTGTCTTGGTTTGGTGTTTTATGCTTTTGATAGAATTGCTAAGTTGCTGCATTGTGAACTTGGAATTGTGAATTGAGTTGTTTGGTTTAGTTGGTTTAATTGTCTGTTGATTTCCACGCATTATGTTGTGTTCGTTGAGGATTATATTATTCATGACAATAATAATCCGAATTTAATTGGGAAAATTAAAAAAGATAAAAACGGATCGGGTTGTTTCAGTTTGGTATCAGAGCCCTTATGGTTCTAGGGCGGGAGAACGTAGTTGATTAAGTAAGTAGTCAATTGCGTGTATTGGATTGAATGATTATGCAAGTTAGTCAATTGTGTTGTGTGGGTTTGGAATTCTAGATTATCTTCTCCGATCCTTCAATGAGATTCCACGATAAGTGTTTTGTGGTTTTTTTTTTATCGTTTTCTAGTAGTCTTAGTTTCTGCTTCTGGTAATGAAGAGAAATGGTTAGAGCTGCTGGAGGACGTGACCGTGGTGGCTGAGGGGCCATGGATGCCGGGGTGGTCATGGGCGTGGATGCGGGCGGGGGCTCGAGAGCAAGTCTGCTACTGCAAGTGTGGCCCAGGAGACCATGCAGGAGCATGTGGCGGATTCGCAGACGCTTCAGGAGTCCGTGGGCGTAGGCACTGTGAGTGTCAGTTTGAGTGCTGGTGGGCCTAGTGGGGGTCCAAGTGTGGCCAACGGTGCGGCGGGCCTGGGTAGGGGTACCGGCGCGGGTGTTGCCCAGGATCGTGAGGATCGTCTGGCGGATCTGCTACAGTTGATTCTGGAGTGGTTACCGGGTAGGGTGCCCGCTCAGGTTTACAGCCAGGTGTGGCTGGAGGTCAGTCAAGTGTGGCTGGTGGTCAGCTAGGTGTGCATGGTGTTCAGCCAGGAGTGGCTGGGGTTCAACCGGGAGTGGCTGGTGTACAGCCAGGTGTGGCAGCTACGGAGGAGCTTCCATCCTACCTGAGGATGATGGAGCAGATGTAGAGGATTGGCACCGGGTTTTTCTCGGGCGGTGCCAAGCCTGAGGAGGCGGATTTGTGGAAGAGCAGATTGGAGCGTAATTTCCAATCTCTCAGGTGTCCAGAGGGATACCGGGTGGACTTGGCGGTTCACTATCTGGATGGTGATGCACATCTCTGGTGGCGAGGTGTGATGACTAGGAGGGCTCATACGGGCATGGACTAGGAGGATTTCTTGGCTGAGGTCAACGCCAAGTACTTTCCGCAGGAGGCGGTGGATCGTTTGGAGTTGCGATTCTTGGAGTTGGCTCAGGGTGGCCGGTCGGTCCGGGAGTTCGATGAGGAGTTCAGTCGGCTTCTGGTTCATGCTGGTAGGCAGGCCCAGGCGAAGAGGTTCATGCGTGGACTTCGACCAGATCTGAGGACACACTACAGGGCGAGTTAGTACGCCACGAGAGCGGAGTTAGTTGAGACCGTTGCTGCGATTGAGGAGGGCCTGAGGGAGTAGGAGGTGGTTGTTAATCCACCTGTTCAGCAGAGAAGGTCGCAGTAGCAGGTGGGTCCGAGCAAGGGCGGTAAGTTTGTGCAAGGACAGAAGAAGAAGTGGGAGAGCACTTCGGAGCCGAGTCAGAAAGGGGCAGAGTGGTCAGGGTGGTTTAGGGTGCTACGGGTGTGGGAGCATGGATCATCGGGTGGCGAGCTGTCCGAAGAGGAGCGGGCCTCGGGTGTGCTACCATTGTGGAGAGTCGGGGCATATCAAGCCCAAGTGCCCAAAACTGCAGCAGATGGCGGTGGCGATTGTGTAACCGTTGCAGCAGATTGCAGCAGATGTGCAGTCGTTGCGGCAGATCGCAGCACCGCGGGTGTTCACCTCGGTGGAGACGGAAGGCTCTACCGCCAAGCCGATCACAGATAAATTTTAGAACTTGACTTTTAAATTCTGGATAGAATATTAAGGTTTCTTAGGCACATGGAGTTTGTGCAGGGACCTTAGTAGTAGGCGGATGTGAGTCTCATGTGTTATTTGATTCTAGAGCGACGAATTGCTTCATTACTCCGGAGTGTGCGGAGAGCAGCGGGATCCACAGTGATTCCAGTGAGCAGCCGGGAGTAGTTAGAGTGGCTGGAGGGAAGTCGTTGGCTACTTTTGGGCGGGCTCGTGGTGTGGATATTTTGGTGGCGGGAGAGTTGATTTCAGCAGATCTGATCATTAGTCCGGTGGAGTTGTACGATGTCATTCTCGGGATAGACTGGCTGAATCAGTACAGAGTCCATTTGGATTGTCATCGAGGACGAGTCGTGTTTGAGCGAGAGGCAGGGAGGCTGGTTTATCAAGGGGTAAGACCGACTTCCGGGAGTCTCGTGATTTCGGCGATTCAGGCGGAGCAGCTGATTGAGAAGGGCTGCGAAGCATATTTGGCGACGATTATGATGTCAGAGTCTATTGGAGAAGGGCTACCAAGCAGTGGATGATATTCAAGTTGTTCAGGACTTCCAGGGTGTTTTTCAGCCGTTGCAGGGATTACCTCCGTCTCGGTCTGATCCTTTCATGATTGAGTTGGAGCATGGGATGCTCCGATATTTAAGGCTTCTTACCGTATGGCTCCAGCAGAATGGCAGAGTTGAAGAAGCAGCTGGATGATCTATGGGGTAAGGGTTTCATTCGGCCGAGTAGTTCACCGTGGGGAGCGCCAGTCTTGTTTGTGAAGAAGAAAGATGGGAGTTTCCGGTTGTGCATCGATTACCGGAGACTTAACCGAGTCACGGTGAAGAACAGGTATCCTCTGCCACGGATTGATGAGTTGTTGGATCAGTTGTGAGGGGCTACTTGGTTTCTCCAAAATAGATTTGGCTTCGGGTTAACATCAGATTCACATCGATGAGGCCGATGTTCGGAAGATGGCTTTCAGGACGAGGTATGGGCATTATAAGTTGTGGTGATGCCTTTCGGGTTGACGAATGCGCCAGCAGCGTTCATGAGGTTGATGAACAGGGTGTTCCATGAGTACTTGGATGAGTTTGTGATCATCTTTATCGATAATATTTTGGTGTATTCCAGGAGTCCTGAGGAGCATGAAGTTCATCTGAGGAAGGTTTTGGAGAAGCTACGGGAGCATAAGCTGTATGCTAAGCTGAGCAAGTGCATTTTCTGGCAGCGTGAGATGGGATTTTCTGTGGTGTCTGCAGAGGGAGTTTCTGTGGATATGGCTAACATTGAGGCTATCAGAGGGTGGCCTTGACCGAGGAATGCCACGGAGATCAGGAGTTTCTCAGTTTAGTAGGTTATTATCGGAGGTTCGTCAAGGGTTTTGCGAGTATGGCGCAGGCGATAACGAAGTTGACGGGGAAGGATGTTCCTTTTGTGTGGTCTTCAGCTTGCGAGGAGAGTTTCGGAAAGCTGAAAGAGATGCTGACTAGTATACCAGTGTTGGCGTTGCCGGATCCCGACGAGCCTTACGCGGTGTATACGGATGCATCTGGGTTGGTTTGGGTTGTGTCCTGATGCAGCAGGGGAAGGTAATTGTGTATGCTTCGAGGCAGTTGAGGAAGCATGAGTGCAACTACCCTACCCATGACTTGGAGTTGGCTGCGGTGATTTTCGCTCTAAAGATTTGACGATCTTATCTTTATGGCAGGAAGGTGCAGGTATTCGCAGACCATAAGAGTCTGAAGTATTTCTTTACTCAGCCGGAGCTGAACCAGAGACAGAAGCGCTGGATGGAGTTTGTGACAGATTATGATATGGAGATTAGGTACCATCCGGGTAAGGCTAATCTGGTTGCAGATGCGTTGAGTCGGAAGAGGGTTGCTTCGGCTCAGGAGCTAGATATGGAGGAGTTGGTGAGCGAGATTAACACCTTGTGATTATGTGTTATTTCGTAGGAGCCGTTGGGATTAGAGGCAGCTAATCAGGCGAATTTGCTAAGCAGGGTTCGAGTAGCTCAGGGGAAGGATCAGGGCTTGGTTGATGCTTCTAAGGTTGCGGGTTCAGAGTGTGAGGTCTCAGCGAATGGGACGATACTTATGAACGGGCGGGTTTGTGTACCCAAGGATGAGGAGCTGAGGTAGGAGATTCTGAGAGAGGCTCATTCGAGCATTTTGTCGATTCATCCGGGGACGACTAAGATGTACCGGGATCTGAGGCGGTATTATCATTGGGTCGGGATGAAGAAGGATGTGGCTAACTGGGTTGCAGCATGCAACGTGTCTCAGCTGGTGAAGGCTGAGCATCAGGTTCCGAGTGGTTTGTTGCAGAGTTTGCCTATTCCAGAGTGGAAGTGGGACATGATTACCATTGACTTTGTGACAGGGTTGCCGGTGTCGCAGACCTATGATGCTATTTGGGTGATTGTGGATCGGCTAACTAAGTCAGCACATTTTTTTGCCATCAAGAAGACCGATGGAGCGGCAGTTTTGGCTAAGAAGTATGTGCGTGAGATTGTGAGGCTGCATTGTGTGCCAGTGAGTGTTGTATCAGACAGGGATCCGAGATTTGCTTCTGAGTTTTGGGGAGCATTTCAGGCTGAGATGGGCACTAAGATGCATATGAGTACAGCATATCATCCGCAGACGGATGGGCAGTCTGAGAGGACGATTCAGACTCTTGAAGATTTACTGAGGATGTGTGTGCTGGATTACGGTGGTCATTGGACAGATCACTTGAACCTGGTTGAGTTTGCGTATAACAATAGTTACCAGGCGATTATTGGGATGGCTCCATACGAGGCTCTGTATGGAAGGCCGTGTCGTACACCATTATGCTAGATTCAAGTGGGGGAGAAGAGCATGTTTGGTACAGATTTTGTTCAGGAGATGACGGAGAAGATCCATGTCTTGAGATTGAACATGAAAGAGGCTCATGATCGCCAGAAGAGTTATGCTGATAAGAGGAAGAAGGAGCTGGAGTTTAAGTTGGAAGATCTGGTGTATCTCAAGGCAGCGATGTTGAGGGGTCCTAACAGATCCATTTTAGAGAATAAACTAAGTCCGAGGTTTATGAGTCCGTTCAAGGTTGTGGAACGGGTTGGACTAGTAGCTTATCGGTTGGAGTTACCTCAGAGTATGAAGGCTTTTCATAAAGTCTTCCATGTTTCGATGCTGCGGAAGTGTCTGCATGAGTTTGAGGAGGTGCTGGCTAGGATCCCGGAGGATCTTCAGCCCAATATGACGTTGGAGGCAAGACGTGGGAGGATTCTCGAGAGGAGAGTCAAGGTCGTGCGCCGGAAGAGGATACCGTTGGTGAGAGTCGTGTGGGACTGCAACGGTGTCGAGGAGGAGATTTGGGAACCAGAAGCGGAGATGAAGGCAAAGTTCTCGAAGTGATTCGAGAAGCAAGCGGTTGCTTGAGTTGTTCTTCTTTTCTGGTTTTCAGTTTGTGATATCATGTGGCTATGTTTAATGTAGTTTTCGTTTAGTGTGTAACGATTATACATTTTGATGATTTAATAAGATGGGGATTTCTTATTAAATGTGTTTATAAGATGCGAGTTCTTATATTTTATGATTGGTGGGTCCTGTGTGTATGTGAGGGCTAGAAATGGAAGTTCTATATGAGTTAGAGCTTGTCCATGTTATAGGTGTATCTAGGAATGGAGGTTTCTATGGGAGTTAGGACTTGTCTGTTCTCTAGATGGTGCTGGGAAATAGAGATCTTATGTGAGTAAGGATATGTCTATTTTCTAGGGAGAGTCTGGAAAAGAGGTTTTATGTGAGTTAGAACTGTCTTTTCCAGGGACTCTGTGGAAACACCCATGGTGATTGGGTTGTTTCGGATGACCTAGTGATTGGTCATGGATGTGATGATATTCCAGGTGAGGGGATGTCATGAGGACCACGAGAAGTGATTCTGGTCGACAGGTACTTATGAGGCACATTACAGAAGGTATACCAGGGAACAAATGAGGTTTCCTGGGTATACTTGAGGAGACAGGTGAGGTTCTCTCCAGGGAACAAGTAAAGTTTCCTGCATATATCTCGAGGGGACAGGTGAGGTTCTCTCCAGGGGACAAGTCAGGTCTCCTGCATGCCGATAGCTCGATGGACTGTGTGTCCCGAGAGTGAGTGATATAATGCGTTTTTGGCGCATTCTAACCCTTGTTTTGTAGGCTTTTATCGAGTCTTTCAGGTACAAAAAGTGGCTGGAAGCAATGACTGGAACTTGCAATCGGATTTGGCTAGAAAGGAATAAAGTTGGACCCTTTTTGAATATTCTGGAGAAAGGGAGCACCTAGTACAAAAGACGGAGCACCTGCTCCCAGCAGAGTCATTAATGGGCTTTTTCCTAATCCTAATTTTCCAACCCTGTTTTTGGGCGGATGGTGATTAGTGATGGTGGGACCCATTTCATCAATAGGGTTTTTGAGAACTTTTTGAGAAAGAACGGCGTAAAGCATAAGGTTGCAACGCCATTTCACCCGCAAACTAGTGGCCAAGTTGAGGTTAGTAATCGGCAGATCAATGACATTTTGCAAAAGACCGTAGGCACCACAAGGAAAGATTGGACCGCCAAGTTAGACGACGCAGTTTGGGCCTACCGAACCGCATACAAAACGCCATTGGGGACAACGCCCTTTCATTTGGTGTATGGTAAGTCGTGCCACCTTCCGGTAGAGCTTGAGTATAAGGCGGCATGGGCAGTTAAGTTAATGAACTACGACATCAAATCCGCCTTGGAAAGGCGATCCATGCAACTTAACGAGTTAGAGGAGATTAGGCACCTGGCCTACGAGAGTTCGAAATTGTACAAGGAACGAACCAAGATGTACCACGACAAGAGAATTCTTAACCGAAACTTCCAACCCAATGACATGGTACTTCTCTTTAACTCTCGCCTTAAACTTTTTCCTGGAAAATTGCGATCTAGGTGGTCCGGTCCTTTCCTCGTCAAGGACGTTCGATCATATGGAGCTCTGGTGTTGCTGGACGCCAAAGGAAAAGAGTTCGTGGTCAATGGACAGCGCTGCAAACCGTACCTAGCCGATGCAAACCCGACCGAAGGTGGAGTTATCACCTTAGGTGACGCGCCCACAACCTAAAGGCTAATCAAGTCAAGCTAACGAGTTTAACCAAGCGCTTGGTGGGAGGCAACCCACCGGTACGTTTTCTAAATTTTTCAATTTGATTTCTTTTATTACTAACTTTTATTTCAGATTGAGTTTTCCGCGTTCTAAAAAAAAAAAAAAAAAACGTGGAGGAGATCGATCGATTTGAATTTCCGATCGACCCACGTAAGCTCTGTGGTCGACTTCGGAACGAGCTGCAAGTTGAGCCGCTACAAGGTTCAAATCGGAGGGAGCACCTGACGCCCAGAAGAGAGCACCTGCTCCCCAGGGTAAAACAGATAAGACTTTTCGAAATGCTGTCTGGGCCCATAAACAGGTAAGTTACAAGGAAAAAGAACGTGGGCCCGAGGAATATGGGATTATTTTCTAATTTTAATAAGGAAATATCAGTTAAAAGGGACCCCCATGAAACCCTAATTTCTCGCGCCCACTAATTCCTTCTTCTCCTTCCTCCTCTTTTCGATTTTCTCCATTAAAACTCTCAAGTTTTTGCTCCAAAATCAACTTCTTCAATTCTCAACCAATCTGAGTGATTTTTGGGTCGATTTCGATCGAAATTTCATCCTCTTTCCAAATCCGCAATCCTTTTCTCAAGCTAATCAAGGTACCCACTCGAAATCTCATTCTTTCTACTCGATTTTCTCGAAACAAAAGGGTAAAAATCGCTCATTGTTTTATTGATTCGTGGCTTTGCGATTTGTTGAGTAACAATATGCTTGTTTAAAGTCGATTTCGCGTGGGTAGGATGGTGAATTTTGACTTGAAATTTTGATAGAAACTAAAACCCTAGTTTATGGAGAAAGAAATTTGGATACTTGGGGGGGGATGGAGATGTGAAAGCACGTATACTTCTTTGATTGGTTATCTTGGGAAGTTGGGATTGATCGAAATTGTCTGATTTAATGGCTGAAAATTTGGTCTCAATTTTTCGCAAAAACAGGGGAATATTATTTCGATGTTTGTGTGGTGTTTGAGACATTGATTTATGCTGGATTTTTGGTGGTTTTGTTGTTGTTACTGCAGATGACAGGCCCACACACTTCATTCGGAAAACCGCCACGCTCCTCCAAGGGGCAGCAAGCATCTTCCTGCTCTTCGAGAATCACCACAAACCCATGGCCACGAGAGGAAGGGAAACGTTTCACCTTGCCCGACTCTGGCCTCCTTCCAAACTCTGACGACGCATGGGATCAAACCGATGCGTATTATTACAACAACTGGCTCGACATCGCCATCGAGCCAACGCGCTTCCTTTGTGGCCAAACGCTGAAGAGTTTGGGGCTGCTTCACAATGTGAGCAGTGTCCTCGCTATCTCCCAACTTACCGACCTTGTCACGCAGCCGGATGCTCTATACCCGGATCTTGTCCGCCAATGTTTGGCCTCCGCCAAGCTCACATACGCTGATTCTCGCCAACTCGTCGCTTCCTAAGGGGTTCTCTCTTTCTTTGCAGAAGAGAAGAGATACGCAATCACTATCCCGGACCTCTGCCATGTCTACGGGTTCGATTCTATAGCTGAGAGGGTGGGTTTTCCCACGCGCTTTCTCGTCGCACATCGGTTTTGGGACTTCATTGCGAGTGGTGATTACTTCTCACGGTCGGCTGCCCAATCTGCGATCCGAAACCCCGCCTTTCGGGTTGGTGCTAAGGTGATTAGCACGATCTTCTTTGTGACGACCCAACCCGTCAAATAAAAAAAAAAAATTTTAACCGGATCACTATTATCATAAATAGTGATCCTCAACGGTCCTATAAACAAGCAACGCGGAAACAATGATTCAACAATCAAATACAATTATCGTTTAACCAGCCCATACTTATTAATTCTAGTTCAATTCGGTAATTCACATAGTTCTGAAATTGCTAACACCCTAGCAATTCTAACTTATTACACGAAAACGAGCCACTAGATCATTCCCCTCGTCCCGGCCATGATTCCACGATCACTGACTGTCTTTACCTGCATCACATGGTTATAAGAGATGCGTGAGTATTATCATAAATACCCAGTGAGACGGTCATCCCATCAACAGGCTATGTACAAATATAAGCATAAGCAATGCTACAATACCAGGATGAACAATCAGCACGAAAACAACTCAATCGCGTAAAAACAACCTGTGTCGATCGATACACTAACCCGTGTCGATCGACACCAACTCCGACACTCATGTCCGTCAGCACACCATCCCGGTGACCTACTGACACCATGTCGATCGACACACCCATATGTGTCGATCGACACACCAAACCCAGAAAACTCGCACACGCGATTTTCTGCATAATAATCCATCAAACAACACGAAATTCGATCCCAAACAACACACAAACGCATCCTAACACTTCTTATGCTTACACGCACCCATGGTCACGCACTCACCTTGATTTGGGAAGGAAAACGGATTCAAAAGTGTTCAAGAACACCCAGAACACCAAGAACACGCACGCCCCAAAGAACTCAACGTATACTACGAACGGCTACTCCAAATTCCAATCGGAAACCGGCGCTGGAAACTAGACACGACGAGCTACACAACGGTATGTAGAACGTCCTCTAACTCCCTACAATTCGACGGGAAAACAGCCCGCAAGTTCAACAATCCGAACTGGAACAGAAATAACCCGTTTTACAAGAAAGCACACTAGGAACGGAAAACACAACGGAAACAAGATCGGAAACACGATCTAAAAACTAGACAGAGAGAGCTTTCTAACCGTATATAGAACGCTTTCTGGGTCACAACAGAACAACGGAAAAACTCCTCCGAAGTTGACTGATCGCAGTTGAAGGCTGCACAAACCGACCAACTTAGAACGATCATAACTAACAATCTAACCGTCCGATTGACAAACGGATTTTTCCTACGACAAGAACAACGACAGGAGTACTTACCCTCCAAATTTCACTCTGATCCGTCGTGATCTTGACCTCCGTTTGTCTCCTCCAAAACACGAACAGAAGCTGTTCTTCACCCCAAGAACATCCACCCGAAAATCACTTGATTTCACACACTAATGCTCTCAAAACTTCTCAAAAACTTGTTGTTTCTTCTGCTAAACAACACAGCCGACACTCCTCTGACTTTATAGGGAAATTTTTTTTTCTTTTTTTTTTTTTTTTTTTTTTTTTTTCCGTGTCGATCGACACACACCCTGTGTCGATCGACACACGACCAAATATTCCGTAATTTGGTTCGCGGTCGTTACAATTCTCCCCCACTAACACGGATTCGTCCTCGAATCACGCGAAACCGTCACCTTACGGTCAACACTTCTGATATCAGCCCTCCAACCTGGCCAGCTCTACTAATATCCTCACCCCTGGCCCCACCCGGCCAGCACTACCTGAGATTACACCCAATCTCAGAACTCAACTAGTGTCATACTAGTTACATTGCACTACCATCACAGGTGCAATCCTGACCAAACCCGGTCAGCTCCAACTCAGATCATTTCTCGATCTCCATCACCTAACCCGTCTCACTAAGGTTGACACTCTCGTCCGAAACCCGACCAAATTCCCCCAGGAAACATCCACGATGCAACACTCGCTGATCCGGATCAGGGTTGTCCGATAGATCGCGCAACAATCAAACAAGAACATGCCCGACCCACCGTAGACCCAGACCTTGGATCAATTGGTCGCACAACAATCAAACAAGAACATGCACGACCAAAGAGGCTACATATGTTTACCAGGGTCGTCTGAACTAAAATTCCAAACTCGAGTAACAACCCTAGCTTAGACATCCACAAACCACCTGAGATCATTCCCGATCCCTGAAGTTCATCAAATCTCATACTTATAATCACACTATAGGTACTCTTGCTCAAACTCATATCTCTATACACCACTCCCACTCGCAAGATCGTCACCCTACGAGCTCTCGATGTATACCATACCGGCTCTCGGTATGCTCCAGCCCCTCCCACTCTCGGGACACACAGTCCGTCAAGCTATCGGCTGCAGAGGAAATCACACATCCTCTGGAGAGATCTCTGTCCCTCAAAGTATATGCAGGAGAATATCACCATCCCCTGGAGCAGTAACACTGTAACGTGCATCATAAGCACCTGTCGACCGATTTACTTCCGTGGTTCCCATCTTGATATCCCCTAACCCGGAATATCACTCATGACCAATCCCCAGGTCATCTGAAACAACCCAATCGCCAGGGTGTTTCCTACCCCGATATTCCCAAACCCGGAATATCACTCATGACCAATCTCCAGGTCATCTGAAACAACCCAATCGCCAGGGTGTTTCCATCGGAGTCCCTAGAAAAGACAGTCCTAACTCACATAAGACTTCTGTTCCAGACTCCCCCTAGAAAATAGACAGGTTCTAACTCACATAAAATCTCTATTTTCCAGCGCCATCTAGGGATCTACCCGTCCTAATCCCTTAGGACCCCCATCCCTAGATACCTAGACAAGCCCTAACTCCCATAGAGCTTCTATCCTAGCCCCTCAAATGACCTCTCCGTCATTACACACATAACCTAACCCAGTCATCAAACCCATGATCTCCCCGTCATACCATAAGAACATCCGTCTTATAACCCAAGATAATAAGAAAAACCCCATCTTATTAAATCTCAACAATGTATATCGTTACAACCCAAACGAAAATACATACAACTCAAAGCAACAAGCTAATACAACCACTGAAAACCAGAAAAACACTCAAGCCTCCGCTTGCTTCTCGAACCACTTTGAGAACTTTGCCTTCATACTTGCCTCTGGTTCCCAAGTCTCCTCCTCGACACCATCACAGTCCCACACGACTCTCACCAATGGTATCCTCTTCCGACGCAGCACCTTGACTCTCCGCTCGAGAATCCTCATAGGTCTCGCCGCTAACGTCATGTTGGGTTGAAGATCCTCCGGGATCCTAGCCAACACCTCCTCAGATTCATGTAGACACTTCCGCAGCATCGATACATGAAATACCTTATGAAACGCTCTCATACTCTGAGGTAACTCCAACCGATAAGCCACTGGTCCAACCCGCTCCACCACCCTAAACGGACCCATAAACCTTGGACTTAGCTTATTCTCTGAAATGGATCTGTTAGGACCCCTCAACATCGCTGCCTTGAGATACACTAGATCTCCCAGCTCAAACTCCAGCTCTTTCCGTCTCTTATCAGCATAACTCTTCTGCCGATCCTGAGCCTCTCTCATGTTCAGCCTCAAGACACGGATCTTCTCCGTCGTCTCCTGAACAAAATCCGCACCAAACATGCTCCTCTCCCCCACTTGAGTCCAGCACAATGGTGTCCTACACGGCCTCCCATACAGAGCCTCATATGGAGCCATCCCAATACTCGCCTGGTATGAGTTGTTGTACGCAAACTCAACCAGGTTCAGATGATCCGCCCAATGACCACCATAATCCAGCACGCACATCCTCAACAGGTCTTCTAAAGTCTGAATAGTCCTCTCTGACTGTCCATCTGTCTGAGGATGATACGCCGTGCTCATGTGCACCTTAGTGCCCATCTCTGCCTGAAACGCCCTCCAGAACTCAGACGTGAACCTCGGATCTCTGTCTGACACAATACTCGCTGGCACCCCGTGCAGCCTCACTATCTCACGCACATACTTCTTAGCCAACACTACCGTCCCATCGGTCTTTTTTATGGCAAGAAAATGGGCTGACTTGGTCAGACGATCCACAATCACCCAAATCGCATCATACGTCCGTGACAATGGCAATCCCGTCACGAAATCCATGGTAATCATATCCCACTTCCACTCCGGAATGGGTAAACTCTGCAACATACCACTCGGAACCTGATGCTCAGCCTTCACCAGCTGACAAACGTTGCACGCTGCAACCCAATTAGCTACATCCCTCTTCATCCCGACCCAGTGATAATATCGTTTCAGATCACGGTACATCTTGGTCGCCCCCGGATGAATCGATAACATGCTCGAATGGGCCTCTCTCAGAATCTCCTGCCTCAGATCCTCGTCCTTGGGTACACAAACCCGCCCATTCACCAGTATCATCCCACTCGCTGAGACCACATACTCCGAACTTGTCGCCTTAGAAGCATCAATCAACCCCTGATCCTTCTCCTGCGCAACCCGAATCCTGCTCAGTAAATCTGCCTGGTTAGCTGCCTCTAACCCCAACGGCTCCTGTGAGATCACACACAACCTCAACGTACTAATCTCGCTCACCAGAGCTTCCATATCACTCTCCTGAGCCGAAGCAACCCTCATCCGACTCAATGCATCCGCAACCAGATTAGCCTTACCCGGATGGTATCCGATCTCCAAATCGTAATCCGCTACCAACTCCATCCAGCGCCTCTGTCTCTGGTTCAGCTCCGGCTGAGTGAAGAAATACTTCAAACTCTTATGGTCTGTGAACACCTGAACCTTTCCGCCATAAAGATAAGATCTCCAAATCTTTAGAGCGAAAATTACCGCAGCCAACTCCAAATCATGGGTAGGGTAGTTGCACTCATGCTTCCTCAACTGCCTCGAAACATACGCAATAACCTTTCCCTGCTGCATCAGGACACAACCCAAACCAACACCCGAAGCATCGGTATACACCACGTAAGGCTCACCCGGCTCGGGTAACGCCAACACCGGTGTACTCGTCAACATCTCCTTCAGCTTCCCGAAACTCTCCTCGCACGCAGAAGACCACACAAAAGGAACATCCTTCCCGGTCAACTTGGTCATCGACTTAGCCAAACTCGCAAATCCCGCGATGAATCTTCGATAATAACCTGCCAACCCAAGAAAACTCCTAATCTCGGTGGCATTCCTCGGTCTAGGCCACCCTCTGATAGCCTCGATCTTAGCCGGATCCACAGAAACTCCCTCTGCAGACACCACATGGCCAAGGAAACTCATCTCTTGCTGCCAAAAACTGCACTTGCTCAACTTCGCAAACAACTTCTGCTCTCGCAGCTTCCCCAGAACTACTCTCAGATGCAACTCATGCTCCTCAGGACTCTTGGAATACACCAGGATATCATCAATAAAGATGATCACAAACACATCCAAATACTCCTGGAATACCCCGTTCATCAACCGCATGAACGCTGCTGGTGCATTCGTCAAACCAAAAGGCATCACCACGAACTCAAAATGCCCATACCTCGTCCTGAAAGCAGTCTTCCTCACATCTGCCTCCTCAATCGGAATCTGATGGTACCCTGAAGCCAAGTCGATCTTGGAGAACAGGTAGCCCCTCATAACTGATCCAACAACTCATCAATGCGCGGCAGAGGGTACCTGTTCTTTACGGTGACTCGGTTAAGTCCCTGATAATCGATGCACAACCGGAAACTACCATCCTTCTTCTTCACAAACAACACCGGTGCTCCCCACGGTGAAACACTAGGCCGAATAAAACCCTTATCCAACAAATCATCCAGCTGCTTCTTCAGCTCTGCCATCTCTGCTGGAGCCATACGGTAAGGTGCCTTAGATATCGGAGTAGTCCCGGGTTCCAACTCAATAACAAACGGATCCGACCGCGATGGCGGTAATCCCTCCAATGACTGGAACACATCCTGGAAATCCCGAACAACTCGAATATCCTCCACTGCAACCCCTCCAACAGACTCAGGCATCACTATCGTCACCAGATACGCCTCGCAGCCCTTGAGAAGCAACTGCTCGGCCTGTATCGTGGAAATCACGAGACTCCCGGAAGTCGGTCTCACACCCTGATAAACCAACCTCCCCGCCTCTCGCTCAAACACAACTCGCCCTCGGTGGCAATCCAGATGGACCCTGTAACGATCCAACCAATCCATACCCAGGATAACATCATACAGCTCCACCGGACTAATGATCAGATCTGCTGGCATCGACTCTCCCGCCACCAGAACATCCACACCACGAGCGCGCTCGAAAGTAGCCAACGTCCTACCTCCAGCCACCTTGACTACTCCCGCCTGTTCCCCGGAATCACTCTGGATTCCGCTGCTCTCCGCACACTCCGGCGTAATAAAGCTATTCGTAGCTCCCGAATCAAATAACACGTGGGACTCATACCCGCCCACAACTAAGGTCCCTGCACAATTCCATGTGCCTCAGAACCCTACCATTCTAGCACAGACTCACAATTTCCCAACAAACAAAAACTCAAACAACCATGAATTTAAAAAGTCAAGTTCGGAAATACCTGTGATCGGTCTGGTGCTAGATCCACCCGCCTCCGCAGACGTGAACACACGCGGTGCTGTTGCAATCTGAGACAACGGCTGCACTGCCAATGGCTGCACTGCGGCCACCGCCAACTGCTGCAGCTTCGGACACTTGGGCTTAATATGCCCCGTCTCTCTGCAGTGATAACACACCCGCGTATCCTGAACCCCGACCCGCACATCTCGAGTCCCGGTCCCGGTCCTCCTCGGACAGCTCGCCACACGATGGGACATGCTCCCACACCCGAAGCATCCCGAACCGCCCTGACTAGCCCCTGAAGTGCTCTCCCACTTCCTCTTCTGTCCCTGAGCAGGCTTGCCGCCCCTGCCTGAACTCGTCTGCTGCTGAGATCTCCTCGGCTGCTGCTGCTGCACCGGTGGACTAACCACCACAACCTGCTCCCCGAGATCCTCCTCGATCGCAGCAGCCATCTCAACCAGCTCCGCCCTCGTGGCGAACCTACTCGCCCTGCAACGAGTCCTCAAATCTGGTCGAAGTCCTCGCAAGAACCTCCTAACCTGGGCATCCTCGCCCTCCATGCCTCTCCCTGCATGTACCAGGAGTCGACTGAACTCAACATCGAACTCCCTCACTGACCGATCTCCCTGAGTTAGGTCCAGAAACCTAGACTCCAAACGGTCCACCGCCTCCTGCGGGAAATACTTGGCGTTAAACTCCGCCAAGAAATCCTCCCAGACCATCTCGGCCTGCACTCTCCTGGCCTCAACACCTCTCCACCAGAGATGCGCATCACCCTCCAGATAATGCACCGCCAGATCTACTCTGTATCCCTCTGGACATGTGATGGAGCGAAAGTTACGCTCTAACCTCATCCGCCACCCATCAGCCTCCTCAGGCTTAGCACCGCCCGAGAGAAATGCCGTACCAATCCGCTGCATCTGCTCCATCATCCGCAGATAAGATGGAAGCTCCTCAACCCCAGCCATACCCAGCTGCATCCCAGCCAAACCCGGCTGCACCCCAGCCAAACCCGGCTGCACCCCAGCCATACCCGACTGCACCCCAGCCATACCCGGCTGCACCCCAGCCATACCCGGCTGCACCCCAGGAGCATGACCCGGAGCAGGCACCCCTCCCGGTAACCTCTCCAGAATCATCTGTAGTAGACCCGCCAGACGATCATCTCGATCCGGGGCGACGCCTACGGTAGCACCCTCACCAGGGCCCACCGCACCACCAGCTACATCGGGACCTACACTAGCCCCTCCAGCCCTCTCACTGGAACCCGTAGCTGTCACACCCACGGACCCCTCCTGAAACGCCTGCGAGTCAGCTACCCGCTCCTGTGTAGTCTCCTGGGACTCCCACGTGGCAGCAGACTCACTCTCAAGTCCCCGCCCACGCCCACGCCCAGCACGACTACCACGACCTCTACGGCCCCCACGACCTCTGCCTCTAGCCACTCTAGCCATCACTCTGCACTAACCAGCAGAATACTAAGTACTAGAAAAAAACAGAAATCACAAAACACATACCGTGGAATCTCATTGAAGGCTCGGAAGGGATGATCTAGGACTCCATACCCACACAACAATCAATTGACTAACTCGCATAATCAATTAACTAACTAGCCCTAGAACCGCTAGGGCTCTGATACCAAACTGTGACGACCCAACCCGTCAAATAAAAAAAAAAAATTTTAACCGGATCACTATTATCATAAATAGTGATCCTCAACGGTCCTATAAACAAGCAACGCGGAAACAATGATTCAACAATCAAATACAATTATCGTTTAACCAGCCCATACTTATTAATTCTAGTTCAATTCGGCAATTCACATAGTTTTGAAATTGCTAACACCCTAGCAATTCTAACTTATTACACGAAAACGAGCCACTAGATCATTCCCCTCGTCCCGGCCATGATTCCACGATCACTGACTGTCTTTACCTGCATCACATGGTTATAAGAGATGCGTGAGTATTATCATAAATACCCAGTGAGACGGTCATCCCATCAACAGGCTATGTACAAATATAATCATAAGCAATGCTACAATACCAGGATGAACAATCAACACGAAAACAACTCAATCGCGTAAAAACAACCTGTGTCGATCGATACACTAACCCGTGTCGATCGACACCAACTCCGACACTCATGTCCGTCAGCACACCATCCCGGTGACCTACTGACACCATGTCGATCGACACACCCATATGTGTCGATCGACACACCAAACCCAGAAAACTCGCACACGCGATTTTCTGCATAATAATCCATCAAACAACACGAAATTCAATCCCAAACAACACACAAACGCATCCTAACACTTCTTATGCTTACACGCACCCATGGTCACGCACTCACCTTGATTTGGGAAGGAAAACGGATTCAAAAGTGTTCAAGAACACCCAGAACACCAAGAACACGCACGCCCCAAAGAACTCAACGTATACTACGAACGGCTACTCCAAATTCCAATCGGAAACCGGCGCTGGAAACTAGACACGACGAGCTACACAACGGTATGTAGAACGTCCTCTAACTCCCTACAATTCGACGGGAAAACAGCCCGCAAGTTCAACAATCCGAACTGGAACAGAAATAACCCGTTTTACAAGAAAGCACACTAGGAACGGAAAACACAACGGAAACAAGATCGGAAACACGATCTAAAAACTAGACAGAGAGAGCTTTCTAACCGTATATAGAACGCTTTCTGGGTCACAACAGAACAACGGAAAAACTCCTCCGAAGTTGACTGATCGCAGTTGAAGGCTGCACAAACCGACCAACTTAGAACGATCATAACTAACAATCTAACCGTCCGATTGACAAACGGATTTTTCCTACGACAAGAACAACGACAGGAGTACTTACCCTCCAAATTTCACTCTGATCCGTCGTGATCTTGACCTCCGTTTGTCTCCTCCAAAACACGAACAGAAGCTGTTCTTCACCCCAAGAACATCCACCCGAAAATCACTTGATTTCACACACTAATGCTCTCAAAACTTCTCAAAAACTTGTTGTTTCTTCTGCTAAACAACACAGCCGACACTCCTCTGACTTTATAGGGAAATTTTTTTTTTTTTTTTTTTTTTTTTTTTTTTTTTTTTTTTTTTTTTTTTCCGTGTCGATCGACACACACCCTGTGTCGATCGACACACGACCAAATATTCCGTAATTTGGTCGCGGTCGTTACATTCTTCGCCAAGGATGATGCGAGCTAGGTCCGAGTAGACGAGCTGATCATACTTTACAACGCGGTAAGGGATGCGCTGAGCAACGAAGACGGTTTGAGTTGCGATCTTGACTGCAACGTCAACATGGGAGCGGTGTTCGCAGAGGTTATTGTGGACAAGAGGACCAAGGTTGCCAAGGGCAAAGCCACGGCCCACGCAGAGCGGATGGGGAGTCTACTAACTCGGTTGTTCCTTCACCTGGGGATCGATGTCAGCGGATACAAGTGCAGCACGGAGTACGAGTCTATGGACACGGCTTATCTCCTTTCTTGTCAGATATTGGCCGAACCAACCACCTACCATTTCACTTCACGCACCGGTAGTATTCTATTTTGCAGGTTGCCTCAGCCATCGCTGGCGGATTTGGAGGTTGCTGCCAACATCGGGTTCACACCTGGAACGGAGTATTTGTGCCCAGCAACTGGAGCACCAACCAGGAGCACCCCGAAGCAAAGAAGGAGCACCTCTGTTGCCAGAAGGAGCACCTCCAGTTCTACACCTGCTCCCGCACCCGCTGCTGATATCCCGCTGAGCCATGAGGAAGAAGAAGATTTGGCAGCCGATACACAGCATACGCAGCAGTTTCGTGCTCACTACCACCGGCCATACCACAGCGAGTTGACACTCAGGGATATCTCTGACAACCCGGACGATGCCGAGTACCGCCGTTAGATGGTAGCGTCCACTAAGAAGAACAACGGGCTGCTTCGCCGCCTATTGCACATGCTGCAGAAGGGATGCAGCAGCTCACAGGCCGCGGAGACGATTCCTTCCACTGCGCCAGTCCAGCCACCTCCTGCGCAACCGTCCACGTCTGCTCGCTCCACCACACGCTCATCCAAGAGGAAGAAGCCGATCACGGATGACGATGCCACCTCCAGCGATTAGTCATCGCTGCCTTTCTCCCCCTCTCGTATTTTCTTCGAACATTTTTTTACTTTCTTGCTTTTTCGTTATGATTTATTTTCTTTTGCTCTCTCTTTTCTTATTTTCACACCGAGACGGTGTGAAGTAAGTCTGAGGGGAGTTGTTGCTAATGACTTTTTATTTTTCTTCTTATTTTCTTATATCCTGTTTGAGTCTATTTTTCGTTTGTTTTATTGAGTCAAGACTTTGTAGGGAATTAGGACTTTATCTCATGATGATATTTGAACTATTTGTGTTTAACTTTCTATCTAGTGACCATTTCTACAGAGCATGAGTACAAGGAATAGCTGGAACACTTCGACCCACTATCCTCCAGGTTCCATATTGACCAAAAATTTATCTCGCTATTGGCACTAGATTAGGAAAACGAATCATATTCAGGACTCTTTATCCCTTTTATCACTCTTGTTGTTCCTGAATAGCTAGCTCATTTTTAGTTAGTACCCTCCTTAACCCTTACTTCTTTTCAAACCCCTTGCATTCTTGTTACTTCATTATTATATGTGCAGCATATGCGCAAAAGGGCCGGAGAGAATTGGGTCGACACTGCCTTTAAATCACTCTTTCTGAAGAACGAGAGCACTGATTTCCAGAAGGAGCACCTGCTCCTATTCACAGAAGAAGGTTTATACGAGTGGAACAAAATCCACTAGGAGGAGTTACAATGATGAGCTCCACTTGGGTATGTACAGTAACTCTAATTCTTTTTCGTGCTTGAGAGACATACATTTGTAATAAAACCCTCTTCATCATCATCTACCAATGCAAAAAAAAAACGAGAAACGAGAAATCAGATGATGAAGAGTGGTAAATATGTAAAATTAGAAATGTCTCTCTGCACAGCGAGTGTACCCAAGGTGGAAGACGGCATGATGAGTTGGTTGGAGAGATTTAGAGAAGAAAGAGTGATTTAGAGAATGTGGATATCAACGTAACCGTTCTCTCTTGCAATTTTATGCGATATCCTGCATCCTCTACGAAATATCGGGTAACCCTTAAACACTTTAAACACTTTTAGCTCCACCTCTAAATGGCCTTAAACCCTTTAGCGTCGTCTACCCTAAATGGTGCCTTTAGCGAGACCCTCCCGCAACTTTGAATGCGTTGAGTTTGTGTTTGGGAAATGGAACTTGGTTGAAAAATGTGTTGAGGATGTTTTGGTAATGCTTTGCTATTCGTAATCTGGATTATGTGGTCTGCAGATTGAAAGTTTTAAACTCGGTTCACTGAGGATAAAAGAGTTCCCGCGTTTTCAAACCTTTCTCCTTCACTTGGTCTTGAATTTGTTTGAGGACAAACAAAGATCTAAGTATGGGGGAATTGATATAATGCGTTTTTGGCGCATTCTAACCCTTGTTTTGTAGGCTTTTATCGAGTCTTTCGCTCTCTATCGAGTCATTCTAGGTAAAAAAGTGGCTGGAAGCAATGACTGGAACTTGCAATCGGATTTGGCTAGAAAGGAATGAAGTTGGACCTTTTTTGAACATTCTGGAGAAAGGGAGCACCTAGTACAAAAGACGGAGCACCTGCTCCCAGCAGAGTCATTAATGGGCCTTTTCCTAAACCTAATTTTCCAACCCTGTTTTTGGGCCAGCCGTAATGGGCCTTTAAATAGGTCTTTTTTCTGATCTTTTGGGCCATCACGCAGCAGCCACCCATCGAGCAGCAGAGAGACATCACGACGAGAGAGAGAGAGAGAGAGAGAGATATACACTTGTTTTTGAGAGAGTTTGTAAGCTTGGAGATTTGTCTTCAACACTTATCGAAGTTTTCTTGAACCTTACTCTTTTATATATCGATTTCAATGCAATTTATTATGTCTCTTGCTGCTGTTGCTTGTTTGATCATGAGCGAGTAGTCCACTTGTTAGGTTAAGGGTTTTCGATGGGATTTGATTCATGAACTAAGCATAAATAGGTTTTTATATAATCATTCGATAGTCTCCACCTATTGTCGATCATATTGCCTAGGTTAGATTGATTACCTAGCCTTTGATCTTAGGTTGAATTTACTTACCAAAAGTTCGTAAATCGCTGGAATTGACTTAGGTGGGCGATTTGATCCGTAGCCAACGAAAGTTGAAGTTAGGGCATCTCGTGAACATATAAACCCTAATCGATTAATGCTTGATAATCCTTGTAACCTCAACGACAGTTAGGGTGTTAGATTGATTGTTAAAGTTGTAGATGCCACGAAAGTGGATCTCCTTATATTTATGGTTGAGTTCGAGACTTGGTCGTAATCGCATACCTGAATAATTGCTTGGTTCCTGATATTCGAATCCCTGAGAATTATCCCTGACCTAACACCTTTCCACTATTGTTTACAACCGATTTCACTTTTGTTTTGCTTTGAAATTATTGTGACATTTAATCCCCAACTTGAATCGCTTAGCTGAAATTGTGTTCCATAGAATTAGAGCGTATTGCTGGTCCCTTAACGAACCTCACTATTCTACATTGATTAGTTATACCTAGGTTAAACTTATAAAACCGGATAAAGGACTATCATCAGTGAGAGGGGCATGGAGCATACCGATAGCCTGATGGACGGCGGTCCTGAAGGTGGGAGGGGTATGTTATACACCGAGAGCTCTAGGGTGACGACCCTGAGAGTATGAGGGGTGTATATGTATATGAGTATGAGCATAGCGTCTGTGATGTGATTATGAGTATGAGACTTGATGAGCTTCGGAGATCGAGAAGGATCTCAGGTGGTGCTGGCCAGGTAGGGTCAGAAGTGTTGATGTGATTGGTGTCTAGTCTAGGGATTTTACTTGCGTTTGGGAACCTCTATGACCCTGGTAACTTATGAAGCGTCTTGGTCGTGCATGTTCTTGTTTGATTGTTGCACGATCAATTGGTTCAACTCTAGGTCTACGGTTGGTCGGGCATGTTCTTGTTTGATTGTTTTGCGATCAATTGGGCAGGCCTGGTCTGGACCAGAAAATGTTGCATTCTGGTGTGCTTTCGGGTGAAACTGGTTGGGTTTTAGACGGGAGTGTTAGCCTTAGCAGGGACGGTGTTGTGTGATTCGAGGTTGAATCCGTGTTAGTGGGGGAGAATTGTAATGTCCGTGAACCAAAATGTGTATTTTTGGTGGGGAGTCGATCGACACAGTGTGTGTGTGTCGATCAACACAGTGTGTGTGTATCGATCGATACACGTGTTTGGACTCGCGAGGAGTCAGGTTCTGGGTTTTGCGTCTATTGACACAAGTGTTGTGCGTCGATCAACGCAAGTTGAAATTGAACCGTCTGGTTCGGTTTTTGATCGCTCGGTTTGACGATCGGTTTAGAGAACTCTAGGGTTCAATTATATAAGTGTGGAGATCGCGTTTTGTGGCTATTTTGGCCAAAAATCAGAGGAGTTAGAGAGAATTGTGAGAGAAGTGACTTTCTTGAGAGAAAAATAGTTCTGTCCGATTTTAGAAGGGGAGACGAACGGCTGGGTAGATTAGATCGAATTAGAGCGAAACTTCTAGGGTAAGTTCTCCACTCTCGTATCTAGCTTTGGGTGAAATCGGTTTGTCATTTGGATCAGTATTTCCAGAGTTATTGTCGTTTTACTAAGAGATGTGTTTGCAGTTTTGGTCTGCGATCAGTCTATTTCGAGGGAGGATTCTCGTCGAACCAGAAAGATGGAGGAGACGATCAACCTATCTGTGGAAAGCCCTCTCTGTCTAGTTTTCAGAACAGGTTTTCGATCTTGTTTCTGATCTAATCTCCGTTCTCTGTGTTCTTTAGATGTCAACGTGTCGTTCATGTTTTCTGAGACTGGAATTTCCTGTTTCCAGTTCCGAGCAACAAACTTGCGGGCTGTTTTCCTGTCGTTCTATAAGGACCCAAAAGACGATTTAGGTATCATTGGAAAGCCCTGGGTCTTAGCTTTCCAGAGACACCGAGTTCGGTTTAATCTGAAATTTGAGACGCGAATTCCAACCGTTTTTCCTAAGGTGAGTGCACGACAATGGCTTATCTAGGTAAATGATTGAAAGGCTACGATTGTTTGTGGTTGTATTGGTTGTATTTCATGTCTTGCTAGGTGGATTTTTGTGCAGGAGATGTTTTCTCATTTGGTTAAATTGTGATGCATTGTTGATTGTTCATCCTAGTATTGTATCTTTTCTTATGCCTGTGTGTATAGCCTAGTAGATGGGAGGACCGTCTCACTAAGTATTTGTGATAATACTCACGCATCTCTTATATCCATGTGATGCAGGTAAAGAGAATATTTGATCGTGGAATCAAGGCGAGGAAGAGGAGATGATCTAGTGTTTCGATTTGGTGATTTATGCTTTTGATAGAATAGCTAAGTTGCTGGATTGTGAACTTGGAATTGTGAATTGAGTTGTTTGGTTTAGTTGGTTTAATTGTCTGTTGATTTCCGCGCATTGTGTTGTGTTCGTTGAGGATTATTATTTATGACAATAATAATCCGAATTTAATTGAAAATTTAAAAAAAAAAAAACGGGTCGGATTGTTTCACTAGTTATCCTTAAACTCACAGAGAATTAGTTTTGTTGAAAATTTGCAACTTCTATTATATGTCCAAAAAAATTTAAAAACTTTTAAACTTGAAAAGATGTTGATGATTATAAGTGGCTGAAAAACACTTTGACGATCCAACCACACACAAAAACTCTCTAGCATGTGGTCCGATTGCTTTATAATTACACTATTATCTCTCTGTTTTCCTCCCGGACTTTGAATGACCACTGACTCTTTTTCTTTTTTAGAATAATCCATTGAATCATTTTCATATACTAAAGTATGCAACACTAAATCCATTGATTTTTAGTTAATTTTATCTCATTTGAACTAAATATTCAAAACACAATGTAGACACCAATCGATAAATGTGTAATTTTTTCTATTATTCAATTATTATACCTTTATTAAGACAACAATATTCTAGTATTTAAAGTTGACATATTTGCTCATCAACCTATTGTCATCTTTGCCCTATCAACAATCTCTCAACTCTTCTCTATTTTTCACCACCTTCAATTTCAAGCCATCTCAACTCTTCTCTATCTTTCACCACCTTCAATTTCAAGCCATTAAAGTTGTTATCATTAGATATCACCGGATATTCTTAAACTGCTTACATATATAATACATGCATGCATGAGTCGATTTATGTCGATTTAGGTAATGTAGTTTGAGTTAACTTTTCCATGGATATATTCGGAGCTATGAAAAGGAGAATATGAAACCGTCCATATTTAGCTCTTTTAATAACTGAATATCTTCCTGCATTATATAAAAAGAATTTTTTTTTTTACAATTCCACATGTTTATGTAATCAAAAGTTATGACAATTATATAATCGCCTTGTAACGATCGTAGAATTCCACTGCTTCACTGGTGTTTTCATCGCTTTTTCTTTCGATAAATCAGAATAACACAACTTTAGTTAGATTCAAGAAACATTTGACAACAAAGAAGCCTAAGGTAATTTCTTTTTTTTCCTTGTTCGGTCCTTTTTTTTTTAATTCGTAGATCAAACACACAACCACTAAATCAGACCTAAAAACTATATAGCCATGTCCATAAAATTATAATAAGAATATATCAAACTAAACTGAAATTAGCATGACAAAACAAAGAGATCAAGACTATATGAACTACCTTTCGAATATTCAGACCGTACCAAAGTTATAAACAAAAAAAAACCTGAAATTAAATTATACTATTAAACCCGAATCAATGTAATAATAGAAAGCCATAGAAAGAGATAAAGAAATATCGTTGTTTGCATGCACATGGCTAACACCCGACACCAAATTTTCGGTCTTAGCAATTGAACACTTCACCGCACACTTTTTTTCTCCTCCAGCGACTTGAAGTTTCACCAACGTGTACTAAACCACATTCGTTGGATTAATAATCATGCAAAATATCCTCTTCAAGTTCAAAATCAGTAAGTACGAAACACAAGAGCTATTCAGAATTGATAAAATTGTACAAATTAAAAAACCTTCAAGAACATGAATCAATAACAGAGAAAAACCGTATATCAATCGCATATTTATATTATTAAATCACATACCTTGTTAAGTAGCCTCAACCTTTTTTTACTAATAAAATTGGACGATATTTTATGCACATTCAACTTTTTTTACTAATAATATTTGATGAAAACCGTATATCAATCGCATATTTATAATATATAATGTTTCCTATTTGCTTATAGTTTTAATAATCCATATATTGCATTTTACGTTTTTTAAAATACATTGATTTTCTTAAATTGAAAAGTTTGTAAAAGGAGAATAAATCAAATGTTTTCAAAATAGAAGTTTTTTATTAACAAAAATAAAATAAAATAAAATTATACTAATTAAATGCTTTAAAAATAGAAGTTTTATGTTAACAATAAAAAAAAATTAGCTTAATTCTAAATGTTTAATAACGATTTTTAAAAGATTAATAAATATTGAAAAAAAGACATGTTGTTTTATGATTGGTATTATCAATTTTTAGAAAGGTAAACAACAGTTAAATATGAATTGAAAAAAATTAATGAATGACATGTGTAATAGTTATTGGTTGAATTAAATCCTATGTGGATGCTTTTAGGAATTTATAGCCAACTTTTATATAGTATAGATTATTACTATGTTGATATCTATGATTGTAACTAACATAATTATTGTTACATAAGATTAACACACACATAATGCTTCGAAATATGAGTTAACTTTTTTCGTGTTCTCGATACATGACAATTCTATAGTTTGATGGTCGTGATGAGTTATCACTAGGTTTCTGATAGAGACTGCGACAGAGACTCTATCATCAAGATGATGATGTTCGAGATTGTGAGATTATGAGATTATGAGGAGCATAGGATGAAGAAAATCAATGATGATGATGACAAAGAGAGAATAAAGTATTGTGGAGAAGATTATGTTGTACTAGATTAAAGAACAATGGAGGCATACAAAAGTTTATATAGATTACAAAGATAGTTTAGGGACTTAGGGTTTCGCCTAAAACGGACACATTTAATGTTTTTGTATCTTGATGGGCTTCAAGCCTTTTTATTCTTCTTCTTTTCAACACTCCCCCTCAAGCTTAGTCAGAGAATAGAAGATATGACTAAGCTTGGAACCATAAGTCTACCTCATTAAAATCCTCAGCAAGAAAACCCCTGTGGGACAAAACTTTACTAAGGGAAAAAGAGTATAGACCTTCTGGCCTGGGGAGCGAGTACTCATGTTCCTGATGGGTAGCTTTCACACTAACTTTACCTTTATCCCTTTGTGATGATACAGTTTTCAACCTTCTGGTCATCAGTGTGGAGAGAGAGTAGCACTTCTACCAGATTACTTGTGAACTATCACTTGACTTCTCAAGTTCACAAGCCTCTCTCCGAAGCTCTTTGTGCTTATCTAAAATGACACAGCTGTTCTAATGATCACTTGGGACGGTGAGTTAGGCAGCTCTTTTCCACCAGATACTTAAGAGTACTCGCTTAGGATCTTCTAGTCTTTGATCAGGTTGGTGAGTCCGAGCTTGGAGTGAATGAACTTGCAGACTCCTATGTTCGCAGCTTTAGTGAAGATATCAGCCAACTGATCTGAGCTTTTTGTGTAGCAAGGTAAGATAACCTTCCTTTCTACCATTTCTCTGACCTTGTGGCAATCTAACTCCACATGCTTGGTTCTTTCATGAAACACTGAGTTTGATGCTATGTGAATAGCCGCTTGATTGTCGCAGTGCATGGTGATAGGATCCTTCTGGTCAACGCCTAAGTCCTTGAGAAGTTCTTTAAGCCATATCAACTCTGTAGTAAGCTTTCTCATGGCTCTATACTTGGCTTCAGCGGTTGATAGTGCCACTGTCTTCTGTTTCTTTGTCTTCCAAGTGAATAAGTTGCCTCCGATGAATGTGCAATAACCTGTAGTGGACTTCCTATCGTTCCTGTCTCCTGCCCAATCAGCGTCACAATAACCTACGATTTCGGTATCCTTGTGACAACCCATCCATATGCCTTGTCCGGGCGCACCTTTCAGATACTTGAGAATTCTCTCAACCATGTTCAAATGATGCTTCTTGGGGACTTGCATATGCTGGCTTACCTGATTCACAGCAAAGCAAATATCATGACGTGTAATCGGGAGATAGATTAACTTACCAACTAGTCTTCGATAGAGTGTTGGATTTTCATATGGTTGATCGCCAATCTCCCCCTCTCGGATCAATTTGTATCCTTCTTCGAGTGGGGTCTTTGCCGGTTTAGAACCTAATTTACCTGTCAAAGATAACAAATCCAATGTATACTTCCTTTGAGATAGAAACAAGCCTTCCTTTGTTCTACATACTTATATCCCAAGAAAGTATTTTAGTTCACCCAAATCTTTAATGTCAAAAACGGATTTGAGATAGAGTTTAGTGTCTTGAACACCTACCTTGTCATTCCCAGTAACGATAATATCATCAACGTATACTAGGATGACTACTATACCTTTTTGGCTCTTTGAAGTGAACAAAGAATGATCCGATTCAGATCTCTTGAACCCTTTTGCCTTTAAGGTCGTACTCAGCTTGTGGTACCAAGCTCTTGGAGATTGTTTCAGACCATAGATCGCTTTCTTAAGACTCAAAACTTTGCCCGGAGTGCACAGAGAATAACAACCGGGAGGTGGAGTCATGTATATTTCTTCTTCTAGTTCACCTTGAAGAAAGGCATTCTTCACATCCATCTGCCATAAGTCCCATTCAAGGTTTGTAGCCAAAGAGAACACAACTCGTACAGTATGAAGTTTGGCCACTGGTGCAAATGTGTCTAGATAATCTTTCCCATATGTCTGGGTAAAACCTCTTGCCACAAGTCTTGCTTTGTACATTTCCAGATCTCCATTACTCTTGTACTTGATGGTGAATACATACCTCGAGCTAACTGCCTTTTTCCCTTCAGGTAAATCGGATTCATCCCAGGTTTCATTAATCACCATTGCGTTGTTCTCTTCTCCAACTGCTTCTCTCCATACTTTGATCTACATTGCTTCTTCATAAGTCTCAGGAATAAAGTTAGCATCTAATTTTCCCACGAAGGCTTGATGTTCTTCTGGAAATGATGCAAGAGAGCAAACAGCTTGTATTGGATGAGCTACTGAGTTGTTGTTGTAGTAGGTTTTTCCGTCGTTCCATTTAGACAGTTTTCTGTTTCTAGTACTCTGCTCAGTCCTTGTACTAGCCCTTGTACCGGTTCTGGTTCAGCTTCAGGTTCATCTTCATCATGATCATGAACTGCCGGATGGTCTTGAAGCTCTTCTTCTTCTTCTTCATCGTCAGAAGAGATAGAATCTGCTTCATCTTCTGTGTTTGTCTCCCCCTCATGCTCAGGATGGGGATGAACTTCAGCTTCTGGTAACGTCTGGCCAGGAGCTTGTATTGCTTTGCTGTCTTCATGTAGATCGATACTCAGATTCTTCATCAGGTTCTTGAGGTTTGTAGCTCTATCTGAGGTTGATTGGGATAAGTCTTTCATGCTTTCCCAATTTTTGTCTTCATAGAATCCTTTTCCTTCAATGAACTTCACATCTCTAGAGACCATCACTCGTCTAGTCTTTGGAATAAAACACTTGTACCCTTTCTGAGTACTTGAGTACCCAATAAACATAGCTTTGACACTCTTCGGTTTGAGCTTGTTTCTTAGGGCATCTGGAGTCATCACATAACACACACAACCAAACACACGTAAGTGATTAAGATATGGTTTGGTTTTATTTAGAACCTGAAACGGAGATAAATCATTCAGGATCTGTGTTGGAATCCTGTTAATGAGATGACACGCCGTGATCACAGCATCCGACCAGAAACTTTTTGGAACATTGCTGTGAAACATCATGGCTCTAGTAATCTCCATCAGATGTCTGTTCTTCCTCTCCGCTACACCATTCTGTTGAGGTGTATACAGACAACTGGTTTGATGTATGATTCCATGCTTTGCAAGATGGTCTTTGAATGCATTACTCGTGTACTCCCCTCCATTATCTGACCTAAGAACCTTAATACTTGCATTGTATTGATTAGTCACATAACTTAGGAAACTCTTGAATGCTTCTAAGACCCTATCTTTTGATGCAAGCAAAGTTACCCAAGTGTATTTCGATTTCTCATCTATGAATGTAACAAAATATTTATGGTTCTCTCTAGATGCGTAAGGAGATGACCAAACATCAGAATGAACAAGATCAAAACAATTTTCATAAACCACATTAGATTTGGGAAAAACTGAATGACTATGTTTTCCAAGAATACAAGCTTCGCATTCAATAGTATGTTTTAACTTAACACTTGGGAACAACAAACTTAAAGCTTTAGAATTTGGATGGCCTAGTCTAGCATGCCATAAAACATTATTCGCTTCAGAAATAACAGAATGAAAAGCAATAGATAAATTAGCAGATAGTTTGGAGCTTGAGTTCAACTCTTCAAGGACATAAAGATCTCCTCTGGTTGCTCCCTTACCGATGATGATTCCGGAGCTAATATCCTGAAACCATACTTCATTAGGGCTAAAGATAACCAAGCAATTTAAATTCGTAGCAATTCGTTTAATAGATACTAGGTTTGAAGTAAAATTTGGCATGTATAAAGCTTGAGACTCTTTACCAAATATTTTTAGATTACCTAGACCTTTAACAGGAATTTTACTACCATTAGCTATGATTACATTTCCTAAGGCTAGAGTTATATTGCTAATCATGTTCTTATTACTAATCATATGATAATTTGCACCAGAATCAATGATAGTCGGTCTAACAGTGTTCGGTACAATTTCAGCATTTAAAAATATACCTGAAACCTTACCAGACCCTTTCAAGGTTTTGATGAGTGCATCAAGATCTGACTTCTTCACGTACTCATCCTGGACAGCGACAATGGCGGTGCTAGCTTCCTCAACTTTGTATCCGGAAGAATTTGAACAAGCTCCTTTTGCAATCTCCTCTTCTTGGGAGTAGTTTGCCTTGGAGTCTTTGAACTTGCTAGGCTTGAGATGAGGATGCAGGATCTAGCACTTTTCCTTGATGTGACCTTTCTTTTGCAGTGATCACATGATAAACTCTTCCTTTCTTCTGGCGCCTTGTAGCTTACTTTGTTGGCAATGATTAGATCCTTGTCTTTCTTGCCTGAGAATAACTCGGAGGAACCATGTTCCTTCTGGAGTTGTGAGCATGTCTTCAAGAGAGGGTAGTTTGTCCGCTCGCAGGATGTGCTTGATCACGTCCTTGTATGATGAGTTTAAGGTGAGAAGTAGACCAAAAACTTGATCTTGTTCTCTCCTTTCTAACATCACGGTAGGATCTTTTGTAGATGGCCTTAGCATCTTATACTCGGCCCAGAGTGATTTGAATCTACCAAAGTGCTCAGAGAAATCCATCTCTTCCTGAGCCAAGTCATTAATCCTCATACACACGACTAAGGTTAGATAAGTTACCATACATCTTTTGTAGCGAGTCCCAGAGTTCTTTGGCGGTGACACAATAAGAGTATCCTTCAAGTAGCCGCGGGTCTAAGGACTGTTGGATGATGCTAAGAGCTTTGTTGTTATCTTGGTACCACTTTTCTTCCTCAGGCAAGAGTTCTGCATCACCTTTAGCCTCGATCTCTTCGGTAGAATACTTCTGCTTGACGACATGGTTCCATAAAACACATCCGCGTAGATAGGTTCTGGTACGAGTCCATAGGAGATAGTTTATCCCTTTGAGGATAACGAGCTTCTGCTTGGAATCTTTCTTAGTCTCCATTGAACAATTTCAGATAGGGGCAGAGACAAGATTAGGGTTTTATCGAATAGAAAAGAGAAACGAGATTTCAGAGATTAGGGTTTTGCGGAAAACGAGATTAGGAGCTTAACTCTCTGATACCATGTGAGATTATGAGATTATGAGGAGTATAGGATGAAGAAAATCAATGATGATGATGACGAAGAGAGAATAAAGTATTGTGGAGAAGATTATGCTGTACTAGATTAAAGAACAATGGAGGCATACAAGAGTTTATATAGATTACAAAGATAACAGAGGAACTTAGGGTTTCTCCTAAAACGGACCCATTTAATGTCTTTGTATCTTGATGGGCTTCAAGCCTTTTTATTCTTCTTCTTTTCAACAGAGGTATGACACGAATTGTTTCATGAGATTAGTGTTCGTGATCTGTTGTCACTGCACACGAGGTTGAAGGATGTTGTTGATATGATATATCGGGAATTAAACATCTCCTCCTATGTAAAAGTTCGTTGCTTTTTATCCACCATACATTCTTTCCTCCTGTAAAGTTGTTAAAGATAGGTTTTTTCTTTGTCGTTCTATTCATTATGTTATTTTCAGATTTGTCAGAAAATTTTATACACACCTAATTTAGGAAAGAAAAAAAGATAGTGGGAAGATTAATACAATATATTTATATATATATATGATATATGTAAAGAAAATTAGTGTTTTGCTACTAACAAAAATGATTTATGTCTAAATGTATTCTTTTTAGTTTTGTTTATATTTTTTGTTAAACCAAGTTGTAATTATGCGTCCCTACAATCAAGTATCTTTAAAGTCTGTCTCTTTGGTTTTGTTTCTAATCACAACGAGTTTTTGTCGATCTTGATCTCTTTATTTTTTTAGTTTTCATGATAGTACAAAAAAATATTTATTACCTTATAATCTTGAGTGATGCAATTCATAAGAATCCTGGAGTTGTATCTTGTGATTTGAAATGTCATGAAACCAACACACTATGAGACGTTTTAATAATTAAGGAAAGAGTATCTCGGCTTTGCAAATCCGTTTTTCTTCATAATTTATGTATTGGTATTGCTGTTATATTATCGATTTATTTATGTATTTTACTTTAAAAATATCAGTTAGCCAATATGCTAGTAATTGCGTTCCTACTGTTGATCCATGAGTTCGACAATAAATTTATATACAGTAAGAGGATCGGAAATTCTCGTTTATTAATATTAACTCGGAAACAGGCTACAACATGTGATATTGTACGTGCTAGAAAAGATTGTGTGTTGAGCTCGGAAGCTTAGATCGGTCGACGAACCTGGTGTTCGGTTTTCTGAGTATCGGAATAAGGTATGAGATCGTCGCTTTCAAGGTCGGAACCTGTAACTGAAAACGAGATCGGGTTAGGGATCTAAACTGACTGAATAATTGGATGACGAGGTCCGTGAATCGGAGGTCGGAACCTGATGATAAGAGCACTTGAGGTCGGAATATCGATGTGATAAGTACGAACTCTGCGCAGCCTTTCTACGAATAATTCGTGTCCTTTCTGATCAATCGGGCTCGATCAGGAGATTCTTTCCGTTTTGGTGTTAGAGAATGATTGTTTTTAGCTCTCAAATTCCCTTGTACTTGCCCAAAAGTGGAAAAATGATGGTACAACTCATGGGATGGGGACCCCTATTTATACTAAAAGTGGAGAGAATAAGGTACTAGGGTTGCCTTGGGACCAGTGCTGATGTCATTCACTGCAGGAGGCGGCTAGGCTTACTTTGGGGCTGAATCATCAGTTACTGGGGCGAGCTCGTCGGACTACTTCCTTCTGGGCAGAGCTCGTCGCGCTTCTCTCTTCTGGGCCGAGTTCGTTGGTTCATTCTATTTGCTGGGTTTTTTTTCGGAAATGGGCATGGACAATCTTTGAAGCCATGCCCAACACCTACAATTAGTTGTCTTTAGCCTGTATCTCTTTGGTTTAGTTTCTAATCACAACGAACTTTCGTCGATCTTCATCTCTTCATCTTTAGTCTTCATGGGAGTACAACACAAAAAATATTTGTTAGCTTATGATCTTGTGTGGTGCAAGTCATTAGAATTATGCAGTTGTATATTGAGATTCGAAACGCCATGTAACTGTTACATTACAGAGCATTTCATAATTAAGGAAAGAGGGTGATTGTAGAAACGTTTCAAATCCGAGTTACATTCATTAGGATGCTAGTTGCATGACGTTCCAAATCTCTAAATAGAACTGCATAAATTTTATGGTTTCACCCAAGATCATAAGTTAATAAACATTTTTGTTTCTGTTGTATTCTCATGCAAACTAAAAAAAAATGAAGAGATGAAGATCAATAAAAGGCTCGTTGTGTTAGGATTTCTCTTTATCCACGAGACCCATATAATTTATCAATTTTTTCTCCTTGTTATAGTCTGTATTCGAGGACGATGGTTAGACCAAAAGTGTCATTTTTCATTGAGCGTGTATCATGATGTGTTTTATCTGTTTTTAAAAATATTTTTGGTCCTCGTTTTTGGGTATAAATTGTTACAAAGTAGAAAATTAAAATTATAAATTTTAATAAATTCTAACATCCAAATATAATTTTAAATTATGCATGAAAGTATTTGTTTTATTAGATCTGATATTTGTAAATAACATTTAAAATATTTGAAAGTTTAATGTTATTCATAAATAGTTAGGATTTCATAAGTATTTAGTGTTCTTCAAATTCAAATAACTTTGAATTTTTGTATATTGTATAATTTGAAATGAATTTTAATAGTGCTTCAAATTTAAATCAATAGAAACACGATCCAAAATATGGTTCGAAGAGTTTAGAATCCATACACTTGAGTTCATAAAAATAATATGGTTCAAAGAGTTTAGTATCCATACACGTGTAACAGAGACGCAACTATGTGTGAAACATAGACATCAGGTGTGTGTGATACAAATACAGCGGTGCCTGACACAAATGCAGAACATTGTTTGAGTATCGGTTGGTAAGGCCATGATAAGTACCTTGGCGATCATAATGACACATAAATCCCAATGGACAAAGACACCATCACTTTTTCGGTCACTTCCATTTCTCCATCGTTTGTCAACAATTGAAGGTTGTAAGGTTGTGGATGCTTCTTAGTCTCGAAACAAAGCTTCGCCACCATTGTTGAACTTGCAACATTTGTACAACTGCCTCCATCAATGACAAGGCTACACACTTTGTTTTTGACTAAGCACCTTGTTTGAAAGAGAGTCTCACATTGATCATTCCCTTGGTCTTGGTTTTGAATAGTCGGTTCCTTCTTAGAACAACTTGGTTTCTCCTTTGTTGCTTCAATACCAATAGATTGCATATGTTGTTTTCTGTCTCTCCTTTGGAATCTCTCTTGTTCTGCCCTTTGTCGTGCTCTATTTTCCACTTGATCTGAGTTTTATTGAAGTTCCTAACAAAGCGCAACATGTTGTATCCATTATCTGCTCCATTTTTGCGGTTATTGATTCCTCATCATGATCGACCATCTCTGCCTGAAAATTAGGGGTGAAAATGGGTAACCCGTCCCAAATCCACATGGATTCAAGATTTTAGTAGGCGGATTTGACCCGACCTATTTATTATATGGGTTGAATTTACATACCCATACCCAATAATATAAAACCCGATGGCTAAATGGGTTATATAGATACCCATATACAAATTAAATATCATAATAAACTATTAAAAAAATAACATTATTTAATATTATTATAAATAAATAAACAAAAATTTCAAGTTTCAAGTAATAAACTAAATTAAAATATTTTAGTATCATAAATAAAAACCATAAAGCCGTAAAACCAATAAAACCTTAAAACCAATAAACTATTGATTAATTTTAACAAACACGTGAATCTTCGTTGGATTAATATGCTTCGTTGGATTCATATACTTCCTTGGATAGCATCTGCTTCCTTGTCATCATCACTTTCATTGTCTACAAAGAATAAGAAAAGTATATCAACAAACTGGTTAGTATTAATAGATGGTATTAAAATCAATAAGTACAAATGATAAATTTACCTTTTCATACGTTGTAAAACCAAATAACCAAGATCACGTAGAAAATAAAGCTTGGACATGTTTAGGAAGAAGTCGACTCCGGTATTTGTTTAGAACACGCGAACCAATACTGAAAGATGATTTCGAAGCCACAATACTTATAGGAATGTTGAACTAATACTCTAATATATATCAAATTTTTTTATGATAAGTCGTGGGTTACCCACAACCCTAATGGGTTTACCCATTGAACCCATAACCCTATTAGGGTAACCCACCAAAACCCGTTTATTTAACCCAAACTCGCTAAAATTATGGGCGGATTTGGGTAACGTGGATACTGACCCATTTTGACACCCCTACTGAAAATCAACATATAATTAACCTAGTAACTAGTTTCTACGAAAGCAAATCGTTCGCACAAGCATAAACACAAAGTAACCGTTGGTATGCCCTTGTTCTTCCGATGAACCCTAATCTCAACTGTTTGACTTGATCGGTCACAAAAAACTATTAAAACACATCCAAAAATTCTAGAACCAAATTTAAAAAATACTAGACTCGTCCTAGGTTCAGAATCAGTTGATGTCACGATTTTATCACAAGCCAATCATTTATGAAAATTCAAACAAAAATCGCGGTTGGAAAAAGTTAACTTCTCGGTGGTGCTTTGATACCACTTGATGCGATTCCGGTGAGGAATCACACTCCAATTTCGCCACAGAGAAGTTGGAGATGATGAACTCAATCTAGACTCGAAAAACAAGTAAAGAACGAGGGGAAAATGGATTGATAGACGCCACAAAAAGTTGCGGAATGCCCTTTGATAAGTCGTAAGAGAACCAACTCGACAAACAAAAATTGGATTAGTGGTCTTTACTTAGAAAAGTTTTAGAATAAAATATAAGTTTTGCAATAGTTTACACGAAAATATAAAGAAGAAAAGAAGCAAGTTTCGAAACTAACATTCCTAGTTTCGAAACAGCCATTAAAACACTCGAAAATAAGCAAAAACAATTAAAGACTAAGTTTGAATTCAAAAATGATTCTTTAAGTCATTTCCCTTTCTTTGGCCATGAAATTCTTTTTATTTTTGGGCCTTAATCAGAATCAACAAATGAGTAATGAGAAATGTGAACCACTTGCGTCGATCGACGCATCCTGTATCGATCGACGCAAGGAGATTGTGTCGATCGACGCATCCTGTATCGATCGACGCAAGGAGGTTGTGTCGATCGTATGCATTTTTGATTTCCGTCAGTTTGACATATTGATCGTTGTGTCTTGCATGTTGCTTGCTCATTCTGGTATTGTATCTTTTGCTTATGCCTGTGTGTATAGCCAAGTAGATGGGATGACCGTCTCACTGGGTATTTATGATAATACTCAGACATCTATTAGAACCATGTGATGCAGGTAAAGATAAGATGTGATCGTGGAATCATGGCGAGGACGAGGAGGATGATCTAGGGACTCGCTTGCTTGCGTTTCGTTATGAACTGTTAGAACTGCTAGGTTGCGGGTTCTATGGATTGGTTGAGATTGTTGAGTTGGAATTAAATATTGGTTATTTCATTGATAATGGTTATTGGATTGCTCGTTGAAATGAATTGGGTTTCTATGATTTCCGCTGTTTGCTGTTTGATTATTGCTGAGTTAATTCGAATCCAATGTTAATAAAAAAAAAATGGTTCGGGTTGTTTCAGTTTAGTATCAGAGCTCTTATGGTTCTAGGCGGAGATAACGTAGTTGATTAAGTTGTGTAGTCAATTGCGTGTGCTGAATTGATTGATTATGTGAGTTAGTCAATTGATTGCTGTGTGGGTTTGGAGTCCTAGATCATCTTCTCCGAGCCTTCAATGAGACTCCACGGTATGTGTTATTTGACTTTTTGCTTTCTAGTATTCTTAGTTTTTTGCTTCTAGTAGTAAAGAGAAATGGGTAGAGGTACTAGAGTTGCTAGAGGTCTAGGCCAGAGAGGCCGAGGTGGTTGTGGAGGGCGTGAGCGCATGTGGGGACTTGGGAGTGAGTTTGCTGCCGCGAGTGTGGCCCAAGAGACCACGTAGGAGCAGGTGAATGATTCGCAGATATATCAGGAGGGATCCGTGGGTGTGGCCACTACGGGTACTAGTGTGAGGGCTGGTGGACTAGTGAGGGTCCTGGTGTAGCTGGCGGTGCGATGGGTCCAGGTGAGGGTGCTGCCGTAGGTGTTGCCCAAGATCGAGCTGATAGTCTGGCGAGTCTGTTACAGTTGATTCTGGAGCGGTTACCAGGTGGGGTACTGGCTCGGGGTCAGGCTCCGGGTGTGCAGCCGAGTGGGCTGGTGTGTAGCCGGGTGTGGCTGGTGGACAGCCGGGAATGGCTAGGGTGCAGCCGGAAGTGGCAGTTGCAGAGAAGCTTCCATCATGTCTTGGGATGATGGAGCAGATGCAGAGGATTGGCACGAGATTATTCTCGGGAGGTGCTAAGCCTGAGGAGGCCAATGAATGGATCTCGAGATTCATTACCTAGAGGGTGATGCACATCTCTGGTGGAGAGGTGTTGTGGCTAGGAGGGTGCGGGCAGAGATGGCCTGGGAGGATTCTTGGCTGAGTTTAATGCTAGGTATTTCCGCAAGAGGCTGTGGATCGGCTTGAGTTATGGTTTTAAAGTTGACTCAGGGTGACCGGTCGGTAGGGAGTTTGATGCGGAGTTCAGTCGACTTCTGGTTCATGCGGGTAGAGGCATGGAGAGCGAGAAGGCTTAGGCGAAGAGGTTCATGCGTGGACTTCGACCGGATTTGAAGACTCGTTGCAGGGCGAGTAAGTTCGCCACGAGGACGGAGTTGGCTGAGACTGCTGCTGCGAATGAGGAGGATCTAAGGGCGGAGCAGGCTGCGGTGGTTAGTCTACCGGTGCAGCAGCAGAGGAGGAAGCAGCAGCCGGTGGGTTCGAGCAGGGGCGGTAAGCCTGCGCAGGGGCAGAAGAGGAAGTGGGAGAGCACTTCCGGGCCTAGTCAGAGAGGAAAGGGTGGTCCAGGATGTTTCGGGTGCAGGAGCATAGATCACAAGGTGACGAGCTGCCCGAAGAGGAGTGAGTCTCGAGCTGCGCAGATGTGCTTCCATTGCAGAGAGTTGGGGCATATTAAGCCCAAGTGCCCTAAGCTGCAAATGGCGGTGGCGGTTGTGCAGCCAGTGCAGGAGGTTACAGTAGATGTGCAGCCGTTGCGGCAGATTACGACGCCGCGGGTGTACACTTCGGCGGAGGTGGGAGGCTCTAGCGCCAGGCCGATCACAGGTACATTTTCGAACTTGACTTTGTAAATTTTGGTGTTGTGAAATTGTCTGTTTTGGAAATTGTGTATCTGTGATAAAATGTTAGGGCTCTTTGACACATGGAATTTGTGCAGAGACTTTAGTAGTAGGCGGGTGTGAGTCTCATGTCTTGTTCGATTCTGGAGCGACGAATTGCTTCATTACTCCGGAGTGTGCGGAGAGCAGCGGGATCCAGAGCGATTCCGGTGAGCAGCCGGGAATAGTTAGAATAGCTGGAGGGAGGTCGTTGGCTACGTTCGGGCGGGCTTGTGATGTGGATGTTCAGGTGGCGGGGGAGTTGATACCAGTAGATTTGATCATCAGTCCGGTGGAGTTGTACGATGTCATTCTGGGGATGGATTGGCTGGGTCGGTATAGAGTCCATTTGGATTGTCAACGAGGGCGAGTCGTGTTTGAGCGAGAGGCAGGGAGGTTGGTTTATCAGGGTGTGAGACCGAGTTCCGGGAGTCTCGTGATTCCAGCGATTCAGGCCGAGCAGCTGATTGAGAAGGGTTGCGAGGCATATTTGGCGACGATTGTGATGTCAGAGTCTGTTGGAGAGGTTGCAGTGGGTGATATTCGGGTTGTTCGGGATTTCCAGGATGTGTTTCAGTCGTTATATTGAGTGATTTATAAAACTGGCACAACAGTTGAAAATTGGTGCGTTTGCGGAATATTTATGACTGGTTTACAGCGGGTGTAGTAGCGGTTAAACATTAAATTAATAATATAAACATATTATATAGCTATAAAAAATTTAAAAACTATACTATTAAAATAAAATATAAAAAATCATTAATTCAATATAATTAGTATATTTCTTATGTTTATTTTTAATTTCTTTTTGTTTACACGCAAGTTATGATTGTCACAAAAAAAAAAGATGAAAATTGTGATTTTATTGGAAATTTTTTTTTTATTTTAGAGACGTTAATGTGATTTTGAAAATTTTAGTTTGTTAGATTTATTAATCAGTGATCAAAAATAATTTATCGAAAAAATTATGATTTGAAGATTTTATAAATATAAAATTATGATAGGTTATTAAATATTAATTAGAAAGTTTTAAATTATTGATATATTTCGTATTATAGTTACTAAAATATCAATTTTTAATTTCTTATATTTATTTTGATTTTTAAGTAAATTTTCTCTTTTTTAATAAAAAAATCAATTTTTTTCTTGTAATGACCCAACCGCAATTGCCCGCAACCGCAAACACTCGAGGGATTAACTTTTGGATTTGAGAGGTTTATGCGACACGGAACGTTATAAAACGTTTTCCATGAGCGTTTGCTGGTAGTAGTGGGTGAACCAATCAATCCCTAAGTAATTTTATTACAAACGCGTGTCATTTTAAAAATTAAATTATTAAACTAAACAAATCTTTCACCTGTTCAGAAGAAGGTAAAATTCTTATATTCAAGACTACAAATACTCAAACAAACGCAATACTACATGTTAATTTTCATTTTTTATCAAAGAAAAAATTACGATTAATAACCTTTTTAATGTTTTTCAAATATTTGTTTGTTCATCATTTCTTGGACCAGTAACGGTGGTCGCGTAGAAAACGCAAAGAGAGTAGGGTTGTTGTTGTTGTTGAATCAAAGCTCCTTCTTTATAGGAATAAACAGAGGACATTACACAATCAAACTCAGTTTCTTCCCTTGTTTAACGGATCCAATATATTCCTATTTTCTAGTTATTATATCAAGAAAGCAATCGTAAAAAAAGAAAAAGAAAACAATCGTAAGAAGAAGAAAACAAATACAAAAAATAATTATAGAAGAAGAAGAATGGGCAGTTTCGTTGAAATTCTTTGCGCAGTTCTCATACCTCCTGTTGGTGTTTTCCTTAGAATTGGCTGTGGGGTATGTGTTTTAATAAATATAATGACTCAACATTTGACATTAATGGTTTAATTAAGATTCATTCAAATCTCTTTTTCCATGTTTTTTTTTGTATATTTTTTTGCAGTTGGAGTTTTGGCTATGTTTGCTCCTAACGTTCTTGGGTTATATCCCTGGGATGATATATGCTATTTGGGCTCTTACCAAGTAGCAACAACCAAACAAAAACACTGATCCGTTTTACTTCTTTATTTTCTCGAATTGCTTTCGAACAATGCTTTTCATTTTCTTTTGTGTTATGGACTCGGTTGTAATCTTTCATCTCTTTGTAATGTAACTTAATTTTTTTGGTATATTAGATATGTAAATTTTCAAAAATTTCCAAAAATGTTATGATTTTAGTTCTCCATCTTGTATTAGGTTTGAAACCATAAACAAATTTCTTTTAGGCATTCGAAGATTGATGATATGATCAAATGCTTGATTAAACTTGTAACAATAGAGACATTACATCACTGACAACCCCAATGTACTTACGTTTGATAACCATAGATAAATCGGTGGAAATATCACTAATGCAGCTTCTGCAATACCAATTTGAAGATTGCTTGAATCGAGCACCATATGGTAGGCTCCCAAAAAGACATCCCCAATAATCTTGTATAGATAGTTTTGACTTCAAAACGCTAAAGGTAAATCGAAAATAAAACAAATTTTCCGAAGAGGAACTACTGGTAGGCAAATCGTAAGCCGAAAACCGAATTATGCATATCTTAGCATATAAACACATCTCAGAACATTTTCAGTTTTTTTTTTTTTTGTTTTGAAAAGTCTTGTTTCTTTTGTTTTTTTTTTTACTTTTTAGCCAGTTGAGGGGTATAAATTAGCATTTTTTTCATGTTATTGCAGTCAATAATTGCCGCGCATGCGGGACTGGGAAGATTTTGGCAAAGCTGGTTCACGTAGTCAAACACTTTCCTGTTTGGTTTATTTCTGTTTCAGTTGTGTTTCTACCCAGACAACAACCATCTCACATTCTTCACATAGAACTGATGAATCTTCTTACTCAACCATTGTTTTGACATTCGTTTTGCGCATATCAAAATAATATTATGCGCAAAAAGCAGAGGTAGTTACATTGAGGCACCACGTAACAAATTAAGAGTGGTTCAATAGTTTTTTTTTTGTCATACCCCTAGCCCATAAAAATCCCTAAACCCTGAAGCCCATTTCGTGAAACCCTAATCTTATGTACTCTTTTCTTCTAATTAAAAGAAATGCCTAAGAGAGAGAAAAGTAGAGCTTATCATCGTAACTACTCGGTTTCAGACGTGATCCAGTCACCGTAGCTATTGTAAGGTTCAGGCCTGTTCTCCGATGACCGGAAAAACTAGACAGAGAAGCAAAGGGAAGGTAAATACGAGCAGTGTCCTTGCGTGACGATTTCCCAGTGCAGCGTAAAGATTCATGCGACGTTTTTCCCACCTCTGGATAGATCATGCTTCGATGTTTGCACAGCATCTTTCAGATCCCAATTCCGAGGTAAGACGAGTCCGCAAATCGTGTTTGAAGTTGTCCATGCAACACTATTTCTGCATCAGAAATCTGTCTTAGAAATTGCATGTTTTCCAGTTTCGTAAAGCTATGTTTGGATACATTTTCCTGTCTAATCAAAAAGTTTCAGATAACGGTTTTGGTCTCTCTGGAAAGGTTTCGTTACAAGGATTCGAGATCAAGTTTTTGTTTCCAGATCCAATCGAAATCCAGTGAGTTATTAGTGTTTCTTTTTGGTCAAGTAACACTTTTTCATTGAGTTGTTAGTGTTTATTTTTTCTCAACACTTTTTTGTCAAAACCCTGAAACCCTTATTGACCTGAAACGCAATCGCATATTTGAATCGCTATTTTTCACATTTGGACCATCAAAAACAGCGTTTCAACCGCTATATTCCAAAATCAGTTTTTGGACTTAATCCATATAAGGTGAGGGTGGAATATGTGGATTCTTAATACTCATAGTAAATTTGAATTCGTTATGCTAAGTCTAGAAGATTGTACTCGTAAGAATCATCATCAATCATCACTCAATCTTATAGACTTTGCATAACGAATACAAATTGATTAGGAGTATCAAAATCCACATATCCCACCTTCACCTTATGGATTAAGTACAAAAACTAAGTTTGGAAAACAGCGGTTGGTGGTCTAGAGTCTGGAAAATAGCAATTCAAATCGGCGATTGCGTTTTAGGTTAGCTTAGGTTTCTTAGTTTTGACAGAAAAAGTGTTAGTTGACCTGGAAGAAATACTAATAACTCACTAGATTTCGATCGGATCTGGAAATACAAACTTGATCTGGAATCATTGTACTGACACCTTTCCAAAGGCACGAAAACAATGATATGAAAGGAGTCGATGGGAAACGTCTCCAAACAGAGCTCGGCAAAAGTGGAAAACAAACAATTATGAGATAGATTTTTGATGCAGAAACGGTGTTTTAGAGATAACTTCAAAACCGATTTGGACACTCGTATTACCTCGCAATTGGGATATGAAAGATGTTGTGGAAACTTCGAAACGAGATCTATTTAGAGGTGGGAATAACGGTACGTGAGTCCTTACGATTTGATGGGAAATCATCCCGCAAGGACACTGCTCTCACCACCTTCCCTTTGCTCCTCCTTCTCCTCTCTCTGGTTTTTGCGCTCACCGGAGCACAGGTTTGAATCTTACAATAGCTGCAGTGGCCTGCACATGTCTAAAACCGAGCAAAGCTTCGCTATGATGAGGATCTCTATCGCTCTCTCTCTTTGGCGTTTCGTTTAATTAGAAGAAGAGAGTTCATAGGGTTAGAGTTTTAGTGGTAGATATGTGCCACACGAAATGAGCTTTAGGTTGGGAGGTTTTTATGGACTAGAGCCATGAATTTTTTTTTCGACTTTGAAGTCCATGATTACAGCACATCCTTGTTCGCATAAATCTACAAAGACGATTTTAAAATTTATCATACATAAATGACTAAAGGGTAGAAGTCTCTTGGCGCCCAATGATTAATTAGTAAGTATACATAGTATTATCAATTCTGATTAGTCTGCGGATTATCTGTTCGCACCGCGGTAATATTTTTTTCGTGGATTTTGGTGGACTGACCTGATACTAAAAATGAAAACGCTAAACAAACCGTTTAAGAATTGCGGATATGCGGATCAATCCGCAGATTAATATTTTAATATGAGCGAAATTTTTTTTTGTCCTCAATAGATCTTAGGAGTCATAACTATAACTTAATGTCCATAACCCTAAATAAAAACAACCTAATAATTTGAGATTAAAAGATGAACTTTAGAAGTGAAGTATTAAGTAATCTATCTATCTGTAATATAATAGAAGGCCAACACTCTCCAATTTTACGACACGTCACCAGATAAAGGTGTGACAGGTGGCACTTAAGTAAAATTGGTCAATGGATGCAAGCCATCTATTGTGTGTAAAGCACTCAACCCATTTAGATTCCTTCCTCTTCGCCTTTACGTTTTCCCTGTGACGTTTTATTCTGAAAATAAACACTGTGAAATCGAGATTAAACTTTCGTGATAGTGTTCAGAGTTTCATCGGATTCCCAGGTTTTAGGGTTTGAGGAAGAACTTGAAGATGAGGGGACTCATTGAAAAAAAGGATCTCCACTCTGTCTCAACCCGTCGATGGGGCAACAGTTCCGACCACAACGCCTCTGTCAATTTCATCTTTGAGGTTTGATTTAATTTTGGTTGTTGTAAAATTTTACATTGACTTGGAAACAATTACGGGCCAAGATAAAATCGATGCACTTGGAAGACTATTGTATGTTTCGATCATTATTGGTTTGAGATATGGTGTGGGTTTTGTTGAGGTGCCGTATAGATTTCCGCTTCCTTTTTGAAACAGGCGGTGAATCACGTGATGGTTTTGTTAAAGTTGATGATTTCAGCTTTCACTATCTTCTTCGATTGTTGATTTGGTCTACGAGCATTTCGATTTTCAGTGATTTTTGGTGATGATTTTTCTTCCAGGCAGTGAGAAGGGACAATAAACAACGTTTTAGCCTCATAGAAGAGAATGTAGAGCTTTTGATTCCTACAAACCAAGGCCACTCAGTCACTTAAAACAACTTGAACATTTTCTTATTCCTCATAATTTGGTCGCTCTTTGATCTGTTGTGTTGAAAGTTGAAGCCATTGATCTCCTAGCGGCAACCACTACAAGAAATCAGCCAGTATTCCGACGGAAATTCCGACGGCCAATATTTCCGTCGGAATTTTGCGACGGAATACCGACGGATTTCCGATTAACATCTAGTCCGTCGGTATTCCGTCGCAAAATTCCGACGGAATACCGACGGTCCTATCTGCTGTCGATATTCCGTCGGAAATCCGTCGTTTGTACCGACGGATTTCCTACGGAAAATAATCTGTCGTAATATTCTGACGACTTTCCGACGGATTACCGACGGAAATCCGATATTTTCGATGTCGGCAAATTTGAGTGGTTACCAGTCGTTAGCGGTGGCCGGTGGGATTGGTCGGGTGTTATGTCGGAGTTTTGTGACGGATTTCCGACGGAATACCGACGGAAATCCGTTCTATATAACGACCTTCGTGTCTTCGTTCATTCATAACACAATTTCACAATTCAAAAAAATTTGTTAGCGATGAGTTCATATTTTCGGTCTTGGATGGACGAGCCAATGATGGATATGGGCTCGAACTTATTAACATCCGCTTACGCTGCAGGTATATGCGAGTTCATGAATTTACCCAGAAACCAAGATGCAGCAAAAAAAGGTCAGGATATCAAATGTCCATGTTCTAATTGCTGTAACAGAATTAGTGTTGCGGTTCATACTGTTTGGAATCACTTATATAGATATGGATTTAGGCCGGGATATAAGGTTTGGTTTTTACATGGAGAAAGCAATTATGAATATGGTAGTAGTAGTAGTAATGCACCTTATTTTCCGGATAGCGTAGAAGAACGTACAACGGAAGTAGATGTTGGGGTAAGTACGGTTGCGATGGTTAACGACGCGTTTAGAGAGAATTTGCAGTCGGGTGGTTATGAGGGTGATAGGGTTGAAGAACCTAATTTAGAAGCTCGAAGGTTTTTTGATATGTTAGACGCATCAAAGCAACCACTGTACAGCGGTTGTAGGGAAGGGCATTCACCGTTATCTTCTGCTAGTAGGATGATGAACATGAAGACCGATTACAATTTATCCGAAGAATGTGTTGATGCATTCGCCGAGTTTGTGAAAGATGTTTTGCCAGAGGATAATCTTTCTCCAGCATCATACTACGAGGTCCAGAAACTTGTTGCCGGTCTTGGTTTGCCCTACTAGATAATAGATGTGTGCATCGACAACTGCATGCTATACTGGAGGGAAGATGAGAACAGGAAAAAATGTAAATTTTGCCGTAAACCACGGTTCCAAGACACAAGTGGCAGAGTGAAGATTCCTTTCAAACGGATGTGGTATTTACCATTAACAGAGAGGTTGAAGAGGCTGTATCAATCAGAACGCACTGCTAAGGCTATGAGATGGCATGCAGAGCATAATCAAGATGGAGATATTACGCATCCTTCTGACGCAGAAGCGTGGAAACACTTTCAATCGGTATATCCAGATTTCGCATACGAACGCCGAAATGTATACCTTGGCTTATCCACTGATGGTTTCAACCCATTTGGAAAGCATGGAAGAAAATATTCATTGTGGCCGGTCATCGTAACACCTTACAATTTGCCTCCTTCTATGTGCATGCGGCGAGAGTTCCTGTTTCTCTCAGTTCTAGTTCCTGGGCCAGATCATCCAAGACGATCACTCGATATATTCCTCCAACCATTGATCTATGAGTTGCAGATGTTGTGGGAGCATGGTGTTGAGGCATTTGATGTTTCAATCCAGCAGAATTTCAACTTGCGTTCGGTTCTTATGTGGACCATTAGCGATTTTCCGGCGTACGGTATGTAATCTGGATGGACAACGCATGGAAGATTGGCATGTCCTTATTGCCAAGACAATACTTCAGCATTCCAATTGCAGAACGGAAGGAAGACTTCATGGTTTGATTGCCATAGGTGTTTTTTGCCGGCAAATCATCCATATCGTCGGTCTAGAAGACATTTTAGAAAGAATTTTCCAGTGTTTACTGGTCCACCTCCAGAGATAGATGGTCGCAGCATATTGGAACAGTTACGAGATTTTGGTGCAGAGCGAACTCCTGAATGTGGGGGTAATGGCCATCACCCCGTCCACGGCTGTGGGGAATATCACAATTGGCATAAGAAAAGTATTTTTTGGGATTTGCCTTATTGGAAAGATCATCTACTGCGGCATAATCTAGATGTCATGCATGTTGAAAAGAATTTCTTTGACAACATCATGAACACCATTTTAAATGTACCAGGAAAGACAAAAGATAACTGGAAATCTAGATTAGACTTGCCATTGATTTGTTCAAGAGCATCCCTTCATGTTTTGCCTAATGGTAGATTGCCGATGCCTGCGTACCGGTTAGACGCGGGTAAGAAGGAAGTTTTCTTTGAATGGATTAAAAATTTTGTTAAATTTCCTGACGGCTACGCATCTAATCTGCGTAATTGCGTGGATTCGACGGAAGGGAAGTTTATTGGAATGAAGAGTCATGATTGTCATGTTGTGATGCAACGTCTTCTGCCATTTGCATTTTCTAATCTTCTTCCTCAAGACATCCATCAAGCAATTGGAGGTATATTTCATAATTTTCTTTAGTTTATTACTAATATAATGTTATTATATATGTACTAACTTGATTACTTTTCGTTTGTAGGAGTTGGGGCTTTCTTTCGAGATTTATGTTCACGGACACTAACAGCGGACGAGATCCGGTCTTTAGAGGCCAACATCCCGGTGCTCCTTTGTAATCTTGAGAAGATATTTCCACCGTCTTTTTTTGATGTTATGGAACATCTTTCTATTCACCTCCCACGAGAAGCAGCATTAGGAGGCCCTGTTCAATACCGATGGATGTACCCGTTCGAGCGTTACATGTTCCACCTGAAGAAAAAGGTAAAAAATTTGAGCAAAGTTGAGGGATCTATTGTCGCACAAAGTCTAAACGAAGAAGTATCACACTTTGCCGAATATTACTTTCCTTCGGATGTCCGGACTAAAGGTAGACGGCCGGCGCGACATGATGATAGAGGTGAGAAAGCAGTGTATCCGGTGGTTGTACCTGAGTTGTTTGCGCAAGTGGGCCGCGTAAGTGGAAAAGGGAAGAAACGCATACTATCACCACAAGAGGTCACACATTTGCATACATATATCCTCATAAATTGTGACGAACTTGGAGAGTATGAAAGGTACACCATTTCTCATACTAAATTTGTGCAATTATTTGTCTTCATCTAATAAAGATTGTTATGTTACAGGATATACATGTCCCTAGCACAAACTTACCATGCTGATAAGACAGATTCCGAACTTGCTGTATTAAAAGATGAAGAATTCCCGGAGTGGTTGAAATTTTTTGTACGTTAAATATAACTCCTCACTCTTATTTTATAAGTTTTTCACGTTCATATGTTATTGATTGCTTACTTATATTGTTTTTAGGTTTCCGAAGGTTTAGCAAGTGGTCAAACCCTCCCGACATGGTTAGTGGAGTTTTCTCATGGTTTACGCAGTACCGCGACTTCATATCCGAGATTTTGCACTAGGGGATATTCGTTCAGAATTCGTGACGAAGGACGTCAAAGACCAACTTCGGACAATGGTATTTCGGCGCAATCAGGTGATACCATGTACTATGGCCATTTAAAAGAAATCTTGGAAATCCACTATCCAGGAATGTTGGACTTGAGGTGCATTGTGTTTATGTGCGATTGGTATGATCCATCCAATGGTAGTGGGGTTCGAATTGACCGTCTTGGTGTTATTTCGATAAATTCAAGCCGGAAATTACATCATTACGATCCATTTATCCTTGCATCTCAAGCAGACCAGGTATCAATATATTGATAGGTTTTCCGTTATATTTATACGTTAGGTTTTGTTATTCTTGTATATAAACAACATCCACCGTTTATGAATAGGTTTGCTACATTCCATATCCTCGAGTTGGGCGGAGGACAGATCCTTGGATGACGGTAACTCCAATTAATCCGCGAGGAAAAATATATGGAGTTCCGGAACATGATGCTCTACAAGTATCGCGAACCAACCAAATGTCACATGTTGAGGAGACGGATAACATTGACCTTGTCACTGATGTCACACATATCGGCGATGATCTAGTGCATTCGGATGAAGATGAACTACGTGAAGAATTTGAGGACGATTCCGACTCCATCCCTAGTGAAGGTTCATCAGAAGAGTCAGATTAAACATTTATGAATAAATGTTTGTTTGGAGCTGTTTTGTACTATAACCCCTATGCGTTCCCTCTAATATAATGTACTTTATGGTAATATTCGCCAGAATCATTTATTAAATTTGCCGCCGGATTTCCGCGCGAGGGATAAAAGCTGTCCTAATTTTCGGACGACATAACGACGGAATTAGTTCCGTCGGAAATCCGTCGGAATTCCGATGTCGGCAAAGTTTGAGTGGTTACCATTGCGTTATCTGCGGCCGATGGGACTAGCGGGGTATTATGTCGGATGTTGCAGACGGATTTCCGACGGTTTTCCGTTCTATATAAGGTTCCTCAGACATTCATTCCTGTCAACAACACAAACAATGTCTTCTAACTCTCCTAATGAAGACTCAAAAATCGTGGCAAACCACTTTCTACTTCCAAAATACTCGTGGGAAACCGAAACCCAATGCGACACACACACTGAAGAGATACCCACTTACTCGTGGGAATTTGATACGGTCTCACCAATCTCAATCGGAGATTCTTCATCAACAATAGTTCCGGAGAGCCAGTGCTTGCCAAACGTCTCGTGGGAAACGCAATCGCAGTGCGACAAATATCCAGACAAGAAGAGTCTTCTCGAAGACGTACAACCATCTCGCTTGATTGAAACGTCAGATACTTACGGTGGAAGTACTTCAAATGAATGTAAGGATAACTACTATGATTATGAATTTGCCCAGAGACCAGAAAGTCCGAACTTAAATATAGATGTTGATGCAATCAAAAGAGATGTTTGCGGCGGATATTTAGAATGTACACCGAAGAATAAAAAGGATCAGTACAATGATGATGAATTTGCCCAAAGACCTGAAAGTCCGAACTTAAATATAGATGTTGATGCAATCGAAAGGGAATTTTGCAAAGGATATGTAGATTCTCCGCCAAAGAAAAAAAAGAGAAAAAAAATTTTAAGGTTCTAAAAAAGGTAAGTTTGGAGCGGATACAGAGACATATGTGTTTCAAACTGTAAAATAAATAAATTTTCTTTCGCCTTTTGTTTTTTCTCTGTTATAAAATTTCGTTATGTAAATCTTTTATTCAATTCTCGGATATATTTAAAATAATTTATGAAAAAATGTTTGGACATTTTTTTAATTAACTCTGCAATCGGGTCAACACCCGGACTTTTAAGCGATAGATTTTTCACATTTTTCCGACGGATTCTAATTTTTATTTTGAAAACAGATATCTGTGATATAAAAAATATTACACCCGTCGGAAATCCGTCGGTGGTTTTGACGGATTTCCGACGGGTCTAATATTTTTATAATATAACAAATTTCAGAATAAAAAAAATTAAATTAAATTAATTAAATCCGTCGGAAATCCGTCAAAAATACCGACGGATTTCCGACCGATGTAATATTTTTTTTTAACTAAAACCCGTTTTAAAAAATTTTAATTTAAAAAACAAAATTATTAAATCCGTCGGAACTCCGTCGGTATGTTTGACGGATTTCCGACGGATTTAATTAATTTAATTTAATAAAAAAAAATTAATTTAATTTAATATTTAATATTTTATATAACAAAAAAAAACCGTTTTAAAAATATATAATTTAAAAAAAAAATTATTAAATCCGTCGGAAATCCGTCGGTATGTTTGACGGATTTCCGACGGATTTAATTTAATAAAAAAAATTTAATTTAATTTAATGTTTAATATTTTATATAACAAAAAAAAACCGTTTTAAAAAATATATAATTAAAAAAAAAATTAAGATCCGTCGGATATAATTAATTTAATTTAATAAAAAAATTTCAATTTAATAAATAATTATTTAATAAAAAATAATAAATTTACGCGGTTTTATATATAAATGTTTAGAATCCGACGGAAACCCTAATTTCTGCCGCCTAAGAGCCTCGATCTCATCGAAAAAAGCGGGAAATTCCGTCGGTGTCCGTCGGAAATCCGTCGGTAACCTGCAATAAAACCACCGTCTTCTTCCTCGCGATGACAGAACGAAAAGTCGAAAAAAAAACATAAAATCGCCGGAATTCGATCGATCCTATCGGAAACACGCCGGAATCAACATATCCATCCACAATCTCAATCTCTATCACATTATCATCAATACAATGTAAGTTTTTCGAAGTTTTTTTTTGGAAAAATATGAATTTAGAGAATTTTGTGAATTTGTTAGATTTAGGTGGTTAAAAATCAATAGAAATGTAGAAATGTACGGGTTTAGGATGTTTGAAAACTTTTTTATTTTGTAAATTTTGTGATTTAGGGAATTTTCGGGTTTATAAAATTTAGAAAAGTATGTATAAAATTATTTATTTTTGTAAAATTATAAATATTTATAATATAAAAATATTAGTAAAATTCTAAATTGTTGAAATTTTACTAAATTTTTTATTTGTTTAAATTACAAAATCCCAAATTAGGGAAAAATCGTAAATATCTAAAAATTCGTAAATGTTAAAAATCTGAAATTCCAAAATTTTTTTTTAATCTGTAAATTCGTAAATGTTAATATCTGAAATCCATAATCCAAATATCCCTAAATACCTATTTAGAGAAACCTCAATTTCCCAAAATCCCTAACTCCCTAAAACTTAATTTATGAAATCCTAAAATTCCAAAAATTAATCTCGAAATTCTAAAATCCCTACTTCTCAAAATATCAATTTACATTTATTTATATTTAATATCAGAATTTATATTTATATATGTAAGTAAATGTCAACGGTATGTAAACATTTTGGAAATCGTAGGGACTATGGCCGATTTCATCACTCTACTGGATCCGGTACTTCCAGTAGGGGAGGGAGTCAGTCGCAAATCCCAGATACTAGCTTCCCGGATCCCCAACACCCGTCTCCTCCACTGGGTACACAGCCCTCAGCTCTCACGGCCATGTCCGTTGAGGAGTTTGTTTCGCAACCTGGACGGGATAGATTGCCTCGCCTAGATCCCGACTTGGTACCTAACACGACATGGTAAGTTTTATACTAAAAATGTATTTGATTATATTAACTTAAAAAAATATTTAACTAAATATTGTTTAGGTTTCAATTTTCGGGAAACGGGAATACGAGTTCGATCAACGCAATGACTAATTCGTTGATCACTTCCCCATATCCCACATTTACTTCGATGCCGGTGGCAGACCAGGAGATCTGGTTTCGGCAATTTGCGGTATGTTTTCTTTTCCTATTTTCTAATTTAGATTTTTATTTTCATTAAAATTGTCAATACTAATATGGGTACGTTTTTTTTTTTGCAGCAAGAATTTACTTGGGACCCACAGTTGACTTCCCGGGTCCGACGGGAGTTCTACAAAAAAGCTTCCCGGAAATATTCGTTGAAGATAAACGAATGGAAGGACATGTGGTACAAAGAGGGAAAAGTGCCGCGCAGATTGCAAGATAACCCCACTTTATGGGGTGGACTACTTGCCCATTGGGAGCGGGAGGAGACAAAAGCAAGCTCCGGAAAGAACTCGTCTAACCGGAAGAGCGACCGGAAGGGGAAGGGACCGGCGACCCATAACCTCGGTGCGACGAGCAAAGCGTCACGAGTTCAGAAGCTGGTACGTAATTTTATAAATTTTACAAAAATTTATATTTCTAACACTTCTCATATTTCTTTCATTATCTATGCCAACAGATGGAGAGGACCGGTGTGCGTCCGTCACATCTTGACTTGGTCAAAGATGCGCACACCAACAGAAAGACGGGGGAAATTCAAGATCCCATTGCTCGTGAAATCGTGGAGAGCGTGGAGAGGCTGGGTGAGGAGTACCTCCAATCCCAACCGATCGTCGAAGGAACTCCCCCGGCCACGGAAGTTCCTCTGGAGATGATCAACGAGTTTACCTATCAGGTTAGTAACACTGTCAATTTTAATTAAATTTTAAATAAATTTAAATATAAACAACTTACAACATTTATTGATTGATTTTTTTTCGTAGGTTGCGCCTAAGCACAGAGGTCGTGTGTTTGGCCTCCCGGAAGAAAGTTCTGCCACGTCCGTCAACTCTTACCGCATTCATGCAGATAGTGCGTTGAGGGCACAGAATGCCGAGCTTCTCGAGCGGGTGACCGGGTTGGAGTCCCAACGCGCACAAGATGAAGCTCGCTACGCGGAACAGCAGACGCTCTTGCAGGAACAAGTGGAACGCGTTCGGGCAATGGAAGATCAGGTGGGACGAATCCGGGATATGGAAGAGCAGATGGCACGAATGCGGGAGATGGAAGAACGGATGAACGAGTTCTTCCGTAACCGATAGATAATATGTAATATTTTAATTTTCTTAAAAAAATTGAAACTTAATTTTAAATGTTGTTTTTTTATTTTTATTTTTATTTTAATCTAATTTTTAATTTTATTTTAATTTAATTTCTTTAAATTTAATTAAATTAAATTTTTTTTTTAATAAATAAATTATCCGTCGGAAATCCGTCGGTATTTATGCCGTCGGAAATCCGTCGGTATGTGCACCGTCGGAAATCCGTCGGTATTTGTTCGGTCGGAAATCCGTCGGTTTTTGTTCTGTCGGAAATCCGTCGGTATTTGACATACTGACGGATTTCCGACGGAATTCTGACGAATTACGGTTATTTCTTTTCCGTCGGAAATCCGTCACTATTTCCAACGGTCTTCCGACGGAATTTTATTTCCGACGGTTTTGACCGTCGGAAAGCCGCCTGTTTTCTTGTAGTGAACAAACCGTTTCCATAATAAAAGAAAATGGGTTTTCAAAGAATGGCTTCTTCCATGTCATATCCTTTTGCATCTACTTCAGCAATGATGTTCACTTATAGCATGCCTTCGGAGTCATCATCTGTTTATTTTCTTCCGTGTCATGCCATGAGTACACCAAGAGAAGGAACCAAGTGTAGGGTAGGTGCTGAAATCCAATTACTAAATTATTTAAGTTTATCTGATTCAAGGACAATTATTTATTTAAAATATTGGTGTATACTTAAGGTGCTTATTGTGTTAGTGTTGGAAAAATATTATGGTTTTTTGAGAATAGTTTGGTAAAGAATTTGAAATTTAAAAGTTAAGTTGCAAGATAAATCCACATTATGGGGGATGTATTCACTGAGAATTTGTATTAAAGTGACAAATCTTATGTTATTGAAACACGATTTTAAAAACTCTTTCAAAATCCAATATTTTTAAACTTGTGATTTCAAAATCTACTTCGAAATTTAGTGTTATTGAAAATATTTTAAGTAGTGGGTTTTACGTGATTTATTGTGATTTTAAGGTGTTTTAGTGGGGTTTCGTAGTTAAAAATATAGAATGACAAATCACATAGTTTTAGATGGGATATAAGAGCATTTTAACTAAAATATAGCCCTTAAATTATCCAAAATTATCTAAAAATTTATTTAAAACCAAATCACTTCATCCTCACAAATACTAGATTGAATACACCCCATAGTGTTGCCAAGGTCATCCGAATATCATAATGGTAGTGAATAGTTTCTCTAAGCTTTCTCATGGCATTTGCATCGGTGTTATTTGTTTGTGAACTAGGTATTGCGGTTCTTCTCTTATGATGCTCACTCTCTTGATCGTATAACTTTATGGTACTATAGTTGCATGATACAATTAGAGCGTTCTTTATTTGTTAATTTGAATTTATTCACAAACATTATCTCAATTTGCAAAAGTGTGTTTAACGAGAATATTTTGGTTCGAGTATACGTATCAAAAAACAAATAGAGGGACCATGGATGGGTACAGATCAAGAAACAAAGGATTACTCCACTACAATTCCAGGGACAAGATCAGCATCTAGCAGAAAGCTGGTAGTTATGCTTAAGCTCATGAAGGCATGGAATATTATAGTTTGTAAAGTATCTTCAACCACCATCTATTTAAGAATCAAAATATAAGTTTGTCACTCCTAATTATAACTAAAAGTTAATTAAGTATTCTATGAGAGAATTAGATTCAAAGGAAGAAGATAAACATGATGTATCAATTTCGTTTATGTTGCCCTTTCCGAGAAGGAACAAAGAAGAAAGAGAAGAGATAGACAAACAATACGTTGGTTAAAGATATATATCACGGAGGTTCTAGAAGACATTGACGACGAAGACTGCGCATATGCGCGGGTATTCACTTAGTAAATATAAAAGAACTAACGAGAACTAGAGAAATATCAAGTAATAAACTGATAAATCACTTCATAAATTAGAAAATAAAAGAAGTAACTAAGATCTTCTTCTACAAAAAAATGACTTTATAAGTCAATTCTAGAAGTGAAATAGTTGCAAAAGATTTATTTTTATTTTAATATTTAAGCTGTTTTTTTGAATTTGCAGTAAAATTCATAAATCGCATGTATCAATCCGCTACAGTCCACGAACCGCAGTGGTCTAAATCCGCTAGACCACGAATAGGAAAAATGAAGTCTTAAATCGCTTTATTACAAGGCAGATTGGATTACAATTCACTGACTTTTGGTCGACCTAACAATTCTAAGCATAGAGCAGAAAGTATGCATGCTATAGATATAATAGATGGGGTGAATTAGCAGGTTAAATATGACTTTGTAATAGTAGTTTAATAATAAATAATAAATTTTGCTTTAATAAAAACGACTAAAGCATACATGTATCATGTGGATCCGACTATTGTTGAGCCCGGCCCATTAATATAGTAATTTAGACACTGGTCAGGTCTCTCCGAGAATCTGCACATCTTCTTCAGTGAGGCTCTAACGCCACACAACGCATTACCGGGAAACTACAGATATTGGCCCTGCTTCTGGTATGTATGTACAAAAATTCTACTAAATTTGGGCTGTATTTAACTTGCTTAGATCCAGACCCGCAAAATTTTCTCTCTTTTATGTAGTTTAGAAGTTGTCCTTAAGCTGCTCGATGAAATGTCTCGGTGAACGTCCTTATCAGAAAACGGAATTTATTCGTTTTTGGTTTGATGGTTTGTAGTTATTTGCGAGAGAATGGCGTTAAGGCAGAAGTTAGGATGGTCAGAAGGAGATCTGATGAGATCAGATGCTAAGCCTTGTTCGAGGTTGATGAGACAAACTGCTGCCATTTTCACTGTTGGTGGAGCTTTTGGTTTCTGGGTTCTCTGCAGACTTCACTATGGTACCAATCGTTCTCTCCTTTCTTCTAATTTCTTGGCGTTTTCACGGCTTGATAGAAACTATTTGCAAAGCTTGGGTTCACAGATTATAGAATCAACATATTCTTCTCCTTAGAGCTTTGTTATTCGTAATTAATTGTTAGAAATAGATGAGTCTTTCATGTATTCATCAGTCTGGTATGTGGTCACGTTATGTCAATGCGCAAGATTTGTTTCCTTTACCCTAGAGTATCTATTTGTTATGCTGAAACTGAATCCAAAAGGAGTATTCGAACCGTGTTCATTCTATGTTGAATAGCAGTAGTTGTTTTCCTTGATTCATATTGCCCTGGAAATGATTCTTGGGGATGGCTTTGTTTTTGGGAGTTTAAGAGAAGAAAATGTTGACCCGTTCCAATCATGGATGTTGCCTTTGGGGAATGTGCAGGTCCGAGGATCACAGTACCAAGGGCTCTACGATGGGCTGGGTGTGGAGCTGTGTCCATGAGTACATCCACTGCAACGCTTGTCCGTCTCTTCAGCCCTGAATGTGAACCCCAAAATATTGCTGCATATGACCACCCCAAAAGCACTCATGCTTCACTCCCTTAAACCATCAGTTTCTGCCTTTATTTATGAAGTATGTTTACTATATGCTTACAGATTGACCTCATTAATAATACTACAAAACTGTGTCACGTTTTGTTCCTTGATCTTATATTGTCTTTAGGTTAATGTAGTGTTGAGATTAAATTCCAGTTGTATATTAGAAGTATACATTGAAGGTTAGCTCAGTGTCATTAGAAATCTCAGTCGAGTTCTTAGGCTCCGCACCTCCTGATTTGAAACCAAAACCGAGCCAGATGGCTGAACCTGTTTAATGGTGCAGTGAGAGAAAAGAGAGCTCTGAGACCATTACCAGTTCGGGTCAGCTCAAGAACAAAGTTGACGAAAGAAAGATTAAAATATAGCAACAAAGTGTCCAAATAGGTGTCTGGAATTAGTAAAATAAGTAGCAATAAAATATAGGCTATGGTTGGTAATTTGCAAACGACATTAATTCAACCGGTCGTTTGTTACGAATCAAACGGTCGTTTGAAAAAGTCGGACATTTGATAAAAATGTCGTTTGAACTAGACATGGATATTCGGGTAGCCATTGGGGTTTCGGGTCGGTTATCGCATTCTCGGTTTTAGGAATATAATATATATTCCAGTATTCGAATTAAATAGCTCTACAATCGGATTCGGTTTCGGATATCCAAAATATTCATACTCTTACTACTTAAAAGAATATTCGAAATATTCATAATTACCGTTGTTTTTGTATTTAGTTCGATTTAATTATTTTGAATTCGAATTATCCAAAAAAAATTAAAAAATTTAGAGTTATTTAAATTGGTTATTTTTATCCAATTTATCTAGAGTACCCAAATTAACCAAAAAATATAAAAAAATGGCTAAACTATATGAATATACCGGATTGTAGGTTAGTTTTCATTTTTAGAAGTTTAGAACTCATTCGTATATGTTAGTTCCCTAATGTTTTTTTAAAGTCAATAATTGTAATATATGTTTACTAATAATTTATATTATTAATTTTTAATTATTTTTCAATGCATTATATTTTAAAATCATTTAAAAAAAATTATTACATAATTTTATCTAATTATAATATTCAACCGCTACAATACTACCAATCAACCTTATATTTGAATTGTTCTCTATTATCCAACCGCATTCTCTAACCGCTGATTCTAACCGTCTTGTTTCAAAAGACCCACTATTCAAACGCTCAAAAACTTTCAACCGCTCGTTTCAAACGGAGTCACCAATCGGACCCATAATTAGGAGAAATAAAAATTAAGTTCCTCCAATTCAGCCAACTAATTCTACTTCTGCTATAAAATAGTTGAGAAATTTAACAAAATATCACTTTTTAAGTGCCACTTTACAAAAATGCCACACTTTTGAAATATTTATAAAAATGCCATTTTTTCAAAATTATATTATTTATGTTTGGGTTAATTATGTTCTACTAGGGTTTAGTTATGAGGGTTTATGGGGGTTTATGGGTCAAAACATTTTTTAGTGTTTAAAATTTTAAGATAGAGGGTTTAAAAATCTATAATTAGTGGCATTTTTGCAAATACACACCCTAAATGGTATTTTTGCAAATGTGTACATAAAAAATGACATTTTTGCAATTTCTCCAAAATAGTATAGATGGATGTTTTCCACTCAATTTGTTAATTGTTTCACTTTTTTAAGAGGAAAATTTTGTTCACTAAATAGTATACAACCATTTGCATCCTTTTATGAATAATCAAATCTGTTTTAATGAACTCTCTACCGTATATATGCATGCATAAAGTATAGTTCAAATCCGACCTTAGCTCAGTTGGTAGACCGGAAAACTGTAGAAGAAGCACAAAAATCCGGTAGGTCATTGGTTCCAACCCGGTAGGTCACTGGTTTCTTAAAACTTGATGGATCAAGGTTTCTTTTCCTTTTTCTATTTTAGATTATGAATAATAAGGGAGTTTGCTCTAACTATTCGTCTTCTCTTCCAAAGTCAAAATTTTTGATTGATCCTCATGTAAAAGCACATTCATATCTTATTGAAATTCCAAAAAAGAAGATCCAAATTTATAGATTTGTTGTCAAAAGTCAAAGAAAACTTGAGGTCTTTTTGTTCGTTTTCAATCCTACTGATTGTATTTTGATCATGCCCCTCGTAATTTGACAAAGTCGTCTCAAGAGATTTGGCAACAGTATACTATGGTTTTTGTATTTCTTTTGTAAAGTTTTTTAACGAAACAAGAGTCATACTCTTATGAATAATGAAATTTGTTTTTATGGACTCTCTATCGTATGTATGGATGCATGAAGTATAGTTCAAATCCGACCTAGCTCAGTTAGTAGAGCGGAGGACTGTAGTCGAAGCAGAATATCCTTAAGTCACTAGTTAAAATCCGGTTGGTCGGAATTTTATCCTTTAAAATATTTTGTATAGCTTTAACTTTAGACGTAGAACAAAACTAAGTTAAACGGGTACACACTATAATTTAGTACCATTACAACATATTCTCCTGCCATTCTCTATATTTGGATTGTTTTGATCTTCAAATGTTAGCTGTAGAAGAAACGGTAAAACAAAGAAAATATCTTAAGAATTGGAGTTATTATCTTTGGTCAAATGAGAAATCTATAGTACACTAATGAATGAATAGACTATCAAAATGATTTTATTTAAAGGATCCTTGGATCTCCTTAAGAGGTCAACGTTCTACGAAGGATAATGAAAGTGCTTTGCCATTTTGCTGCATGAATTGGATGAAATCATTTTTAACTAACATAAACATTCATTGCATTCCTCAATATTATACACATATGTTTAATATATAAAAATCGAATACTAGCATAGCTTGTAAACTTTTTCGTTAAATCTCATTATCTAACCATATTGGCTCGAAATTTAGCGAACTCGAAATTAGAAACTTGTAAATTTTTTTTTTTTTCTTTTTTGAAAAGTGAGATATGGTTACTTTCTTTGTAACATAGTTAATAAATCCTATGAAACCTTACTCGGACTCGTGTAATTCTCAGTCAAAATATACGATTGTACTAGTTAAAAATATACATGTACATCTATGCTAAAATGTGATTTCAATAAAGAAAAAGTGGACGTGCCGGAGTGGTTATCGGGCATGACTAGAAATCATGTGGGCTTTGCCCGCGCAGGTTCGAATCCTGCCGTTCACGTTTTTGTTAAATGATTTTAGAAAATCGAGTAGCTTCAAAAGAATTTCTAATAAATTGGTTTTTAGTGCAATTTGTTGTGAACTATAGTGGTCTAAACTTAAAAACAACAACAAGAAAACATACGTGTGATAAACTATCATTTCAAACATTATAATTTGTGTACATAATTAAATAATTAATGATACTAGTTGTGTTTTATTCAACTGAATGCATGAAGTGTTCTATTAAAAAACCGACCTTAGCTCAGTTGGTAGAGCGGAGGACTGTAGTTGAAGCAGAAAAATCCTTAGGTCACTGGTTCGAATCCGGTAGGTCGAAACTTGTTTGCTCATGTGTTTTTTTATATCTGCTTTAAAGTGGATCGGTGTTATACATATTAAACTAACATCTCAATCACTATATGCTGAAGAATAATATAGGAGTTGATAGAAGTGATCTACGTTTTTACTTGAAATTAGAGTACAATTTTTGGAAAAAAGGATCTATCATTTTGAACGTATAGAAGAAAGGTTTCTTAAAATTTGATGGATCAAGGTTTCTTATCCTTTTCTATTTTAGCACAATTGGTTTTTTTTTTTTTTTTGGAAAGTGAGATATGGTTACTTTCTTTGTAGCATAGTTAATAAATCGTATGAAACCTTACTCGGATTCATGTAATTCTCAGTCAAAATATACGATTGTACTAGTTAAAAATATACATGTACATCTATGCTAAAATGTGATTTCGATAAAGAAAACGTGGACGTGCCGGAGAGGTTATCGGGCATGACTAGAAATCATGTGGGCTTTGCCCGCGCAGGTTCGAATCCTGCCGTTCACGTTTTTGTTAAATGATTTTAGAAAAATCGAGTAGCTTCAAAAGAATTTCTAATAAATTGGTTTTTAGTGCAATTTGTTGTGAACTATAGTTGTCTAAACTTAAAACAACAACAAGAAAACATACGTGTGATAAACTATCATTTCAAACATTATAATTTGTGTACATAATTAAATAATTAATGATATGAGTTGTGTTTTATTCAACTCAATGCATGAAGTGTTCTATTAAAAAACCTAGCTTAGCACAGTTGGTAGAGCGCGGAGGACTGTAGTTGAAGCAGAAAAATCCTTAGCTCACTGGTTCGAATCCGGTAGGTCGGAACTTGGTTGCTCATGCTTTTTTTTTATATCTGCTTTAAAGTGGATCGGTGTTATACATATTAAACTAACATCTCAATCACTATATGCTGAAGATTAATATAGGAGTTGATAGAAGTGATCTACGTTTTTACTTGAAATTAGAGTACAATTTTTGGAAAAAAAAGATCTATCATTTTGAACGTATAGAAGAAAGGTTTCTTAAAATTTGATGGATCAAGGTTTCTTATCCTTTTCTATTTTAGCACAATTTGTTTTTTTTTTTTTTTTGGAAAGTGAGATATGGTTACTTTCTTTGTAACATAGTTAAATAATCGTATGAAAGCTTACTCGGATTCATGTAATTCTCAGTCAAAATATACGATTGTACTAGTTAAAAATATACATGTACATCTATGCTAAAATGTGATTTTAATAAAGAAAAAGTGGACGTGCCGGAGAGGTTATCGGGCATGACTAGAAATCATGTGGGCTTTGCCCGCGCAGGTTCGAATCCTGCCGTTCACGTTTTTCTTAAATGATTTTAGAAAAATCGAGTAGCTTCAAAAGAATTTCTAATAAATTGGTTTTTAGTGCAATTTGTTGTGAACTATAGTTGTCTAAACTTAAAAACAACAACAAGAAAACATACGTGTGATAAACTATCATTTCAAACATTATAATTTGTGTACATAATTAAATAATTAATGATACTAGTTGTGTTTTATTCAACTGAATGCATGAAGTGTTCTATTAAAAAACCGACCTTAGCTCAGTTGGTAGAGCGGAGGACTGTAGTTGAGCAGAAAAATCCTTAGGTCACTGGTTCGAATCCGGAAGGTCGGAACTTGTTTCCTCATGTTTTTTTTTATATCTGCTTTAAAGTGGATCGGTGTTATACATATTAAACTAACATGTCAATCACTATATGCTGAAGATTAATATAGGAGTTGATAGAAGTGATCTACGTTTTTACTTGAAATTAGAGTAAAAACCGACCTAGCTCGGTTGGTAGAGCGGAGGACTGTAGTCGAAGCAGAATATCCTTAAGTCACTAGTTAAAATCCGGTTGGTCGGAATTTTATCCTTTAAAATATTTTGTATAGCTTTAACTTTAGACGTAGAACAAAACTAAGTTAAACGGGTACACACTATAATTTAGTACCATTACAACATATTCTCCTGCCATTCTCTATATTTGGATTGTTTTGATCTTCAAATGTTAGCTGTAGAAGAAACGGTAAAACAAAGAAAATATCTTAAGGATTGGAGTTATTATCTTTGGTCAAATGAGAAATCTATAGTACACTAATGAATGAATAGACTATCAAAATGTTTTTATTTAAAGGATCCTTGGATCTCCTTAAGAGGTCAACGTTCTACGAAGGATAATGAAAGTGCTTTGCCATTTTGCTGCATGAATTGGATGAAATCATTTTTAACTAACATAAACAATCATTGCATTCCTCAATATTATACACATATGTTTAATATATAAAAATCGAATACTAGCATAGCTTGTAAACTTTTTCGTTAAATCTCATTATCTAACCATATTGGCTCGAAATTTAGCGAACTCGAAATTAGAAACTTGTAAATTTTTTTTTTTTTTTTTTTTTTTTTGGAAAGTGAGATATGGTTACTTTCTTTGTAACATAGTTAATAAAACGTATGAAACCTTACTCGGACTCGTGTAACTCTCAGTCAAAATATACGATTGTACTAGTTAAAAATATACATGTACATCTATGCTAAAATGTGATTTCAATAAAGAAAAAGTGGACGTGCCGGAGTGGTTATCGGGCATGACTAGAAATCATGTGGGCTTTGCCCGCGCAGGTTCGAATCCTGCCGTTCACGTTTTTGTTAAATGATTTTAGAAAAATCGAGTAGCTTCAAAAGAATTTCTAATAAATTGGTTTTTAGTGCAATTTGTTGTGAACTATAGTGGTCTAAACTTAAAAACAACAACAAGAAAACATACGTGTGATAAACTATCATTTCAAACATTATAATTTGTGTACATAATTAAATAATTAATGATACTAGTTGTGTTTTATTCGACTGAATGCATGAAGTGTTCTATTAAAAAACCGACCTTAGCTCAGTTGGTAGAGCGGAGGACTGTAGTTGAGCAGAAAAATCCTTAGGTCACTGGTTCGAATCCGGTAGGTCGGAACTTGTTTCCTCATGTTTTTTTTTATATATGCTTTAAAGTGGATCGGTGTTATACATATTAAACTAACATCTCAATCACTATATGCTGAAGATTAATATAGGAATTGATAGAAGTGATCTACGTTTTTACTTGAAATTAGAGTAAAAACCGACCTAGCTCGGTTGGTAGAGCGGAGGACTGTAGTCGAAGCAGAATATCCTTAAGTCACTAGTTAAAATCCGGTTGGTCGGAATTTTATCCTTTAAAATATTTTGTATAGCTTTAACTTTAGACGTAGAATAAAACTAAGTTAAACGGGTACACACTATAATTTAGTACCATTACAACATATTCTCCTGCCATTCTCTATATTTGGATTGTTTTGATCTTCAAATGTTAGCTGTAGAAGAAACGGTAAAAAAAAGAAAATATCTTAAGAATTGGAGTTATTATCTTTGGTCAAATGAGAAATCTATAGTACACTAATGAATGAATAGACTATCAAAATGTTTTTATTTAAAGGATCCTTGGATCTCCTTAAGAGGTCAACGTTCTACGAAGGATAATGAAAGTGCTTTGCCATTTTGCTGCATGAATTGGATGAAATCATTTTTAACTAACATAAACAATCATTGCATTCCTCAATATTATACACATATGTTTAATATATAAAAATCGAATACTAGCATAGCTTGTAAACTTTTTCGTTAAATCTCATTATCTAACCATATTGGCTCGAAATTTAGCGAACTCGAAATTAGAAACTTGTAAATTTTTTTTTTTTTTTTTTTGGAAAGTGAGATATGGTTACTTTCTTTGTAACATAGTTAATTGATGATTGTCCTGTTTCCGGTTATAAGATTTAAACCTAGGATTTCACTAATCAGATGTAGAATAGTGAGGTTCGTAAAGGGACCAGCAATACGCTCTAATTCTATGGATTTCAATCTCAGCTAAGCAATTCAAGTTGGGGTTTTAATGTCACAAAAATAATTTGAACAAAACACAAGTAAAAATCGGTTGTAAACAATAATGAAAAGGAGTTAGGTCAGGGATAATTCTCAGGGATTCGATTATCAAGAACCAAGCAATTATTCAGGTATGCGATTACGACCAAGTCTAGAACTCAACCATAAATATAAGGAGATCCACTTTCGTGGCATCTACAACTTTCACAATCAATCTAACACCCTAACTGTCGTTGAGGTTACAAGGATTATCAAGCTTTATCGATTAGGGTTGATATGTTCACGAGATGCCCTAACTTCAACTTTCGTTGGCTACGGATCAAATCGCCCACCTAAGTCAATTCCAGCAATTTACAAACTTTTGATAAGTAAATTCAACCTAAGATCAAAGGCTAGGTGATCAATCTAACCTAGGCAATATGATCGACAATAGGTGGAGACTATCGAATGATTATATAAAAACCTATATATGCTTAGTTCATGAATCAAATCCCATCGAACACCCCCTAACCAAACAAGTAACAACAGCAAGAGATGAAAGAAACTTCATTAAATCAAAAGCAAAAGAGTTTAGGGTTTAGAAAACTTTGATAAGAACGTGAAGGATAAACTCTAAAACAATGGGTTGAATCTCTCTCTCTCTCTCTCTCGTCGTGACCTTGCTGCTGTGTGTCGCTGTCTTGTGATGGCGTGTTCTTTTCCAAAAATCAGCAATGAAAACCTATTTAAAGGCCCATTACGGCTGGCCCAAAAATAGGCTTGCAGAATTAGGGTTTTGCAAAAGGCCCATTAATGATTCTGCTGGGAGCAGGTGCTCCCTTTCTCGTACTAGGTGCTCCCTCCTTCGTACCAGGTGCTCCCTCCGGATCGATCAATCATAGAATTTACGTCGGTCGATCTGCTTGGATATCAATCGATCTGCTCCATTCTGAGTGTCAGGTGCTCTCCTCTGGGCGTCAGGTGCTCTCTTTCTTCAGAATGTCCAAAAAGGGTCCAACTTCACTCTTTTCTAGCCAATTCCGATTGTAAGTCCCAGTTATTGCTTCCAGCCGCTTTTTGTACCTAGAACGACTCGATAGAGAGTGAGAGACTCGATAAAAGCCTACAAAACAAGGGTTAGAATGCGCCAAAAATGCATTATATCAATTCCCCCAGACTTAGATCTTTGTTTGTCCTCAAACAAATTCAAGACCATGTGAAGGAGAAAGGTTTGAAAACGCGGGAACTCTTTTATCCTCAGTGAACCGGGTTTAAAAACTTTCAATCTGCAGACCACATAATCCAGATCACGAATAGCAAAGCTTTACCAAAACATCCTCAACACATTTCTCAACCAAGTTCCATTTCCCAAACACAAACTCAACGCATTCAAAGTTGCGTGAGGGTCTCGCTAAAGACACCATTTAGGGTAGACGATGCTAAAGGATTTAAGGCCATTCAGAGGTGGGGTTCAAAGTGTTTAAAGTGTTTAAGGGTTACCCGATGTTTCGTAGAGGATGCAGGATATCGCGCAAAATTGCAAGAGAGAACGGGTGCGTTGATATCCACATTCTCTAAACCACTCTTTCTTCTCCACATCTCTCCAACGTCTCAACATCTCATCATCCACTTTGGGTATATTCGCTGTGTAGAGAGACATTTCTAATATACAGATTTTACCACTCTTCATCATCTGTTGAGATTCAAAAGCAGCGCTTTCACTACTGTTGTTACTTGTGAGGAGACAGGGTCGTGAGATCGCTCGTCCTCTACATCCGTTCTACGGGACTCGGACTACTGCTTTTGAGCTCTGGATGATCACTTCTTGAGTACCGATTCACTGGAAATGCATTTCCTCATCGCGTATTCAGGAACTATCATGTCATCCCTATTATTTTTATTTTTTATTTTTTTATTTTTTTTTTATTTTTTATTTTTGATGAAAAGGGTTTGATCACAAGCGTATGTCTCTCAAACACGAAGAAAAATCAGAGTTGCTATACATACCCAAAAGCGTGAAATCATCTCCTGGAAATAAGAGCGGGTGCTCCTTCTGGGGAGCAGGTGCTCTCTGTTTTTCAGAAAGAGTGATCTAGATGCAGTGTTGACCCAATTCTCTCCAACCCTTTTGCGCATATGCTGCACATGTGACAATGAAGTAACAAGAATGCAAGGGGTTTGAAAAGAGGTAAGGGTTAAGGAGGGTACTAACTAAAAATGAGCTAGCTATTCAGGATCAACAAGAGTGATAAAAGGAGTAAGGAGTCCTGAATATGATTCGTTTCCTTAATCTAGTGCCAATAGCGAGATAAATTTTTGGTCAATATGGAACCTGGAAGATAGTGTATCGAAGTGTTCCAGCTGTTCCTTGTACTCATGCTCTGAAGAAATGGTCACTAGAGAGAAAGTTAAACACAAATAGTTCAAATATCATCATGAGATAAAGTCCTAATTCCCTACAAAGTTTTGACTCAATAAAACAAACAAAAAATAGACTCCAACAGGACATAAGAAAATAAGAAGGAAAATAAAAAGTCATTAGCAACAACTCCCCCCAGACTTACTTCACACCGTCTCGGTGGGAAAATAAGAAAAGAGAGAGCAGAAGAAAAAGAAAACATGATGAAAATGCAAGAAAGTAAAAATGTTCAGAGAAAATACGAGAGGGGGAGAAGGATAGCGATGACTAGTCGCTAGCGGTAGCATCGGATTCCTTGTCGTCATCCGTGAGTGGCTTCTTCCTCTTGGATGATCGTGTGTTGGGGCGAGCAGACGAGGACGGTTGAGCAGCTGGTGGCTGGACCGGTGCGGTGGACGGCATTGTCTCCGCGGCTTGTGAGCCGCTGCATCCCTTCTGCAGCATGTGCAAAAGGCGGCGAAGGAGCCCGTTGTTCTTCTTAGTGGAAGCCACCATCCAACGGCGGTATTCAGCGTCATCCGGGTTGTCGGAGATATCACCAAGTGTCAGCTCGCTGGTGTAAGGCCGGCGGTAGTGAGCGCGAGACTGCTGCGTACGCTGTGTGTCAGCTGCCAAATCCTCTTCTTCCTCTTGGCTCAGCGGGTCCTCAGCAGCGGGAGCAGGAGCAGGTGCAGAAGTGGAGGTGCTCCTTCGGGCAGCAGAGGTGCTCCCTTTCTTCTTCGGGGTGCTCCTGGTTGGTGCTCCAGGGACTGGGCACAAATACTCTGTTCCAGGGGTGAACCCGATGTTGGCAGCAACCTCCAAATCGGTCAGTGATGGTTGAGGCAACCTGCAAAACAAAATACTACCGGCGCGTGACGTGAAACGGTAAGTGTTGGGTTCAGCTAAGATCTCACATGAGAGGAGGTAGGCCGTGTCCATAGACTCGTACTCCGTGCTGCGCGTGTATCCGCTGACATCGATGTCCAGGTGAAGGGATAAGCGTGTCAGCAGGCTCCCTATCCGCTCTGTGTGGGCTTTGCCCTTGGCAACCTTGGTCCTCTTATCAGCTATACATGAGGCAAAAAGTGCTCCCATGTTGACGCTACCATCGAACTCGCAGGCCAAACCGGCTTCACCAGTAATGGTGTCTCGCACAACATTGTAAAGCATGATCAATTCATCGGTTCGCACCTTGCTTGCATCATCTCGTGAGAAGAAAACAGTGCTGATGGCTTTGACACCGATTCGAAGAGCAGGGTTGCGAATGATGGACTGGGCTGCGGATCTGGAGAAGTAATCTCCACTTGCGATGAAATCCCAGAATTTGTGCGCAACCGGCAGGCGTGTGGGGAAAGTCACCTTCTCCTCCGTGGAGTCAAAACCGTAAAGGTCACAGAGATCCCTGACAGTCACCTCATACCTCTTTCCTCCACCAAAGAAAGAGAGAACTCCCTGTGAAGCCACTGGTCTACGTGGGTCCGAATAGGTCAGTTTGGCAGATGCCAAACACTGCCTCACCAAATCTGGGTATAGATCATCGGGCTGTGTGAGCAGATCGGTTAGTTGGCAAGCCTCAAGTATACTGTTCACATCATAGAGCAGCCCTAGATCCTTTAGCGTTTGCCCACACAAGAAGCGAGTCGGCTCAATGGTAATGTCTAGCCAGTTATTGTAGTAATATGCGTCCGCCTGGTCCCATTCCACGTCGGAATCGAGGGGAAGGGTTGAATTGCGCAAATCAAAACGTTGGCATTCGTCACGTGGCCAATGGCTTGTTGCGAGTTGGGTGGAGGTGGAGACACCTTTTTCCTTGCGTGAGCGGGATGGGTTACCAAAGGACGTTGTCAGTTTGGACATCCTGCAATGATAGCAGCAAACACGAACCCAAGCAAGCATAAGTTCATTGTCCCAATATCCACACAAATACATATCCAAGCGGGTAACTACAATAGATGAAAATCAGCAAAGACAACAGTCCGGACAGAAGAAGCATAAACCAATTGTCCCATAAGAGTAATCTTCATCCCCTTAATTCCGATTTCACACCACAAAAGTGGGTTTGGCTTCAAGCGAAAATTTCAGTCAAATTTGCACACCCCTATGTACTCGAAATCGGCCCTAAACAAGTTTAGAGTAACCCTAAGCAATTGCATTCAACCAATCAAGCCAAACAAACCCGGAATTTTACCCTTTGTCGCGAAAACGGCGGAGATAAAAAGTGAGTTTCGAAGCGTTACCTTGCTGGTTTGGAGAAACTAGTTGTAGATTCGAAAAGAGGGCGAAAAATCGAGTGGGATAGAGCCTAAAATTGCTCAGATTGGTTGAGAATCGAAGGAGTTGTGTTTTGGGCAAAAAGCTTTGAAACCGTTTCAATGGGGGAAAAGAAAAACGCAGAAGGAAGGAGAAAAAGGAGTGAGAGGGGCGCGAGATATATAGGGTGTTTTTAGGGATGGCCCATTATGCCTATTTTTTATATCCATTTGAAATTGGAAAAATCCCTTAATTAATATCTCTCGGGCCCACCTCATCATCCTTATTGGACTTACCTGGTGATAGACCCAGACCGAATTTTGAAAATTCGTTTTCCGTTTTAGGTCGGGGAGCAGGTGCTCCGCTCTGGGCTTCAGGTGCTCTCATCTGGGTTTCAGGTGCTCCCTCTGGGTTTCAGGTGCTCCCTCCATGTTGTGGTGAAATCCTCATCCGGATCGATCGATCTCGGGATTTACGTTGGTCGATCCAAAATTCAGATCGATCGATCCGACGTTGAGATCGATCGTCCTACTCCTCAAAGCGCGAAATCGATCGATCTGGGAACTGACGGCGGTCGATCGGAAATTAAAATCAATCGATCTGTGAAGAGATCGATCGATCTCCACCACTTCTCCCTTCCTTTTTTTTTTTTTTTTTTTTTTTTTGAAACCTGAAAATTCAAAACTCAAACAAAAGTTAGTAATAAAAGAAATCAAATTGAAAAAGTTAGAAAACGTACCGGTGGGTTGCCTCCCACCAAGCGCTTGGTTAAAGTCGTTAGCTTGACTTGATTAGCCTTTTAGGCTTTGGGCGCGTCACATAAGGTGATAACTCCACCTTCGGTCGGGGTTGCATCGGCTAAGTACGGTTTGCAGCGCTGTCCATTGACCACGAACTCTTTTCCTTTGGCGTCCAGCAACACCAGAGCTCCATATGATCGAACGTCTTTGACGAGGAAAGGGCCGGACCACCTAGATCGTAATTTTCCAGGAAAAAGTTTAAGGCGAGAGTTAAAGAGAAGTACCATGTCATTGGGTTGGAAGTTTCGGTTAAGATTTCTCATGTCATGGTACATCTTGCTTCGTTCCTTGTACAATTTCGAACTCTCGTAGGCTAGGTGCCTAATCTCCTCTAACTCGTTAAGTTGCATGGATCGCCTTTCCAAGGCGGGTTTGATGTCGTAGTTCATTAACTTAACTGCCCATGCTGCCTTATACTCAAGGTCTACCGAAAGGTGGCACGATTTACCATACACCAAGTGAAAGGGCGTTGTCCCTAATGGCGTTTTGTAAGCGGTTCGGTAAGCCCAAATTGCGTCGTCCAACTTGGCTGCCCAATCTTTCCTTGTGGTGCCTACGGTCTTTTGCAAAATGTCCTTGATCTGCCGATTACTAACCTCAACCTGACCACTAGTTTGCGGGTGATATGGCGTTGCAACCTTATGCTTTACGCCGTTCTTTCTCAAAAGGTTCTCAAAAACCCTATTGATGAAATGGGTCCCACCATCACTAATCACCACACGCGGAACTCCAAACCTGGGGAATATTATGGTTTTGAACATCTTTAAAACCACAGCGGCATCGTTAGTTGGGGAAGCAATGGCCTCAACCCATTTTGACACATAATCAACAGCCACTAAGATGTACTTGTTTCCATAGGAGGATGGAAACGGCCCCATAAAATCTATTCCCCATACGTCAAACACTTCAACTTCCAAGATGAAGTGTTGAGGCATCTCGTTCCGTCGCGAGATGTTTCCTTGCCTCTGACATTTGTCGCATCGCGAGATAAATGCGTGTGCATCGCGGAACATCGTTGGCCACCAATATCCAGCTTGGAGCACCTTGGACACTGTCTTAAAGGTCGCGAAATGTCCAGCGTAACTTGAACTGTGGCAGTGAAACAAGATTCCCGGGATTTCCTCATCGGGAACACATCTCCGAAAAAGACCGTCAGAGCATTGTTTGTAAAGGTATGGTTCATCCCAGAAGTACCTCCTTACGTTGCGCAAGAATTTCCTCTTCTTGTCTCCCACAAAGTCAGCTGGTTCCTGGTCAGCAGCTAGGTAGTTCGCGATCTCACCAAACCACGGAAAACTTGGAGCAACCGTTTTTGAAACAACCGCATAAACCTGGTCTGGATCAGGTGCTCTGTTCTGGGTAGCGGGTGCTCCAGTCTGGACTGGGTGCTCCAGAACGCAGATTCCAATGGCGTACACTTGTTCATCCGGCAGCGCATCATCAAGCGGGACAGTTTCATCCACTTTCAGGCAGGATAAATGATCAGCAGCTCCATTCTCAGTACCTTTCTTATCGACAATCTGCAGGTCAAACTCCTGAAGCAACAAAATCCATCTCAAAAGCCTAGGTTTTGCATCCTTCTTGGTCAGCAAGTACTTCAACGCTGCGTGGTCGGTATGAACAATGACCTTTGAGCCTACGAGATATGATCTGAATTTTTCAAAGGCAAAAACGACTGCCAATAATTCCTTCTCAGTTGTCGCATACTTGCATTGAGCCTCATCTAGCGTGCGACTCGCGTAGTAGATAACGTGGAGCCTCTTATCTTTCCTTTGCCCCAAGACTGCTCCTACAGCGTAATCACTCGCGTCTGTCATTACCTCAAATGGCTGATCCCAATCCGGTGGTTGAACAATGGGCGCACTCACCAATGCTCCTTTAATCGTGTGAAACGCCTCGAGGCAAGCCCCATCAAACACAAACTTGGTTTCCTTACACAAGAGTTGCGTTAGAGGTCTTGCTATCTTTGAAAAATCCTTGATGAAACGTCTGTAAAAGCCCGCGTGACCAAGAAAACTCCTTATTCCTTTAACTGAATCCGGTGGTTGCAGGCTCATCATTACCTCAACCTTTGCTTTGTCAACCTCAATACCCTTTTCTGAGATTCGATGACCCAGAACTATACCATCTCTTACCATGAAATGGCACTTCTCCCAATTCAGCACTAGGTGTTTCTCTTCACAATGTTGCAATACCCTGCACAAATTGGACAAGCAAACAGAAAAAGAGCTTCCATAGACGGAGAAGTCGTCCATGAAAACTTCCATTATATCCTCAATTAAATCAGTAAAGATGGACATCATGCACCTTTGAAAGGTCGCTGGGGCATTGCATAGTCCGAAAGGCATCCTCCGATAAGCAAAAGTGCCGTAGGGACATGTGAAGGTTGTCTTTTCGTGATCATCCGGGTGAATAGGTATCTGAAAGAAGCCTGAATAACCGTCTAAAAATCAGTAGTAAGGGTGGTTAGCCAATCTTTCGAGCATTTGATCAATGAATGGTAAGGGAAAATGATCCTTTCTAGTCGCTGCATTTAGCTTTCTATAGTCTATACACATCCTATGCCCTGTAACAGTCCTAGTCGGTATCAGTTCGTTCCTATCATTGGCGATCACAGTGATCCCGCCCTTCTTAGGTACTACATGCACATGACTGACCCAGTTACTATCAGATATAGCATAAATAACACCAGCTTCTAAGAGTTTCATTATTTCCTTCTTAACAACATCCTTCAAATTCGGATTCAATCGCCTTTGATGCTCTACAGAAGTTCTAGATTCGTCCTCTAAATGTATCCTATGCATGCATAAATCAGGTGAGATTCCAGGGATATCATCTAGTGAATAACCTAAAGCTTTCCTATATTTCCTAAGCTCGCATAAAAGTAAGGCGGATTCCACATTATTAAGATCAGCATTTATTATAACTGGATATGTGGAGTTAGGACCGAGAAATGCGTACCTTAGCCCAGCTGGTAAGGTTTTGAGCTCGAGTTTTGGAGCTTTCAGCTCGCTCCAAGGATCATCAGTAAGGTTCCGAAGAGCAGAGGCAGGTGCTCCGTCTTCTCCCTTTGTGTCGAGTCTCAAAAAGTACGTCGATTTCTCCATCTGCCCGGAATCCAGCATCCTTGCGAACCCAATGGTATCTTCGCTCAAATAACCATGTTCGCTCTCAGCTTTTGTCAAGGCGACATCCAAGGGATCATCAGCAAGTATCTCTTCAATCTCTCCCTCCGAGATTTCGAGATTATCCTCAATGGCAAAAGTTTGCCCATCAATGGTCGGCTTCTTCAGCATCCGATCCATCTCAAACTCCATAATAATGTCTCCCAGTTGGAGACCAATCGTTCCGTTCTTTACATCAATGATCGCACCAGCTGTGCGCAAGAAAGGACGTCCCAGAATTAGAGGGTCCTTCGGCTCATCATCCAGTTCCAACACCACGAAATCTGCTGGAATGAAGATGTTCCCAATCCTGACCTGCAAATCTTCCAAAATTCCTACAGGCAACTTGATAGATCTGTCAGCAAACACTAATGAAATTCGTGTTGGTTTAAATTTTGTGTACCCGAGTTTCCTTGCAACTGAATAGGGCATTAGATTCACGCTGGAACCTAGATCACACAAAGAACAAGCGAATCGCACAGGACCAATATCAACGGAAAGAACGAACTTACCTGGGTCCGCTTGCTTTTTAGTGGTTTTGTTTTGTAGCACAGCGCTACAATTCTTGCTCACAACCATGGCACTTTGCTCTGAAGGAATCCGTCTAGTGACCAGGCCCTTGACATACTTTTTCATAGACGGCATCATCTGAATTGCGTCAGCCAGTGTCAGCTTAACCGTCAAATCTTGCAACATCTCCTTACATTTTGCCTCCTCCAAATCTTTCTGCGACTTCCTTGGAGGTACTGGGTAAGGGATATAGACACGAGAACGAAACTTATCAATAATCTCATTTGGTCTTAATACCTTAGAATTTGGTTCAGCAGATTCTTCATCGTTTTTCTCTGTTTCGGGAGCAGGTGCTCCCTCATCTGGAGCAGGTGCTCCAGGAACAAGAGCAGGTGCTCCAGGGACAGGAGCAGGTGCTCCTTCTGGGCAGTTTTCAGCTTCTGCCCTTACGACTCCAGGTAAAGTTCTCCCACTTCTCAGCTCTATGGCATTCACAAATTCTCTTGGGTTTGCATCAGTTTTACCAAGCAATACTCCCTGGGGTCTCTTAATTGCTTCTGCCGTCTGAGCAACTTGTGTGTCGAGCTTTTTTACGTGGTTGCGAACTGCTTCGAGCTGACCATTAAGGTCCGAGTACATACCATCCACCTTTGTGTTGATCTCAGTAGCACACTTCTGCTGGTTCGCCATCAGTTGCTGCATCATACCTTTCAATTCATCTTGAGGAGTACCTCCAGAGCTCGGGGGAGCCTGAAAGTTAGGGTATTGTGGTTTCTGGCCTTGAAAAGGAAGGAACGACTTCCCTTGGAAACCCTGAGGAAAGGTTTTCTGGAAACCTTGATCCTGAGGTTTCGTGAATTGAGAGCCGGTTTGCTACGGATAAACCTGGTCCTGCGGGTTCTCAACATTCGTACTCCTGTAGGAGAAATTGGGATGGTTCCTGTAGTTCTGATTGAAACCGCGATTCCTCACAAATCCTTGGCCATTAACGTAACTTACCTCTTCCTGATCAGCAGCTCCATCCTCAACCATTTCCTCAGCAAGTGGCTCGCCAGCCTCATCAGCAAAATGAACCATCCTTTGGTTCGCCTTGAGCAACAAGTTGACTTTAGCCGCAAGGTCATCGATCTTAGCAGAATCCGTTCCATTGGATTTCGTAGTCCTGTCATATTCCTGGGACTTGTTGCTTGAACTTGCAGCCAAGTTCTCAATCAGCTTATATGCTCCCTCTTTGGTTTTGGTCATAAAATCACCATCGCTAGCAGCATTGAGTGCGTTCCTATAATCCCAGTCCACACCATCATAGAAAATCCCCAGCAGGTTTTCATCAGTGAACCCATGGTGTGGGCACTCTCTCTTGTACTCCTTAAACCTTTCCCAAGCCTCACAGAAAGACTCTCCGGAATGTTGGTGGAAGGAAGATATCTTGTTCCTTAAACTCGCGGTTTTGGATTTTGTGTAGAAATGGTCCAAAAACGCAGCTCTGCATTGCGCCCAAGTCGTAATGGATCCAGCAGGTAAAGACTTAAGCCAACGAGAAGCTTTGTCCGCGAGTGAAAACGGAAACAGCTTGCATTTCACGAAATCCGGGTTCATCCCATTAGAGCTTGTCGTGGAGCAAATCTCCTCGAAATTCTCTATATGGTCCATCGGAATTTCAGCAGGCAATCCGTGGAACAAGTGCTGCTTAACCAGCGATATCATCTGTGGTTTGATCTCATAATCATTCCTTTCAACAGCGGGGGGAACTATTACAGCTTGGTTTCGGTAATAGGCATGGGGATTGTCCATATCCCCTATGGTTCGCTGCTGCTCACGCGCGCGTTGTTGCTGTAGTTCACGCGTGTGCTGCTGTTGCATTTGAGCCATCTGCTCTTGCAACCTTTGCAATTCAACTGCCATGTCGTTGTTGCCTTGTTCGCCCATATCAGCGGGATTAGGCCTTTGTCGTCTATTTCCTCGTTCTAGTCTCGCGAGTTCAGGATTACTCAAAGTGACAAGGGGAGTCTGAAGATTTCTCCTTGTGGTCCTTGAGTTCATGCACCTGAAACACACGTAAAGAAAAACAAAAGAACGAGAATAGTGCTTAGTCTAAAATCGTAGTCGAGAAGTAGAGGTATCGAGTGGTCCCCGGCAGCGGCGCCAAATTGATGATTGTCCTGTTTCCGGTTATAAGATTTAAACCTAGGATTTCACTAATAAGATGTAGAATAGTGAGGTTCGTAAAGGGACCAGCAATACGCTCTAATTCTATGGATTTCAATCTCAGCTAAGCAATTCAAGTTGGGGTTTTAATGTCACAAAAATAATTTGAACAAAACACAAGTAAAAATCGGTTGTAAACAATAATGAAAAGGAGTTAGGTCAGGGATAATTCTCAGGGATTCGATTATCAAGAACCAAGCAATTATTCAGGTATGCGATTACGACCAAGTCTAGAACTCAACCATAAATATAAGGAGATCCACTTTCGTGGCATCTACAACTTTCACAATCAATCTAACACCCTAACTGTCGTTGAGGTTACAAGGATTATCAAGCTTTATCGATTAGGGTTGATATGTTCACGAGATGCCCTAACTTCAACTTTCGTTCGCTACGGATCAAATCGCCCACCTAAGTCAATTCCAGCAATTTACAAACTTTTGATAAGTAAATTCAACCTAAGATCAAAGGCTAGGTGATCAATCTAACCTAGGAAATATGATCGACAATAGGTGGAGACTATCGAATGATTATATAAAAACCTATCTATGCTTAGTTCATGAATCAAATCCCATCGAACACCCCCTAACCTAACAAGTGGATTACTCGCTCATGGTCAAACAAGTAACAGCAGCAAGAGATGAAAGAAACTTCATTAAATCAAAAGCAAAAGAGTTTAGGGTTTAGAAAACTTCGATAAGAACGTGAAAGATAAACTCTAAAACAATGGGTTGAATCTCTCTCTCTCTCTCTCTCGTCGTGACCTTGCTGCTGTGTGTCGCTGTCTTGTGATGGCGTGTTCTTTTCCAAAAATCAGCAAAGAAAACCTATTTAAAGGCCCATTACGGCTGGCCCAAAAATAGGCTTGCAGAATTAGGGTTTTGCAAAAGGCCATTAATGATTCTGCTGGGAGCAGGTGCTCCCTTTCTCTTACTAGGTGCTCCCTCCTTCGTACCAGGTGCTCCCTCCGGATCGATCGATCATAGACTTTACGTCGGTCGATCTGAATTTTAGATCGACCGATCTGCTTGGATATCAATCGATCTGCTCCATTCTGAGTGTCAGGTGCTCTCCTCTGGGCGTCAGGTGCTCTCTTTCTTCAGAATGTCCAAAAAGGGTCCAACTTCACTCTTTTCTAGTCGATTCCGATTGTAAGTCCCAGTTATTGCTTCCAGCCGCTTTTTGTACCTAGAACGACTCGATAGAGAGTGAAAAACTCGATAAAAGCCTACAAAACAAGGGTTAGAATGCGCCAAAAACGCATTATATCATTAATAAATCGTATGAAACCTTACTCGGACTCGTGTAACTCTCAGTCAAAATATACGATTGTACTAGTTAAAAATATACATGTACATCTATGCTAAAATGTGATTTCAATAAAGAAAAAGTGGACGTGCCGGAGTGGTTATCGGGCATGACTAGAAATCATGTGGGCTTTGCCCGCGCAGGTTCGAATCCTGCCGTTCACGTTTTTGTTAAATGATTTTAGAAAAATCGAGTAGCTTCAAAAGAATTTCTAATAAATTGGTTTTTAGTGCAATTTGTTGTGAACTATAGTGGTCTAAACTTAAAAACAACAACAAGAAAACATACGTGTGATAAACTATCATTTCAAACATTATAATTTGTGTACATAACTAAATAATTAATGATACTAGTTGTGTTTTATTCAACTGAATGCATGAAGTGTTCTATTAAAAAACCGACCTTAGCTCAGTTGGTAGAGCGGAGTACTGTAGTTGAGCAGAAAAATCCTTAGGTCACTGGTTCGAATCCGGTAGGTCGGAACTTGTTTCCTCATGTTTTTTTTATATCTGCTTTAAAGTGGATCGGTGTTATACATATTAAACTAACATCTCAATCACTATATGCTGAAGATTAATATAGTAGTTGATAGAAGTGATCTACGTTTTTACTTGAAATTAGAGTAAAAACCGACCTAGCTCGGTTGGTAGAGCGGAGGACTGTAGTCGAAGCAGAATATCCTTAAGTCACTAGTTAAAATCCGGTTGGTCGGAATTTTATCCTTTAAAACATTTTGTATAGCTTTAACTTTAGACGTAGAACAAAACTAAGTTAAACGGGTACACACTATAATTTAGTACCATTACAACATATTCTCCTGCCATTCTCTATATTTGGATTGTTTTGATCTTCAAATGTTAGCTGTAGAAGAAACGGTAAAACAATGAAAATATCTTAAGAATTGGAGTTATTATCTTTGGTCAAATGAGAAATCTATAGTACACTAATGAATGAATAGACTATCAAAATGTTTTTATTTAAAGGATCCTTGGATCTCCTTAAGAGGTCAACGTTCTACGAAGGATAATGAAAGTGCTGTGCCATTTTGCTGCATGAATTGGATGAAATCATTTTTAACTAACATAAACAATCATTGCATTCCTCAATATTATACACATATGATTAATATATAAAAATCGAATACTAGCATAGCTTGTAGACTTTTTCGTTAAATCTCATTATCTAACCATATTGGCTCGAAATTTAGCGAACTCGAAATTAGAAACTTGTAAAATTTTTTTTTTTTTTTTTTTTGAAAAGTGAGATATGGTTACTTTCTTTGTAACATAGTTAATAAATCGTATGAAACCTTACTCGGACTCGTGTAATTCTCAGTCAAAATATACGATTGTACTAGTTAAAAATATACATGTACATCTATGCTAAAATGTGATTTCAGTAAAGAAAAAGTGGACGTGCCGGAGTGGTTATCGGGCATGACTAGAAATCATGTGGGCTTTGCCCGCGCAGGTTCGAATCCTGCCGTTCACGTTTTTTGTAAAATGATTTTAGAAAAATCGAATAGCTTCAAAAGAATTTCTAATAAATTGGTTTTTAGTGCAATTTGTTGTGAACTATAGTGGTCTAAACTTAAAAACAACACCAAGAAAATATACGTGTGACAAACTATCATTTCAAACATTATAATTTGTGTAAATAACTAAATAATTAATGATATGAGTTGTGTTTTATTCAACTGAATGCATGAAGTGTTCTATTAAAAAACCGACCTTAGCTCAGTTGGTAGAGCGGAGGACTGTAGTTGAGCAGAAAAATCCTTAGGTCACTGGTTCGAATCCGGTAGGTCGGAACTTGTTTCCTCATGTTTTTTTTATATCTGCTTTAAAGTGGATCGGTGTTATACATATTAAACTAACATCTCAATCACTATATGCTGAAGATTAATATAGGAGTTGATAGAAGTGATCTACGTTTTTACTTGAAATTAGAGTAAAAACCGACCTAGCTCGGTTGGTAGAGCGGAGGACTGTAGTCGAAGCAGAATATCCTTAAGTCACTAGTTAAAATCCGGTTGGTCGGAATTTTATCCTTTAAAACATTTTGTATAGCTTTAACTTTAGACGTAGAACAAAACTAAGTTAAACGGGTACACACTATAATTTAGTACCATTACAACATATTCTCCTGCCATTCTCTATATTTGGATTGTTTTGATCTTCAAATGTTAGCTGTAGAAGAAACGGTAAAACAAAGAAAATATCTTAAGAATTGGAGTTATTATCTTTGGTCAAATGAGAAATCTATAGTACACTAATGAATGAATAGACTATCAAAATGTTTTTATTTAAAGGATCCTTGGATCTCCTTAAGAGGTCAACGTTCTACGAAGGATAATGAAAGTGCTTTGCCATTTTGCTGCATGAATTGGATGAAATCATTTTTAACTAACATAAACAATCATTGCATTCCTCAATATTATACACATATGTTTAATATATAAAAATCGAATACTAGCATAGCTTGTAAACTTTTTCGTTAAATCTCATTATCTAACCATATTGGCTCGAAATTTAGCGAACTCGAAATTAGAAACTTGTAAATTTTTTTTTTTTTTTTTTTTGGAAAGTGAGATATGGTTACTTTCGTTGTAACATAGTTAATAAATCGTATGAAACCTTACTCGGACTCGTGTAACTCTCAGTCAAAATATACGATTGTACTAGTTAAAAAGATACATGTACATCTATGCTAAAATGTGATTTCAATAAAGAAAAAGTGGACGTGCCGGAGTGGTTATCGGGCATGACTAGAAATCATGTGAGCTTTGCCCGCGCAGGTTCGAATCCTGCCGTTCACGTTTTTGTTAAATGATTTTAAAAAAATCGAGTAGCTTCAAAAGAATTTCTAATAAATCGGTTTTTAGTGCAATTTGTTGTGAACTATAGTGGTCTAAACTTAAAAACAACAACAAGAAAACATACGTGTGATAAACTATCATTTCAAACATTATAATTTGTGTACATAACTAAATAATTAATGATACTAGTTGTGTTTTATTCAACTGAATGCATGAAGTGTTCTATTAAAAAACCGACCTTAGCTCAGTTGGTAGAGCGGAGTACTGTAGTTGAGCAGAAAAATCCTTAGGTCACTGGTTCGAATCCGGTAGGTCGGAACTTGTTTCCTCATGTTTTTTTTATATCTGCTTTAAAGTGGATCGGTGTTATACATATTAAACTAACATCTCAATCACTATATGCTGAAGATTAATATAGTAGTTGATAGAAGTGATCTACGTTTTTACTTGAAATTAGAGTAAAAACCGACCTAGCTCGGTTGGTAGAGCGGAGGACTGTAGTCGAAGCAGAATATCCTTAAGTCACTAGTTAAAATCCGGTTGGTCGGAATTTTATCCTTTAAAACATTTTGTATAGCTTTAACTTTAGACGTAGAACAAAACTAAGTTAAACGGGTACACACTATAATTTAGTACCATTACAACATATTCTCCTGCCATTCTCTATATTTGGATTGTTTTGATCTTCAAATGTTAGCTGTAGAAGAAACGGTAAAACAATGAAAATATCTTAAGAATTGGAGTTATTATCTTTGGTCAAATGAGAAATCTATAGTACACTAATGAATGAATAGACTATCAAAATGTTTTTATTTAAAGGATCCTTGGATCTCCTTAAGAGGTCAACGTTCTACGAAGGATAATGAAAGTGCTGTGCCATTTTGCTGCATGAATTGGATGAAATCATTTTTAACTAACATAAACAATCATTGCATTCCTCAATATTATACACATATGATTAATATATAAAAATCGAATACTAGCATAGCTTGTAGACTTTTTCGTTAAATCTCATTATCTAACCATATTGGCTCGAAATTTAGCGAACTCGAAATTAGAAACTTGTAAAATTTTTTTTTTTTTTTTTTTTGAAAAGTGAGATATGGTTACTTTCTTTGTAACATAGTTAATAAATCGTATGAAACCTTACTCGGACTCGTGTAATTCTCAGTCAAAATATACGATTGTACTAGTTAAAAATATACATGTACATCTATGCTAAAATGTGATTTCAGTAAAGAAAAAGTGGACGTGCCGGAGTGGTTATCGGGCATGACTAGAAATCATGTGGGCTTTGCCCGCGCAGGTTCGAATCCTGCCGTTCACGTTTTTTGTAAAATGATTTTAGAAAAATCGAATAGCTTCAAAAGAATTTCTAATAAATTGGTTTTTAGTGCAATTTGTTGTGAACTATAGTGGTCTAAACTTAAAAACAACACCAAGAAAATATACGTGTGACAAACTATCATTTCAAACATTATAATTTGTGTAAATAACTAAATAATTAATGATATGAGTTGTGTTTTATTCAACTGAATGCATGAAGTGTTCTATTAAAAAACCGACCTTAGCTCAGTTGGTAGAGCGGAGGACTGTAGTTGAGCAGAAAAATCCTTAGGTCACTGGTTCGAATCCGGTAGGTCGGAACTTGTTTCCTCATGTTTTTTTTATATCTGCTTTAAAGTGGATCGGTGTTATACATATTAAACTAACATCTCAATCACTATATGCTGAAGATTAATATAGGAGTTGATAGAAGTGATCTACGTTTTTACTTGAAATTAGAGTAAAAACCGACCTAGCTCGGTTGGTAGAGCGGAGGACTGTAGTCGAAGCAGAATATCCTTAAGTCACTAGTTAAAATCCGGTTGGTCGGAATTTTATCCTTTAAAACATTTTGTATAGCTTTAACTTTAGACGTAGAACAAAACTAAGTTAAACGGGTACACACTATAATTTAGTACCATTACAACATATTCTCCTGCCATTCTCTATATTTGGATTGTTTTGATCTTCAAATGTTAGCTGTAGAAGAAACGGTAAAACAAAGAAAATATCTTAAGAATTGGAGTTATTATCTTTGGTCAAATGAGAAATCTATAGTACACTAATGAATGAATAGACTATCAAAATGTTTTTATTTAAAGGATCCTTGGATCTCCTTAAGAGGTCAACGTTCTACGAAGGATAATGAAAGTGCTTTGCCATTTTGCTGCATGAATTGGATGAAATCATTTTTAACTAACATAAACAATCATTGCATTCCTCAATATTATACACATATGTTTAATATATAAAAATCGAATACTAGCATAGCTTGTAAACTTTTTCGTTAAATCTCATTATCTAACCATATTGGCTCGAAATTTAGCGAACTCGAAATTAGAAACTTGTAAATTTTTTTTTTTTTTTTTTTTGGAAAGTGAGATATGGTTACTTTCGTTGTAACATAGTTAATAAATCGTATGAAACCTTACTCGGACTCGTGTAACTCTCAGTCAAAATATACGATTGTACTAGTTAAAAAGATACATGTACATCTATGCTAAAATGTGATTTCAATAAAGAAAAAGTGGACGTGCCGGAGTGGTTATCGGGCATGACTAGAAATCATGTGAGCTTTGCCCGCGCAGGTTCGAATCCTGCCGTTCACGTTTTTGTTAAATGATTTTAAAAAAATCGAGTAGCTTCAAAAGAATTTCTAATAAATCGGTTTTTAGTGCAATTTGTTGTGAACTATAGTGGTCTAAACTTAAAAACAACAACAAGAAAACATACGTGTGATAAACTATCATTTCAAACATTATAATTTGTGTACATAATTAAATAATTAATGATACTAGTTGTGTTTTATTCAACTGATTGCATGAAGTGTTCGATTAAAAAACCGACCTTAGCTCAGTTGGTAGAGCGGAGGACTGTAGTTGAAGCAGAAAAATCCTTAGGTCACTGGTTCGAATCCGGTAGGTCGGAACTTGTTTGCTCATGTGTTTTTTTATATCTGCTTTAAAGTGGATCGGTGTTATAAATATTAAACTAACATCTCAATCACTATATGCTGAAGATTAATATAGGAGTTGATAGAAGTGATCTACGTTTTTACTTGAAATTAGAGTAAAAACCGACCTAGCTCGGTTGGTAGAGCGGAGGACTGTAGTCGAAGCAGAATATCCTTAAGTCACTAGTTAAAATCCGGTTGGTCGGAATTTTATCCTTTAAAATATTTTGTATAGCTTTAAATTTAGACGTAGAACAAAACTAAGTTAAACGGGTACACACTATAATTTAGTACCATTACAACATATTCTCCTGCCATTCTCTATATTTGGATTGTTTTGATCTTCAAATGTTAGCTGTAGAAGAAACGGTAAAACAAAGAAAATATCTTAAGAATTGGAGTTATTATCTTTGGTAAAATGAGAAATCTATAGTACACTAATGAATGAATAGACTATCAAAATGATTTTATTTAAAGGATCCTTGGATCTCCTTAAGAGGTCAACGTTCTACGAAGGATAATGAAAGTGCTGTGCCATTTTGCTGCATGAATTGGATGAAATCATTTTTAACTAACATAAACAATCATTGCATTCCTCAATATTATACACATATGATTAATATATAAAAATCGAATACTAGCATAGCTTGTAGACTTTTTCGTTAAATCTCATTATCTAACCATATTGGCTCGAAATTTAGCGAACTCGAAATTAGAAACTTGTAAAATTTTTTTTTTTTTTTTTTTTGAAAAGTGAGATATGGTTACTTTCTTTGTAACATAGTTAATAAATCGTATGAAACCTTACTCGGACTCGTGTAATTCTCAGTCAAAATATACGATTGTACTAGTTAAAAATATTCATGTACATCTATGCTAAAATGTGATTTCAGTAAAGAAAAAGTGGACGTGCCGGAGTGGTTATCGGGCATGACTAGAAATCATGTGGGCTTTGCCCGCGCAGGTTCGAATCCTGCCGTTCACGTTTTTGTAAAATGATTTTAGAAAAATCAAATAGCTTCAAAAGAATTTCTAATAAATTGGTTTTTAGTGCAATTTGTTGTGAACTATAGTGGTCTAAACTTAAAAACAACACCGAGAAAACATACGTGTGACAAACAATCATTTCAAACATTATAATTTGTGTAAATAACTAAATAATTAATGATATGAGTTGTGTTTTATTCAACTGAATGCATGAAGTGTTCTATTAAAAAACCGACCTTAGCTCAGTTGGTAGAGCGGAGGACTGTAGTTGAGCAGAAAAATCCTTAGGTCACTGGTTCGAATCCGGTAGGTCGGAACTTGTTTGCTCATGTTTTTTTTATATCTGCTTTAAAGTGGATCGGTGTTATACATATTAAACTAACATCTCAATCACTATATGCTGAAGATTAATATAGGAGTTGATAGAAGTGATCTACGTTTTTACTTGAAATTAGAGTAAAAACCGACCTAGCTCGGTTGGTAGAGCGGAGGACTGTAGTCGAAGCAGAATATCCTTAAGTCCCTAGTTAAAATCCGGTTGGTCGGAATTTTATCCTTTAAAACATTTTGTATAGCTTTAACTTTAGACGTAGAACAAAACTAAGTTAAACGGGTACACACTATAATTTAGTACCATTACAACATATTCTCCTGCCATTCTCTATATTTGGATTGTTTTGATCTTCAAATGTTAGCTGTAGAAGAAACGGTAAAACAAAGAAAATATCTTAAGGATTGGAGTTATTATCTTTGGTCAAATGAGAAATCTATAGTACACTAATGAATGAATAGACTATCAAAATGTTTTTATTTAAAGGATCCTTGGATCTCCTTAAGAGGTCAACGTTCTACGAAGGATAATGAAAGTGCTTTGCCATTTTGCTGCATGAATTGGATGAAATCATTTTTAACTAACATAAACAATCATTGCATTCCTCAATATTATACACATATGTTTAATATATAAAAATCGAATACTAGCATAGCTTGTAAACTTTTTCGTTAAATCTCATTATCTAACCATATTGGCTCGAAATTTAGCGAACTCGAAATTAGAAACTTGTAAATTTTTTTTTTATTTTTTTTTGGAAAGTGAGATATGGTTACTTTCTTTGTAACATAGTTAATAAATCGTATGAAACCTTACTCGGACTCGTGTAACTCTCAGTCAAAATATACGATTGTACTAGTTAAAAATATACATGTACATCTATGCTAAAATGTGATTTCAATAAAGAAAAAGTGGACGTGCCGGAGTGGTTATCGGGCATGACTAGAAATCATGTGGGCTTTGCCCGCGCAGGTTCGAATCCTGCCGTTCACGTTTTTGTTAAATGATTTTAAAAAAATCGAGTAGCTTCAAAATAATTTCTAATAAATCGGTTTTTAGTGCAATTTGTTGTGAACTATAGTGGTCTAAACTTAAAAACAACAACAAGAAAACATACGTGTGATAAACTATCATTTCAAACATTATAATTTGTGTACATAATTAAATAATTAATGATACTAGTTGTGTTTTATTCAACTGAATGCATGAAGTGTTCGATTAAAAAACCGACGTTAGCTCAGTTGGTAGAGCGGATGACTGTAGTTGAAGCAGAAAAATCCTTAGGTCACTGGTTCAAATCCGGTAGGTCGGAACTTGTTTGCTCATGTGTTTTTTTATATCTGCTTTAAAGTGGATCGGTGTTATACATATTAAACTAACATCTCAATCACTATATGCTGAAGAATAATATAGGAGTTGATAGAAGTGATCTACGTTTTTACTTGAAATTAGAGTACAATTTTTGGAAAAAAGGATCTATCATTTTGAACGTATAGAAGAAAGGTTTCTTAAAATTTGATGGATCAAGGTTTCTTATCCTTTTCTATTTTAGCACAATTTGTTTTTTTTTTTTTTTGGAAAGTGAGATATGGTTACTTTCTTTGTAGCATAGTTAATAAATCGTATGAAACCTTACTCGGATTCATGTAATTCTCAGTCAAAATATACGATTGTACTAGTTAAAAATATACATGTACATCTATGCTAAAATGTGATTTCGATAAAGAAAACGTGGACGTGCCGGAGAGGTTATCGGGCATGACTGGAAATCATGTGGGCTTTGCCCGCGCAGGTTCGAATCCTGCCGTTCACGTTTTTGTTAAATGATTTTAGAAAAATCGAGTAGCTTCAAAAGAATTTCTAATAAATTGGTTTTTAGTGCAATTTGTTGTGAACTATAGTTGTCTAAACTTAAAACAACAACAAGAAAACATACGTGTGATAAACTATCATTTCAAACATTATAATTTGTGTACATAATTAAATAATTAATGATATGAGTTGTGTTTTATTCAACACAATGCATGAAGTGTTCTATTAAAAAACCTAGCTTAGCACAGTTGGTAGAGCGCGGAGGACTGTAGTTGAAGCAGAAAAATCCTTAGCTCACTGGTTCGAATCCGGTAGGTCGGAACTTGGTTGCTCATGCTTTTTTTTTATATCTGCTTTAAAGTGGATCGGTGTTATACATATTAAACTAACATCTCAATCACTATATGCTGAAGATTAATATAGGAGTTGATAGAAGTGATCTACGTTTTTACTTGAAATTAGAGTACAATTTTTGGAAAAAAAAGATCTATCATTTTGGACGTATAGAAGAAAGGTTTCTTAAAATTTGATGGATCAAGGTTTCTTATCCTTTTCTATTTTAGCACAATTTGTTTTTTGTTTTTTTTTGGAAAGTGAGATATGGTTACTTTCTTTGTAACATAGTTAAATAATCGTATGAAAGCTTACTCGGATTCATGTAATTCTCAGTCAAAATATACGATTGTACTAGTTAAAAATATACATGTACATTTATGCTAAAATGTGATTTTAATAAAGAAAAAGTGGACGTGCCGGAGAGGTTATCGGGCATGACTAGAAATCATGTGGGCTTTGCCCGCGCAGGTTCGAATCCTGCCGTTCACGTTTTTCTTAAATGATTTTAGAAAAATCGAGTAGCTTCAAAAGAATTTCTAATAAATTGGTTTTTAGTGCAATTTGTTGTGAACTATAGTTGTCTAAACTTAAAAACAACAACAAGAAAACATACGTGTGATAAACTATCATTTCAAACATTATAATTTGTGTACATAATTAAATAATTAATGATACTAGTTGTGTTTTATTCAACTGAATGCATGAAGTGTTCTATTAAAAAACCGACCTTAGCTCAGTTGGTAGAGCGGAGGACTGTAGTTGAGCAGAAAAATCCTTAGGTCACTGGTTCGAATCCGGAAGGTCGGAACTTGTTTCCTCATGTTTTTTTTTATATCTGCTTTAAAGTGGATCGGTGTTATACATATTAAACTAACATGTCAATCACTATATGCTGAAGATTAATATAGGAGTTGATAGAAGTGATCTACGTTTTTACTTGAAATTAGAGTAAAAACCGACCTAGCTCGGTTGGTAGAGCGGAGGACTGTAGTCGAAGCAGAATATCCTTAAGTCACTAGTTAAAATCCGGTTGGTCGGAATTTTATCCTTTAAAATATTTTGTATAGCTTTAACTTTAGACGTAGAACAAAACTAAGTTAAACGGGTACACACTATAATTTAGTACCATTACAACATATTCTCCTGCCATTCTCTATATTTGGATTGTTTTGATCTTCAAATGTTAGCTGTAGAAGAAACGGTAAAACAAAGAAAATATCTTAAGGATTGGAGTTATTATCTTTGGTCAAATGAGAAATCTATAGTACACTAATGAATGAATAGACTATCAAAATGTTTTTATTTAAAGGATCCTTGGATCTTCTTAAGAGGTCAACGTTCTACGAAGGATAATGAAAGTGCTTTGCCATTTTGCTGCATGAATTGGATGAAATCATTTTTAACTAACATAAACAATCATTGCATTCCTCAATATTATACACATATGTTTAATATATAAAAATCGAATACTAGCATAGCTTGTAAACTTTTTCGTTAAATCTCATTATCTAACCATATTGGCTCGAAATTTAGCGAACTCGAAATTAGAAACTTGTAAATTTTTTTTTTTTTTTGGAAAGTGAGATATGGTTACTTTCTTTGTAACATAGTTAATAAAACGTATGAAACCTTACTCGGACTCGTGTAACTCTCAGTCAAAATATACGATTGTACTAGTTAAAAATATACATGTACATCTATGCTAAAATGTGATTTCAATAAAGAAAAAGTGGACGTGCCGGAGTGGTTATCGGGCATGACTAGAAATCATGTGGGCTTTGCCCGCGCAGGTTCGAATCCTGCCGTTCACGTTTTTGTTAAATGATTTTAGAAAAATCGAGTAGCTTCAAAAGAATTTCTAATAAATTGGTTTTTAGTGCAATTTGTTGTGAACTATAGTGGTCTAAACTTAAAAACAACAACAAGAAAACATACGTGTGATAAACTATCATTTCAAACATTATAATTTGTGTACATAATTAAATAATTAATTATACTAGTTGTGTTTTATTCAACTGAATGCATGAAGTGTTCTATTAAAAAACCGACCTTAGCTCAGTTGGTAGAGCGGAGGACTGTAGTTGAGCAGAAAAATCCTTAGGTCACTGGTTCGAATCCGGTAGGTCGGAACTTGTTTCCTCATGTTTTTTTTTATATCTGCTTTAAAGTGGATCGGTGTTATACATATTAAACTAACATCTCAATCACTATATGCTGAAGATTAATATAGGAGTTGATAGAAGTGATCTACGTTTTTACTTGAAATTAGAGTAAAAACCGACCTAGCTCGGTTGGTAGAGCGGAGGACTGTAGTCGAAGCAGAATATCCTTAAGTCACTAGTTAAAATCCGGTTGGTCGGAATTTTATCCTTTAAAATATTTTGTATAGCTTTAACTTTAGACGTAGAATAAAACTAAGTTAAACGGGTACACACTATAATTTAGTACCATTACAACATATTCTCCTGCCATTCTCTATATTTGGATTGTTTTGATCTTCAAATGTTAGCTGTAGAAGAAACGGTAAAAAAAAGAAAATATCTTAAGAATTGGAGTTATTATCTTTGGTCAAATGAGAAATCTATAGTACACTAATGAATGAATAGACTATCAAACTGTTTTTATTTAAAGGATCCTTGGATCTCCTTAAGAGGTCAACGTTCTACGAAGGATAATGAAAGTGCTTTGCCATTTTGCTGCATGAATTGGATGAAATCATTTTTAACTAACATAAACAATCATTGCATTCCTCAATATTATACACATATGTTTAATATATAAAAATCGAATACTAGCATAGCTTGTAAACTTTTTCGTTAAATCTCATTATCTAACCATATTGGCTCGAAATTTAGCGAACTCGAAATTAGAAACTTGTAAATTTTTTTTTTTTTTTTTTTGGAAAGTGAGATATGGTTACTTTCTTTGTAACATAGTTAATTGATGATTGTCCTGTTTCCGGTTATAAGATTTAAACCTAGGATTTCACTAATCAGATGTAGAATAGTGAGGTTCGTAAAGGGACCAGCAATACGCTCTAATTCTATGGATTTCAATCTCAGCTAGGCAATTCAAGTTGGGGTTTTAATGTCACAAAAATAATTTGAACAAAACACAAGTAAAAATCGGTTGTAAACAATAATGAAAAGGAGTTAGGTCAGGGATAATTCTCAGGGATTCGATTATCAAGAACCAAGCAATTATTCAGGTATGCGATTACGACCAAGTCTAGAACTCAACCATAAATATAAGGAGATCCACTTTCGTGGCATCTACAACTTTCACAATCAATCTAACACCCTAACTGTCGTTGAGGTTACAAGGATTATCAAGCTTTATCGATTAGGGTTGATATGTTCACGAGATGCCCTAACTTCAACTTTCGTTGGCTACGGATCAAATCGCCCACCTAAGTCAATTCCAGCAATTTACAAACTTTTGATAAGTAAATTCAACCTAAGATCAAAGGCTAGGTGATCAATCTAACCTAGGCAATATGATCGACAATAGGTGGAGACTATCGAATGATTATATAAAAACCTATATATGCTTAGTTCATGAATCAAATCCCATCGAACACCCCCTAACCAAACAAGTAACAGCAGCAAGAGATGAAAGAAACTTCATTAAATCAAAAGCAAAAGAGTTTAGGGTTTAGAAAACTTCGATAAGAACGTGAAGGATAAACTCTAAAACAATGGGTTGAATCTCTCTCTCTCTCTCTCGTCGTGACCTTGCTGCTGTGTGTCGCTGTCTTGTGATGGCGTGTTCTTTTCCAAAAATCAGCAATGAAAACCTATTTAAAGGCCCATTACGGCTGGCCCAAAAATAGGCTTGCAGAATTAGGGTTTTGCAAAAGGCCCATTAATGATTCTGCTGGGAGCAGGTGCTCCCTTTCTCGTACTAGGTGCTCCCTCCTTCGTACCAGGTGCTCCCTCCGGATCGATCAATCATAGAATTTACGTCGGTCGATCTGCTTGGATATCAATCGATCTGCTCCATTCTGAGTGTCAGGTGCTCTCCTCTGGGCGTCAGGTGCTCTCTTTCTTCAGAATGTCCAAAAAGGGTCCAACTTCACTCTTTTCTAGCCAATTCCGATTGTAAGTCCCAGTTATTGCTTCCAGCCGCTTTTTGTACCTAGAACGACTCGATAGAGAGTGAGAGACTCGATAAAAGCCTACAAAACAAGGGTTAGAATGCGTCAAAAATGCATTATATCAATTCCCCCAGACTTAGATCTTTGTTTGTCCTCAAACAAATTCAAGACCATGTGAAGGAGAAAGGTTTGAAAACGCGGGAACTCTTTTATCCTCAGTGAACCGGGTTTAAAAACTTTCAATCTGCAGACCACATAATCCAGATCACGAATAGCAAAGCTTTACCAAAACATCCTCAACACATTTCTCAACCAAGTTCCATTTCCCAAACACAAACTCAACGCATTCAAAGTTGCGTGAGGGTCTCGCTAAAGACACCATTTAGGGTAGATGATGCTAAAGGGTTTAAGGCCATTTAGAGGTGGGGTTCAAAGTGTTTAAAGTGTTTAAGGGTTACCCGATGTTTCGTAGAGGATGCAGGATATCGCGCAAAATTGCAAGAGAGAACGGGTGCGTTGATATCCACATTCTCTAAACCACTCTTTCTTCTCCACATCTCTCCAACGTCTCAACATCTCATCATCCACTTTGGGTATATTCGCTGTGTAGAGAGACATTTCTAATATACAGATTTTACCACTCTTCATCATCTGTTGAGATTCAAAAGCAGCGCTTTCACTACTGTTGTTACTTGTGAGGAGACAGGGTCGTGAGATCGCTCGTCCTCTACATCCGTTCTACGGGACTCGGACTACTGCTTTTGAGCTCTGGATGATCACTTCTTGAGTACCGATTCACTGGAAATGCATTTCCTCATCGCGTATTCAGGAACTATCATGTCATCCCTATTATTTTTATTTTTTATTTTTTTATTTTTTTTTTATTTTTTATTTTTGATGAAAAGGGTTTGATCACAAGCGTATGTCTCTCAAACACGAAGAAAAATCAGAGTTGCTGTACATACCCAAAAGCGTGAAATCATCTCCTGGAAATAAGAGCGGGTGCTCCTTCTGGGGAGCAGGTGCTCTCTGTTTTTCAGAAAGAGTGATCTAGATGCAGTGTTGACCCAATTCTCTCCAACCCTTTTGCGCATATGCTGCACATGTGACAATGAAGTAACAAGAATGCAAGGGGTTTGAAAAGAGGTAAGGGTTAAGGAGGGTACTAACCAAAAATGAGCTAGCTATTCAGGATCAACAAGAGTGATAAAAGGAGTAAGGAGTCCTGAATATGATTCGTTTCCTTAATCTAGTGCCAATAGCGAGATAAATTTTTGGTCAATATGGAACCTGGAAGATAGTGTATCGAAGTGTTCCAGCTGTTCCTTGTACTCATGCTCTGAAGAAATGGTCACTAGAGAGAAAGTTAAACACAAATAGTTCAAATATCATCATGAGATAAAGTCCTAATTCCCTACAAAGTTTTGACTCAATAAAACAAACAAAAAATAGACTCCAACAGGACATAAGAAAATAAGAAGGAAAATAAAAAGTCATTAGCAACAACTCCCCCCAGACTTACTTCACACCGTCTCGGTGGGAAAATAAGAAAAGAGAGAGCAGAAGAAAAAGAAAACATGATGAAAATGCAAGAAAGTAAAAATGTTCAGAGAAAATACGAGAGGGGGAGAAGGATAGCGATGACTAGTCGCTAGCGGTAGCATCGGATTCCTTGTCGTCATCCGTGAGTGGCTTCTTCCTCTTGGATGATCGTGTGTTGGGGCGAGCAGACGAGGACGGTTGAGCAGCTGGTGGCTGGACCGGTGCGGTGGACGGCATTGTCTCCGCGGCTTGTGAGCCGCTGCATCCCTTCTGCAGCATGTGCAAAAGGCGGCGAAGGAGCCCGTTGTTCTTCTTAGTGAAAGCCACCATCCAACGGCGGTATTCAGCGTCATCCGGGTTGTCGGAGATATCACCAAGTGTCAGCTCGCTGGTGTAAGGCCGGCGGTAGTGAGCGCGAGACTGCTGCGTACGCTGTGTGTCAGCTGCCAAATCCTCTTCTTCCTCTTGGCTCAGCGGGTCCTCAGCAGCGGGAGCAGGAGCAGGTGCAGAAGTGGAGGTGCTCCTTCGGGCAGCAGAGGTGCTCCCTTTCTTCTTCGGGGTGCTCCTGGTTGGTGTTCCAGGGACTGGGCACAAATACTCTGTTCCAGGGGTGAACCCGATGTTGGCAGCAACCTCCAAATCGGTCAGTGATGGTTGAGGCAACCTGCAAAACAAAATACTACCGGCGCGTGACGTGAAACGATAAGTGTTGGGTTCAGCTAAGATCTCACATGAGAGGAGGTAGGCCGTGTCCATAGACTCGTACTCCGTGCTGCGCGTATATCCGCTGACATCGATGTCCAGGTGAAGGAATAAGCGTGTCAGCAGGCTCCCTATCCGCTCTGTGTGGGCTTTGCCCTTGGCAACCTTGGTCCTCTTATCAGCTATACATGAGGCAAAAAGTGCTCCCATGTTGACGCTACCATCGAACTCGCAGGCCAAACCGGCTTCACCAGTAATGGTGTCTCGCACAACATTGTAAAGCATGATCAATTCATCGGTTCGCACCTTGCTTGCATCATCTCGTGAGAAGAAAACAGTGCTGATGGCTTTGACACCGATTCAAAGAGCAGGGTTGCGAATGATGGACTGGGCTGCGGATCTGGAGAAGTAATCTCCACTTGCGATGAAATCCCAGAATTTGTGCGCAACCGGCAGGCGTGTGGGGAAAGTCACCTTCTCCTCCGTGGAGTCAAAACCGTAAAGGTCACAGAGATCCCTGACAGTCACCTCATACCTCTTTCCTCCACCAAAGAAAGAGAGAACTCCCTGTGAAGCCACTGGTCTACGTGGGTCCGAATAGGTCAGTTTGGCAGATGCCAACACTGCCTCACCAAATCTGGGTATAGATCATCGGGCTGTGTGAGTAGATCGGTTAGTTGGCAAGCCTCAAGTATACTGTTCACATCATAGAGCAGCCCTAGATCCTTTAGCGTTTGCCCACACAAGAAGCGAGTCGGCTCAATGGTAATGTCTAGCCAGTTATTGTAGTAATATGCGTCCGCCTGGTCCCATTCCACGTCGGAATCGAGGGGAAGGGTTGAATTGCGCAAATCAAAACGTTGGCATTCGTCACGTGGCCAATGGCTTGTTGCGAGTTGGGTGGAGGTGGAGACACCTTTTTCCTTGCGTGAGCGGGATGGGTTACCAAAGGACGTTGTCAGTTTGGACATCCTGCAATGATAGCAGCAAACACGAACCCAAGCAAGCATAAGTTCATTGTCCCAATATCCACACAAATACATATCCAAGCGGGTAACTACAATAGATGAAAATCAGCAAAGACAACAGTCCGGACAGAAGAAGCATAAACCAATTGTCCCATAAGAGTAATCTTCATCCCCTTAATTCCGATTTCACACCACAAAAGTGGGTTTGGCTTCAAGCGAAAATTTCAGTCAAATTTGCACACCCCTATGTACTCGAAATCGGCCCTAAACAAGTTTAGAGTAACCCTAAGCAATTGCATTCAACCAATCAAGCCAAACAAACCCGGAATTTTACCCTTTGTCGCGAAAACGGCGGAGATAAAAAGTGAGTTTCGAAGCGTTACCTTGCTGGTTTGGAGAAACTAGTTGTAGATTCGAAAAGAGGGCGAAAAATCGAGTGGGATAGAGCCTAAAATTGCTCAGATTGGTTGAGAATCGAAGGAGTTGTGTTTTGGGCAAAAAGCTTTGAAACCGTTTCAATGGGGGAAAAGAAAAACGCAGAAGGAAGGAGAAAAAGGAGTGAGAGGGGCGCGAGATATATAGGGTGTTTTTAGGGATGGCCCATTATGCCTATTTTTTATATCCATTTGAAATTGGAAAAATCCCTTAATTAATATCTCTCGGGCCCACCTCATCATCCTTATTGGACTTACCTGGTGATAGACCCAGACCGAATTTTGAAAATTCGTTTTCCGTTTTAGGTCGGGGAGCAGGTGCTCCGCTCTGGGCTTCAGGTGCTCTCATCTGGGTTTCAGGTGCTCCCTCTGGGTTTCAGGTGCTCCCTCCATGTTGTGGTGAAATCCTCATCCGGATCGATCGATCTCGGGATTTACGTTGGTCGATCCAAAATTCAGATCGATCGATCCGACGTTGAGATCGATCGTCCTACTCCTCAAAGCGCGAAATCGATCGATCTGGGAACTGACGGCGGTCGATCGGAAATTAAAATCAATCGATCTGTGAAGAGATCGATCGATCTCCACCACTTCTCCCTTCCTTTTTTTTTTTTTTTTTTTTTTTTTTTTTTTGAAACCTGAAAATTCAAAACTCAAACAAAAGTTAGTAATAAAAGAAATCAAATTGAAAAAGTTAGAAAACGTACCGGTGGGTTGCCTCCCACCAAGCGCTTGGTTAAAGTCGTTAGCTTGACTTGATTAGCCTTTTAGGCTTTGGGCGCGTCACATAAGGTGATAACTCCACCTTCGGTCGGGGTTGCATCGGCTAAGTACGGTTTGCAGCGCTGTCCATTGACCACGAACTCTTTTCCTTTGGCGTCCAGCAACACCAGAGCTCCATATGATCGAACGTCTTTGACGAGGAAAGGGCCGGACCACCTAGATCGTAATTTTCCAGGAAAAAGTTTAAGGCGAGAGTTAAAGAGAAGTACCATGTCATTGGGTTGGAAGTTTCGGTTAAGATTTCTCATGTCGTGGTACATCTTGCTTCGTTCCTTGTACAATTTCGAACTCTCGTAGGCTAGGTGCCTAATCTCCTCTAACTCGTTAAGTTGCATGGATCGCCTTTCCAAGGCGGGTTTGATGTCGTAGTTCATTAACTTAACTGCCCATGCTGCCTTATACTCAAGCTCTACCGGAAGGTGGCACGACTTACCATACACCAAGTGAAAGGGCGTTGTCCCTAATGGCGTTTTGTAAGCGGTTCGGTAAGCCCAAATTGCGTCGTCCAACTTGGCTGCCCAATCTTTCCTTGTGGTGCCTACGGTCTTTTGCAAAATGTCCTTGATCTGCCGATTACTAACCTCAACCTGACCACTAGTTTGCGGGTGATATGGCGTTGCAACCTTATGCTTTACGCCGTTCTTTCTCAAAAGGTTCTCAAAAACCCTATTGATGAAATGGGTCCCACCATCACTAATCACCACACGCGGAACTCCAAACCTGGGGAATATTATGGTTTTGAACATCTTTAAAACCACAGCGGCATCGTTAGTTGGGGAAGCAATGGCCTCAACCCATTTTGACACATAATCAACAGCCACTAAGATGTACTTGTTTCCATAGGAGGATGGAAACGGCCCCATAAAATCTATTCCCCATACGTCAAACACTTCAACTTCCAAGATGAAGTGTTGAGGCATCTCGTTCCGTCGCGAGATGTTTCCTTGCCTCTGACATTTGTCGCATCGCGAGATAAATGCGTGTGCATCGCGGAACATCGTTGGCCACCAATATCCAGCTTGGAGCACCTTGGACACTGTCTTAAAGGTCGCGAAATGTCCAGCGTAACTTGAACTGTGGCAGTGAAACAAGATTCCCGGGATTTCCTCATCGGGAACACATCTCCGAAAAAGACCGTCAGAGCATTGTTTGTAAAGGTATGGTTCATCCCAGAAGTACCTCCTTACGTTGCGCAAGAATTTCCTCTTCTTGTCTCCCACAAAGTCAGCTGGTTCCTGGTCAGCAGCTAGGTAGTTCGCGATCTCACCAAACCACGAAAAACTTGGAGCAACCGTTTTTGAAACAACCGCATAAACCTGGTCTGGATCAGGTGCTCTGTTCTGGGTAGCGGGTGCTCCAGTCTGGACTGGGTGCTCCAGAACGCAGATTCCAATGGCGTACACTTGTTCATCCGGCAGCGCATCATCAAGCGGGACAGTTTCATCCACTTTCAGGCGGGATAAATGATCAGCAGCTCCATTCTCAGTACCTTTCTTATCGACAATCTGCAGGTCAAACTCCTGAAGCAACAAAATCCATCTCAAAAGCCTAGGTTTTGCATCCTTCTTGGTCAGCAAGTACTTCAACGCTGCGTGGTCGGTATGAACAATGACCTTTGAGCCTACGAGATATGATCTGAATTTTTCAAAGGCAAAAACGACTGCCAATAATTCCTTCTCAGTTGTCGCATACTTGCATTGAGCCTCATCTAGCGTGCGACTCGCGTAGTAGATAACGTGGAGCCTCTTATCTTTCCTTTGCCCGAAGACTGCTCCTACAGCGTAATCACTCGCGTCTGTCATTACCTCAAATGGCTGATCCCAATCCGGTGGTTGAACAATGGGCGCACTCACCAATGCTCCTTTAATCGTGTGAAACGCCTCGAGGCAAGCCCCATCAAACACAAACTTGGTTTCCTTACACAAGAGTTGCGTTAGAGGTCTTGCTATCTTTGAAAAATCCTTGATGAAACGTCTGTAAAAGCCCGCGTGACCAAGAAAACTCCTTATTCCTTTAACTGAATCCGGTGGTTGCAGGCTCATCATTACCTCAACCTTTGCTTTGTCAACCTCAATACCCTTTTCTGAGATTCGATGACCCAGAACTATACCATCTCTTACCATGAAATGGCACTTCTCCCAATTCAGCACTAGGTGTTTCTCTTCACAATGTTGCAATACCCTGCACAAATTGGACAAGCAAACAGAAAAAGAGCTTCCATAGATGGAGAAGTCATCCATGAAAACTTCCATTATATCCTCAATTAAATCAGTAAAGATGGACATCATGCACCTTTGAAAGGTCGCTGGGGCATTGCATAGTCCGAAAGGCATCCTCCGATAAGCAAAAGTGCCGTAGGGACATGTGAAGGTCGTCTTTTCGTGATCATCCGGGTGAATAGGTATCTGAAAGAAGCCTGAATAACCGTCTAAAAATCAGTAGTAAGGGTGGTTAGCCAATCTTTCGAGCATTTGATCAATGAATGGTAAGGGAAAATGATCCTTTCTAGTCGCTGCATTTAGCTTTCTATAGTCTATACACATCCTATGCCCTGTAACAGTCCTAGTCGGTATCAGTTCGTTCCTATCATTGGCGATCACAGTGATCCCGCCCTTCTTAGGTACTACATGCACAGGACTGACCCAGTTACTATCAGATATAGCATAAATAACACCAGCTTCTAAGAGTTTCATTATTTCCTTCTTAACAACATCCTTCAAATTCGGATTCAATCGCCTTTGATGCTCTACAGAAGTTCTAGATTCGTCCTCTAAATGTATCCTATGCATGCATAAATCAGGTGAGATTCCAGGGATATCATCTAGTGAATAACCTAAAGCTTTCCTATATTTCCTAAGCTCGCATAAAAGTAAGGCGGATTCCACATTGTTAAGATCAGCATTTATTATAACTGGATATGTGGAGTTAGGACCGAGAAATGCGTACCTTAGCCCAGCTGGTAAGGTTTTGAGCTCGAGTTTTGGAGCTTTCAGCTCGCTCCAAGGATCATCAGTAAGGTTCCGAAGAGCAGAGGCAGGTGCTCCGTCTTCTCCCTTTGTGTCGAGTCTCAAAAAGTACGTCGATTTCTCCATCTGCCCGGAATCCAGCATCCTTGCGAACCCAATGGTATCTTCGCTCAAATAACCATGTTCGCTCTCAGCTTTTGTCAAGGCGACATCCAAGGGATCATCAACAAGTATCTCTTCAATCTCTCCCTCCGAGATTTTGAGATTATCCTCAATGGCAAAAGTTTGCCCATCAATGGTCGGCTTCTTCAGCATCCGATCCATCTCAAACTCCATAATAATCTCAAACCACGAAATCTGCTGGAATGAAGATGTTCCCAATCCTGACCTGCAAATCTTCCAAAATTCCTACAGGCAACTTGATAGATCTGTCAGCAAACACTAATGAAATTCGTGTTGGTTTAAATTTTGTGTACCCGAGTTTCCTTGCAACTGAATAGGGCATTAGATTCACGCTGGAACCTAGATCACACAAAGAACAAGCGAATCGCACAGGACCAATATCAACGGAAAGAACGAACTTACCTGGGTCCGCTTGCTTTTTAGTGGTTTTGTTTTGTAGCACAGCGCTACAATTCTTGCTCACAACCATGGCACTTTGCTCTAAAGGAATCCGTCTAGTGACCAGGCCCTTGACATACTTTTTCATAGACGGCATCATCTGAATTGCGTCAGCCAGTGTCAGCTTAACCGTCAAATCTTGCAACATCTCCTTACATTTTGCCTCCTCCAAATCTTTCTGCGACTTCCTTGGAGGTACTGGGTAAGGGATATAGACACGAGAACGAAACTTATCAATAATCTCATTTGGTCTTAATACCTTAGAATTTGGTTCAGCAGATTCTTCATCGTTTTTCTCTGTTTCGGGAGCAGGTGCTCCCTCATCTGGAGCAGGTGGTCCAGGAACAAGAGCAGGTGCTCCAGGGACAGGAGCAGGTGCTCCTTCTGGGCAGTTTTCAGCTTCTGCCCTTACGACTCCAGGTAAAGTTCTCCCACTTCTCAGCTCTATGGCATTCACAAATTCTCTTGGGTTTGCATCAGTTTTACCAGGCAATACTCCCTGGGGTCTCTTAATTGCTTCTGCCGTCTGAGCAACTTGTGTGTCGAGCTTTTTTACGTGGTTGCGAACTGCTTCGAGCTGACCATTAAGGTCCGAGTACATACCATCCACCTTTGTGTTGATCTCAGTAGCACACTTCTGCTGGTTCGCCATCAGTTGCTGCATCATACCTTTCAATTCATCTTGAGGAGTACCTCCAGAGCTCGGGGGAGCCTGAAAGTTAGGGTATTGTGGTTTCTGGCCTTGAAAAGGAAGGAACGACTTCCCTTGGAAACCCTGAGGAAAGGTTTTCTGGAAACCTTGATCCTGAGGTTTCGTGAATTGAGAGCCGGTTTGCTACGGATAAACCTGGTCCTGCGGGTTCTCAACATTCGTACTCCTGTAGGAGAAATTGGGATGGTTCCTGTAGTTCTGATTGAAACCGCGATTCCTCACAAATCCTTGGCCATTAACGTAACTTACCTCTTCCTGATCAGCAGCTCCATCCTCAACCATTTCCTCAGCAAGTGGCTCGCCAGCCTCATCAGCAAAATGAACCATCCTTTGGTTCGCCTTGAGCAACAAGTTGACTTTAGCCGCAAGGTCATCGATCTTAGCAGAATCCGTTCCATTGGATTTCGTAGTCCTGTCATATTCCTGGGACTTGTTGCTTGAACTTGCAGCCAAGTTCTCAATCAGCTTATATGCTCCCTCTTTGGTTTTGGTCATAAAATCACCATCGCTAGCAGCATTGAGTGCGTTCCTATAATCCCAGTCCACACCATCATAGAAAATCCCCAGCAGGTTTTCATCAGTGAACCCATGGTGTGGGCACTCTCTCTTGTACTCCTTAAACCTTTCCCAAGCCTCACAGAAAGACTCTCCGGAATGTTGGTGGAAGGAAGATATCTTGTTCCTTAAACTCGCGGTTTTGGATTTTGTGTAGAAATGGTCCAAAAACGCAGCTCTGCATTGCGCCCAAGTCGTAATGGATCCAGCAGGTAAAGACTTAAGCCAACGAGAAGCTTTGTCCGCGAGTGAAAACGGAAACAGCTTGCATTTCACGAAATCCGGGTTCATCCCATTAGAGCTTGTCGTGGAGCAAATCTCCTCGAAATTCTCTATATGGTCCATCGGAATTTCAGCAGGCAATCCGTGGAACAAGTGCTGCTTAACCAGCGATATCATCTGTGGTTTGATCTCATAATCATTCCTTTCAACAGCGGGGGGAACTATTACAGCTTGGTTTCGGTAATAGGCATGGGGATTGTCCATATCCCCTATGGTTCGCTGCTGCTCACGCGCGCGTTGTTGCTGTAGTTCACGCGTGTGCTGCTGTTGCATTTGAGCCATCTGCTCTTGCAACCTTTGCAATTCAACTGCCATGTCGTTGTTGCCTTGTTCGCCCATATCAGCGGGATTAGGCCTTTGTCGTCTATTTCCTCGTTCTAGTCTCGCGAGTTCAGGATTACTCAAAGTGACAAGGGGAGTCTGAAGATTTCTCCTTGTGGTCCTTGAGTTCATGCACCTGAAACACACGTAAAGAAAAACAAAAGAACGAGAATAGTGCTTAGTCTAAAATCGTAGTCGAGAAGTAGAGGTATCGAGTGGTCCCCGGCAGCGGCGCCAAATTGATGATTGTCCTGTTTCCGGTTATAAGATTTAAACCTAGGATTTCACTAATCAGATGTAGAATAGTGAGGTTCGTAAAGGGACCAGCAATACGCTCTAATTCTATGGATTTCAATCTCAGCTAAGCAATTCAAGTTGGGGTTTTAATGTCACAAAAATAATTTGAACAAAACACAAGTAAAAATCGGTTGTAAACAATAATGAAAAGGAGTTAGGTCAGGGATAATTCTCAGGGATTCGATTATCAAGAACCAAGCAATTATTCAGGTATGCGATTACGACCAAGTCTAGAACTCAACCATAAATATAAGGAGATCCACTTTCGTGGCATCTACAACTTTCACAATCAATCTAACACCCTAACTGTCGTTGAGGTTACAAGGATTATCAAGCTTTATCGATTAGGGTTGATATGTTCACGAGATGCCCTAACTTCAACTTTCGTTGGCTACGGATCAAATCGCCCACCTAAGTCAATTCCAGCAATTTACAAACTTTTGATAAGTAAATTCAACCTAAGATCAAAGGCTAGGTGATCAATCTAACCTAGGCAATATGATCGACAATAGGTGGAGACTATCGAATGATTATATAAAAACCTATCTATGCTTAGTTCATGAATCAAATCCCATCGAACACCCCCTAACCTAACAAGTGGATTACTCGCTCATGGTCAAACAAGTAACAGCAGCAAGAGATGAAAGAAACTTCATTAAATCAAAAGCAAAAGAGTTTAGGGTTTAGAAAACTTCGATAAGAACGTGAAAGATAAACTCTAAAACAATGGGTTGAATGTCTCTCTCTCTCTCTCTCGTCGTGACCTTGCTGCTGTGTGTCGCTGTCTTGTGATGGCGTGTTCTTTTCCAAAAATCAGCAATGAAAACCTATTTAAAGGCCCATTACGGCTGGCCCAAAAATAGGCTTGCAGAATTAGGGTTTTGCAAAAGGCCATTAATGATTCTGCTGGGAGCAGGTGCTCCCTTTCTCGTACTAGGTGCTCCCTCCTTCGTACCAGGTGCTCCCTCCGGATCGATCGATCATAGACTTTACGTCGGTCGATCTGAATTTTAGATCGACCGATCTGCTTGGATATCAATCGATCTGCTCCATTCTGAGTGTCAGGTGCTCTCCTCTGGGCGTCAGGTGCTCTCTTTCTTCAGAATGTCCAAAAAGGGTCCAACTTCACTCTTTTCTAGCCGATTCCGATTGTAAGTCCCAGTTATTGCTTCCAGCCGCTTTTTGTACCTAGAACGACTCGATAGAGAGTGAAAGACTCGATAAAAGCCTACAAAACAAGGGTTAGAATGCGCCAAAAACGCATTATATCATTAATAAATCGTATGAAACCTTACTCGGACTCGTGTAACTCTCAGTCAAAATATACGATTGTACTAGTTAAAAATATACATGTACATCTATGGTAAAATGTGATTTCAATAAAGAAAAAGTGGACGTGCCGGAGTGGTTATCGGGCATGACTAGAAATCATGTGGGCTTTGCCCGCGCAGGTTCGAATCCTGCCGTTCACGTTTTTGTTAAATGATTTTAGAAAAATCGAGTAGCTTCAAAAGAATTTCTAATAAATTGGTTTTTAGTGCAATTTGTTGTGAACTATAGTGGTCTAAACTTAAAAACAACAACAAGAAAACATACGTGTGATAAACTATCATTTCAAACATTATAATTTGTGTACATAACTAAATAATTAATGATACTAGTTGTGTTTTATTCAACTGAATGCATGAAGTGTTCTATTAAAAAACCGACCTTAGCTCAGTTGGTAGAGCGGAGGACTGTAGTTGAGCAGAAAAATCCTTAGGTCACTGGTTCGAATCCGGTAGGTCGGAACTTGTTTCCTCATGTTTTTTTTATATCTGCTTTAAAGTGGATCGGTGTTATACATATTAAACTAACATCTCAATCACTATATGCTGAAGATTAATATAGTAGTTGATAGAAGTGATCTACGTTTTTACTTGAAATTAGAGTAAAAACCGACCTAGCTCGGTTGGTAGAGCGGAGGACTGTAGTCGAAGCAGAATATCCTTAAGTCACTAGTTAAAATCCGGTTGGTCGGAATTTTATCCTTTAAAACATTTTGTATAGCTTTAACTTTAGACGTAGAACAAAACTAAGTTAAACGGGTACACACTATAATTTAGTACCATTACAACATATTCTCCTCCCATTCTCTATATTTGGATTGTTTTGATCTTCAAATGTTAGCTGTAGAAGAAACGGTAAAACAAAGAAAATATCTTAAGAATTGGAGTTATTATCTTTGGTCAAATGAGAAATCTATAGTACACTAATGAATGAATAGACTATCAAAATGTTTTTATTTAAAGGATCCTTGGATCTCCTTAAGAGGTCAACGTTCTACGAAGGATAATGAAAGTGCTTTGCCATTTTGCTGCATGAATTGGATGAAATCATTTTTAACTAACATAAACAATCATTGCATTCCTCAATATTATACACATATGTGTAATATATAAAAATCGAATACTAGCATAGCTTGTAAACTTTTTCGTTAAATCTCATTATCTAACCATATTGGCTCGAAATTTAGCGAACTCGAAATTAGAAACTTGTAAATTTTTTTTTTTTTTTTTTTGGAAAGTGAGATATGGTTACTTTCTTTGTAACATAGTTAATAAATCGTATGAAACCTTACTCGGACTCGTGTAACTCTCAGTCAAAATAGACGATTGTACTAGTTAAAAATATGCATGTACATCTATGCTAAAATGTGATGTCAATAAAGAAAAAGTGGACGTGCCGGAGTGGTTATCGGGCATGACTAGAAATCATGTGGGCTTTGCCCGCGCAGGTTCGAATCCTGCCGTTCACGTTTTTGTTAAATGATTTTAAAAAAATCGAGTAGCTTCAAAAGAATTTCTAATAAATCGGTTTTTAGTGCAATTTGTTGTGAACTATAGTGGTCTAAACTTAAAAACAACAACAAGAAAACATACGTGTGATAAACTATCATTTCAAACATTATAATTTGTGTACATAATTAAATAATTAATGATACTAGTTGTGTTTTATTCAACTGAATGCATGAAGTGTTCGATTAAAAAACCGACGTTAGCTCAGTTGGTAGAGCGGAGGACTGTAGTTGAAGCAGAAAAATCCTTAGGTCACTGGTTCGAATCCGGTAGGTCGGAACTTGTTTGCTCATGTGTTTTTTTATATCTGCTTTAAAGTGGATTGGTGTTGTACATATTAAACTAACATCTCAATCACTATATGCTGAAGATTAATATAGGAGTTGATAGAAGTGATCTACGTTTTTACTTGAAATTAGAGTAAAAACCGACCTAGCTCGGTTGGTAGAGCGGAGGACTGTAGTCGAAGCAGAATATCCTTAAGTCACTAGTTAAAATCCGGTTGGTCGGAATTTTATCCTTTAAAATATTTTGTATAGCTTTAAATTTAGACGTAGAACAAAACTAAGTTAAACGGGTACACACTATAATTTAGTACCATTACAACATATTCTCCTCCCATTCTCTATATTTGGATTGTTTTGATCTTCAAATGTTAGCTGTAGAAGAAACGGTAAAACAAAGAAAATATCTTAAGAATTGGAGTTATTATCTTTGGTCAAATGAGAAATCTATAGTACACTAATGAATGAATAGACTATCAAAATGATTTTATTTAAAGGATCCTTGGATCTCCTTAAGAGGTCAACGTTCTACGAAGGATAATGAAAGTGCTGTGCCATTTTGCTGCATGAATTGGATGAAATCATTTTTAACTAACATAAACAATCATTGCATTCCTCAATATTATACACATATGATTAATATATAAAAATCGAATACTAGCATAGCTTGTAGACTTTTTCGTTAAATCTCATTATCTAACCATATTGGCTCGAAATTTATCGAACTCGAAATTAGAAACTTGTAAATTTTTTTTTTTTTTTTTTTTGAAAAGTGAGATATGGTTACTTTCTTTGTAACATAGTTAATAAATCGTATGAAACCTTACTCGGACTCGTGTAATTCTCAGTCAAAATATACGATTGTACTAGTTAAAAATATACATGTACATCTATGCTAAAATGTGATTTCAGTAAAGAAAAAGTGGACATGCCGGAGTGGTTATCGGGCATGACTAGAAATCATGTGGGCTTTGCCCGCGCAGGTTCGAATCCTGCCGTTCACGTTTTTGTAAAATGATTTTAGAAAAATCGAATAGCTTCAAAAGAATTTCTAATAAATTGGTTTTTAGTGCAATTTGTTGTGAACTATAGTGGTCTAAACTTAAAAACAACACCAAGAAAACATACGTGTGACAAACTATCATTTCAAACATTATAATTTGTGTAAATAACTAAATAATTAATGATATGAGTTGTGTTTTATTCAACTGAATGCATGAAGTGTTCTATTAAAAAACCGACCTTAGCTCAGTTGGTAGAGCGGAGGACTGTAGTTGAGCAGAAAAATCCTTAGGTCACTGGTTCGAATCCGGTAGGTCGGAACTTGTTTGTTCATGTTTTTTTTTATATCTGCTTTAAAGTGGATCGGTGTTATACATATTAAACTAACATCTCAATCACTATATGCTGAAGATTAATATAGGAGTTGATAGAAGTGATCTACGTTTTTACTTGAAATTAGAGTAAAAACCGACCTAGCTCGGTTGGTAGAGCGGAGGACTGTAGTCGAAGCAGAATATCCTTAAGTCCCTAGTTAAAATCAGGTTGGTCGGAATTTTATCCTTTAAAACATTTTGTATAGCTTTAACTTTAGACGTAGAACAAAACTAAGTTAAACGGGTACACACTATAATTTAGTACCATTACAACATATTCTCCTGCCATTCTCTATATTTGGATTGTTTTGATCTTCAAATGTTAGCTGTAGAAGAAACGGTAAAACAAAGAAAATATCTTAAGAATTGGAGTTATTATCTTTGGTCAAATGAGAAATCTATAGTACACTAATGAATGAATAGACTATCAAAATGTTTTTATTTAAAGGATCCTTGGATCTCCTTAAGAGGTCAACGTTCTACGAAGGATAATGAAAGTGCTTTGCCATTTCGCTGCATGAATTGGATGAAATCATTTTTAACTAACATAAACAATCATTGCATTCCTCAATATTATACACATATGTTTAATATATAAAAATCGAATACTAGCATAGCTTGTAAACTTTTTCGTTAAATCTCATTATCTAACCATATTGGCTCGAAATTTAGCGAACTCGAAATTAGAAACTTGTAAATTTTTTTTTTTTTTTTTTTTGGAAAGTGAGATATGGTTACTTTCTTTGTAACATAGTTAATAAATCGTATGAAACCTTACTCGGACTCGTGTAACTCTCAGTCAAAATATACGATTGTACTAGTTAAAAATATACATGTACATCTATGCTAAAATGTGATTTCAATAAAGAAAAAGTGGACGTGCCGGAGTGGTTATCGGGCATGACTAGAAATCATGTGGGCTTTGCCCGCGCAGGTTCGAATCCTGCCGTTCACGTTTTTGTTAAATGATTTTAAAAAAATCGAGTAGCTTCAAAAGAATTTCTAATAAATCGGTTTTTAGTGCAATTTGTTGTGAACTATAGTGGTCTAAACTTAAAAACAACAACAAGAAAACATACGTGTGATAAACTATCATTTCAAACATTATAATTTGTGTACATAATTAAATAATTAATGATACTAGTTGTGTTTTATTCAACTGAATGCATGAAGTGTTCGATTAAAAAACCGACGTTAGCTCAGTTGGTAGAGCGGAGGACTGTAGTTGAAGCAGAAAAATCCTTAGGTCACTGGTTCGAATCCGGTAGGTCGGAACTTGTTTGCTCATGTGTTTTTTTATATCGGCTTTAAAGTGGATCGGTGTTATACATATTAAACTAACATCTCAATCACTATATGTTGAAGAATAATATAGGAGTTGATAGAAGTGATCTACGTTTTTACTTGAAATTAGAGTACAATTTTTGGAAAAAAGGATCTATCATTTTGAACGTATAGAAGAACGGTTTCTTAAAATTTGATGGATCAAGGTTTCTTATCCTTTTCTATTTTAGCACAATTTGTTTTTTTTTTTTTTTGGAAAGTGAGATATGGTTACTTTCTTTGTAGCATAGTTAATAAATCGTATGAAACCTTACTCGGATTCATGTAATTCTCAGTCAAAATATACGATTGTACTAGTTAAAAATATACATGTACATCTATGCTAAAATGTGATTTCAATAAAGAAAATGTGGGCATGCCAGAGAGGTTATCGGGCATGACTAGAAATCATGTGGGCTTTGCCCGCGCAGGTTCGAATCCTGCCGTTCACGTTTTTGTTAAATGATTTTAGAAAAATCGAGTAGCTTCAAAAGAATTTCTAATAAATTGGTTTTTAGTTCAATTTGTTGTGAACTATAGTGGTCTAAACTTAAAAAAAACAACAAGAAAACATACGTGTGATAAACTATCATTTCAAACATTATAATTTGTGTACATAATTAAATAATTAATGATACTAGTTGTGTTTTATTCAACTGAATGCATGAAGTGTTCTATTAAAAAACCGACCTTAGCTCAGTTGGTAGAGCGGAGGACTGTAGTTGAAGCAGGAAAATCCTTAGGTCACTGGTTCGAATCCGGTAGGTCGGAACTTGTTTGCTCATGTGTTTTTTTATATCTGCTTTAAAGTGGATCGGTGTTATACATATTAAACTAACATCTCAATCACTATATGCTGAAGAATAATATAGGAGTTGATAGAAGTGATCTACGTTTTTACTTGAAATTAGAGTACAATTTTTGGAAAAAAGGATCTATCATTTTGAACGTATAGAAGAAAGGTTTCTTAAAATTTGATGGATCAAGGTTTCTTATCCTTTTCTATTTTAGCACAATTTGTTTTTTTTTTTTTTGGAAAGTGAGATATGGTTACTTTCTTTGTAGCATAGTTAATAAATCGTATGAAACCTTACTCGGATTCATGTAATTCTCAGTCAAAATATACGATTGTACTAATTAAAAATATACATGTACATCTATGCTAAAATGTGATTTCAATAAAGAAAACGTGGGCGTGCCGGAGAGGTTATCGGGCATGACTAGAAATCATGTGGGCTTTGCCCGCGCAGGTTCGAATCCTGCCGTTAACGTTTTTGTTAAATGATTTTAGAAAAATCGAGTAGCTTCAAAAGAATTTCTAATAAATTGGTTTTTAGTGCAATTTTTTGTGAACTATAGTGGTCTAAACTTAAAAACAACAACAAGAAAACATACGTGTGATAAACTATCATTTCAAACATTATAATTTGTGTACATAATTAAATAATTAATGATACTAGTTGTGTTTTATTCAACTGAATGCATGAAGTGTTCAATTAAAAAACCGACCTTAGCTCAGTTGGTAGAGCGGAGGACTGTAGTTGAAGCAGGAAAATCCTTAGGTCACTGGTTCGAATCCGGTAGGTCGGAACTTGGTTGCTCATGTGTTTTTTTATATCTGCTTTAAAGTGGATCGGTGTTATACATATTAAACTAACATCTCAATCACTATATGCTGAAGAATAATATAGGAGTTGATAGAAGTGATCTACGTTTTTACTTGAAATTAGAGTACAATTTTTGGAAAAAAGGATCTATCATTTTGAACGTATAGAAGAAAGGTTTCTTAAAATTTGATGGATCAAGGTTTCTTATCCTTTTCTATTTTAGCACAATTTGTTTTTTTTTTTTTTGGAAAGTGAGATATGGTTACTTTCTTTGTAGCATAGTTAATAAATCGTATGAAACCTTACTCGGATTCATGTAATTCTCAGTCAAAATATACGATTGTACTAGTTAAAAATATACATGTACATCTATGCTAAAATGTGATTTCAATAAAGAAAACGTGGGCGTGCCGGAGAGGTTATCGGGCATGACTAGAAATCATGTGGGCTTTGCCCGCGCAGGTTCGAATCCTGCCGTTCACGTTTTTGTTAAATGATTTTAGAAAAATCGAGTAGCTTCAAAAGAATTTCTAATAAATTGGTTTTTAGTGCAATTTGTTGTGAACTATAGTTGTCTAAACTTAAAAACAACAACAAGAAAACATACGTGTGATAAACTATCATTTCAAACATTATAATTTGTGTACATAATTAAATAATTAATGATATGAGTTGTTTTTTATTCAACTGAATGCATGAAGTGTTCTATTAAAAAACCTACCTTAGCACAATTGGTAGAGCGCGGAGGACTGTAGTTCAAGCAGAAAAATCCTTAGCTCACTGGTTCGAATCCGGTAGGTCGGAACTTGGTTGCTCATGCTTTTTTTTATTATATCTTGTTTAAAGTGGATCGGTGTTATACATATTAAACTAACATCTCAATCACTATATGCTGAAGATTAATATAGGAGTTGATAGAAGTGATCTACGTTTTTACTTGAAATTAGAGTACAATTTTTGGAAAAAAAAGATCTATCATTTTGAACGTATAGAAGAAAGGTTTCTTAAAATTTGATGGATCAAGGTTTCTTATCCTTTTCTATTTTAGCAAAATTTTTTTTTTTTTTTTTTTTTAAAAGTGAGATATGGTTACTTTCTTTGTAACATAGTTAATAAATCGTATGAAACCTTACTCGGACTCGTGTAATTCTCAGTCAAAATATACGATTGTACTAGTTAAAAATATACATGTACATCTATGCTAAAATGTGATTTCAGTAAAGAAAAAGTGGACGTGCCGGAGTGGTTATCGGGCATTGTAACGTCCGCGAGCCAAATGTGTATTTTTGGTTCGGATGTCGATTGACCAGCTCGTTTTCAATCAACTGGGTCGTTTTTATTGGGAAAAATTCTTCGTGTTAAAGGAAAAATAGTCGGATCTCGGGAAGGTTTTTAGCCATTGTAACGCCCGTGATCCAAAAATAGGATTTTTGGTAGGGTGTCGATCGACGCAGCAGGTGTGTGTCGATCGACACGGGTGTTTGTTCGCGTGTTGGAATCGACCAGAGAGGTCCGTGTCGATCGACACAGTTTGAGTGTCGATCGACACGGTTTCGAAGTGAGAATTGGGAGTTGGTTTTGGTTCGGTTTGGTCGCGGTTTGGTTTTAGGGGTTTTAGGGCTTCGTATATAAGAGAAGGAACACGTTGTCCTTAGGCTTTTTAGCCACTTTTCCGTCAGAGAGAGTTGAGAGAGAGCTAGGGTTTTCTTGAGGGCTTTTGAGGGTGTTTATGGCGAGTTCTGGTGTGTGCGAACGGCGGTGAAGATCAAGTCGGTTTGGATCGAGACTTTGGGGGTAGGTTCTCTGATCTTTGCTCTTGATTTGAGAAGAAACCGCTTGTCTTTTGGTCGAGTAGTCGCTGAGTTATGGCCTTTGGAACTTGGGTAGTTCGTGCAGTTTTCTGCAGTTTTTGTTCGGAGTAGCAGTTTTCGGAGACGTTTTCCCGACATTTGGCTTGGAGTTAGGAGTCTCACGATACACCGTTGGAAAGATCTCGGTGTCTAGTTTCCAGATCAGGTCTCAGTTTTTGTTTTGGTGAAGCGAGCCGTGAGATATTATCCTTTGTTCACGTCGGATTCCCTTGTTCAAACCGTTGTCAATGTGAGTGCGTGACCATAGATTTATCAGGTGTAGGTTGAATAGGAGGCGATTGATTGCTGTTATGTTGTATGTATGGGGTGTGCTATGGGTTGATATGTTGCAGGTGATCGGTTGGGGTCGATTGGATCGGAGCCATGAGAGGATAGGCTCGATCCTTCGATCAGCAGGTGCCGTGTCGATCGACACACGTGGGTTGTGTCGATCGACGCAGCAGACAGTCGTGTGTCGATCGATGCCTAGAGGATGTGTCGATCGACACAGAGGCTGCTGGCCTGTTTGTTGTTCTGTTTGCTTGTTTTGTGTGTGCCGCTTGTTTCACCCTGGTATTGTATTCTTTTTATGCCTGATCATATAATCTGTAGATGGGATGACCGTCTCGCTGAGTATTTGTGATAATACTCACGCAACTCTTTTTGCCATGTGTTGCAGGTAAAGAGAAAGTGTGATCGTGGGATCGGGCAAGGAAGAGGAGATGATCTAGTGTCTCGATTGAGTGAAGTAGGTTGTTAGCACCGCTAGGATGTTAGTGATTCTGGTGTGGAGAGTGAACTGGTTTAGATATTGAATTGTGTCATGGATTTGATATTGGTTTTTTTTTATTATTGTCATGGATGGAATTATTGAATGGTTTACTGGGTTATTTGTCTTGTTTTCCGCTGTTTGATTAATTGGTGATTGGGTTATTGAGAGTTAGCATTTATGGGAATGTTAATTCGAATCAAATGTTAAAAAAAAAAAAAAAAAACGGGTCGGGTTGTTTCAGCCATTGTGGGTAACGGAGGAATAAAATATTTGGGTGTGGTGGAGTGATTAATTAATTAAGCATGGGTGTTGAGAATTAAACAAATGAGCATGGGCTCTTTGATTAAAGAATGAGTGGCATGGGCAAGTGTTTTTTTTTTGTGTTTGGGAAATGTTAAAGAAGAAACATGTTCCCCCATGCTCATCACACCCATGCTTGGATGTCTTGGGGCTTTGCCTATAAATATCACTCCCTCCCTTTTGTTCTCAGCCACTCTTCTTCCATACCAAAACGCTGCCCAATTTTTAGTAGAACCGAGAGTTAGTGAGAAAGAGAGGAGGAAGAAGAGTAACAACCGAGTGAAGAAGGGACGAACGGCTAGGGAGAACGGATCGGTTTGGTCTCAAGTTTTGAGGGTAAGTTCTCCACTCTTTTAGCTTCATATAGGAGAAAACCGCTTGTCTTTTGGTTGAGTATTCTAGGAGTTATGGTCGTTTTACTGAGAGATGTTTCTGCAGCATCTCTTCTGCGATCAGTCCACTTCCAAGGACGATTCCTGTCGTTCTGTAAGGACCCCAGAGGCGAGCAAGATTTCATTGGAAAGCTCTGAGTCTTATCTTTCCACAGACACCGATTTCGGTTTATTCAGAGGTGACCTCCGTTCTCTGTGTGTTTTTGAAGTTAGTGTGGCGTTTTTGAAATATTTGTTCTCAGTTCTGTTAATCGAGATTGCGAGCTAATTTTCCCGTCGAACTGCTTAGAGTTAGGTTACGGTCTATACACCTCTGTAAAGCTCTCGATGTCTAGTTTCTAGAACAGGTTTTATACCTTGATTTGGTTAAGAATTTGCTGAGTTATGGTCCTTTGAACTTGGGTAGTCCGTGCAGTTTTTCTGCAATTTCCTCCGGTTTCGTCCGGAGTTGCTGTTTTCGGGGACGATTTCCCGGCGAACCGTTTGGAGTTAGGAGTCTTGCAATACGGCGTTGGAAAGCTGTTGGTGTCTAGTCTCCAGAACCGTTTTTCGTTCGCGATTTGGTCCAGTGAGTCGGAAGTTATTCCAGTCGCAAAACAGGTGAGTGCGTGACCATGGTTTTTGCGTGTCTGTGGGTGTCATAATGCGTTTGATTGCGAATTGAAATGATTGTTGATCGATTATTGCTTGTTGGGGTGTTATGAGTGTTTATATCAAATTTAAGTATCATGGATTGTGGTTGATTTTGTGTTGACTTTTCGTTGATTTTTTGGGGTTGACTTTTCGGGTTGACTTTTGTGTTGACTTCTTGATTGATTGATCGTTGGGTATTATGGTATCCCTTATGCCCGTGCATCTAGCCAAGTAGATGGGATGACCGCTCCACTAAGTATTTATGATAATACTCACGCATCTCTTATAACCATGTGATGCAGGTAAAGACAAAGTGTGATCGTGGAATCCGGCTATGAAGAGGAGATGATCTAGGGTCTCGTCATTGTGTGTTTATTTACTTCCTATTTTTGTTCTGACGCTGTTTGTTGTTTGTGTTCAACCGCTGTCCTTCTTTTCTGTTACATTGTTGTGCTGAATTGTTTTGGAGAATTAGTATTCATGGGAATACTAATTCTCGTTTATCGTATTAAAAAAAAAAAAAAAAAAAAAAGATTGGGTTGTTTCATTTTGGTATCAGAGCCCTAGCGGTTCTAGGGCGCGTATGGACCCTAACGGTTCTAGGGCGAGGAGCCTGGTGCTTAGGGTAGATGCATTTAATTAATTATGTGAATTAATTGATTATTTGCTGAGTGAGTTTGGAGTCCTATATCATCTTCTTCGAGCCTTTGATGTGATTCCACGGTATGTGTATTTCGTGTTAATTCTCGCTTTTCTAGTGTTCTTAGCATATTCTGTGGGAAGTGCAGTGAGAGATTGCGAGAGGTTCCGGAGGACGAGGTCGTGGACGAGGCCGTGGACGCGGACGCGGACGGGTTCCGGTGTGTGAGTCTGCCGCGGGTTTGACACAGGGTGCTGCTCAGGAGTAGGCAGCGGATTCACCGGCGCGTCAGGAGGGTCCAGTAGGTGGTGGTGCAGTGGGCCCATAGGCGGGTGCTTGATGATAGTCCTTTTTCGGGTTTATATAAGATTAAAACCTAGGGTATCACTAATCAATGTAGAATAGTGAGGTTCGTTCAAAGGGACCAGCAATACACTCTAATCTTTTGAGATACGATTTCAGCTAAGCGATCAAGTGGTTTTAAGTTGTCACGATTAGAAAGCAAATATGTAAATACGGTGTAAGCAATGATAATGAAAGAGTTAGGTCAAGGGATATCTCAGGGATTAAGACATCAAAACCAAGCATTTATTCAGGTTATCAAGTTATGAACCAATCTAGAACTCAACCATAGATTCAAGAAGACCCATTGTCGTGGCATCAACTACTTCAACAAACAATCTAACACGCTAAACTGTCGTTTGAGGTTACAAAGAATGAAGAGCATTAAGCGATTTGGGTTGATTTGTTCACGAGTTGCTTTAACTTCAACTTTCGTTGGCTAAAGACAACTCGCCCACCTAAATCAATTCCAGCAATCTACAACACTGTCGTGAGTAGATTCAACCTAAAATCAGAGGCTAAGTGATCAAGTTAACCTAGGCAATACGATCGATTATAGGTGGAGATATCGAATGATGTTCAAAACCTATCTATGCTTAGTTATGATTCTCTAATCCCATCGAAAACCCTCAACCTAACAAGGGGACTACTCGCACATATTTAAGAAACTAACAGCAGCAAGAGATAAAAGAAACATCATTAAATCAATGTAAAGAGATTAGGGTTTTAGGAAAACTCCAACAAAACGTGAAAGACAATCTCTAAAACAATGGTTCGAATCTCTTCCTCTCTCTCTCGTTGTGAATCTCTATGGTGTTGTTGCTGCTGCTGCGTGATTGTGGCTGTGGCGTGTTTTTTTCTCAAAAGATCCAGGGAAAATCCTCTTTTAAAGGCCCATGACGGCTGGCCCAAAATTAGGGTTGCAAAATTATGGTTTTGCAAAAGGCCCATTAATGATTCTGCTGGGAGCAGGTGCTCCCTCTCTCGTACTCGGTGCTCCCTTTCTCGTACTAGGTGCTCCCTTTCTTAAGAATGTCCAAAAAGGGTCCAACTTCATTCTTTTCTAGCCAATTCCGATTGCAAGTTCCAGTCATTACTTCCAGCCACTTTTTGTACCTAGAATGACTCGATAGAGAGTGAAAGACTCGATAAAAGCCTATAAAACAAGGGTTAGAATGCGCCAAAAATGCATTATATCAATTCCCCCAGACTTAGATCTTTGTTTGTCCTCAAACAAATTCAAGACCAAGTGAAGGAGAAAAGTTTGAAAACGGAGGAACTCAGCTTCTCTTTTGGAACGTTTAATGACCATTAATTTTTGTAATCCACATACTGCAAGGACAAATTCCAATCGAACCACCATGTACTTCTCCGCAAGCTTTTTCAGCCTCCCAAATTCATCCCAAGATTTCGCAACACTTTCCACAACTCATCATCGCTAGCCTCATTGATAATTTCAGTGCCAAGAACCTTCTAGATTCATTCGCGTACAATACCATGACAGATCCCCAATACAACCTTTTGGTACTATTTCTCTTCCCCATACTTGTTTTGGTCTCATAACGGGACTCACTACTGTTGTTCCTTGTGAGGAGACAGGGTCGTGAGAATTTTTTTCGTTACGGTTTTAGAATAGCATTCACTACTGTTGTTCCTTGTGAGGAGACAGGGTCGTGAAGACTCACTACTGTTGTTCCTTGTGAGGAGACAGGGTCGTGAGAATCTTTGCATTATTCTTAATTTTATTCAATCTTGGAACAGGGGAGAGGAATACCAATACTTTTCACACGGGTTGCATCTATCAGGTACGAACGAGGAATCAAGCTCTATAGACACCAATCATTCCAATGAAGGTGCAATTAGCTCAAGCTTAGTGGACCTTGCTGGAAATATGAGACGTCTCTAGTTAACTAATCAGCCTTTGGATTTTCTATTAGTCGGATCTGAATTCAATCTGCAATAATGGTCACTCAGATAAATAGTCAATAAATAAAGAGAAAAATTACATCATAGTTTCCTAACCATAATACTCTTGACTCAATAAAACGACGTGGACTGACTCAATTGGACATAATAAGAAAAAGAAAACAACCAAAATAAACGATATTAGTAGCAACTCCCCCCAGACTTACTTCACACCGTCTCGGTGTGAGAATAAGAAAAGAGAGAATGAAAAGAAATAAAATTAGAAGAAAAAGCATAAAATAAAATTGTTTGTGATGAATACACATTGGACTAACCTCTTGGTGGGCCTAAATCCGAATTTCGAAATTTTACCCTGGAGAGCAGGTGCTCTGTATGTTGGAGCAGGTGCTCTGAATTGGGAGCAGGTGCTCTCTGGAAATTGGATCGATCGATCACAGAACTTACGTCGGTCGATCTGAAATTCAAATCGATCGATCTGAAATTCAAATCGATCGATCTGTTCAGATATCGATCGATCTCAATGTTGGAGCAGGTGCTCTGAATTGGGAGCAGGTGCTCTCTGGAAATCGGATTGATCGATCACAGAACTTATGTCAGTCGATCTGGGCAGGCGATCGATCGATCCTAAGTAGAGATCGATCGATCCGAAGGCAAGCTCTAAGTTTTTTTTTTTTTTTTTTTTTTTGAAAAACCTGAAAACTCAAAACTGAAATCAAAGTTAGTAATAAAAGAAATCATATTTGAAAAAGTTAGAAAACGTACCGGTGGGTTGCCTCCCACCAAGCGCTTGGTTTAAGTCACTAGCTTGACTTTGGTGCCATGTATCAACCAGGTTGGACGTGAGAGCTTGCTCCAAAACAAGCTCCACAATCAGACATTCTCATGTTCAGACCCTTACTCAGCATTCCATTCACAACACCAATACCCTTCTCTTTCAACTCTAATGGAAGAATAACTCTAACTCTGGAGAAAGGTTTAGGAGTACCTTTGCACTTCAACTTGTATTCGACCAAGTTTCCATCACATCCTTGAGGGATCAAAGTCATTTTAGGATCACCCTTGATCCTTTTGCACTGTCCTTTTCCCTGCACCTTCGCCTTCTCCCTAAGTTTCTTGGTTATATGAGGATGATTTCCATCTAAAACTTCATTGATCTTACTCTTATCACCAAGCTCTTTCACAATATCAACTGACAACTCCTCTCTATCTACTGCTGAGATGCAAGAGGTGTGTGTGGTGGTTCTTTTGGGAATGGCTTTGTAGAAAACCTTTTTGTTGACCTTGGAAAAGGAGACTCGCTTATTAGGCATATCAATGATTGCACCTACTGTAGCCATGAATGGTCTCCCAAGAAGCAAAGACTTATCATAACCTTCTCTCATCTCCACAACCTGAAAATCAGTTTGAACTAGGCAATCCCCTATTTGGACAGGTAAATCGTGAATGTTGCCATACGATGTTGTTGTGGAGGAGTTTGCAAATCTAAGAGTCATATGACTAGGTTTTACCTCAGCAATTTTCAACTTCTCTGCAATAGCCTTTGACATAAGATTCACACTAGACCCAGAATCACAAAGAGGTTCTTCAAATTCAACTCTTTCAATGGAGCATGGAACAAAGAATTTTCCAGGGTCTTCAACCTTAGGCAACACTCTCAATGGTGGTGGTGTACTCCTTGCTTCTGCAAAGATTGCCTTAATCTCTTCTTGAGTCTCTCTACAGTTCCAAAAGAAATCATGTATGGGACGATTTTCCAAGGCCTCTTCAAAGGAGATTTCTTTAGGAATCCTTCTCACCATCTTCTTGAAACTATCTAGTTTCTCTGCACTGATGGGATCCCTCTGATCTCAGGGTGGAACTGGGTAAGGAACCTTAGGAGTGTAAACCCTCACTGGAGGATTTTCTGCAGGTTTGGTTGGAGCACGCCGTTGGAGCAGGTGCTCCGACGAAGAGTTAGGGTCCCCTCTTGTTTTTTCTACGGTTGCAGAATTCAGTATCCTCCCACTTCTCATCTCAACTGCATCGACATATCCATTCCTAGGATTCACCTCTGCTTTCCCAGGAGGAATTCCTGATGCCTCAACAGTTTGAGCAACCTGAATTTCAAGCTTCTTCACATGAGTGCAAACAGCTTCAAACCTACTATTGAGATCATTGTACATGCTGTCCACCTTGACATTGATCTCATTAGCAGATTTCTGATGGCTGAGTAAAACCAATTGCATAAGGGACTTCAGCTCGTCTTGAGAGTTAGACGCATGAGCTTGAAATCTCTGATTCTGTACATACTCTCCACCCACATAGTTCACCTCAGCATGCTGCTCATCTCTTTTGTTCTCACAAAGCTGGACACTTCTCTGATTTCTCTTCAACAACAGGTTCACTTTCGCTGTCAGCTCATCAATCTTCTTTGACTCAACACTCCTGACATATATAGGCTCATCATACTCATGGCAGCGATTCCTGGAACTTGCAGCCAAATTCTCTATCAATTGATATGCTTCTTCCGCGGTCCTGGTCATAAAATTCCCATTGCTAGCAGAATTGAGCGTATTCCTGTAATTCCAATTGACTCCATCATAGAAAATACTAAGCAGATTCTCATCGGTGAAACAATGATGTGGGCATTCCCTCTTGTACTCTTTGAACCGTTCCCATGCCTCACAAAATGACTCTCCTGGATGTTGCTGGAAAGAGGAGATCTTGTTCCTTAGACTCGCGGTTTTGGACTTGGTGTAGAAGTGGTCCAAAAACGTGGCTCTACATTGTGTCCAGGTCGTGATGGATCCAGCAGGTAGAGACTTAAGCCAACGAGAAGCTTTGTCCGCGAGTGAAAACGGAAACAACTTGCATTTCACGAAATCCGGGTTCATCCCATTAGAGCTTGTCGTGGAGCAAATCTCCTCGAAATTCTCTATATGGTCCATCGGAATTTCAGCAGGCAATCCGTGGAACAAGTGCTGCTTAACCAGCGATATCATCTGTGGTTTGATCTCATAATCATTCCTTTCAACAGCGGGGGGAACTATCGCAGCTCGGTTTCGGTAATAGGCATGGGGATTGTCCATATCCCCAATGGCACGATGCTGATGTGGTCTTTGCTGCTGTTGCAACTGGTGCATTTGTTGTTCTAGCCTTCGAATAGCAGCAGCTACATGACCATCTACAGCTCGGTTGTCGGTTTCGTCGCCCATGTTGGCTGGATTCAACTTCTTTTTTCGTTTTTTTTTTTTTTTTTTTTTTTTTTTTGCTCGTTCTACCCTTGCTAACTCTTGATTGTTGAGTGTGAGAAGGTTTTGAGAACCTTGGTTACACCTGAAATACACACAAGAGAAGAAAAGAAGAACAAGTTAGTAAATCTTAGACTAAAAACGTATAATAAAATTAGAGGTATCGAGTTGGTCCCCGTCGCAACGGCGCCAATTTGATGATAGTCCTTTTTCGGGTTTATATAAGATTAAAACCTAGGGTATCACTAATCAATGTAGAATAGTGAGGTTCGTTCAAAGGGACCAGCAATACACTCTAATCTTTTGAGATACGATTTCAGCTAAGCGATAAAGTGGTTTTAAGTTGTCACGATTAGAAAGCAAATATGTAAATACGGTGTAAGCAATCATAATGAAAGAGTTAGGTCAAGGGATATCTCAGGGATTATGACATCAAAACCAAGCAATTATTCAGGTTATCAAGTTATGAACCAATCTAGAACTCAACCATAGATTCAAGAAGACCCACTGTCGTGGCATCAACTACTTCAACAAACAATCTAACACGCTAAACTGTCGTTTGAGGTTACAAAGAATGAAGAGCATTAAGCGATTTGGGTTGATTTGTTCACGAGTTGCTTTAACTTCAACTTTCGTTGGCTAAAGACAACTCGCCCACCTAAATCAATTCCAGCAATCTACAACACTGTCGTGAGTAGATTCAACCTAAAATCAGAGGCTAAGTGATCAAGTTAACCTAGGCAATACGATCGATTATAGGTGGAGATATCGAATGATGTTCAAAACCTATCTATGCTTAGTTATGATTCTCTAATCCCATCGAAAACCCTCAACCTAACAAGGGGACTACTCGCACATATTTAAGAAACCAACAGCAGCAAGAGATAAAAGAAACATCATTAAATCAATGTAAAGAGATTAGGGTTTTAGGAAAACTCCAACAAAACGTGAAAGACAATCTCTAAAACAATGGTTCGAATCTCTCCCTCTCTCTCGTTGTGAATCTCTACGGTGTTGTTGCTGCTGCTGCGTGATTGTGGCTGTGGCGTGTTTTTTTTTTCTCAAAAGATCCGGGGAAAATCTTCTTTTAAAGGCCCATGACGGCAGACCCAAAATTAGGGTTGCAAAATTAGGGTTTTGCAAAAGGCCCATTAATGATTCTGCTGGGAGCAGGTGCTCCCTCTCTCGTACTCGGTGCTCCCTCTCTCGTACTCGGTGCTCCCTTTCTCGTACTAGGTGCTCCCTTTCTTCAGAATGTCCAAAAAGGGTCCAACTTCATTCTTTTCTAGCCAATTCCGATTGCAAGTTCCAGTCATTACTTCCAGCCACTTTTTGTACCTAGAATGACTCGATAGAGAGTGAAAAACTCGATAAAAGCCTATAAAACAAGGGTTAGAATGCGCCAAAAATGCATTATATCAATGCTGCTGCAGGTGGGGTCCGGGAGCAGGATGTCCTTATGGTGCGATTGCTACAACAGATCTTGGAGCATCTACCGGGCGTGGCGCCGGCCCAGGGTCAGGCTCTGGTGGCGCCAGGTGTTGCGGGGGTTCAGTCGGGTGTAGCGGCAGGGGTTGTGGTTCCTTCCTACCTGGAGATGTTGGGGCAGATAGGGCGGATTACTACAGCATTCTTCTCCGGGGGTACTAAGCCTGAGGAGGCGAGTGAGTGGATGAGTAGACTGGAGCGTAATTTCCAGTCCTTGAGGTGTCCGGAGGAGTACTGGGTGGACTTGGCTGTGCATCATCTTGTGAGTGACGCGCATCTCTGGTGGAGAGGAGTCATCGCTAGGAGACCTCGGGCGGGCATTACGTGGGCGGATTTCATGGCGGAATTCAACGCCAAGTTCTTTCCGCCGGAGGCAGTGGATCCGTTGGAGGAGAGGTTCTTGGCTTTGGTTCAGGGTGGCCGTTCTGTCAGGGGGTTCGATGAGGAGTTCAGCAGACTTCTGGTGTATGCTGGTAGAGAGTGGGAGAGCGAGAGAGACCAGGTGAAGAGGTTCTTTCGAGGACTTCGACCAGAGTTGAGGACCCAGTGTCGAGCAGGTACGTACGCCACGAGGGTGGAGTTGGTTGAGTTGGCAGCTGGGATTGAGGACGACATGAGGGAGCTGTCCGTGGTGGTCAGTGCACCGGTGCAGCCGCCAAGGAGGCCTCAGCAGCAGGCAGGTTCGAGTGTAGGCAGTAAACCTACGCAGGGACAGAAGAGGAAGCTTGAGCACTCTGCGGGTTCGGGTCAGAGAGAACGGGGTGGTCCGGGCTGCTTCAGGTGCGGAAGCCTGGATCACAAGGTTGCGAGTTGTCCGAAGAAGGGTGAGGCGCAGAGTAGTCAGGGTGGTCAGGGATGCTATGGTCGTGGGAGCATGGAGCGCAGGGTGGTGAGCTGTCCGAAGAGGGTAGAGTCTCGGGCGAGGTAGGTGTGTTTCTATTGCAGGGAGCCGGGGCATATTAAGCCCCAGTGCCCTAAGCTGCAGCAGGGGATAGTGGCGGTGGTGCAGCCGTCACAGCAGGGAGCAGCAGTGGTGCAGCCGTTGCAGCAGATTGCAGCACCGCGGGTGTACACTTCGGTGGAGACAGGGGGCCCTAGCGCCAGGCCGATCACAGGTACATATTTGATCTTAACTTGGTGATTTTTGGTGATGTGGATGGTTTGTTTTAGAAATAGTGTGTCTGTGATAAGACTTTAGGGCTCTTGACACATGAATTGTGTAGGGACCTTATTTGTAGGCGGGTGTAAGTCCCATGTCCTGTTCGATTCTGGAGCAACCGTTAGCTTCATTACGCCGGAGTGTGCGGAGAGCAGCGAGAGTGACTTTGGGGAGAAGCCGGGGGTAGTGAGAGTGGCTGGAGGGAAGTCGTTGGCTACGTTCGGTCGGGCTCGTGGTGTGGATATTCTGGTGGCCGGAGAGTTGATGCCAGCAGATTTGATCATCAGTCCGGTGGAGCTGTATGATGTGATTTTGGGGATGGATTGGCTGGATCGGCACAAGGTTCTTCTAGATTGTCACCGGGGACGAGTAGTGTTTGAGCGAGAGGCAGGGAGGTTGGTTTACCAGGGTGTGAGACCGACTTCTAGGAGTCTCGTGATTTCAGCTATTCAGGCGGAGCAGCTGTTAGAGAAGGGTTGCGAGGCATATCTAGTGACGATTATGACGCCGGAGACTGTTGGGGAAGCTGCTGTTGAGGATATTCGAGTCGTTCGGGATTTCCAGGATGTATTCCAGTCGTTGCAGGGATTACCACCATCTCGGTCTGATCCTTTCACGATTGAGTTAGAACCCGGAACGACTCCGATATCCAAGACACCTTACAGGTTGGCTGCAGCGGAGATGGCAGAGTTGAAGAAGCAGTTGGAGGATTTGTTGGAGAAGGGTTTTATTCGTCTTAGTACTTCACCGTGCGGAGCACCGGTGTTGTTTGTGAAGAAGAAGGATGGGAGTTTCCGGTTGTGCATTGATTACCGGGGACTTAACCGAGTCACTGTGAAGAACAGGTATCCTTTACCGCGGATTGATGAGTTGTTGGATCAGTTGCGTGGGGCTACTTGGTTCTCCAAGATTGATTTGGCTTCGGGTTACCATCAGATTCCGATTGACGAGGAGGACATTCGGAAGACTGCTTTCAGGACGAGATATGGGCATTTTGAGTTTGTGGTGATGCCTTTTGGGTTGACGAATGCACCAGCAGCGTTTATGAGGTTAATGAACGGGGTTTTCCAGCGGCATCTTGACGAGTTTGTGATCATCTTTATTGATGATATATTGGTGTATTCGAGGAGTCCTGAGGAGCACGAGGTTCATTTGCGGGTGGTCTTGGAGAAGTTGAGGGAGCAGAGGTTGTATGCTAAGTTGAGCAAGTGTAGTTTTTGGCAGCGGGAGATCGGTTTTCTCGGTCATGTGATCTCTGCAGATGGAGTTTCTGTGGATCCGGCGAAGATAGAGGCTATTCGTGAGTGGCCTAGACCGAGAAATGCCACCGAGGTCAGGAGTTTTCTTGGGTTAGCTGGGTATTACAGGAGATTCGTCAAGGGGTTTGCAAGTATGGCGCAGTCGATGACGAAGCTGACCGGGAAGGACGTTTCGTTTGAGTGGACTTCAGCTTGCGAGGAGAGCTTTGCGCGGCTGAAGGAGATATTGACGAGTACACCAGTGTTGGCGTTACCCGAGCCGAGTGAACCATACGTGGTGTATACAGATGCTTCAGGAGTTGGTTTGGGTTGTGTGTTGATGCAGCATGGAAGGGTAATTGCTTATGCGTCGAGGCAGTTGAGGAAGAACGAGTGCAACTACCCTACCCATGATTTGGAGTTAGCTGCGGTGATTTTTGCTTTGAAGATTTGGAGATCTTATCTTTATGGCGGGAAGGTTCAGGTGTTTACGGATTACAAGAGCCTAAAGTATTTCTTTACGCAACCAGAGCTGAACCTGAGACAGAGGCGTTGGATGGAGTTGGTAGCGGATTACGATCTAGAGATTGAGTACCATCCGGGTAAGGCTAATCTGGTTGCAGATGCGTTGAGTCGGAAGAGGGTTGCCTCGGCTCAGGAGCGTGATATGGAAGCTCTGGTGAGCGAGATTAGTACATTGAGGTTGTGTGTAATCTCACAGGAGCTGTTGGGGTTAGAGGCAGCTAACCAGGCAGACTTGTTGAGCAGAGTTCGAGCAGCGCAGGAGCAGGATCCGGTTTTGATTGAGGCGTCGAGGGCTGCAGGTTCAGAGTATTCGGTCTCGACGAATGGGACGATACTTGTGAAGGGGCGTGTGTGTGTGCCTAATGTTGTTGAGCTGAGACAGGAGATTCTTCGTGAGGCACATGCGAGTATGTTGTCTGTTCATCCGGGAGCGACTAAGATGTATCGGGATCTGAAGCGGTATTATCACTGGGTCGGGATGAAGAGGGATGTAGCTAACTGGGTTGCAGCGTGCAACGTGTGTCAGCTGGTGAAGGGTGAGCATCAGGTTCCGAGTGGTATGTTGCAGAGTTTACCCATGCCGGAGTGGAAGTGGGATATGATTACCATGGACTTCGTGACGGGGTTGCCAGTGTCACGGACCTATGATGCAATTTGGGTGATTGTGGATCGTCTGACCAAGTCAGCACATTTTCTTGCCATCAAAAAGACCGATGGGACGGTGGTGTTGGCTAAGAAGTATGTGCGTGAGATAGTGAGGCTGCATGGGGTGCCAGCGAGAATTGTGTCAGACAGAGATCTGAGGTTTACTTCTGAGTTTTGGAGAGCGTTTCAGAGTGAGATGAGCACTAAGGTGAATATGAGTACAACGTACCATCCGCAGACAGATGGGCAGTCGGAGAGGACGATTCAGACACTTGAGGATTTGTTGAGGATGTGTGTACTGGATTACGGTGGTCATTGGGTGGATCATCTGAACCTGGTAGAGTTTGCGTATCACAACAGTTACCAGGCGAGTATTGGGATGGCACCGTATGAGGCTCTGTATGGGAGGCCGTGTAGGACACCGTTATGTTGGACTCAAGTGGGGGAGAGGAGCATGTTCGGTGCAGATTTTGTTCAGGAGACAACGGAGAAGATCCGAGTCTTGAAGCTAAACATGGAGGAGGCACAGGATCGCCAGAAGAGCTATGCAGATAAGAGGCGGAAGGAGTTGGAGTTTGAGTTGGGAGATTTGGTGTATCTCAAGGCGGCGATGTTGAGGGGTCCTAACAGATCCATGTCGGAGAATAAGTTGAGTCCGAGGTTCATAGGTCCGTTCAAGGTGGTGGAGCGGGTTGGACCAGTGGCTTATAGGTTGGAGTTACCTCAGAGCATGAAGGCTTTTCATAAGGTCTTCCATGTGTCAATGCTGCGGAAATGCCTTCGTGAGTCTGAGGAGGTGTTGGCTAGGATTCCAGAGGATCTTCAGCCCAACATGACGTTGGAGGCGCGACCGGTGAGGATTCTTGAGAGGATAGTCAAGGTGCTGCGCCGGAAGAGGATACCGTTGGTGAGAGTTGTGTGGGATTGTGATGGTGCCGAGGAGGAGACGTGGGAACCAGAAGCGAAGATGAAGGCAAAGTTCGCGAAGTGGTTCGAGAAGCAAGCGGAGGCTTGAGTTTTGTTGTGTTTCAGACTTGTACGCGAGGGATTTATGAGTTTTATTTTCGTTTTGGGTTGTAACGATTATACATTGTCGACGATTAAATAAGATGGCGTATTCTTGTTAATCTTGGTGTCATGATGCGAGTTTTGTCGACATTTGACTAGTGGGGTCATGTAGGTCGACAAGTGATTTTTTATGCACGTTTCAGGCTATTGTCTCGGTGAGGGGGACGGTGGGTCTCGGCATATACTCAGAGATAGTGGGTCTCGGCATATACTCAGAGATAGTGGGTCTCGGCATATACCCAGAGATAGTGGGTCTCGGCATATACACGATGATAGTGGGTCCCCTGCGCACCGTAGCTCAAAGGGTGACGATCCTGCGAGTAGATACGGTAGACTGTATATGAGTATGAGTATGCGTATGAGTATGAGTATGAGTATGAGTTATGAGCAGTAGTGCCTGAACGTGATCGTGATTATGAGACTAGAGGAGTTTCAAGAATTGTGGAGTAGATTGTGGAATGGCGTCTAGTTTAGGGTTTCGCTTATGATCGAGACTTCGATTCAGATGAACCTGGTAACAGATGTAGTACCCTTGGTCTAACTTTATGTCTACGGTTGGTTGTTCATGTTCTTGTTTGATTGTTGCGCAAACAAACGGACAGACCTAATCCGGGTCAAGAACGTTACATTGCGGATGCTCCGGGTGAAACTGATCAGGGTTCCGATCAGAAGTGAGCCTTAGGGTGGCAGGTTGTGTACGGTTGAGGGTGATCTCGCGTACGGAAGGACGTATTTTTGGCCAGGAAGGCAGGCTGTAGAGCGGTAGAGTTGAGTGATTCGAGGACGAATCCTTGTTAGTGGGGGAGAATTGTAACGTCCGCGAGCCAAATGTGTATTTTTGGTTCGGATGTCGATTGACCAGCTCGTTTTCAATCGACTGGGTCGTTTTTATTGGGAAAAATTCTTCGTGTTAAAGGAAAAATAGTCGGATCTCGGGATGGTTTTTAGCCATTGTGGGTAAACGGAGGAATAAAATATTTGGGTGTGGTGGAGTGATTAATTAATTAAGCATGGGTGTTGAGAATTAAACAAATGAGCATGGGCTCTTTGATTAAAGAATGAGTGGCATGGGCAAGTGTTTTTTTTTTGTGTTTGGGAAATGTTAAAGAAGAAACATGTTCCCCCATGCTCATCACACCCATGCTTGGATGTCTTGGGGCTTGGCCTATAAATATCACTCCCTCCCTTTTGTTCTCAGCCACTCTTCTTCCATACCAAAACGCTGCCCAATTTATAGTAGAACCGAGAGTTAGTGAGAAAGAGAGGAGGAAGAAGAGTAACAACCGAGTGAAGAAGGGACGAACAGCTAGGGAGAACGGATCGGTTTGGTCTCAAGTTTTGAGGGTAAGTTCTCCACTCTTTTAGCTTCATATAGGAGAAAACCGCTTGTCTTTTGGCTGAGTATTCTAGGAGTTATGGTCGTTTTACTGAGAGATGTTTCTGCAGCATCTCTTCTGCGATCAGTCCACTTCCAAGGACGATTCCCGTCGTTCTGTAAGGACCCAAGAGGCGAGCAAGATTTCATTGGAAATCTCTGAGTCTTATCTTTCCACAAACACCGATTTCGGTTTATTCAGAGGTGACCTCCGTTCTCTGTGTGTTTTTGAAGTTAGTGTGGTGTTTCTGAAATATTTGTTCTCAGTTCTGTTAATCGAGTTTGCGAGCCAATTTTCCCGTCGAACTGCTTAGAGTTAGGTTACGGTCTATACACCTCTGTAAAGCTCTCGATGTCTAGTTTCTAGAACATGTTTTATACCTTGATTTGGTTAAGAATTTGCTGAGTTATGGTCCTTTGAACTTGGGTAGTCCGTGCAGTTTTTCTGCAATTTCCTGCGGTTTCGTACGGAGTTGCTGTTTTCGGAGACAATTTCCCGGCGAACCGTTTGGAGTTAGGAGTCTTGCAATACGGCGTTGGAAAGCTGTTGGTGTCTAGTCTCTAGTGAGTCGGAAGTTATTCCAGTCGCAAAACAGGTGAGTGCGTGACCATGGTTTTTGCGTGTATGTGGGTGTCATAATGCGTTTGATTGCGAATTGAAATGATTGTTGATCGATTATTGCTTGTTGGGGTGTTATTAGTGTTTATATCAAATTTAAGTATCATGGATTGTGGTTGATTTTGTGTTGACTTTTCGTTGACTTTTTGGGGTTGACTTTTCGGGTTGACTTTTGTGTTGACTTCTCGATTGATTGATCGTTGGGTATTATGGTATCCCTTATGCCCGTGCATCTAGCCAAGTAGATGGGATGACCGCTCCACTGAGTATTTATGAGAATACTCACGCATCTCTTATAACCATGTGATGCAGGTAAAGACAAAGTGTGATCGTGGAATCCGGCTATGTAGAGGAGATGATCTAGGGTCTCGTCATTGTGTGTTTATTTACTTCCTATTTTTGTTCTGACGCTGTTTGTTGTTTGTCTTAAACCGCTGTCTTTTTTTCTGTTACATTGTTGTGCTGAATTGTTTTGGAGAATTAGTATTTATGGGAATACTAATTCTCGTTTATCGTATTAAAAAAAAAAAAAAAATTGGGTTGTTTCAGGCATGACTAGAAATCATGTGGGCTTTGCCCGCGAAGGTTCGAATCCTGCCGTTCACGTTTTTGTAAAATGATTTTAGAAAAATCGAGTAGCTTCAAAAGAATTTCTAATAAATTGGTTTTTAGTGCAATTTGTTGTGAACTATAGTGGTCTAAACTTAAAAACAACACCAAGAAAACATACGTGTGACAAACTATCATTTCAAACATTATAATTTGTGTAAATAACTAAATAATTAATGATATGAGTTGTGTTTTATTCAACTGAACGCATGAAGTGTTCTATTAAAAAACCGACCTTAGCTCAGTTGGTAGAGCGGAGGACTGTAGTTGAGCAGAAAAATCCTTAGGTCACTGGTTCGAATCCGGTAGGTCGGAACTTGTTTGCTCATGTTTTTTTTTATATCTGCTTTAAAGTGGATCGGTGTTATACATATTAAACTAACATCTCAATCACTATATGCTGAAGATTAATATAGGAGTTGATAGAAGTGATCTACGTTTTTACTTGAAATTAGAGTAAAAACCGACCTAGCTCGGTTGGTAGAGCGGAGGACTGTAGTCGAAGCAGAATATCCTTAAGTCACTAGTTAAAATCCGGTTGGTCGGAATTTTATCCTTTAACATATTTTGTATAGCTTTAACTTTAGACGTAGAACAAAACTAAGTTAAACGGGTACACACTATAATTTAGTACCATTACAACATATTCTCCTGCCATTCTCTATATTTGGATTGTTTTGATCTTCAAATGTTAGCTGTAGAAGAAACGGTAAAACAAAGAAAATATCTTAAGAATTGGAGTTATTATCTTTGGTCAAATGAGAAATCTATAGTACACTAATGAATGAATAGACTATCAAAATGATTTTATTTAAAGGATCCTTGGATCTCCTTAAGAGGTCAACGTTCTACGAAGGATAATGAAAGTGCTGTGCCATTTTGCTGCATGAATTGGATGAAATCATTTTTAACTAACATAAACAATCATTGCATTCCTCAATATTATACACATATGTTTAATATATAAAAATCGAATACTAGCATAGCTTGTAAACTTTTTCGTTAAATCTCATTATCTAACCATATTGGCTCGAAATTTAGCGAACTCGAAATTAGAAACTTGTAAAAAATTGTTTTTTTTTTTTTTTTGGAAAGTGAGTTATGGTTACTTTCTTTGTAACATAGTTAATAAATCGTATGAAACCTTACTCGGACTCGTGTAATTCTCAGTCAAAATATACGATTGTACTAGTTAAAAATATACATGTACATCTATGCTAAAATGTGATTTCAGTAAAGAAAAAGTGGCCGTGCCGGAGTGGTTATCGGGCATGACTAGAAATCATGTGGGCTTTGCCCGCGCAGGTTCGAATCCTGCAGTTCACGTTTTTGTAAAATGATTTTAGAAAAATCGAGTAGCTTCAAAAGAATTTCTAATAAATTGGTTTTTAGTGCAATTTGTTGTGAACTATAGTGGTCTAAACTTAAAAACAACACCAAGAAAACATACGTGTGACAAACTATCATTTCAAACATTATAATTTGCGTAAATAACTAAATAATTAATGATATGAGTTGTGTTTTATTCAACTGAATGCATGAAGTGTTCTATTAAAAAACCGACCTTAGCTCAGTTGGTAGAGCGGAGGACTGTAGTTGAGCAGAAAATCTTTAGGTCACTGGTTCGAATCCGGTAGGTCGGAACTTGTTTGCTCATGTTTTTTTTTATATCTGCTTTAAAGTGGATCGGTGTTATACATATTAAACTAACATCTCAATCACTATATGCTGAAGATTAATATAGGAGTTGATAGAAGTGATCTACGTTTTTACTTGAAATTAGAGTAAAAACCGACCTAGCTCGGTTGGTAGAGCGGAGGACTGTAGTCGAAGCAGAATATCCTTAAGTCACTAGTTAAAATCCGGTTGGTCGGAATTTTATCCTTTAACATATTTTGTATAGCTTTAACTTTAGACGTAGAACAAAACTAAGTTAGACGGGTACACACTATAATTTAGTACCATTACAACATATTCTCCTGCCATTCTCTATATTTGGATTGTTTTGATCTTCAAATGTTAGCTGTAGAAGAAACGGTAAAACAAAGAAAATATCTTAAAAATATACATGTACATCTATGCTAAAATGTGATTTCAATAAAGAAAAAGTGGACGTGCCGGAGTGGTTATCGGGCATGACTAGAAATCATGTGGGCTTTGCCCGCGCAGGTTCGAATCCTGCCGTTCACGTTTTTGTTAAATGATTTTAGAAAAATCGAGTAGATTCAAAAGAATTTCTAATAAATTGGTTTTTAGTGCAATTTGTTGTGAACTATAGTTGTCTAAACTTTAAAACAACAACAAGAAAACACACGTGTGATAAACTGAAACACAGGTTTTTAGATAATTGAGATGCATGAAGTGTTCTATTAATGATACGTTTTTAAATAATTAATGATACGAGTTGTGTTTTATTCAACTGAATGCATGAAGTGTTCTATTAAAAAACCGACCTTAGCTCAGTTGGTAGAGCGGAGGACTGTAGTTGAAGCAGAAAAATCCTTAGGTCACTGGTTCGAATCCGGTAGGTCGGAACTTGTTTGCTCATGATTTTTTTTATATCCGCTTGAAAGTGGATGGGTGTTATACATATTAAACTAACATCTCAATCACTATATGCTGAAGATTAATATAGGAGTTGATAGAAGTGATCTACGTTTTTACTTAAAATTAGAGTACAATTTTGGAAAAAAAGGATCTAACATTTTGAACGTATAGCAGAAAGGTGTCATAAAATTTGATGGATCAAGGTTTCTTATCCTTTTTTTTATTTTAGTGCAATTTGTTTTTTTTCTGTTTTTTTGGAAAGTGAGATATGGTTACTTTCTTTGTAACGTAGTTAATAAATCGTATGAAACCTTACTCGGATTCGTGTAATTCTCAGTCAAAATATACGATTGTACTAGTTAAAAATATACATGTACATCTATGCTAAAATGTGATTTCAATAAAGAAAAAGTGGACGTGCCGGAGTGGTTATCGGGCATGACTAGAAATCATGTGGGCTTTACCCGCGCAGGTTTGAATCCTGTCGTTCATGTTTTTGTTAAATGATTTTAGAAAAATGGAGTAGCTTCAAAAGGATTTCCAATAAATTGGTTTTTAGTGCAATTTGTTGTGAACTATAGTTGTCTAAACTTAAAAACAACAACAAGAAAACATACGTGTGATAAACTATCATTTCAAACATTATAATTTGTGTACATAATTAAATAATTAATGATATGAGTTGTGTTTTATTCAACTGAATGCATGAAGTGTTCTATTAAAAAACCGACCTTAGCTCAGTTGGTAGAGCGGAGGACTGTAGTTGAAGCAGAAAAATCCTTAGGTCACTGGTTCGAATCCGGTAGGTCGGAACTTGTTTGCTCATGCTTTTTTTTTATGTCCGCTTTAAAGTGGATGGGTGTTATACATATTAAACTAACATCTCAATCACTATATGCTGAAGATTAATATAGGAGTTGATAGAAGTGATCTACGTTTTTACTTAAAATTAAGGTACAATTTTGGAAAAAAAAGATCTAACATTTTGAACGTATAGCAGAAAGGTGTCTTAAAATTTGATGGATCAAGATTTCTTATCATTTTTTTATTTTAGTGCAATTTGTTTTTTTTTTTTTCTGTTTTTTTGGAAAGTGAGATATGGTTACTTTCTTTGTAACATAGTTAATAAATCGTATGAAACTTTACTCGGACTCGTGTAATTCTCAGTCAAAATATACGATTGTACTAGTTAAAAATATACATGTACATCTATGCTAAAATGTGATTTCAATAATAAAAAAGTGGACGTGCTGGAGTGGTTATCGGGCATGACTAGATATCATGTGGGCTTTGCCCGCGCAGGTTTGAATCCTGCCGTTCACGTTTTTGTTAAATGATTTTAGAAAAATGGAGTAGCTTCAAAAGAATTTCTAATAAATTGGTTTTTAGTGCAATTTGTTGTGAACTATAGTTGTCTAAACTTAAAAACAACAACAAGAAAACATACATGTGATAAACTATCATTTCAAACATATTAATTTGTGTACATAATTAAATAATTAATGATATGAGTTGTGTTTTATTCAACTGAATGCATGAAGTGTTCTATTAAAAAACCGACCTTAGCTCAGTTGGTAGAGCGGAGGACTGTAGTTGAAGCAGAAAAATCCTTAGGTCACTGGTTCGAATCCGGTAGGTCGGAACTTGTTTGCTCATGCTTTTTTTTTATATCTGCTTTAAAGTGGATCGGTGTTATACATATTAAACTAACATCTCAATCACTATATGCTGAAGATTAATATAGGAATTGATTGAAGTGATCTACGTTTTTACTTGAAATTAGAGTAAAAACCGACCTAGCTCAGTTGGTTGAGCGGAGGACTGTAGTCGAAGCAGAATATCCTTAAGTCACTAGTTAAAATCCGGTTGGTCGGAATTTTATCCTTTAAAATATTTTGTATAGCTTTAACTTTAGACGTAGAACAAAACTAAGTTAAACGGGTATACACACTATAATTTAGTACCATTACAACATAATCTCCTGCCATTCTCTATATTTGGATTGTTTTGATCTTCAAATGTTAGCTGTAGAAGAAACGGTAAAACAAAGAAAATATCTTTGGTCAAATGAGAAATCTATAGTACACTAATGAATGAATAGACTGTCAACATGTTTTTATTTAAAGGATCCTTGGATCTCCTTAAGAGCTCAACGTTCTATGAAAGATAATGAAAGTGCTTTGCCATTTTGTTGCATGAATTGGATGTAATCTTTTTTAAATAATTAATGATACGAGTTGTGTTTTATTCAACTGAATGCATGAAGTGTTCTATTAAAAAACCGACCTTAGCTCAGTTGGTAGAGCGGAGGACTGTAGTTGAAGCAGAAAAATCCTTAGGTCACTGGTTCGAATCCGGTAGGTCGGAACTTGTTTGCTCATGCTTTTTTTTATATCCGCTTTAAAGTGGATGGGTGTTATACATATTAAACTAACATCTCAATCACTATATGCTGAAGATTAATATAGGAGTTGATAGAAGTGATCTACATTTTTACTTAAAATTAGAGTACAATTTTGGAAAAAAAAAGATCAAACATTTTGAACGTATAGCAGAAAGGTGTCATAAAATATGATGGATCAAGGTTTCTTATCTTTTTTTATTTTAGTGCAATTTGTTTTTTTTTTCTGTTTTTTTGGAAAGTGAGATATGGTTACTTTCTTTGTAACATAGTTAATAAATCGTATGAAACCTTACTCGGACTCGTGTAATTCTCAGTCAAAATATACGATTGTACTAGTTAAAAATATACATGTACATCTATGCTAAAATGTGATTTCAATAAAGAAAAAGTGGACGTGCCGGAGTGGTTATCGGGCATGACTAGAAATCATGTGGGCTTTGCCCGCGCAGGTTTGAATCCTGCCGTTCACGTTTTTGTTAAATGATTTTAGAAAAATGGAGTAGCTTCAAAAGAATTTCTAATAAAGTGGTTTTTAGTGCAATTTGTTGTGAACTATAGTTGTCTAAACTTAAAAACAACAACAAGAAAACATACGTGTGATAAACTATCATTTCAAACATTATAATTTGTGTACATAATTAAATAATTAAGGATATGAGTTGTGTTTTATTCAACTGAATGCATGAAGTGTTCTATTAAAAAACCGACCTTAGCTCAGTTGGTAGAGCGGAGGACTGTAGTTGAAGCAGAAAAATCCTTAGGTCACTGGTTCGAATCCGGTAGGTCGGAACTTGTTTGCTCATGCTTTTTTTTTATATCCGCTTTAAAGTGGATGGGTGTTATACATATTAAACTAACATCTCAATCACTATATGCTGAAGATTAATATAGGAGTTGATAGAAGTGATCTACGTTTTTACTTAAAATTAGGGTACAATTTTGGAAAAAAAAGATCTAACATTTTGAACGTATAGCAGAAAGGTGTCATAAAATTTGATGGATCAAGGTTTCTTATCCTTTTTTTATTTTAGTGCAATTTGTTTTTTTTTTCTGTTTTTTTGGAAAGTGAGATATGGTTACTTTCTTTGTAACATAGTTAATAAATCGTATGAAACCTTACTCGGACTCGTGTAATTCTCAGTCAAAATATACGATTGTACTAGTTAAAAATATACATGTACATCTATGCTAAAATGTGATTTCAATAAAGGAAAAGTGGACGTGCCGGAGTGGTTATCGGGCATGACTAGAAATCATGTGGGCTTTACCCGCGCAGGTTTGAATCCTGCCGTTCACGTTTTTGTTAAATGATTTTAGAAAAATGGAGTAGCTACAAAAGAATTTCTAATAAATTGGTTTTTAGTGCAATTTGTTGTGAACTATAGTTGTCTACACATAAAAACAACAACAAGAAAACATACGTGTGATAAACTATCATTTCAAACATTATAATTTGTGTACATAATTAAATAATTAATGATATGAGTTGTGTTTTATTCAACTGAATGCATGAAGTGTTCTATTAAAAAACCGACCTTAGCTTAGAGCGGAGGACTGTAGTTGAAGCAGAAAAATCCTTAGGTCACTGGTTCGAATCCGGTAGGTCGGAGCTTGTTTGCTCATGCTTTTTTTTTATATCTGCTTTAAAGTGGATCGGTGTTATATATATTAAACTAACATCTCAATCACTATATGCTGAAGATTTATATAGGAATTGATTGAAGTGATCTACGTTTTTACTTGAAATTAGAGTAAAAACCGACCTAGCTCAGTTGGTAGAGCGGAGGACTGTAGTCGAAGTAGAATATCCTTAAGTCACTAGTTAAAATCCAGTTGGTCGGAATTTTATCCTTTAAAATATTTTGTATAGCTTTAACTTTAGACGTAGAACAAAACTAAGTTAAACGGGTATACACACTATAATTTAGTACCATTACAACATATTCTCCTGCCATTCTCTATATTTGGATTGTTTTGATCTTCAAATGTTAGCTGTAGAAGAAACGGTAAAACAAAGAAAATATCTTTGGTCAAATGAGAAATCTATAGTACACTAATGAATGAATAGACTGTCAACATGTTTTTATTTAAAGGATCCTTGGATCTCCTTAAGAGCTCAACGTTCTATGAAAGATAATGAAAGTGCTTAGCCATTTTGTTGCATGAATTGGATGTAATCGTTTTTGAATAATTAATGATACGAGTTGTGTTTTATTCACCTGAATGCATGAAGTGTTCTATTAAAAAACCGACCTTAGCTCAGTTGGTAGAGCGGAGGACTGTAGTTGAAGCAGAAAAATCCTTAGGTCACTGGTTCGAATCCGGTAGGTCGGAACTTGTTTGCTCATGCTTTTTTTTATATCCGCTTTAAAGTGGATGGGTGTTATACATATTAAACTAACATCTCAATCACTATATGCTGAAGATTAATATAGGAGTTGATAGAAGTGATCTACGTTTTTACTTAAAATTAGAGTACAATTTTGGAAAAAAAAAGATCTAACATTTTGAACGTATAGCAGAAAGGTGTCATAAAATTTGATGGATCAAGGTTTCTTATCCTTTTTTTATTTTAGTGCAATTTGTTTTTTTTTTCTGTTTTTTTGGAAAGTGAGATATGGTTACTTTCTTTGTAACATAGTTAATAAATCGTATGAAACCTTACTCGGACTCGTGTAATTCTCAGTCAAAATATACGATTGTACTAGTTAAAAATATACATGTACATCTATGCTAAAATGTGATTTCAATAAAGGAAAAGTGGACGTGCCGGAGTGGTTATCGGGCATGACTAGAAATCATGTGGGCTTTACCCGCGCAGGTTTGAATCCTGCCGTTCACGTTTTTGTTAAATGATTTTAGAAAAATGGAGTAGCTACAAAAGAATTTCTAATAAATTGGTTTTTAGTGCAATTTGTTGTGAACTATAGTTGTCTACACATAAAAACAACAACAAGAAAACATACGTGTGATAAACTATGATTTCAAACATTATAATTTGTGTACATAATTAAATAATTAATGATATGAGTTGTGTTTTATTCAACTGAATGCATGAAGTGTTCTATTAAAAAACCGACCTTAGCTTAGAGCGGAGGACTGTAGTTGAAGCAGAAAAATCCTTAGGTCACTGGTTCGAATCCGGTAGGTCGGAGCTTGTTTGCTCATGCTTTTTTTTATATCTGCTTTAAAGTGGATCGGTGTTATATATATTAAACTAACATCTCAATCACTATATGCTGAAGATTTATATAGGAATTGATTGAAGTGATCTACGTTTTTACTTGAAATTATAGTAAAAACCGACCTAGCTCAGTTGGTAGAGCGGAGGACTGTAGTCGAAGTAGAATATCCTTAAGTCACTAGTTAAAATCCGGTTGGTCGGAATTTTATCCTTTAAAATATTTTGTATAGCTTTAACTTTAGACGTAGAACAAAACTAAGTTAAACGGGTATACACACTATAATTTAGTACCATTACAACATATTCTCCTGCCATTCTCTATATTTGGATTGTTTTGATCTTCAAATGTTAGCTGTAGAAGAAACGGTAAAACAAAGAAAATATCTTTGGTCAAATGAGAAATCTATAGTACACTAATGAATGAATAGACTGTCAACATGTTTTTATTTAAAGGATCCTTGGATCTCCTTAAGAGCTCAACGTTCTATGAAAGATAATGAAAGTGCTTTGCCATTTTGTTGCATGAATTGGATGTAATCGTTTTTAAATAATTAATGATACGAGTTGTGTTTTATTCACCTGAATGCATGAAGTGTTCTATTAAAAAACCGACCTTAGCTCAGTTGGTAGAGCGGAGGACTGTAGTTGAAGCAGAAAAATCCTTAGGTCACTGGTTCGAATCCGGTAGGTCGGAACTTGTTTGCTCATGCTTTTTTTTATATCCGCTTTAAAGTGGATGGGTGTTATACATATTAAACTAACATCTCAATCACTATATGCTGAAGATTAATATAGGAGTTGATAGAAGTGATCTACGTTTTTACTTAAAATTAGAGTACAATTTTGGAAAAAAAAAGATCAAACATTTTGAACGTATAGCAGAAAGGTGTCATAAAATATGATGGATCAAGGTTTCTTATCTTTTTTTATTTTAGTGCAATTTGTTTTTTTTTTCTGTTTTTTTGGAAAGTGAGATATGGTTACTTTCTTTGTAACATAGTTAATAAATCGTATGAAACCTTACTCGGACTCGTGTAATTCTCAGTCAAAATATACGATTGTACTAGTTAAAAATATACATGTACATCTATGCTAAAATGTGATTTCAATAAAGAAAAAGTGGACGTGCCGGAGTGGTTATCGGGCATGACTAGAAATCATGTGGGCTTTGCCCGCGCAGGTTTGAATCCTGCCGTTCACGTTTTTGTTAAATGATTTTAGAAAAATGGAGTAGCTTCAAAAGAATTTCTAATAAAGTGGTTTTTAGTGCAATTTGTTGTGAACTATAGTTGTCTAAACTTAAAAACAACAACAAGAAAACATACGTGTGATAAACTATCATTTCAAACATTATAATTTGTGTACATAATTAAATAATTAAGGATATGAGTTGTGTTTTATTCAACTGAATGCATGAAGTATTCTATTAAAAAACCGACCTTAGCTCAGTTGGTAGAGCGGAGGACTGTAGTTGAAGCAGAAAAATCCTTAGGTCACTGGTTCGAATCCGGTAGGTCGGAACTTGTTTGCTCATGCTTTTTTTTTATATCCGCTTTAAAGTGGATGGGTGTTATACATATTAAACTAACATCTCAATCACTATATGCTGAAGATTAATATAGGAGTTGATAGAAGTGATCTACGTTTTTACTTAAAATTAGGGTACAATTTTGGAAAAAAAAGATCTAACATTTTGAACGTATAGCAGAAAGGTGTCATAAAATTTGATGGATCAAGGTTTCTTATCCTTTTTTTATTTTAGTGCAATTTGTTTTTTTTTTCTGTTTTTTTGGAAAGTGAGATATGGTTACTTTCTTTGTAACATAGTTAATAAATCGTATGAAACCTTACTCGGACTCGTGTAATTCTCAGTCAAAATATACGATTGTACTAGTTAAAAATATACATGTACATCTATGCTAAAATGTGATTTCAATAAAGGAAAAGTGGACGTGCCGGAGTGGTTATCGGGCATGACTAGAAATCATGTGGGCTTTACCCGCGCAGGTTTGAATCCTGCCGTTCACGTTTTTGTTAAATGATTTTAGAAAAATGGAGTAGCTACAAAAGAATTTCTAATAAATTGGTTTTTAGTGCAATTTGTTGTGAACTATAGTTGTCTACACATAAAAACAACAACAAGAAAACATACGTGTGATAAACTATCATTTCAAACATTATAATTTGTGTACATAATTAAATAATTAATGATATGAGTTGTGTTTTATTCAACTGAATGCATGAAGTGTTCTATTAAAAAACCGACCTTAGCTTAGAGCGGAGGACTGTAGTTGAAGCAGAAAAATCCTTAGGTCACTGGTTCGAATCCGGTAGGTCGGAGCTTGTTTGCTCATGCTTTTTTTTTATATCTGCTTTAAAGTGGATCGGTGTTATATATATTAAACTAACATCTCAATCACTATATGCTGAAGATTTATATAGGAATTGATTGAAGTGATCTACGTTTTTACTTGAAATTAGAGTAAAAACCGACCTAGCTCAGTTGGTAGAGCGGAGGACTGTAGTCGAAGTAGAATATCCTTAAGTCACTAGTTAAAATCCGGTTGGTCGGAATTTTATCCTTTAAAATATTTTGTATAGGTTTAACTTTAGACGTAGAACAAAACTAAGTTAAACGGGTATACACACTATAATTTAGTACCATTACAACATATTCTCCTGCCATTCTCTATATTTGGATTGTTTTGATCTTCAAATGTTAGCTGTAGAAGAAACGGTAAAACATAGAAAATATCTTAAGAATTGGAGTTATTATCTTTGGTCAAATGAGAAATCTATAGTACACTAATGAATGAATAGACTGTCAAGATGTTTTTATTTAAAGGATCCTTGGATCTCCTTAAGAGCTCAACGTTCTATGAAAGATAATGAAAGTGCTTTGCCATTTTGTTGCATGAATTGGATGTAATCGTTTTTAAATAATTAATGATACGAGTTGCGTTTTATTCACCTGAATGCATGAAGTGTTCTATTAAAAAACCGACCTTAGCTCAGTTGGTAGAGCGGAGGACTGTAGTTGAAGCAGGAAAATCCTTAGGTCACTGGTTCGAATCCGGTAGGTCGGAACTTGTTTGCTCATGCTTTTTTTTTATATCCGCTTTAAAGTGGATGGGTGTTATACATATTAAACTAACATCTCAATCACTATATGCTGAAGATTAATATAGGAGTTGATAGAAGTGATCTACGTTTTTACTTAAAATTAGAGTACAATTTTGGAAAAAAAAAGATCTAACATTTTGAACGTATAGCAGAAAGGTGTCATAAAATTTGATGGATCAAGGTTTCTTATCCTTTTTTTATTTTAGTGCAATTTGTTTTTTTTTTCTGTTTTTTTGGAAAGTGAGATATGGTTACTTTCTTTGTAACATAGTTAATAAATCGTATGAAACCTTACTCGGACTCGTGTAATTCTCAGTCAAAATATACGATTGTACTAGTTAAAAATATACATGTACATCTATGCTAAAATGTGATTTCAATAAAGGAAAAGTGGACGTGCCGGAGTGGTTATCGGGCATGACTAGAAATCATGTGGGCTTTACCCGCGCAGGTTTGAATCCTGCCGTTCACGTTTTTGTTAAATGATTTTAGAAAAATGGAGTAGCTACAAAAGAATTTCTAATAAATTGGTTTTTAGTGCAATTTGTTGTGAACTATAGTTGTCTACACATAAAAACAACAACAAGAAAACATACGTGTGATAAACTATCATTTCAAACATTATAATTTGTGTACATAATTAAATAATTAATGATATGAGTTGTGTTTTATTCAACTGAATGCATGAAGTGTTCTATTAAAAAACCGACCTTAGCTTAGAGCGGAGGACTGTAGTTGAAGCAGAAAAATCCTTAGGTCACTGGTTCGAATCCGGTAGGTCGGAGCTTGTTTGCTCATGCTTTTTTTTTATATCTGCTTTAAAGTGGATCGGTGTTATATATATTAAACTAACATCTCAATCACTATATGCTGAAGATTTATATAGGAATTGATTGAAGTGATCTACGTTTTTACTTGAAATTAGAGTAAAAACCGACCTAGCTCAGTTGGTAGAGCGGAGGATTGTAGTCGAAGTAGAATATCCTTAAGTCACTAGTTAAAATCCGGTTGGTCGGAATTTTATCCTTTAAAATATTTTGTATAGGTTTAACTTTAGACGTAGAACAAAACTAAGTTAAACGGGTATACACACTATAATTTAGTACCATTACAACATATTCTCCTGCCATTCTCTATATTTGGATTGTTTTGATCTTCAAATGTTAGCTGTAGAAGAAACGGTAAAACATAGAAAATATCTTAAGAATTGGAGTTATTATCTTTGGTCAAATGAGAAATCTATAGTACACTAATGAATGAATAGACTGTCAAGATGTTTTTATTTAAAGGATCCTTGGATCTCCTTAAGAGCTCAACGTTCTATGAAAGATAATGAAAGTGCTTTGCCATTTTGTTGCATGAATTGGATGTAATCGTTTTTAAATAATTAATGATACGAGTTGCGTTTTATTCACCTGAATGCATGAAGTGTTCTATTAAAAAACCGACCTTAGCTCAGTTGGTAGAGCGGAGGACTGTAGTTGAAGCAGGAAAATCCTTAGGTCACTGGTTCGAATCCGGTAGGTCGGAACTTGTTTGCTCATGCTTTTTTTTTATATCCGCTTTAAAGTGGATGGGTGTTATACATATTAAACTAACATCTCAATCACTATATGCTGAAGATTAATATAGGAGTTGATAGAAGTGATCTACGTTTTTACTTAAAATTAGAGTACAATTTTGGAAAAAAAAAGATCTAACATTTTGAACGTATAGCAGAAAGGTGTCATAAAATTTGATGGATCAAGGTTTCTTATCCTTTTTTTATTTTAGTGCAATTTGTCTTTTTTTCTGTTTTTTTGGAAAGTGAGATATGGTTACTTTCTTTGTAACATAGTTAATAAATCGTATGAAACCTTACTCGGACTCGTGTAATTCTCAGTCAAAATATACGATTGTACAAGTTAAAAATATACATGTACATCTATGCTAAAATGTGATTTCAATAAAGAAAAAGTGGACGTGCCGGAGTGGTTATCGGGCATGACTAGAAATCATGTGGGCTTTACCCGCGCAGGTTTGAATCCTGCCGTTCACGTTTTTGTTAAATGATTTTAGAAAAATGGAGTAGCTACAAAAGAATTTCTAATAAATTGGTTTTTAGTGCAATTTGTTGTGAACTATAGTTGTCTACACATAAAAACAACAACAAGAAAACATACGTGTGATAAACTATCATTTCAAATATTATAATTTGTGTACATAATTAAATAATTAATGATATGAGTTGTGTTTTATTCAACTGAATGCATGAAGTGTTCTATTAAAAAACCGACCTTAGCTTAGAGCGGAGGACTGTAGTTGAAGCAGAAAAATCCTTAGGTCACTGGTTCGAATCCGGTAGGTCGGAGCTTGTTTGCTCATGCTTTTTTTTTATATCTGCTTTAAAGTGGATCGGTGTTATATATATTAAACTAACATCTCAATCACTATATGCTGAAGATTTATATAGGAATTGATTGAAGTGATCTACGTTTTTACTTGAAATTAGAGTAAAAACCGACCTAGCTCAGTTGGTAGACCGGAGGACTGTAGTCGAAGTAGAATATCCTTAAGTCACTAGTTAAAATCCGGTTGGTCGGAATTTTATCCTTTAAAATATTTTGTATAGCTTTAACTTTAGACGTAGAACAAAACTAAGTTAAACGGGTATACACACTATAATTTAGTACCATTACAACATATTCTCCTGCCATTCTCTATATTTGGATTGTTTTGATCTTCAAATGTTAGCTGTAGAAGAAACGGTAAAACAAAGAAAATATCTTTGGTCAAATGAGAAATCTATAGTACACTAATGAATGAATAGACTGTCAACATGTTTTTATTTAAAGGATCCTTGGATCTCCTTAAGAGCTCAACGTTCTATGAAAGATAATGAAAGTGCTTTGCCATTTTGTTGCATGAATTGGATGTAATCGTTTTTAAATAATTAATGATACGAGTTGTGTTTTATTCACCTGAATGCATGAAGTGTTCTATTAAAAAACCGACCTTAGCTCAGTTGGTAGAGCGGAGGACTGTAGTTGAAGCAGAAAAATCCTTAGGTCACTGGTTCGAATCCGGTAGGTCGGAACTTGTTTGCTCATGCTTTTTTTTATATCCGCTTTAAAGTGGATGGGTGTTATACATATTAAACTAACATCTCAATCACTATATGCTGAAGATTAATATAGGAGTTGATAGAAGTGATCTACGTTTTTACTTAAAATTAGAGTACAATTTTGGAAAAAAAAAGATCAAACATTTTGAACGTATAGCAGAAAGGTGTCATAAAATATGATGGATCAAGGTTTCTTATCCTTTTTTTATTTTAGTGCAATTTGTTTTTTTTTTCTGTTTTTTTGGAAAGTGAGATATGGTTACTTTCTTTGTAACATAGTTCATAAATCGTATGAAACCTTACTCGGACTCGTGTAATTCTCAGTCAAAATATACGATTGTACTAATTAAAAATATACATGTACATCTATGCTAAAATGTGATTTCAATAAAGAAAAAGTGGACGTGCCGGAGTGGTTATCGGGCATGACTAGAAATCATGTGGGCTTTGCCCGCGCAGGTTTGAATCCTGCCGTTCACGTTTTTGTTAAATGATTTTAGAAAAATGGAGTAGCTTCAAAAGAATTTCTAATAAATTGGTTTTTAGTGCAATTTGTTGTGAACTATAGTTGTCTAAACTTAAAAACAACAACAAGAAAACATACGTGTGATAAACTATCATTTCAAACATTATAATTTGTGTACATAATTAAATAATTAATGATATGAGTTGTGTTTTATTCAACTGAATGCATGAAGTGTTCTATTAAAAAACCGACCTTAGCTTTGAGCGGAGGACTGTAGTTGAAGCAGAAAAATCCTTAGGTCACTGGTTCGAATCCGGTAGGTCGGAGCTTGTTTGCTCATGCTTTTTTTTTTATATCTGCTTTAAAGTGGATCGGTGTTATACATATTAAACTAACATCTCAATCACTATATGCTGAAGATTTATATAGGAATTGATTGAAGTGATCTACGTTGTTACTTGAAATTAGAGTAAAAACCGACCTAGCTCAGTTGGTAGAGCGGAGGACTGTAGTCGAAGCAGAATATCCTTAAGTCACTAGTTAAAATCCGGTTGGTCGGAATTTTATCCTTTAAAATATTTTGTATAGCTTTAACTTTAGACGTAGAACAAAACTAAGTTAAACGGATACACACACTATAATTTAGTACCATTACAACATATTCTCCTGCCATTCTCTATATTTGGATTGTTTTGATCTTCAAATGTTAGCTGTAGAAGAAACGGTAACACAAAGAAAATATCTTTGGTCAAATGAGAAATCTATAGTACACTAATGAATGAATAGACTGTCAACATGTTTTTATTTAAAGGATCCTTGGATCTCCTTAAGAGCTCAACGTTCTATGAAAGATAATGAAAGTGCTTTGCCATTTTGTTGCATGAATTGGATGTAATCGTTTTTAAATAATTAATGATACGAGTTGCGTTTTATTCACCTGAATGCATGAAGTGTTCTATTAAAAAACCGACCTTAGCTCAGTTGGTAGAGCGGAGGACTGTAGTTGAAGCAGGAAAATCCTTAGGTCACTGGTTCGAATCCGGTAGGTCGGAACTTGTTTGCTCATGCTTTTTTTTTATATCCGCTTTAAAGTGGATGGGTGTTATACATATTAAACTAACATCTCAATCACTATATGCTGAAGATTAATATAGGAGTTGATAGAAGTGATCTACGTTTTTACTTAAAATTAGAGTACAATTTTGGAAAAAAATAGATCTAACATTTTGAACGTATAGCAGAAAGGTGTCATAAAATTTGATGGATCAAGGTTTCTTATCCTTTTTTTATTTTAGTGCAATTTGTCTTTTTTTCTGTTTTTTTGGAAAGTGAGATATGGTTACTTTCTTTGTAACATAGTTAATAAATCGTATGAAACCTTACTCGGACTCGTGTAATTCTCAGTCAAAATATACGATTGTACTAGTTAAAAATATACATGTACATCTATGCTAAAATGTGATTTCAATAAAGAAAAAGTGGACGTGCCGGAGTGGTTATCGGGCATGACTAGAAATCATGTGGGCTTTACCCGCGCAGGTTTGAATCCTGCCGTTCACGTTTTTGTTAAATGATTTTAGAAAAATGGAGTAGCTTCAAAAGAATTTCTAATAAATTGGTTTTTAGTGCAATTTGTTGTGAACTATAGTTGTCTAAACTTAAAAACAACAACAAGAAAACATACATGTGATAAACTATCATTTCAAACATTATAATTTGTGTACATAATTAAATAATTAATGATATGAGTTGTGTTTTATTCAACTGAATGCATGAAGTGTTCTATTAAAAAACCGACCTTAGCTTTGAGCGGAGGACTGTAGTTGAAGCAGAAAAATCCTTAGGTCACTGGTTCGAATCCGGTAGGTCGGAGCTTGTTTGCTCATGCTTTTTTTTTATATCTGCTTTAAAGTGGATCGGTGTTATACATATTAAACTAACATCTCAATCACTATATGCTGAAGATTTATATAGGAATTGATTGAAGTGATCTACGTTGTTACTTGAAATTAGAGTAAAAACCGACCTAGCTCAGTTGGTAGAGCGGAGGACTGTAGTCGAAGCAGAATATCCTTAAGTCACTAGTTAAAATCCGGTTGGTCGGAATTTTATCCTTTAAAATATTTTGTATAGCTTTAACTTTAGACGTAGAACAAAACTAAGTTAAACGGATACACACACTATAATTTAGTACCATTACAACATATTCTCCTGCCATTCTCTATATTTGGATTGTTTTGATCTTCAAATGTTAGCTGTAGAAGAAACGGTAACACAAAGAAAATATCTTTGGTCAAATGAGAAATCTATAGTACACTAATGAATGAATAGACTGTCAAGATGTTTTTATTTAAAGGATCCTTGGATCTCCTTAAGAGCTCAACGTTCTATGAAAGATAATGAAAGTGCTTTGCCATTTTGTTGCATGAATTGGATGTAATCGTTTTTAAATAATTAATGATACGAGTTGCGTTTTATTCACCTGAATGCATGAAGTGTTCTATTAAAAAACCGACCTTAGCTCAGTTGGTAGAGCGGAGGACTGTAGTTGAAGCAGGAAAATCCTTAGGTCACTGGTTCGAATCCGGTAGGTCGGAACTTGTTTGCTCATGCTTTTTTTTTATATCCGCTTTAAAGTGGATGGGTGTTATACATATTAAACTAACATCTCAATCACTATATGCTGAAGATTAATATAGGAGTTGATAGAAGTGATCTACGTTTTTACTTAAAATTAGAGTACAATTTTGGAAAAAAAAAGATCAAACATTTTGAACGTATAGCAGAAAGGTGTCATAAAATTTGATGGATCAAGGTTTCTTATCCTTTTTTTATTTTAGTGCAATTTGTTTTTTTTTTTCTGTTTTTTTGGAAAGTGAGATATGGTTACTTTCTTTGTAACATAGTTAATAAATCGTATGAAACCTTACTCGGACTCGTGTAATTCTCAGTCAAAATATACGATTGTACTAGTTAAAAATATACATGTACATCTATGCTAAAATGTGATTTCAATAAAGGAAAAGTGGACGTGCCGGAGTGGTTATCGGGCATGACTAGAAATCATGTGGGCTTTACCCGCGCAGGTTTGAATCCTGCCGTTCACGTTTTTGTTAAATGCTTTAGAAAAATGGAGTAGCTACAAAAGAATTTCTAATAAATTGGTTTTTAGTGCAATTTGTTGTGAACTATAGTTGTCTACACATAAAAACAACAACAAGAAAACATACGTGTGATAAACTATCATTTCAAACATTATAATTTGTGTACATAATTAAATAATTAATGATATGAGTTGTGTTTTATTCAACTGAATGCATGAAGTGTTCTATTAAAAAACCGACCTTAGCTTAGAGCGGAGGACTGTAGTTGAAGCAGAAAAATCCTTAGGTCACTGGTTCGAATCCGGTAGGTCGGAGCTTGTTTGCTCATGCTTTTTTTTTATATCTGCTTTAAAGTGGATCGGTGTTATATATATTAAACTAACATCTCAATCACTATATGCTGAAGATTTATATAGGAATTGATTGAAGTGATCTACGTTTTTACTTGAAATTAGAGTAAAAACCGACCTGGCTCAGTTGGTAGACCGGAGGACTGTAGTCGAAGTAGAATATTCTTAAGTCACTAGTTAAAATCCGGTTGGTCGGAATTTTATCCTTTAAAATATTTTGTATAGCTTTAACTTTAGACGTAGAACAAAACTAAGTTAAACGGGTATACACACTATAATTTAGTACCATTACAACATATTCTCCTGCCATTCTCTATATTTGGATTGTTTTGATCTTCAAATGTTAGCTGTAGAAGAAACGGTAAAACAAAGAAAATATCTTTGGTCAAATGAGAAATCTATAGTACACTAATGAATGAATAGACTGTCAACATGTTTTTATTTAAAGGATCCTTGGATCTCCTTAAGAGCTCAACGTTCTATGAAAGATAATGAAAGTGCTTTGCCATTTTGTTGCATGAATTGGATGTAATCGTTTTTAAATAATTAATGATACGAGTTGTGTTTTATTCACCTGAATGCATGAAGTGTTCTATTAAAAAACCGACCTTAGCTCAGTTGGTAGAGCGGAGGACTGTAGTTGAAGCAGAAAAATCCTTAGGTCACTGGTTCGAATCCGGTAGGTCGGAACTTGTTTGCTCATGCTTTTTTTTATATCCGCTTTAAAGTGGATGGGTGTTATACATATTAAACTAACATCTCAATCACTATATGCTGAAGATTAATATAGGAGTTGATAGAAGTGATCTACGTTTTAACTTAAAATTAGAGTACAATTTTGGAAAAAAAAAGATCAAACATTTTGAACGTATAGCAGAAAGGTGTCATAAAATTTGATGGATCAAGGTTTCTTATCCTTTTTTTATTTTAGTGCAATTTGTTTTTTTTTTCTGTTTTTTTGGAAAGTGAGATATGGTTACTTTCTTTGTAACATAGTTAATAAATCGTATGAAACCTTACTCGGACTCGTGTAATTCTCAGTCAAAATATACGATTGTACTAGTTAAAAATATACATGTACATCTATGCTAAAATGTGATTTCAATAAAGAAAAAGTGGACGTGCCGGAGTGGTTATCGGGCATGACTAGAAATCATGTGGGCTTTGCCCGCGCAGGTTTGAATCCTGCCGTACACGTTTTTGTTAAATGATTTTAGAAAAATGGAGTAGCTTCAAAAGAATTTCTAATAAAGTGGTTTTTAGTGCAATTTGTTGTGAACTATAGTTGTCTAAACTTAAAAACAACAACAAGAAAACATACGTGTGATAAACTATCATTTCAAACATTATAATTTGTGTACATAATTAAATAATTAATGATATGAGTTGTGTTTTATTCAACTGAATGCATGAAGTGTTCTATTAAAAAACCGACCTTAGCTCAGTTGGTAGAGCGGAGGACTGTAGTTGAAGCAGAAAAATCCTTAGGTCACTGGTTCGAATCCGGTAGGTCGGAACTTGTTTGCTCATGCTTTTTTTTTATATCCGCTTTAAAGTGGATGGGTGTTATACATATTAAACTAACATCTCAATCACTATATGCTGAAGATTAATATAGGAGTTGATAGAAGTGATCTACGTTTTTACTTAAAATTAGAGTACAATTTTGGAAAAAAAAAGATCTAACATTTTGAACGTATAGCAGAAAGGTGTCATAAAATTTGATGGATCAAGGTTTCTTATCCTTTTTTTATTTTAGTGCAATTTGTTTTTTTTTTCTGTTTTTTTGGAAAGTGAGATATGGTTACTTTCTTTGTAACATAGTTAATAAATCGTATGAAACCTTACTCGGACTCGTGTAATTCTCAGTCAAAATATACGATTGTACTAGTTAAAAATATACATGTACATCTATGCTAAAATGTGATTTCAATAAAGGAAAAGTGGACGTGCCGGAGTGGTTATCGGGCATGACTAGAAATCATGTGGGCTTTACCCGCGCAGGTTTGAATCCTGCCGTTCACGTTTTTGTTAAATGATTTTAGAAAAATGGAGTAGCTACAAAAGAATTTCTAATAAATTGGTTTTTAGTGCAATTTGTTGTGAACTATAGTTGTCTACACATAAAAACAACAACAAGAAAACATACGTGTGATAAACTATCATTTCAAACATTATAATTTGTGTACATAATTAAATAATTAATGATATGAGTTGTGTTTTATTCAACTGAATGCATGAAGTGTTCTATTAAAAAACCGACCTTAGCTTAGAGCGGAGGACTGTAGTTGAAGCAGAAAAAACCTTAGGTCACTGGTTCGAATCCGGTAGGTCGGAGCTTGTTTGCTCATGCTTTTTTTTTATATCTGCTTTAAAGTGGATCGGTGTTATATATATTAAACTAACATCTCAATCACTATATGCTGAAGATTTATATAGGAATTGATTGAAGTGATCTACGTTTTTACTTGAAATTAGAGTAAAAACCGACCTAGCTCAGTTGGTAGAGCGGAGGACTGTAGTCGAAGTAGAATATCCTTAAGTCACTAGTTAAAATCCGGTTGGTCGGAATTTTATCCTTTAAAATATTTTGTATAGCTTTAACTTTAGACGTAGAACAAAACTAAGTTAAACGGGTATACACACTATAATTTAGTACCATTACAACATATTCTCCTGCCATTCTCTATATTTGGATTGTTTTGATCTTCAAATGTTAGCTGTAGAAGAAACGGTAAAACAAAGAAAATATCTTTGGTCAAATGAGAAATCTATAGTACACTAATGAATGAATAGACTGTCAACATGTTTTTATTTAAAGGATCCTTGGATCTCCTTAAGAGCTCAACGTTCTATGAAAGATAATGAAAGTGCTTAGCCATTTTGTTGCATGAATTGGATGTAATCGTTTTTGAATAATTAATGATACGAGTTGTGTTTTATTCACCTGAATGCATGAAGTGTTCTATTAAAAAACCGACCTTAGCTCAGTTGGTAGAGCGGAGGACTGTAGTTGAAGCAGAAAAATCCTTAGGTCACTGGTTCGAATCCGGTAGGTCGGAACTTGTTTGCTCATGCTTTTTTTTATATCCGCTTTAAAGTGGATGGGTGTTATACATATTAAACTAACATCTCAATCACTATATGCTGAAGATTAATATAGGAGTTGATAGAAGTGATCTACGTTTTTACTTAAAATTAGAGTACAATTTTGGAAAAAAAAAGATCTAACATTTTGAACGTATAGCAGAAAGGTGTCATAAAATTTGATGGATCAAGGTTTCTTATCCTTTTTTTATTTTAGTGCAATTTGTCTTTTTTTCTGTTTTTTTGGAAAGTGAGATATGGTTACTTTCTTTGTAACATAGTTAATAAATCGTATGAAACCTTACTCGGACACGTGTAATTCTCAGTCAAAATATACGATTGTACTAGTTAAAAATATACATGTACATCTATGCTAAAATGTGATTTCAATAAAGAAAAAGTGGACGTGCCGGAGTGGTTATCGGGCATGACTAGAAATCATGTGGGCTTTCCCGCGCAGGTTTGAATCCTGCCGTTCACGTTTTTGTTAAATGATTTTAGAAAAATGGAGTAGCTTCAAAAGAATTTCTAATAAATTGGTTTTTAGTGCAATTTGTTGTGAACTATAGTTGTCTAAAGTTAAAAACAACAACAAGAAAACATACGTGTGATAAACTATCATTTCAAACATTATAATTTGTGTACATAATTAAATAATTAATGATATGAGTTGTGTTTTATTCAACTGAATGCATGAAGTGTTCTATTAAAAAACCGACCTTAGCTTTGAGCGGAGGACTGTAGTTGAAGCAGAAAAATCCTTAGGTCACTGGTTCGAATCCGGTAGGTCGGAGCTTGTTTGCTCATGCTTTTTTTTTATATCTGCTTTAAAGTGGATCGGTGTTATACATATTAAACTAACATCTCAATCACTATATGCTGAAGATTTATATAGGAATTGATTGAAGTGATCTACGTTGTTACTTGAAATTAGAGTAAAAACCGACCTAGCTCAGTTGGTAGAGCGGAGGACTGTAGTCGAAGCAGAATATCCTTAAGTCACTAGTTAAAATCCGGTTGGTCGGAATTTTATCCTTTAAAATATTTTGTATAGCTTTAACTTTAGACGTAGAACAAAACTAAGTTAAACGGGTATACACACTATAATTTAGTACCATTACAACATATTCTCCTGCCATTCTCTATATTTGGATTGTTTTGATCTTCAAATGTTAGCTGTAGAAGAAACGGTAACACAAAGAAAATATCTTTGGTCAAATGAGAAATCTATAGTACACTAATGAATGAATAGACTGTCAAGATGTTTTTATTTAAAGGATCCTTGGATCTCCTTAAGAGCTCAACGTTCTATGAAAGATAATGAAAGTGCTTTGCCATTTTGTTGCATGAATTGGATGTAATCTTTTTTAAATAATTAATGATACGAGTTGTGTTTTATTCAACTGAATGCATGAAGTGTTCTATTAAAAAACCGACCTTAGCTCAGTTGGTAGAGCGGAGGACTGTAGTTGAAGCAGAAAAATCCTTAGGTCACTGGTTCGAATCCGGTAGGTCGGAACTTGTTTGCTCATGCTTTTTTTTTATATCCGCTTTAAAGTGGATGGGTGTTATACATATTAAACTAACATCTCAATCACTATATGCTGAAGATTAATATAGGAGTTGATAGAAGTGATCTACGTTTTTACTTAAAATTAGAGTACAATTTTGGAAAAAAAAAGATCTAACATTTTGAACGTATAGCAGAAAGGTGTCATAAAATTTGATGGATCAAGGTTTCTTATCCTTTTTTTATTTTAGTGCAATTTGTTTTTTTTTCTGTTCTTTTGGAAAGTGAGATATGGTTACTTTCTTTGTAACATAGTTAATAAATCGTATGAAACCTTACTCGGACTCGTGTAATTCTCAGTCAAAATATACGATTGTACTAGTTAAAAATATACATGTACATCTATGCTAAAATGTGATTTCAATAAAGAAAAAGTGGACGTGCCGGAGTGGTTATCGGGCATGACTAGAAATCATGTGGGCTTTGCCCGCGCAGGTTTGAATCCTGCCGTTCACGTTTTTGTTAAATGATTTTAGAAAAATGGAGTAGCTTCAAAAGAATTTCTAATAAAGTGGTTTTTAGTGCAATTTGTTGTGAACTATAGTTGTCTAAACTTAAAAACAACAACAAGAAAACATACGTGTGATAAACTATCATTTCAAACATTATAATTTGTGTACATAATTAAATAATTAATGATATGAGTTGTGTTTTATTCAACTGAATGCATGAAGTGTTTTATTAAAAAACCGACCTTAGCTCAGTTGGTAGAGCGGAGGACTGTAGTTGAAGCAGAAAAATCCTTAGGTCACTGGTTCGAATCCGGTTGGTCGGAACTTGTTTGCTCATGCTTTTTTTTTATATCCGCTTTAAAGTGGATGGGTGTTATACATATTAAACTAACATCTCAATCACTATATGCTGAAGATTAATATAGGAGTTGATAGAAGTGATCTACGTTTTTACTTAAAATTAGAGTACAATTTTGGAAAAAAAAAGATCTAACATTTTGAACGTATAGCAGAAAGGTGTCATAAAATTTGATGGATCAAGGTTTCTTATCCTTTTTTATTTTAGTGCAATTTGTTTTTTTTTCTGTTTTTTTGGAAAGTGAGATATGGTTACTTTCTTTGTAACATAGTTAATAAATCGTATGAAACCTTACTCGGACTCGTGTAATTCTCAGTCAAAATATACGATTGTACTAGTTAAAAATATACATGTACATCTATGCTAAAATGTGATTTCAATAAAGGAAAAGTGGACGTGCCGGAGTGGTTATCGGGCATGACTAGAAATCATGTGGGCTTTACCCGCGCAGGTTTGAATCCTGCCGTTCACGTTTTTGTTAAATGATTTTAGAAAAATGGAGTAGCTACAAAAGAATTTCTAATAAATTGGTTTTTAGTGCAATTTGTTGTGAACTATAGTTGTCTACACATAAAAACAACAACAAGAAAACATACGTGTGATAAACTATCATTTCAAACATTATAATTTGTGTACATAATTAAATAATTAATGATATGAGTTGTGTTTTATTCAACTGAATGCATGAAGTGTTCTATTAAAAAACCGACCTTAGCTTAGAGCGGAGGACTGTAGTTGAAGCAGAAAAATCCTTAGGTCACTGGTTCGAATCCGGTAGGTCGGAGCTTGTTTGCTCATGCTTTTTTTTTATATCTGCTTTAAAGTGGATCGGTGTTATATATATTAAACTAACATCTCAATCACTATATGCTGAAGATTTATATAGGAATTGATTGAAGTGATCTACGTTTTTACTTGAAATTAGAGTAAAAACCGACCTAGCTCAGTTGGTAGAGCGGAGGACTGTAGTCGAAGTAGAATATCCTTAAGTCACTAGTTAAAATCCGGTTGGTCGGAATTTTATCCTTTAAAATATTTTGTATAGCTTTAACTTTAGACGTAGAACAAAACTAAGTTAAACGGGTATACACACTATAATTTAGTACCATTACAACATATTCTCCTGCCATTCTCTATATTTGGATTGTTTTGATCTTCAAATGTTAGCTGTAGAAGAAACGGTAAAACAAAGAAAATATCTTTGGTCAAATGAGAAATCTATAGTACACTAATGAATGAATAGACTGTCAACATGTTTTTATTTAAAGGATCCTTGGATCTCCTTAAGAGCTCAACGTTCTATGAAAGATAATGAAAGTGCTTTGCCATTTTGTTGCATGAATTGGATGTAATCGTTTTTGAATAATTAATGATACGAGTTGTGTTTTATTCACCTGAATGCATGAAGTGTTCTATTAAAAAACCGACCTTAGCTCAGTTGGTAGAGCGGAGGACTGTAGTTGAAGCAGAAAAATCCTTAGGTCACTGGTTCGAATCCGGTAGGTCGGAACTTGTTTGCTCATGCTTTTTTTTTATATCCGCTTTAAAGTGGATGGGTGTTATACATATTAAACTAACATCTCAATCACTATATGCTGAAGATTAATATAGGAGTTGATAGAAGTGATCTACGTTTTTACTTAAAATTAGAGTACAATTTTGGAAAAAAAAAGATCTAACATTTTGAACGTATAGCAGAAAGGTGTCATAAAATTTGATGGATCAAGGTTTCTTATCCTTTTTTATTTTAGTGCAATTTGTTTTTTTTTATGTTCTTTTGGAAAGTGAGATATGGTTACTTTCTTTGTAACATAGTTAATAAATCGTATGAAACCTTACTCGGACTCGTGTAATTCTCAGTCAAAATATACAATTGTACTAGTTAAAAATATACATGTACATCTATGCTAAAATGTGATTTCAATAAAGGAAAAGTGGACGTGCCGGAGTGGTTATCGGGCAAGACTAGAAATCATGTGGGCTTTACCCGCGCAGGTTTGAATCCTGCCGTTCACGTTTTTGTTAAATGATTTTAGAAAAATGGAGTAGCTACAAAAGAATTTCTAATAAATTGGTTTTTAGTGCAATTTGTTGTGAACTATAGTTGTCTACACATAAAAACAACAACAAGAAAACATACGTGTGATAAACTATCATTTCAAACATTATAATTTGTGTACATAATTAAATAATTAATGATATGAGTTGTGTTTTATTCAACTGAATGCATGAAGTGTTCTATTAAAAAACCGACCTTAGCTTAGAGCGGAGGACTGTAGTTGAAGCAGAAAAATCCTTAGGTCACTGGTTCGAATCCGGTAGGTCGGAGCTTGTTTGCTCATGCTTTTTTTTTATATTTGTTTTAAAGTGGATCGGTGTTATACATATTAAACTAACATCTCAATCACTATATGCTGAAGATTTATATAGGAATTGATTGAAGTGATCTATTTTTTTACTTGAAATTAGAGTAAAAACCGACCTAGCTCAGTTCGTAGAGCGGAGGACTCTAGTCGAAGCAGAATATCCTTAAGTCACTAGTTAAAATCCGGTTGGTCGGAATTTTATCCTTTAAAATATTTTGTATAGGTTTAACTTTAGACGTAGAACAAAACTAAGTTAAACGGGTATACACACTATAATTTAGTACCATTACAACATATTCTCCTGCCATTCTCTATATTTGGATTGTTTTGATCTTCAAATGTTAGCTGTAGAAGAAACGGTAAAACATAGAAAATATCTTAAGAATTGGAGTTATTATCTTTGGTCAAATGAGAAATCTATAGTACACTAATGAATGAATAGACTGTCAACATGTTTTTATTTAAAGGATCCTTGGATCTCCTTAAGAGCTCAACGTTCTATGAAAGATAATGAAAGTGCTTTGCCATTTTGTTGCATGAATTGGATGTAATCGTTTTTAAATAATTAATGATACGAGTTGCGTTTTATTCACCTGAATGCATGAAGTGTTCTATTAAAAAACCGACCTTAGCTCAGTTGGTAGAGCGGAGGACTGTAGTTGAAGCAGGAAAATCCTTAGGTCACTGGTTCGAATCCGGTAGGTCGGAACTTGTTTGCTCATGCTTTTTTTTATATCCGCTTTAAAGTGGATGGGTGTTATACATATTAAACTAACATCTCAATCACTATATGCTGAAGATTAATATAGGAGTTGATAGAAGTGATCTACGTTTTTACTTAAAATTAGAGTACAATTTTGGAAAAAAAAAGATCTAACATTTTGAACGTATAGCAGAAAGGTGTCATAAAATTTGATGGATCAAGGTTTCTTATCCTTTTTTTATTTTAGTGCAATTTGTTTTTTTTTTCTGTTTTTTTGGAAAGTGAGATATGGTTACTTTCTTTGTAACATAGTTAATAAATCGTATGAAACCTTACTCGGACTCGTGTAATTCTCAGTCAAAATATACGATTGTACTAGTTAAAAATATACATGTACATCTATGCTAAAATGTGATTTCAATAAAGAAAAAGTGGACGTGCCGGAGTGGTTATCGGGCATGACTAGAAATCATGTGGGCTTTGCCCGCGCAGGTTTGAATCCTGCCGTTCACGTTTTTGTTAAATGATTTTAGAAAAATGGAGTAGCTTCAAAAGAATTTCTAATAAATTGGTTTTTAGTGCAATTTGTTGTGAACTATAGTTGTCTAAACTTAAAAACAACAACAAGAAAACATACGTGTGATAAACTATCATTTCAAACATTATAATTTGTGTACATAATTAAATAATTAATGATATGAGTTGTGTTTTATTCAACTGAATGCATGAAGTGTTCTATTAAAAAACCGACCTTAGCTCAGTTGGTAGAGCGGAGGACTGTAGTTGAAGCAGAAAAATCCTTAGGTCACTGGTTCGAATCCGGTAGGTCGGAACTTGTTTGCTCATGCTTTTTTCTTATATCTGCTTTAAAGTGGATCGGTGTTATACATATTAAACTAACATCTCAATCACTATATGCTGAAGATTAATATAGGAGTTGATAGAAGTGATCTATGTTTTTACTTGAAATTGGAGTACAATTTTTGGGAAAAAAAGATCTATCATTTTGAACGTATAGAAGAAAGGTTTCTTAAAATTTGATGGATCAAGGTTTCTTATCCTTTTCTATTTTAGATTACGAATATTAAGGGAATTTGCGTTAACAATTCGTCTTCCTTTCAAAAGTCAAAATTTCTTATTGATCCTCATGTACAAGCACATTCATATCTTATTGAAATTCAGAAAAAGAAATTCCATATTTATAGATTTGTTTTCAAAAGTCAAAGAAAGGATGAGGCTTTTTTGTTCGTTGTCAATCCTACTGATTTTTTATTCATCATACCCTTTGTAATTTTATAAAAAAAGTCGTCTGAAGAGATTTGGCAACAAGAACTATACTATGGTTTTTGTAAAGTTTTTTAACAAAACAAAAGAGTCATAAAATTTTTTTTTATGGACTATCTATCGTATATATGCATGAATGAAGTGTAGTTGAAATCCGACCTTAGCTCAGTTGGTAGAGCGGAGGACTGTAGTAGGAGCAGAATATATCCTTAGGTCACTGGTTCGAATCCGGTAGGTCGGAATTTTATCCCTCAAAATATTTTGTACAGCTTTAACTCTTGACATAGAAAAAAGCTCCGTTAAACGGGTAAACACTATAATTTAGTACCATTACAACATATTCTCCTGCCATTCTCTATATTTTGGATTGTTTTGATCTTTAAATGTTGGTTGTAAAAGAAACGGTAAAACAAAGAAAAAAAATCTTATGAATTGGAGTTATTATCTTTGGTCAAATAAGAAATCTATAGTACACTAATGAATGAATAGACTGTCAACATGATTTTATTTAAAGGATCCTTGGATCTCCTTAAGAGCTCAACGTTCTATGAAAGATAATGAAAGTGCTTTGCCTTTTTGTTGCATGAATTGGATGTAATCGTTTTTAACTAACATAAACAAATATTGCTGTCCTCAATACTATACACATATGTATATATAACAACTTTAAATATAGAAAAACCGAATACTATCTTAGCGTGTAAAATTTTCCGTTAACTCTCATCATCTACCGGATTGGTTGGAAATTTAGCGAACTCGAATTTAGAAAGTTGTTAACGTTTTTTTTATTTTTCGAAAAATGAGGTATGGTTACTTTTTTTGTAACATAGTTAATAAATCGTATGAAACCTTACTCGTACTCGTGTGATTCTCAGTCAAAATATACGAATGTAATAGTTAAAAATATACATGTACATCTATGCTAAAATGTAATAGTTAAAAATATACATGTACATCTATGTTAAATGATTTTAGAAAAATTGAGTAGCTTCAAAAGAATTTCTAATAAATTGTTTTTTAGTGCAATTTGTTGTGAACTATAGTTGTCTAAACTTAAAAACAACAACAAGAAAACATACGTGTGATAAACTATCATTTCAAACATTATAATTTGTGTACATAATTAAATAATTAATGATACCAGTTGTGTTTTATTCAACTGAATGCATGAAGTGTTCTATTAAAAAACCGACCTTAGCTCAGTTGGTAGAGCGGAGGACTGTAGTTGAAGCAGAAAAATCCTTAGGTCACTGGTTCGAATCCGGTAGGTCGGAACTTGTTTGCTCATGCTTTTTTTTTATATCCGCTTTAAAGTGGATGAGTGTTATACATATTAAACTAACATCTCAATCACTATATGATGAAGATTAATATAGGAGTTAATAGAAGTGATCTACGTTTTTACTTAAAATTAGAGTACAATTTTGGAAAAAAAAAGATCTAACATTTTGAACGTATAGCAGAAAGGTGTCTTAAAATTTGATGGATCAAGGTTTCTTATCCTTTTCTATTTTAGTGCAATTTGTTTTTTTTTTTTTTTGGAAAGTGAGATATGGTTACTTTCTTTGTAACATAGTTAATAAATCGTATGAAACCTTACTCGGACTCGTGTAATTCTCAGTCAAAATATATGATTGTACTAGTTAAAAATATACATGTACATCTATGCTAAAATGTGATTTCAATAATAAAAAAGTGGACGTGCCGGAGTGGTTATCGGGCATGACTAGAAATCATGTGGGCTTTGCCCGCGCAGGTTCGAATCCTGCCGTTCACGTTTTTGTTAAATGATTTTAGAAAAATCGAGTAGCTTCAAAAGAATTTCTAATAAATTGGCTTTTAGTTGAATTTGTTGTGAACTATAGTTGTCTAAACTTAAAAACAACAACAAGAAAACATACGTGTGATAAACTATCATTTCAAACATTATAATTTGTGTACATAATTAAATAATTAATGATATGAGTTGTGTTTTATTCAACTGAATGCATGAAGTGTTCTATTAAAAAACCGACCTTAGCTCAGTTGGTAGAGCGGAGGACTGTAGTTGAAGCAGAAAAATCCTTAGGTCACTGGTCCGAATCCGGTAGGTCGGAACTTGTTTGCTCATACTTTTTTTTATATCTGCTTTAAAGTGGATGGGTGTTATACATATTAAACTAACATCTCAATCACTATATGCTGAAGCTTAATATAGGAGTTGATAGAAGTGATCTACGTTTTTACTTGAAATTAGAGTATAATTTTTGGAAAAAAAAAAGATCTATCATTTTGAACGTATAGAAGAAAGGTTTCTTAAAATTTGATGGATCAAGGTTCTTATCATTTTCTATTTTAGATTACGAATATTAAGGGAGTTTGCTTTAACAATTCGTCTTCTTTTCAAAAGTCAAATATTGATCCTCATGTACAAGCACATTCATATCTTATTGAAATTCCGAAAAAGAAGATCCATATTTATAGATTTGTTTTCAAAAGTCCAAGAAAACATGAGGCTTTTTTGTTGGTTGTGAATCCTACTGATTTTTTATTCATCATACCCATTGTAATTTTATAAAAAAGTCGTCTGAAGATATTTTGCAACAAGAACTATACTATGGTTTTTGTATTTATTTTGCAAAGCTTTTTAACAAAACAAAGGAGTCATACTCTTATGAGTAATGAAATTTGTTTTTGTGGACTATCTATCGTATATATGCATGAATGAAGTATAGTTGAAATCCGACCTTAGCTCAGTTGGTAGAGCGGAGGACTGTAGTAGGAGCAGAATATCCTTAGGTCACTGGTTCGAATCCGGTAGGTCGGAATTTTATCCCTCAAAATATTTTGTACAGCTTTAACTCTTGACATAGAAGAAAGGTCAGTTAAACGGGTACACACTATAATTTAGTACCATTGCAACATATTCTCCTGCCATTCTCTATATTTTGGATTGTTTTGATCTTTAAATGTTGGTTGTATAAGAAACGGTAGAACAAAGAAAAAATCTTATGAATTGGAGTTATTATCTTTGGTCAAATGGGAAATCTATAGTACACTAAAGAATGGATAGACTGTCAACATGATTTTATTTAAAGGATCCTTGGATCTCCTTAGGAGCTCAACGTTCTACGAAGGATAATGAAAGCGCTTGCCATTTTGTTGACAGTCTATCCATTCAAGGATAATGAAAGCGCTTGCCATTTTGTTGACAGTCTATCCACTCAACGTTCTACGAAGGATAATGAAAGCGCTTGCCACCGAACCTACCTACAAGTGAGCAACTCTCAGATACAACCATGCCATATGATGAAGTTCAAGACCAAGATGAAGATCATGACATTGGTCAAACTCAAAACGATCCGGAGATTGAAGAAGAGACAATGGAAGAAGAGGGTACATATCCCGGAGAGATTCAAGAACCGGCGCAACCCATACTTAGAAGAAGCATAAGAGCAAAGAGTGATCTTTTCTACTTGGAAAAATAAGAGAGTCTACTACAATTGTCAAGCCGTAGCTCATCCAATCCAAGCCGTGTGTTCTCTTGCCCTTTTGCCTCATGATCATCAAGTGTTCCTTGCAAAACTTGATCAAGATATCATTCCACAAAGCTATGAAGATGCCATGGAAAGTATGGAGTGGACGGATTCGGTTGATGATGAAGTTGGTGCTATGGTCCCCAATCATACATGGGATGAATCCGATCTTCCTCAAGGGAAGAAGGCGGTTAGCTCCAAATGGGTGTTCACTATCAAGCATTTGAGCAATGGAGATATAGAGAGGTACAAAGCTCGCTTGGTGGCGAGGGGTTTTACTCTTATGCACCGGTGGCCAAGTTCCATACGGTTAGAGTGTTCCTCTTAGCCACTAATCTATCATGGGATTTATGGCAAATGGATGTCAAGAATGCATTCTTACAAGGAGAACTTGAAGAGGAGGTATACATGACACCTCCACCCTGTCTAGAAGACTCCATTGCTCCGGGAATGGTTCTTAGACTTAGGAAGGCTATCTATGGACTCAAGCAATCTCCAAGAGCGTGGTACAAGAAGCTAAGCTCTAAAATCAAGGATAAAGGGTTCAAGAAATCGGAATCTGATCATACACTCTTCACCCTTCAAGGACCTCAAGGCATTGTTGTTATGCTCATATATGTAGATGATTTGATCATATCCGGAGACAACAAGGAGGGGATTCAAGACACTAAGGACTTCCTCAAATCCGTGTTTGATATCAAAGACCTTGGAGAGCTTAAGTACTTTCTTGGAATTGAAGTATGCAAGCTTCCGGATGGACTCTTTCTTTCTCAAAGGAAGTATGTACTTGATTTACTAAGAGAAACGGGTAAAATGGGAGCTAAACCGGCCAAGACACCTCTTGAAGACAGCTACAAGGTCAATCGAAAGGGGGAGGAAGGAGATGAACCGTATGAATATGTTGCAAGATATAGGAGACTTGTGGGAAAGTTGATATACCTAACACTCACAAGACCAGATCTATGTTTTGCGGTGAATTAAGTTAGTCAACATATGAAAGCTCTTACGGTATATCATTGGAGCATGGTGGAATGAATCCTTAGATACCTAAAAAGAAGTGTTGCCCAAGGTATTTGGATGGGAAAGAACAACAACACTGAGATTATGGGATATTGTGATGCGGATTGGGCCGGAGATGGATTGATAAGAAGTCTACAACCGGATATTGTGACTTGGAAAACCAAGAAACAAAAGGTTGTGTCATGTTCAAGTGCGGAAGCCGAGTATAAAGCAATGAAGAAGCTCACCAATGAGCTTACATGGCTCAAAGGACTTCTCAAATGTTTAGGCATCGAACAAGCCACACCGATCACTATGCATTGTGATAACCAAGCCGCCATTCACATTGCAACCAACTCGGTGTTTCATGAAAAAACCAAACACGTCGAGGTTGATTGTCACAAGGTTCGTGAGAAGATCGAGCAAGGGGTAACTCTTCCATGCTTTACAAGAAGTGAAGACCAATTGGCGGATATATTCACTAAGGCCACAAGTCTCAAAGTTTGAAATCATATCTATGGCAAGCTCGGACTTGTGAACCTTACACGCCATTGATCTCAAGTTCCCTATCAGTGGACATCACTCTTTTTCCCTTTGCACAGTTTTGTCCCATGAGGTTTTGCTATGCTAAGGTTTTTAATGAGGTGATGCTCACGGGTTTCCAAGTTTAGCCGCGGTTCCTTTATGGCTAAACTTGAGGGGGAGTATTGATCAAGTTAATAAATAGTCCATAAACACACCAAATCAGATTATGGATCAAGCTTTATTATAATAATGGTTAAGAGAGACAAAAGAAGACAAAGGGAGACATTGTGACATCATGGAGCTATTTGAAGGGAATCACGTGTGGTACTAGAGAAAACAGATCAAGGACATGTCACTATCATCTCGGATCACTCCAAGAATATCCCTCTCCATGACCCTTTCACTCCCAACGGCTAGATGCCATTCTACTCTTCTCTTTATAGATTGTAACACATGCACAAACCATTTTAATCTAAGCAATACTCTCAATCTCCTTAAAACTCTCCATACTTTAGTTTCGCATATATTCTTTTTCTAACTGTGAGTCTGCTGCCGCATGTGTAGCGCAGGGTTACGCGAGGGAGCAAGTAGCGGATTTGCAAATTTTTTAAGAGGGGTTCGTGGGTTTGGCTAGTGTGAGTGCTAGTGTGAGGACTAGTGAGGGTCCTGGTATGACCAGTGTTGCAGCGGGTGCTGTTGCGGGGTTAGCCCAGGACCGAGATGATCGTCTGTCGAGTTTGCTACAGTTGATCTTGGAGTGGTTACCGGGAGGGGTGTCGGCTCAGGGTCAGGCTCCGAGAGTGCAGCCGGGCATGGCTGGTGTGCAGCAGAGGGCTGCGGTTGCTGAGGAGCTTTCATCCTACCTGAGGATGATGGAGCAGATGCAGAGGATTGGCACGGGGTTTTTCCTGGGAGGTGTCAAGCTTGAGGAGGCCGATGAGTGGCGGATGACGCTGGAGCATAATTTTTACAGTCTCAGGTGTCCAGGGGGATACTGGGTGGATCTGGTGGTTCATTACCTTGATGGTGCTGCACATCTCTAGTGGAGAGATTTGCGGGCAGGGGAGTGCAGGCGGTGATGACCTGGGATAACTTTTTAGTGGAGTTTAACGCCAAGTTCTTCCGCAGGAGGCGGTGGATCGGCTTGAATTGAGGTTCTTGGAGTTGACTCACGGAGACCGATCGGTTCAAGAGTTTGATGCTGAGTTTCACAGACTTCTGGTGCATGCTGGGAGAGGCATAGAGGGCGATGAAGCCTAGTTTAAGAGGTTCTTGAGGGGATTTCAAGCTGATTTGAGGACTCGCTGTAGAGCGAGCAGGTTCGCCACGAGGGCGGAGTTGGTTGAGACTGCTGCTGCGATCGAGGAGGATCTGAGGGAGTAGACTGTGGTGGTTAGTCCACCTTTTTAGCAGCAGAGGAGATCACAGCAGCAGGTGGGTCCGAGTAAGGGCGGTAAGCCTACGCAAGGACAGAAGAGGAAGTGGGAGAGCACTTCAGGACCGAGTTAGAGAGGTCAGGGTGGTCTGGGATGCTTCGGGTGCGGGAGCATGGATTACAGGCTTGCGAGCTGTCCTAGGAAGGATGATGCTGGAGATACTCGGGGGTGTTCTATGATAGAATGTTAGGGTTCCTAGGCACATGGGATTTGTGCAGAGACCTTAGTAGTGGGCGGGTGTGAGTCCCATGTTTTGGTTGATTCTGGAGCGACGAATTGCTTCATTACTCCGAAATGTGCGGAGAACAACGGTATCCGGAGCAATTCCAGAGAGCAGCCAGGAGTAGTTAGAGTTGCTGGAGGGAAGTCCTTGGTTACTTTCAGGCGGGCTCGTGGTTTGGATATTCTGGTGGCTGGAGAGTTGATGCCAACAGATCTGATTATCAGTCCGGTGGAGTTGTATTATGTCATTCTGGATATGGATTGGCTGGATCGATACATGGTTCATCTGAGAGTAATTCTGGAGAAACTGCGGGAATAGAAGTTGTATGCTAAGTTGCGTAAGTGCAGGTTTTGGTAGCGGGAGATGGGTTTTCTCGGTCACGTGGTTTTGGCGGATGGTGTTGTTGTGGATCCGGCGAAGATTGAAGCTATCAGAGGGTGGCCTAAACCAAGGAATGCCACTGAGATCAAGAGTTTTCTCGGTTTGGCTGGTTATTACATGAGATTCGTCAAGGGTTTTGCGAGTATGGCGCAGTCGATGACGAAGTTGACTGGGAAGGATGTGCTTTTCAAGTTGTCTTCAGCGTGCGATGAGAATTTCATGAGGCTGAAGGAGATGTTGACTAGTACACCAGTGTTGGCGTTGCCGGATCCGAGCAAACCTTACGTGGTGTATACGGATGCTTCAGGAGTTGGTCTGAGTTGTGTGCTGATGCAGCAGGGGAAGGTAATTGCATATGCTTTGAGGCAATTGAGGAAGCACAAGTGCAACTACCCCACTCATGATTTGGAGTTAGCTGCAGTGATTTTTTGCTTTAAAGATTTGGAGATCTTATCTTTATGGCGGAAATGTTCAGATGTTCACAGATCATAAGTGAAACAACCAGATTTCTTTTTTTTTTTTTTTTTTATACTGTAAACTACTGTAAGAATCCCAGAAACACCAAAAGTAGTATTTCCCATAAATACTAAGTTTTCACACACCAAAACATTTAACAACAGTTTAACACATAAAAACACGAAAACATGAGACGCTAGATCATCTTCTCTTCATCGCCGGATTCCATGATCACACCTTGTCTTTACCTGCATCACATGGTTATAAGAGATGCGTGAGTATTATCATAAATACCCAGTGGTACGATCATCCCATCTACTTGGCTAGATGCATGGGTAAATGGAACACCAAAATACCAACGATCACTCAATCAATACACAACAAATAATATATCAAACTGACGGCAATCAAAAAGTCAACTCAAATAAGGTTGTGTCGCGCGACACACCCTGCCAACGTCCCACCGACGTTTTCTCACCCACTCGATCCACTTGCCCACGAAACGCGCAATGCCCTCTGACGTATGGCATGACGTCAGCTGTGTCGCGCGACACATTCCCCTTGTGTTGGGCGACACACTCTTCTTCTCACTAAGTGTCGCGCGACACACACCATGTGACGTGCGACACACACCGTAAAAACACCCTAAAACAAACCAAAACACCACAAAATCGATCCTACTTCACCCAAAATGATTCTTAGGCTCAAACAACACCTCTTTACTCAAGTATACTCATAAACAAGCAGTATTCAGCAAGCAAATCAACACCAATTCGCAATCAAACACACAACACACCCATTTACCTGCAAAACCATGGTCACGCACTCACCTTGTTTCGGAAGAGAATAACTCGCGACTTACTACACCAAATCACGATCGGAAAACGGCTCTGGAAACTAGACACCGAGGGCTTTCCAACGGTTTATAGTACGTCTCCTGGTTCCAACTGGTTCGTCAGAAAATCGTCCCCGAAAACAGCTACTCCAAACGAAAACTGCAGGAAAACTGCAGGAACTACCCAAGTTCAAAGGACCATAACTCAGCGAATACTCAACCAAATTGCAAACGGTTTTCTCCCAAATCAAGATCAAAGAGTGAAGAACTTACCCTGAAATTTTTACTCCGATCCGCTCCGTACTTGGTAGCCAGTCATCTCTTCCAAAACCCGAGCAGAAACTTGCCTTCAAAACCTCCACACTCACAAGGATGAACTAGGATCCTTCTCTCCTCTAAATCATCTCCATCTCTGTGTTCTCTCCCTAGAACAACAACAGGCACAGCTCCCCTCTTTATATAGGCAAGTCTCTCGGTTTTCCTTAACCGAAACCACACCCATTTTGCTTTAAAACCGAACCCGTCGGTTTAGTTGCAACTTGTGTCAAACGACACCCGAACCAAAAATACACATTTTGATTCGCGGACGTTACAATAAGAGCCTGAAGTATTTCTTTACGCAGCCAGAGCTGAACCAGAGGCAGTGGCGTTGGATGGAGTTGGTGTCAGATTATGATCTGGAGATTGGTTATCATCCTGGTAAAGCTAATCTGGTTGCGGACACTTTGAGTCGGAAGAGAATTGTTTCGGCTCAGGAGCGGGATATGCAGGCATCGGTGAGCGAGATTAGCACTTTAAGGTTGTGTGTTATCTCACAGGAGCCATTGGGATTTGAGGTGACTAATCAGGCGGATTTGCTGAGCAGGGTTCTGAGTATCATGTCTCGGCGAATGGGATGATACTTGTGAACGGGGTGTACCTAAGGATGAGGATTACGGCTAAGTGCGCATTTGTAGCGTCTTTGGTCGGGTATTTGGATCTACAGCGGGTTGCTCATGTTCTTGTTTGATTGTTGCGTGGTATGTCGGGACAACGTTGACCTAATTCGGATCAGGGGCGTTATAGAGGCTCATTCAACCTTATTGTCTATTCATCCGGGAGTGACTAAGATGTATCGAGATCTGAAACGGTATTATCACTGGGTGAGATGAAAAAGGATGTCGCTAATTGGGTTGTAGCGTGCAACGTGTGCCAATTAGTGAAGGCTGAGCATCAGGTTCCAAGTGGGTTGTTGCAGAGGTTGTATATTCCGGAGTGGAAGTGGGACATGATTACAATGAAGTTTGTGACAGGGTTGCCGGTTTCGCGAATCTATGATGCTATTTGGGTGATTGAGGATCATCTGATTAAGTCAGCACATTTTTTTGCCATTAAGAAGACCGATGAAGCAGCGGTATTGGCTAAGAAACATGTGCTGGAGATAGTGAGGCTGCACGTAGTGCCGGTGAGTATCGTGTCAGACAGGGATCCAAGATTTGCCTTTGAGTTTTGGGGAGCATTTCAGGCTAAGATGGGCACTAAGGTGCATATGAGTACGACTTATCATTCTCGGACGGATGGGCAGTCTGGGAGGACGATTCAGACAATTGAAGATTTGTTGAGGATGTGTGTGATAGATTATGGTAGTCATTAGGCGGATCACCTGAACCTGGTTGAGTTTGCGTATAACAACAGTTATTAGGTGAGTATTGGGATGGCTCCTTATGAGGCTCTGTATGGGAGGCCATGTTGTATACCATTATGCTGGACTCAAGTAGAAGAGAGGAGTATGTTTGGTGCAGACTTTGTTCAGAAAACGACGGAGAAGATTCGTGTTTTGAAGTTGAACATGAAAAAGCTCAAGATCGGCAGAGAAATTATGATGATAAGAGAAGGAAAGAGTTGGAGTTTAAGCTGGGAGATCAGGTGATTCTCAAGGCAGCGATGTTGAGGGGTCCTAACAGATCCATTTAAGAGAATAAGCTAAGTCCGAGGTTTATGGGTCCGTTCAGGGTTGTGGAACGGGTTGGACAAGTGGCTTATCAGTTGGAGTTAACTCAGAGTATGAAGGCATTTCATAAGGTCTTCCATGGGTCGATGTTGAGGAAGTGTCTTCATATGTCTGAGGAGGTGTTGGCTAGGATTCCACAGGACCTTTAGCCTAGCATGACGTTGACGGCAAGACCTGTGAGGATTCTCGAGAGGAGAGTTAAGGTTCTACGTCAGAAGAGGATACCGTTGTTGAGAATCATGTGGGACTGTGTCGGTGTTGAGGAGGAGACTTCGGAACCAGAAGCAAGGATGAAGGCAAAGTTCTCGAAGTGATTCGAGAAGCAAGTTGAGGCTTGAGTTTGTCTTTCTGGTACAATTTCTATGATAGCATGTTGCTATGAGTTTGTTTATGTATTTTCGTTCGGGGTTGTAACGATTTATACATTTTGAGATTAATAAGATGTATTTTCTTATTAATGTGTTCATAAGATGTGTATTTCTTATGGTTGAGTTGCATAAGATGTGAGTTCTTATGGTATGATGGGTCAGTCATAGGTTATGTGTGAGGAGGGAAATAGAAAGTTTGTGTGAGTTAGACTTGTCTATTTTTGGGTTCCCTGCATGCCAATAGCTTGACGGACTGTGTGTCCCGAGAGTGGGAGGGGCATGGAGCATACTGATAGCCTGACGGACGGCGGTCCTGAAGGTGGGAGGGGTATGATAGACCAAGGGCTCAAAGGGTGATGACCTTGAGAGTGGGAGGGTGTATATATATGAGTGAGCAATTAATGTATGAACGTGATTTGTAAGTATGAGACTAGATGGGAGCCTCAGGGATCGGTGGATGATCTCAATTGGTGCTGGTCGGATTTGGTCAAGAGAGTTTACCATAGTTAGACGATGTTGCGTGATTCGAGGTCGAATCCGTGTTAGTGGGAGAGAATTATAACGCCCGTGAACCAAAAATAGAATTTTTGGGCAGTGCGCCGATCGACGCAGGATGTGTATCGATCAACACCAGTGTTTTGACTTGTGAGAGGTCGCGATTTTGGGTGTTGTATCGATCTACACAAGCTTAAATTGAACCGACATGTTTGGTTTTTAATCGTTCGGTTTGGCAGACGGGTTAAGGGAACCCTAGGTTTCGACTATATAAGTCGTGCAGGCCGCCTTTGTGTTGTTTTTGGTCAGAAAAATAGAGGGATTGAGAGGAAATTGAAAGAGAAGAGAAGAGGAGAAGGAGATATGACAGTTCTGGCTTGTTTTATAAGAGTTGAGGAACAGACATGCTAATCATATCAAATTGGAGTGAAACTGCTAGGGCAAGTTCTCCACTCTTATATTTAGCTTTGGGAGAAATCGGTTTGTCAATTGGATTAGTATTATGAGGTAAATTCTGTTCTCAGTGTCCTTTTGTAGTCAGCGTGTCGTTCCTGTTTTCCCAAACCCTAATTCGGTTTAGGAGGTTTTTGGAAAAAGGATCGAGGTTTGATTTGTGTTCTTCATGAGGGAAGAAGGGAATCCAGATTTAGGGAGTTGGATCTCGGTTTCGTCGTGTTCTTTGTGTTTCTCATCCCTTTTTCATTCCAAAATTGAGGTGAGTGCGTGACCATGGCTTATCTGGGTGGATGGAATGTCATTATACGATGTGTTTGTGTGGATTGAGATGATTGATTGTTTGGAGGATGTTGCCTCTGTTATTTCGTGTTGTTTTGGTATGATTTTTGACGTTTCTTTTGCAGGAAATCGACGTAGTGCAGTCGAAAATCGAATCAGAGAGGAGAAGGTTCGATTCTGACACAAGTTTGTAGGTTGTGTGTTGATTCCTCCTGGTGTCGATCGATACCGTCGTTTTGACGTATTATGTGCTGTTTTGATGATTGGATTTGTTATGTTTTGGTGTTTCATCGTGCTTGTGTGTATAGCCAAGTAGATGGGATGACCGTCTCACTAAGAATTTGTGATAATACTCACGCATCTCTTATAACCCTGTGATGCAGGTAAAGATAAGATCTGATCGTGGAATCATGGCTGGGAAGAGAACTGTTAGGTTGCTGGTTTGTAAACTTGTTAAATTGAATTGAATGAGGTTTAGTTGGATTGGTTACTAGTTATTGAATTTAATGGATTACTAGTTTGAATTGAATTGAGTTGATTTCCGCTGGTTATGGTTGATTTAATTCTTGTTGTGTATGTTCAATTGGATATTGAGAATTAATTTTTATGGTAACCTTAATTCGAATCCGATGTATATAAAAAAAAAAGGGTCAGGTTGTTTCAGTCTAAACTTAACAACAACAAGAAGAAAACATACGTGTGATAAACTATCATTTCAAACATTAAAATTTGTGTACATAATTAAATAATTAATGAAATGTGTTGTCTTTTATTCATCTGAATGCATGAAGTGTTCTATTAAAAAACCGACCTTAGCTCAGTTGGTAGAGCGGAGGACTATAATTGAAGCAGAAAAATCCTTAGGTCACTGGTTCGAATCCGGTAGGTCAGAACTTGTTTGCTCATGCTTTTTTTTTATATTACTGCTTTAAAGTGGATTGGTGTGATACTTATTAAACTAACATCTCAATAACTACATGCTCAAGATTAATATAGGAGTTGATAGAAGTGATCTACGTTTATACTAGAAATTAGAGTACACTTTTTGGAAAAAAAAAGATCTATCATTTTGAATGTATAGCAGAAAAGTTTCTTAAAATTTGATGGATCAAGGTTTCTTATCCTTTTCTATTTTAGAATACGAATAGTAAGGGAGTTTGCTTTAACTATTCGTCTTCTCTTCCAAAGTCAAAATTTTTTATTGATCCTCATGTAAAAAAAGCACATTCATATCTTTTTGAAATTCCGAAAAAGAAGATCCATATTTATAGATTTGTTTTCAAAAGTCAAGAAAACATGAGGTCTTTTTGTTCGTTTTCAATCCTGCTGATTGTTTTTTCATCATGCCTTTTGTAATTTGACAAAGCCGTCGTCTGAAAAGATTTGGCAATAAGAATACTATGGTTTCTATATTTATTTTGTTAAGTTTTTTAACAAAACAAAAGAGTCATACTCTTATGAGTAATGAAATTTGTTTTTATGGACTATCAGTCGTATATATGCATGCATGAAGTATAGTTCAAATCCGACCTTAGCTCAGTTGGTAGAGCGGAGGACTATAGTAGAAGCAGAATGTCGTTAGGTCACTGGTTCGAATCCGGTAGGTCGGAATATTATCCCTCAAAATATTTTGTATAGCTTTAACTCTTGACATAGAAAAAAGCTAAGTTAAACGGGTACACGCTATAATTGAGTACCATTACAACATATTTCCTGCCATTTTCTATATTTTCGATTGTTTTGATCTTTAAATGTTGGTTGTATAAGAAACGGTAAAACAAAGAAAAAATCTTATGAATTGGAGTAATTTTCTTTGGTCGAATAAGAAATCTATAGTACACTAATGAATGAATAATAGACTGTCAACATGATTTTATTTAAAGGGGTACGTACTATAATTGAGTACCATTACAACATATTCTCGATCCTGGAATTCTCTATATTGGATTGTGTTGATTCTTCCTGGTGTCGATCGATACCGTCGTTTTGACATATTATGTGCTGTTTTGATGATTGGATTTGTTATGTTTTGGTGTTTCATCGTGCTTGTGTGTATAGCCAAGTAGATGGGATGACCGTCTCACTAAGAATTTGTGATAATACTCACGCATCTCTTATAACCCTGTGATGCAGGTAAAGATAAGATCTGATCGTGGAATCATGGCTGGGAAGAGAACTGTTAGGTTGCTGGTTTGTAAACTTGTTAAATTGAATTGAATGAGGTTTAGTTGGATTGGTTACTAGTTATTGAATTTAATGGATTACTAGTTTGAATTGAATTGAGTTGATTTCCGCTGGTTATGGTTGATTTAATTCTTGTTGTGTATGTTCGATTGGATATTGAGAATTAATTTTTATGGTAACCTTAATTCGAATCCGATGTATATAAAAAAAAAAGGGTCAGGTTGTTTCAGTCTAAACTTAACAACAACAAGAAGAAAACATACGTGTGATAAACTATCATTTCAAACATTAAAATTTGTGTACATAATTAAATAATTAATGAAATGTGTTGTCTTTTATTCATCTGAATGCATGAAGTGTTCTATTAAAAAACCGACCTTAGCTCAGTTGGTAGAGCGGAGGACTATAGTTGAAGCAGAAAAATCCTTAGGTCACTGGTTCGAATCCGGTAGGTCAGAACTTGTTTGCTCATGTTTTTTTTTTATATTACTGCTTTAAAGTGGATTGGTGTTATACTTATTAAACTAACATCTCAATAACTACATGCTCAAGATTAATATAGGAGTTGATAGAAGTGATCTACGTTTATACTAGAAATTAGAGTACACTTTTTGGAAAAAAAAAATCTATCATTTTGAATGTATAGCAGAAAAGTTTCTTAAAATTTGATGGATCAAGGTTTCTTATCCTTTTCTATTTTAGAATACGAATAGTAAGGGAGTTTGCTTTAACTATTCGTCTTCTCTTCCAAAGTCAAAATTTTTTATTGATCCTCATGTAAAAATAGCACATTCATATCTTTTTGAAATTCCGAAAAAGAAGATCCATATTTATAGATTTGTTTTCAAAAGTCAAGAAAACATGAGGTCTTTTTGTTCGTTTTCAATCCTGCTGATTGTTTTTTCATCATGCCTTTTGTAATTTGACAAAGCCGTCGTCTGAAAAGATTTGGCAATAAGAATACTATGGTTTCTATATTTATTTTGTTAAGTTTTTTAACAAAACAAAAGAGTCATACTCTTATGAGTAATGAAATTTGTTTTTATGGACTATCAGTCGTATATATGCATGCATGAAGTATAGTTCAAATCCGACCTTAGCTCAGTTGGTAGAGCGGAGGACTATAGTAGAAGCAGAATGTCGTTAGGTCACTGGTTCGAATCCGGTAGGTCGGAATATTATCCCTCAAAATATTTTGTATAGCTTTAACTCTTGACATAGAAAAAAGCTAAGTTAAACGGGTACACGCTATAATTGAGTACCATTACAACATATTTCCTGCCATTTTCTATATTTTCGATTGTTTTGATCTTTAAATGTTGGTTGTATAAGAAACGGTAAAACAAAGAAAAAATCTTATGAATTGGAGTAATTTTCTTTGGTCGAATAAGAAATCTATAGTACACTAATGAATGAATAATAGACTGTCAACATGATTTTATTTAAAGGGGTACGTACTATAATTGAGTACCATTACAACATATTCTCGATCCTGGAATTCTCTATATTGGATTGTGTTGATTCTTCCTGGTGTCGATCGATACCGTCGTTTTGACATATTATGTGCTGTTTTGATGATTGGATTTGTTATGTTTTGGTGTTTCATCGTGCTTGTGTGTATAGCCAAGTAGATGGGATGACCGTCTCACTAAGAATTTGTGATAATACTCACGCATCTCTTATAACCCTGTGATGCAGGTAAAGATAAGATCTGATCGTGGAATCATGGCTGGGAAGAGAACTGTTAGGTTGCTGGTTTGTAAACTTGTTAAATTGAATTGAATGAGGTTTAGTTGGATTGGTTACTAGTTATTGAATTTAATGGATTACTAGTTTGAATTGAATTGAGTTGATTTCCGCTGGTTATGGTTGATTTAATTCTTGTTGTGTATGTTCGATTGGATATTGAGAATTAATTTTTATGGTAACCTTAATTCGAATCCGATGTATATAAAAAAAAAAGGGTCAGGTTGTTTCAGTCTAAACTTAACAACAACAAGAAGAAAACATACGTGTGATAAACTATCATTTCAAACATTAAAATTTGTGTACATAATTAAATAATTAATGAAATGTGTTGTCTTTTATTCATCTGAATGCATGAAGTGTTCTATTAAAAAACCGACCTTAGCTCAGTTGGTAGAGCGGAGGACTATAGTTGAAGCAGAAAAATCCTTAGGTCACTGGTTCGAATCCGGTAGGTCAGAACTTGTTTGCTCATGCTTTTTTTTTATATTACTGCTTTAAAGTGGATTGGTGTTATACTTATTAAACTAACATCTCAATAACTACATGCCCAAGATTAATATAGGAGTTGATAGAAGTGATCTACGTTTATACTAGAAATTAGAGTACACTTTTTGGAAAAAAAAAATCTATCATTTTGAATGTATAGCAGAAAAGTTTCTTAAAATTTGATGGATCAAGGTTTCTTATCCTTTTCTATTTTAGAATACGAATAGTAAGGGAGTTTGCTTTAACTATTCGTCTTCTCTTCCAAAGTCAAAATTTTTTATTGATCCTCATGTAAAAATAGCACATTCATATCTTTTTGAAATTCCGAAAAAGAAGATCCATATTTATAGATTTGTTTTCAAAAGTCAAGAAAACATGAGGTCTTTTTGTTCGTTTTCAATCCTGCTGATTGTTTTTTCATCATGCCTTTTGTAATTTGACAAAGCCGTCGTCTGAAAAGATTTGGCAATAAGAATACTATGGTTTCTATATTTATTTTGTTAAGTTTTTTAACAAAACAAAAGAGTCATACTCTTATGAGTAATGAAATTTGTTTTTATGGACTATCAGTCGTATATATGCATGCATGAAGTATAGTTCAAATCCGACCTTAGCTCAGTTGGTAGAGCGGAGGACTATAGTAGAAGCAGAATGTCGTTAGGTCACTGGTTCGAATCCGGTAGGTCGGAATATTATCCCTCAAAATATTTTGTATAGCTTTAACTCTTGACATAGAAAAAAGCTAAGTTAAACGGGTACACGCTATAATTGAGTACCATTACAACATATTTCCTGCCATTTTCTATATTTTCGATTGTTTTGATCTTTAAATGTTGGTTGTATAAGAAACGGTAAAACAAAGAAAAAATCTTATGAATTGGAGTAATTTTCTTTGGTCGAATAAGAAATCTATAGTACACTAATGAATGAATAATAGACTGTCAACATGATTTTATTTAAAGGGGTACGTACTATAATTGAGTACCATTACAACATATTCTCGATCCTGGAATTCTCTATATTGGATTGTGTTGATTCTTCCTGGTGTCGATCGATACCGTCGTTTTGACATATTATGTGCTGTTTTGATGATTGGATTTGTTATGTTTTGGTGTTTCATCGTGCTTGTGTGTATAGCCAAGTAGATGGGATGACCGTCTCACTAAGAATTTGTGATAATACTCACGCATCTCTTATAACCCTGTGATGCAGGTAAAGATAAGATCTGATCGTGGAATCATGGCTGGGAAGAGAACTGTTAGGTTGCTGGTTTGTAAACTTGTTAAATTGAATTGAATGAGGTTTAGTTGGATTGGTTACTAGTTATTGAATTTAATGGATTACTAGTTTGAATTGAATTGAGTTGATTTCCGCTGGTTATGGTTGATTTAATTCTTGTTGTGTATGTTCGATTGGATATTGAGAATTAATTTTTATGGTAACCTTAATTCGAATCCGATGTATATAAAAAAAAAAGGGTCAGGTTGTTTCAGTCTAAACTTAACAACAACAAGAAGAAAACATACGTGTGATAAACTATCATTTCAAACATTAAAATTTGTGTACATAATTAAATAATTAATGAAATGTGTTGTCTTTTATTCATCTGAATGCATGAAGTGTTCTATTAAAAAACCGACCTTAGCTCAGTTGGTAGAGCGGAGGACTATAGTTGAAGCAGAAAAATCCTTAGGTCACTGGTTCGAATCCGGTAGGTCAGAACTTGTTTGCTCATGCTTTTTTTTTATATTACTGCTTTAAAGTGGATTGGTGTTATACTTATTAAACTAACATCTCAATAACTACATGCTCAAGATTAATATAGGAGTTGATAGAAGTGATCTACGTTTATACTAGAAATTAGAGTACACTTTTTGGAAAAAAAAAATCTATCATTTTGAATGTATAGCAGAAAAGTTTCTTAAAATTTGATGGATCAAGGTTTCTTATCCTTTTCTATTTTAGAATACGAATAGTAAGGGAGTTTGCTTTAACTATTCGTCTTCTCTTCCAAAGTCAAAATTTTTTATTGATCCTCATGTAAAAATAGCACATTCATATCTTTTTGAAATTCCGAAAAAGAAGATCCATATTTATAGATTTGTTTTCAAAAGTCAAGAAAACATGAGGTCTTTTTGTTCGTTTTCAATCCTGCTGATTGTTTTTTCATCATGCCTTTTGTAATTTGACAAAGCCGTCGTCTGAAAAGATTTGGCAATAAGAATACTATGGTTTCTATATTTATTTTGTTAAGTTTTTTAACAAAACAAAAGAGTCATACTCTTATGAGTAATGAAATTTGTTTTTATGGACTATCAGTCGTATATATGCATGCATGAAGTATAGTTCAAATCCGACCTTAGCTCAGTTGGTAGAGCGGAGGACTATAGTAGAAGCAGAATGTCGTTAGGTCACTGGTTCGAATCCGGTAGGTCGGAATATTATCCCTCAAAATATTTTGTATAGCTTTAACTCTTGACATAGAAAAAAGCTAAGTTAAACGGGTACACGCTATAATTGAGTACCATTACAACATATTTCCTGCCATTTTCTATATTTTCGATTGTTTTGATCTTTAAATGTTGGTTGTATAAGAAACGGTAAAACAAAGAAAAAATCTTATGAATTGGAGTAATTTTCTTTGGTCGAATAAGAAATCTATAGTACACTAATGAATGAATAATAGACTGTCAACATGATTTTATTTAAAGGGGTACGTACTATAATTGAGTACCATTACAACATATTCTCGATCCTGGAATTCTCTATATTGGATTGTGTTGATTCTTCCTGGTGTCGATCGATACCGTCGTTTTGACATATTATGTGCTGTTTTGATGATTGGATTTGTTATGTTTTGGTGTTTCATCGTGCTTGTGTGTATAGCCAAGTAGATGGGATGACCGTCTCACTAAGAATTTGTGATAATACTCACGCATCTCTTATAACCCTGTGATGCAGGTAAAGATAAGATCTGATCGTGGAATCATGGCTGGGAAGAGAACTGTTAGGTTGCTGGTTTGTAAACTTGTTAAATTGAATTGAATGAGGTTTAGTTGGATTGGTTACTAGTTATTGAATTTAATGGATTACTAGTTTGAATTGAATTGAGTTGATTTCCGCTGGTTATGGTTGATTTAATTCTTGTTGTGTATGCTCGATTGGATATTGAGAATTAATTTTTATGGTAACCTTAATTCGAATCCGATGTATATAAAAAAAAAAGGGTCAGGTTGTTTCAGTCTAAACTTAACAACAACAAGAAGAAAACATACGTGTGATAAACTATCATTTCAAACATTAAAATTTGTGTACATAATTAAATAATTAATGAAATGTGTTGTCTTTTATTCATCTGAATGCATGAAGTGTTCTATTAAAAAACCGACCTTAGCTCAGTTGGTAGAGCGGAGGACTATAGTTGAAGCAGAAAAATCCTTAGGTCACTGGTTCGAATCCGGTAGGTCAGAACTTGTTTGCTCATGCTTTTTTTTATATTACTGCTTTAAAGTGGATTGGTGTTATACTTATTAAACTAACATCTCAATAACTACATGCTCAAGATTAATATAGGAGTTGATAGAAGTGATCTACGTTTATACTAGAAATTAGAGTACACTTTTTGGAAAAAAAAAAATCTATCATTTTGAATGTATAGCAGAAAAGTTTCTTAAAATTTGATGGATCAAGGTTTCTTATCCTTTTCTATTTTAGAATACGAATAGTAAGGGAGTTTGCTTTAACTATTCGTCTTCTCCTCCAAAGTCAAAATTTTTTATTGATCCTCATGTAAAAATAGCACATTCATATCTTTTTGAAATTCCGAAAAAGAAGATCCATATTTATAGATTTGTTTTCAAAGGTCAAGAAAACATGAGGTCTTTTTGTTCGTTTTCAATCCTGCTGATTGTTTTTTCATCATGCCTTTTGTAATTTGACAAAGCCGTCGTCTGAAGAGATTTGGCAATAAGAACTATACTATGGTTTCTATATTTATTTTGTTAAGTTTTTTAACAAAACAAAAGAGTCATACTCTTATGAGTAATGAAATTTGTTTTTATGGACTATCAATCGTATATATGCATGCATGAAGTATAGTTCAAATCCGACCTTAGCTCAGTTGGTAGAGCGGAGGACTATAGTAGAAGCAGAATGTCCTTAGGTCACAGGTTCGAATCTGGTAGGTCGGAATATTATCCCTCAAAATATTTTGTATAGCTTTAACTCTTGACGTAGAAAAAAGCTAAGTTAAACGGGTACACACTATAATTGAGTACCATTACAACATATTTCCTGCCATTCTCTATATTTTGGATTGTTTTGATCTTTAAATGTTGGTTGTATAAGAAACGGTAAAACAAAGAAAAAATCTTATGAATTGGAGTAATTTTCTTTGGTCGAATAAGAAATCTATAGTACACTAATGAATGAATAATAGACTGTCAACATGATTTTATTTAAAGGATCCTTGGATCTCCTTAAGAGGGCAACGTTCTATGAAGGATAATGAAAGTGCTTGCCATTTTGTCGCATGAATTGGATGTAATCGTTTTTAACTAATATAGTATTCGATTTTTCTATATTTAATCTATAATGAATTGGATTCTATAGTATTCGATTTTTCTATATTTAATCTTGTTCTATATAAATATATGTATAGTATTGAGGACAGCAATGATTGTTTATATTAGTTAAAAAAAATTACATCCAATTCATAAGGTCTTCCACGTGTCAATGTTGAGGAAGTGTCTGCATAAGTCTGAAGAGATGTTGGCTAGGATTTCGGAGGACCTTTAGCCCAGCATGACGTTGGCGGCAAGACCTGTGAGGATTCTCGAGAGCAGAGTTAAGGTTCTGAGTCGGAAGAGGATACCGTTGTTGAGAATCGTGTGGGACTGTGTCGGTGTTGAGGAGGAGACTTCCGAACTAGAAGCGGGGATGAAGGCAAAGTTTTCAAAGTGGAGGCTTGAGTTTATCTTCTGGTTCAGTTTCCTGAGATAGCGTTTTGCTATGCGTCCCACACGACTCTTATCAACGGTATCCTCTTCCATTTACAAGTATCATCCCGCTCGCCAAATCATGAGTAGAATAATTGCACTCGTGCTTCCTCAACTGCCTTAAAGCATATGGAATTACCTTCCCCTGTTGCATCAGTACACAACCCAGACCAACTCCCGAAGCATCCGTATACACCACGTAAGGCTCGCCTGGTGTACTCGTCAACATCTCCTTCAGCTTCCCGAAACTCTCCTCACAATCTGAAGACCAAACAAAAGGAACATCCTTCCCTGTCAACTTCGTCATTGACTGCGCCAGACTCGCAAAGCCCATGACGAATCTCCTGTAATAACCAGCCAAACCGAGAAAACTTCTGATCTCAGTGGCACTCCTCGGTCTAGGCCACCCTCTAATAGCCTCAATCTTCGCCGGATCCACAAAAACACCATCCGCCGAAACCATATGACTGAGAAAACCCATCTCTCGCTGCCAGAAACCGCACTTACTCAACTTAGCATACAGCTTCTACTCCCGCAATTTCTCTAGAACCTTCCTCAAATGAACCTCATGCTTCTCAAGACTCCTCGAATACACCAGAATATCATCGATAAAGATGTTCACGAACTCATCCAAATACTCCTGGAATACCCCGTTCATCAATCTCATGAACGCTGCTGGCGCATTCGTCAACCCGAAAGGCATTACCACAAACTCATAATGCCCATATCTCGTCTTGAAAGCAGTTTTCCTGACATCTGCCTCATCGATCGAAATCTGATGGTAACCTGACGCCAAGTCAATCTTGGAGAACCAAGTAGCCCCTCGCAACTTATCCAACAACTCATCAATCCGCGGAAGAGGATACCTGTTCTTCACAATGACTTGGTTAAGTCCCCGGTAATCGATACACAACTGAAAATTATCATCTTTCTTCTTCACAAACAACACCGGCGCTCCCAATGATGAACTACTCGTTGGATAAAACCCTTACCCAATAAATTATTCAGCTGCTTCTTCAGCTCTGCCATCTCTGCTAGAGCCATACGGTAAGGTGCCTTGGATATCAGAGTCGTTCCGGGCTCCAATTCAATCGTGAAAGGATCAGACTGAGATGGCGGTAATCCTTGCAACGATCGAAAAACATCCTCAAAATCCTGAACGACCCGAATATCACCCACTTCAACCTCTCCAATAGACTATTGCATCACAATCATCACCAAGTACGCCTTGCAGCCATTCTCAATCAGCTGCTCAACCTGAATCGCCGAAATCACGAGACTCCCGGAAGTCGGTCTCACCCCCTGATACACCAAGCTCCCTGTCTCTCGCTCAACACACAACTTGCCCCCGGTGACTATCCAGATGAATGTATCGAGCCAGCCAATCCATACCCAGAATGACATCATACAGCTCCACCGGACTGATAATCAAATCTGCTAGCATCAACTCTCCTGCCACCAGAACATCCACACCTCGAGCCCGCCCGAAAATAGCCAAAGACTTCCCTCCAGCAACTCTAACTACCCCCGACTGCTCTTCGGAATCGCTCCAGATCCCGCTGCTCTCCGCACATTCCGGAGTAATGAAGCAATTCGTCGCTCCAGAATCAAACAACACATGAGGCTCACATCCGCCTACTACTAAGGTCCCTGCCCAAATCCCATGCGCCTAAGAACCCTAATATACTATCACAGATTTCACAATTCCAAAACAAACAAACGAAATTCACAACACACCAGAATTTACAAAGTCAAGTTCTGAAATTTACCTGTGATCGGCCTGGCGCTGGAGCCACCCGCCTCCACCAAAGTGAACACCCGCGGTGCTGCGGTAATCTGCGCCACCGGCTGCACAGCCGCCACTGCCATCTGCTGCAGCTTAGGACACTTGGGCTTGATATGTCTCGGCTCTCTGGAATGAAAGCACACCTGCGTACCTCGAGAGTCACTCCTCTTCGGAAAAATTGCCACCTTGTGATCTATGCTTCCACACCCGAAGCATCCTTGACCACCCTGCCCTCTCTGATTCGGCCCTAAAGTGCTCTCCCACTTCCTCTTCTGTCTTTGAGCAGGCTTGCCGCCTTTGCCCAGACCCACCTGCTGCTGCGGTCTCCTCTGCGACCGGCGAACTAACCACCACAGCCTTGAGATCCTCCTCGATCGCTGCAGCAGTCTCAACCAGCTCCGTCCTGGTGGCTAACTTGCTCGCTCTACAGCGAGTCCTCAAATCCAACTGAAGTCCCCTCATGAACCTCTTCACATGGGTCTGCTCACCCTCCATACCTCTCCCAGCATGTACCAGAAGCCGACTGAACTCTGCGTCGAACTCCTACACTGACCGGTCGCCTTGAGTCAACTCTACAAACCTCAACTCCAACCGATCCACCGTCTCCTGCGGGAAATACTTAGCATTAAACTCAGCCAAGAAGTCCTCCTAGGCCATCTCTGCCTGCACTCTCCTCGCCACTACACCTCTCCACCAGAGATGCGCATCACCATCTAGATAAAGCACTGCTAGGTCCACCCGGTATCTCTCTGGACATCTCAACGAGTCAAAGTTACGCTCTAACCTCAACCGCCACTCATCTACCTCCTCAGGCTCGACACCGCCCGAGAAAAACCTGGTGCCAATCCTCTGCATCTACTCCATCATCCTCAGATAGGATGGAAGCTCCTCTGAAACCGCAGCCCTCCGCTGCAGACCAGCAACTCCCCGCTGCACACCAGCCCCACTCGGCTGCACTACCGGAGCCTGACCCTGAGCTGGCATCCCACCTGGTAACCGCTCAAGAATTAACTGTAGCAAGACCACCAAACGATCATCCCGATCCTAGCTACTCCTACGACATCACCCACCCCCGGGCCCGCCACACCAAGACCAACACATGTCCCACCAGTCCTCACACTGGTACTCGCAGTAGCCACACTAACGGATCCCTCCTGATGCGTCTGCAAAGCCGCCACCTGCTCCCCCGCGGAATCCTAGGCTATACTCGTGGCAACAAACTCACTCAACTGCGCCTGCACGCCCCCGCGCCCTCTGCGACCACCACGGCCTCTAGTACCTCTAGCCATCTCACACTGCATTACCAACAGTGGAAAACTAAGCATACTAAAAGCCAGAAAAAGGTCAAACAACACATACCGTGGATTCTCATTGAAAACTCGAAGAAGATGATCTAGAACTCCAAACTCACACAACAATCAATCGACTAACTCACATAATCAATCAATCAAGTGCACCCGCCCTAGAACCATATGGGCTCTGATACCAAATTGAAACAACCCAGCCCGTTTTTTTTTTAATATATATATAGCATCGAATTAGTATTCCATAAATACTAACTCTCAACATGTTAAATTCCCAATCACATCAAACCAGCGGAAAACAATAAACAATTAAACCAATTAAACAATTCAATAAATCTTATACTTTACTAAACCAACTAACCAAAGATCTCAATTCCAGAATCAACGAATTCCATAACAATTCCAATTCAAATTCCAACATAAAAAACCATCAACTTAGCATTTCTAACACATGAATGCAATGACAGCAAACAACCGAGAAACTAGATCATCTCTTCTTCCTCGCCTTGATTCCACGATCACATTTTCTCTTTACATGCATCACATAAAACAAACGATATGCGTGAGTATTATCACAAATACTCAGTGAGACGGTCATCCCATCTACTTGGCTATACACACAGGCATAAACAATCGATACAATACCAGGATGAGCAACCAACAATGCAAAGCACAAAGCATCAACGCAAGCTCACGCAATAGGCCATGCGTCGATCGACACAACCACCATGTGTCGATCGATGCATCATCAATGTGTCGATCGATACTCATCTTCGATGTCGATCGATACACACTATGTCTATCGACACAAAGCAACTGTGTCGATCGACGCACGATGCAGATTTCCAGGAATCGAACCTATCCTCTCACTGATCGATTTTGCAACACATCTCATCGATCTCCTGCACGAAAACTCACCAAAACCACACGAAATCCAACCAATAAAACAATCAAATGCATCCAATCCATTCTTTTACCCAGATAAGCCATGGTCACGTACACACCTTGGTTTTGAAAGGAAAAAGGAATGAAACTACGAAGAACGCGAAGAACACTCTGAATCTGATCCACCAAATTTGAAATCCTCTCCTTCCTCACCAAGTACACGTTCTCAAATCGATTCTATAGCCTTACAACGCACAAAAACAAGCTTTTAGGATCGAGAACTCAAAGGGAATCAACAATAACCTCTTTATCTCTCTCAATCCTCTAAACTCTTCCTAAACAGACTGATTTTCTGTCTCACACGACTAGAAACGCAGCTCAACCCTTAAATACTTGAGCCCTAGGGTTATGCTAAACCGACACGTCCAACCGGACGATTAAATTAAACCAACCGGTTTAAATCCAACTTGTGTCGATTGACACACATACTCTGTGTCGATTGACACAACACCCGGAAATCGCAACTTCTTCCAAGTCGAAACATTGTGTCGATCAATACACATTCACTGCGTCGATCAACGCACAGCCCAAGAATCACATTTTTGGTTCACGGGGGTTACACAAGAACTACCAAAGGGGCTTTGGGAGTCAATGCAGGTTCTGCCAACAGGTAGAATATGGTTTCTGTCGACGGGCAGAATCGGAGGTTCGAGCTAGTTCGGAAAAAGAATGGGATTCCTCTGTCTTGTGTTGAATAGTGGAGCCAGAGGCTGCTGTGTTATGTGATGTGAATATGGTGAAAACTAAGGGAAGCCGAAAATACTTACTTAGTTACCGGATTGTGATAAGTTGCATGGTGCCGAGGCATCATGTGGCTGTAGTGGAGTGAAGGCTAGTTAAGATGTATTAGGTAATGAGACAGAGTAGACCGTCTTACTGAGTATTCAATACTCACCCAATTACTAGGCATGCAGGATAGGAGATCTGATCAGGTGGCTCATAGGATGCGACATGGCAGGAGGGTGCGGCGAAGGCAGTACTTTATAGTTGTTATGTTGTAATTTAACCGCACAATATTATAAAAAAATTTTAGAGCACGAAATACTTGAGTTGGCTAGCATTTTGCGGTGGGATTCATAGTCCTATGTGAAGGTGTTACAAGTTAGTACCAGAGCTCGATTATCACCCCAGTTCTGACATGGGGGACAATTATAAGATTTCTTGGGCTTGATTCTCCTTTCGATAAGTGAGAAGTTCAAGAAAAATAGTGAAGAGATCACTGTTGAGATCAAACTTCAAGAGCTGCTCGCTAACGACCAACTTCTAGAGAAGTTGACTGCTCGTGCTCATCATCGGAAGGGGAACACGCAAAGCTCCTTGTCCAAAAACCGGCGTTTGAGGAGAAGTTTTTGGCATCAGTTGTTTCTGATTTTTCCATTGGAAAGCTATCCCTTCCCCATATCTCCGAGGACTCGATTGCTGAGGCTATGGAGATAGATTTGACTACGTAAGGTCCTAAGGGTTTGGATGAGCATGGCACCGACGAGCAGGTGGGCTCTAATGTCCCTGGTGAGACCGATGGATGTTTGTACAAGCTCTTATTCTTTTTTTTGTTCTGAACCTTATGGTTTTGGTGCCTGGGAAGGATTTTATCCTTTTTCTTGCACTTTGGGGCTTCTATTTCGAACTTTGCCCGAGTGGGCTTTTGTTTTTGAATAATGCCTAGATAGGCTTTTATTGGTTATTCGAGCTTGTTTGTTCACACTTTATCTTCATTTTCTCTTACACTTGAGCTTTGCTAATGTGACTTATCCGGATTCATAAGTTTTATTTGAGAATCTTTATTCAAGATGGGCTTGTTGGCGTGGATCTGCTTAATTATTTCTTTTGCGGGTATTTTCCCAAGTTCTGGGAGGTCAAAGTGGTGAATTTGCCATGACTTTGGCCCTCTTTAGTACCGCGTGGTTTCTTGGTTTTGCTTGTGAAGTATGATCTTTATATGAGTTGCGTTATCCTGAATTGGCTGAACTAAGTGATGATTCACGGTCGGATCCTATGTGGGTATGTTTAATCGCAAAAGGGTTTCGCGGTGTCTCCTGACTACTTTCCGACCAGTCTTCTTTGCTGCAATTTTAGTTGCGTGGTCGACCGACGCTTAATCGTAACGAAACTGGACATAGGATTCAAGTCCAGGTTTTGGTGATCGTATTGAGATCGACTTCGCCTGTAACGATATGTTTATACCATAGGATGTCTTAGCTCAAGGCCATCTAGGCCAAGATGAATTTGTAAGTCACGTTCGGATGTAAAGGGAAGACGGAAAACAGGGAGTTAATAAAGAGATGGAGTTTTATTAATCACACATGTTACAGTATTTTGTGTGACGTACACTTTCCTAACTAAGCAGATCTCGTATACTATATTAAAGTGGGTTAGCAAAAAGGTTTGTTGAGGTAGCTATGCTCGAGGGACGAGCTGCCTAAGTACCCTGTCAAGGGATAAAGCCATAACGTAGTTTGATTATTTGAAGAGAAATCAGTGGTAGAATTTCTTGAGGTTCATGGCGTTGCATTCTCTAATAGCATGTACATAATTTGGATGTTCCGTAATGGACTCAGAACTTTTTTCTTTATTGCTAACTGGAATTGAATTGCTTGCTTCAATCTCCTCTGGTCTGAAGTTTTGGAAACGAGGCCTTGGTCGTGGATCTTTCCCAGGAATGCAAGACTAGAAATGAATTCTTCCAATGTTATGGCTCACCTGAAAGAATGTAAGAGTCGATCCAAATTCGGTTTCAACTCCAAACAAGTAAAGATAATCATTTTGACAAGTTTCACAATAGGATTCAGTATCAGATTGCTACATGGATCAAGTAGACTTAAAAACTGAAGAGATCAGAAAGTATGACCACTGCAACACAAATATGGCCTCATTGACAAAATTATATACTTCATGACCAACGCAACAATTAACACCCTTTTCCAAACTAAAGACAACTAAAATAATGGAGTCGATGCATATTTTAAACTTTACGACAAATCGTAGAGAATCTACAAGAGGGGAAAAGGAATTAGAATCATCCTCTTTCAAATGCCTATCTTCAGCAATAAGCTGCACCATAAAAAAATTATTCACATTCTAGGATTTTCCGAAGAAGAAAAAGAAGAGCTTTTAAAAGATTTAAGTTCATATACCTTTTCAAGAAGATGATTTACTTGGTTCAAGGTGTTCCATTCTCTTTTCGTCAGTTTTCGGTTTTAGAATTCGATGAACTTATGAACGCCTGGGTGAACTAGAACGTTGACGCGGTAGGAACCTTCCCAATTGTTCCCTGTAGTAGCATGTCGCGGCTTGCTGGTAGTTTTGAATTTTGTACTCGTCGATGGCGTCTCAGAGCATGTCCACATTTAGCTCCTCGTCAAGGGGGTAGATAATCCTTCGAAGACTTGGGACAGTAATATGTCCATATATTTACATCATCCATGTACATATTTGCATACTTTTATCTTCTGTTTAGCATCATACAGCATCATATAGGAACTTTTTAGCTCTTGTTTAGTTTAGATTTGCATCTTAGAGTTCTAGGATGGAGTTTGTACATATTTCTCTTCTTTTACCCTTTTTCAGGTGATACATGTGCTTAAATGGAGTTATCTGGCTTAATAAAGCCTGAAAGATTGGAGTGTAGCGCAGATGAAAGGAAAGGCAGAGGAATTGCTAGGTTCTGGAGCAAACAGAGGAAGCAGAGGAGCAGGAATCAGTCATGAATCATCAAGATTCACCGATGAGAAGTATCTGGAATAGCGGAAGGATGGAGTCTCAACGAATCTATTTGAAGTTCGTAACTTGGGTCGAGAATCAGGAGGTCAGTGCCCATAAACCAGTGCATAGATATCCCAGGTTATCCCCTTTTTACGATGAAGCATCAAGACTCTCAGACCATTGGACCAGGCGCATCAAACAGGTTGAAGAATAAGCTAAAGAAACTGATATCCCATGATATCGTCACCAACTGATGAGGAAGACTGATATACTGCGCCTACTGAGGGACTGGTGTCACGACACAGGAGTTGGAGAACACGCTGGATAGGCACCGGAAATCGGTTACTTCCCTGATATGGGGTGACTGATATTTTATGCATTTTATTGACTTTTCCGGGTCGACCGTTGACTTGAGTTGGGCGATCCGCTTTCGTGTCGGGTTGATCCGGGTACTGTTATGAGGGGCTATAATATTCTTAGCCCCGAAGAAAACATAAGTCTGATTTTCTTTCCTTTATACGCTTTGAAGCTTTCCTTTTACGTTGTAACTTGAATCGATCCTTAGAGATTAATACTTTGATGTTCTAAGTACTTATCTTTATAAAGTTTCCATCTTTAGCTTAAAGTTTTAGTCTTTGTGTTTGAATCGCATCTGTTTTACATTTTAGCAGACATAATTCACTCAAGCTCAATCATGGTTTTTCTCGTAGCAATGAGTGAGTAGTCCGCTTGTCAAGTGTCGAGTTAGTAGATGTAGAAGCCTTAGAAGAACGGCTAACCTAGCTTCGTCTTGAATATTACATTTTTCGAGCTTAGGATGAGGTTAAAACTTGGTTTTTGCCTTCGGCCTTCAATCTCGTTTGGAGGCATTCCGCTGCCCGAAAGGTGTATGTCTCGAGTTAGCTTATGTTTAGAAGTGATTTGAGGTTATTCCAACGGTTGGATCGAAAGTTAGGTAAGTTTTAATGAAGACATGTCAGTATACCTTTAACCGACCGGTTTGCTGGAGAAAAAAAAAATTGCAGTTTTTTCTATTTTGACTTGGTTTTTTCATAAAATTGAACCAAAAACGTGATTAGACCTATTTATTCTAGTTTTTAGCCATTGTTTAGGCTACATCTTATTTTCTATTGAGACGAAGAGAGAGATTTTGTTAGTTAGGTTTAGGGTTATTTAAAGCATCATGAGATTTCATTAGAGTTAATTACTGTTGGGATCATTCATACCTGTTCTTCATCTAGATTTTTTTTCACTCTGATTTTGGATTGATCACCTAGAATTAGACATCATAGGTTAATTGATAGATGCGAAAGTATTATCGTTATCCTGATCATGGTCTTAGATGAGCAAATAATCTATTCGCAAAGAAATTTGGTTTAGAGACTTTGTGAACAAATCAAACTTGAATTTGATGCTTGTTTATACTTTTAGAATTCGCAAAGAAATTTGGTCTTCTAGGATTTTGACATAGATAATCTCTGCAGCGAAAGTTGATTGGTTTTACAATTGTGTTTTGAGTTCTAGAACTGCACTTTATACATATCCCGACAGTATTTAATTCTATGAATTTGATCATTCAATCGATTTCCTGAAAGTCTAGCTTTTGTCTCATTGATTTTAAGAACACCAATCATCGTTTGCTTTCCTGCTTTGTCGTTTAATTTACATTACTACATTGTTTCTTAGCTTAATTCAAATTCAGAATTCTTTTGTGTGATTGCGATTCCCTGTGGATTCGATCCCTAAGTACTACTACGATCTCTTAATTTGAGAAAGTATCTCAGGGTGAATTTGAGCATATCACATTAGAGACGACAAGGCAATGTTTCCAATAGGCTAGTTTCTTGTATCTAAGATTATGCCTAATGTGGGGATTGGGAACAAAATGGGTTGAGCGTTATTGTTACATCTTGAGGGTCAGTGGTGAGTGAAAAAGGGAAAGGATGGAAAGAAAGAAAAAGACAAGTCTGGGGGATAAAGTTTGAAAAGAAAAGAATAGCCCTAGTGTAAAATCAAAAAGAAAGTTTAGCCTTCTCATAGACCAAAAATCAAAAGAAAAGTAAAGTTATAAGCTAGAGAGGCTCAGCTAGAAACTAGAAGAAAACAGAGCTAGAGCATACTGAAGATAAAACTTCATGGGTCTTGGTTCAAAAAGAAAAGAGAAGAGTAGAGTATGTTAAGGGGTTATTATTTGGCCGAAAAAGGGCCAGTGGGTACATTTGAGCAGTGAGATATGGAGAGAATGAGAGATTGCATCAAAGGGTTAAGGGTAGAAACATTGGATTCTTAGCCTTGTATGCCTCAATTGTTGCTTTTCTTTCTTGCTTTTACATAGTGTGACACTTGTTTTGAGAGTTAACTACCTGAAAAAGACATGAACCTTCTATGTATATTATTTTCCAGCCTTTTTCTACCTTGCCAAACGGTATTGATTCAATTTCCAACTGTGAGACTGCGCCAAACACTTAAATGAATGTTAAAGAGATGAGATAGTTGTTGATGACAGGATTCCTTGTGAGTTCCGGGATTTAGAGTAGAAGTCAGATTTGTGATGGGCATGGAACAGTTTTCTTGAGTAGGTTTTGTTGGGCATCGACTTAGTTCTCCTTAGGACACACTTGTGGATACCTTTACTGTCTCTTTCTGGCACTGCGTCCCTGTCTTTAAACCTCTCCTTCAGGTTTGCCTTCTCAAGTTTGCTTGCGGACAAGCAAAAGACAAGTCTGGGGGAGTTGATATGTCCATATATTTACATATCCATGTACATATTTGCATACCTTTACCTTCTGTTTAGCATCATTCAGCATCATATAGGAACTTTTTAGCTCTAGTTTAGTTTAGATTTGCATCTTAGAGTTCTATGATGGAGTTTGTACATATTTATCTTCTTTTACCTTTTTTCAGGTGGTACATGTGGTTAAATAGAGTTATCTGGCTTAATAGAGCCTGGAGGATTGGAGTGGAGCGCAAATGAGAGGAAAGGCAGAGGAGTTGCTGGGTTCTGGAGCAAACAGAAGAAGCAGAGGAGCAGGAATCAGTCATGAATCATCATGATTCACCGATGAGAAGTATCTGGAATAGCGGAATGATGAAGTCTCAACGAATCTATTTGAATTTTGTAACTTGGGTCGAGAATCTGGAGGTCATTGCTCATAAACCAGTGCATAGATATCTGAGGTTATCCCCTTGTTACGATGAAGCATCAAGACTCTCAGACCATTGGACCAGGCGCATCAAACCGGCTGAAGAATAAGCTAAAGAAACTAATATCCCATGATATCGGCACAACTGATGAGGAAGACCGATATACTTTGCCTATCGAGGGACTGGTGTTGCGATACGAGAGCTGGAGAATACTTCCTTGATTTGGGGTGACCAATATTTTATGCATTTTGTTGACTTTTTCGGATCGACCTTTGACTTGAGCTGGGCGATCCACTTTCATTTCGGGTTGACTCGAATACTGTTATGAAGGGCTATAAATATGTTCTTATCCCCGAAGAAAACCTAAGTCTGGTTTTCTTTCCTTTTTACGCGTTGAAACTTTCCTTTTATGTTGTAGCTTGAATCGATCCTTAGAGATTAATACTTTGATGTTCTAAGTTCTTATCTTTAGCTTAAAGTTTTAGTCTTTGTGTTTGAATCGCATATGTTTTGCATTTTACCGCACATACTTCACTCGAGCTCAATCATGGCTTTTCCCGTAGCCATGAGTGAGGAGTCCGCTTGTCGAGTGTCGAGTTAGTAGATGTCGAAGACTTAGAAGAACGGCTAACCTAGTTTCGGCCTGAATATTATGTTTCTCGAGCTTAGGTTGAGGTTAAATCTTGGTTCCGCTGCTTGAAAGGCGTTTGTCGGAATGCCGGACTGACCTTTTGTTCGACTTAGTTATCCTTGGCCATGAAAGTGCGTTAAGGAGCTAAGTGAGCTTATTAATACTTGACCTTCATGCTTCGAGAGGCCTTATATCTAGCAGCGAAAATTCGTTAGATGTTTGTACTCAACAAAGTGGTTAGTAGCGTCATAAAAGTGGGATGATCTATATTCGTTTTCCATGCTCAAGAGTTGAGCTTTAAAGTAAAAGGCTCTAGTTTTGTTAGCCGCAATCTATTGATTCGCATCAGTTGCTAATCCGACACTTGATGCTTTCCATTATCATTGTATTTGCCATTTAGTCTATGTTTTGTTCATTTCTCGTATTGTAACATTTCGTTTAGTGCAGATCAAGTCAACCAAACACTTATTAATGCTTTAGCTTAACTAAAATCTTCCAAGGTCTAGTACTCAAAGTCTTTGTCTTCCTTGTGTTCGATCCCTACACTTGCTACAATTGAATCATGAGTTAGGTTGTTAGCATTGCTAGGTTTTATTTGAAAGAACGAAAAATCCTTCTCATCAAACAACTGTTTTAGGTGGTACCATGGCTTCAATCCCAAAAGATAAGGAGAAGGGAGTTTTATCGGCTGCTTTCTTAGGAGTGGTACGGCATGGTCAGAGTACGCCATGTAGCTCGTCAATCCACTTTTCGTTTTTGGAATTAAGGCGCCTCTTCAAGGTGTCAAGCAGAGTTTTGGTAGCTGCTACGACTTTAACGTTTCCTTTTGGGTACCTAGGCGTTGAGTAGGTTACTCTTATCTGCCATTTCTGGCAGAAGTTCCTAAATATTGCCGAGGTGAACTGAGTATCATTTCAGTTACAATCTCATATGGTTTTCCATGTCGGCAAATGATATGTTTCCATACGAACTTCTTTACTTGTTCGGATTGGATTTGTTGGTAGGCTGCTGCCTTTATCCATTCGGTGAAGTAGTAAGTTAGGACGAGTAGGTACTCGACCTATTTGGGACCTGACTTGACTAATGGTCCGATTATATTCATTGACCATCTCATGAATGGATATGGAGTAGAGACGGACAAGAGTAACTCAGCTGGATGATGTAGTATTGGTGCATATTTCTTACACGTCTCACATTTTGCTGCGAACATTGCACAGTCGACGAGCATTGTCGGCTAGAAGCATCCTTTTCTTTTGATCCATAGCGCTAGAGCTCGGCCTCCGAAATGGATTCCGCTAGATCCGCTATGCACTTTGTAAATCACTTCATGGACCTCTTCCCCATGGATACATGTTAGGCAGGGTCCAGCGCTTGTACAACTTTCACCCTATTATATAAAACACGCACTTTTAATTTAGAGTTTCCTTTCCTCCCATTTGTTTGGGAGGGGGGCAGTTCCGTCGTAAATGATATATTTGAGGATAAAATTCTTCAATCAGGAGTTTCCTCTGATTTGTGAGTTGCATCAAACAAATGGTACCTCTTGGGTGTGGCCTCTTGCGAGTTCGTTGGACTATCCGGGTTTGGTTCCTTTTGGGTGTCGTTAGATAGTTCAACTTCGTCTTCTAGTTGGCTGGTTTGGGGCTGACTTGTTGCTACTTTCTATCGGATAGTAACTCTGTTCACCACGGCTTTCATAGTTATGTTAATGATTGGTTATTCGATCCCTTTTAGTGGAATTATTCACTTGGCTAAAAGGTTTGAGGTTGAAGCCAAGGCAACTAGAGGTTCTGCCGAGGCGTTCTCCCCACAGGAGATTTGTGTCAACTCGAACTTCTCGAATTGCTTTGCTAACTCGTTGGTTATTGTAAGGTATGCTTCCATTGGATCGTCTTTAACTTCGTACTCGCCATGAAGTTGGCTCGTAACGAACTGTGATTCGCTGAACGCGTTTAACTCTCTAGCTTCTATCCCAAGGGCCAACCACTGAACGGCTAGGAGGGCTTTATACTCCGCTTAATTGTTCAAAGCAAGAAATCCAAGTCGGAATGACTGCCCGAATACTTCTCCTAATGGGGAGGTGAACTTTACTCCAACTCGAGATCCTTTTCTTGAAGAGGCCCCATCTACATGGACATTCCATGTCTTTCGAGATTTTGTTTCGTTGGCCTCTTGCAGGGCGAGCTCAATCACGAAGTCGGCCTGGACTTGCTCTTTAGCACTCGTTTTGGTTATGTACTCGATGTCGTACTCACTAAGTTTGATTGCCCATTTGGCCAAGCTTCCAGAGTGGTTGTGACTGTGCAATGTTGTTCGGATAGGGTGTGTTGTCATTACCACTATCGCGTGGGAATAGAAGTAAGGTCTCAATTTTCGAGTTCGAGCTGAGATGACGACTGCTGAAGCATGCCTTTTCGATAGCTGGGTATCTCGATTTTGCGTCCACCAGGGTCTTGCTTATATTAAAGATTGGTTATTGCTCGTTCTGCTCTTCCCGGACCAGTACTCAGCATACTATTGCGGGTGAAACCGCGATATACAGGTAAAAGGGTTCCCCTTCCACGTGATTGACGGGCCGCTAGATGATACAGATTGTGGGCTCAAAGTGATGTTACAAAGGTGCTGTGAATCAACGGAGGTATAAGTTACAGGAAAGGGATCAAAAGGTGCATCGTGAAAAGGGCCAAGGTACACAGCCGGACCCAGAGGCAAGGGATGGCTCCTTACAAGATCCGAGATGGTAAAACATATGGAGGTGAGGGATCTCGAGCCAATAGACCATTTATCTGAAGCCTAATGTTGAACAACGGTATGTGGTTTCCACAACGGATAAGGAAGCCGGATAACAAGTGACAACAGAGAAAGTCTCAGAGGTGATGATACACCATGCTACAAGCTCGTGTCAGGGGGAGTTCACCCCTACACTCTGATTCTCGAGTGGTGGAGGAACCGATAGAGGTTGATGGGTCAAGAGAATGGTGATGAATGAGGGGGTCCCTGGTTCGGAAAAAAAGGTACGAAAATAATTACTTCAAGATGATATATGATGACGGTGGTGATGGACGAAGCTGTGCAACGGAACCCTCAGCCTCTAGAACAATCTGGAATTATAGTGGAACAAGAGAAGGATTTGGAAACTAAAAACGTAGAGAAACAAGAGGAAGATTTCAAAGGTTTTCATGTACAGAAAATAAAATCGAGAGAGATCAGCAAGTGTGTTTATGTGTTTATTAGAGAGACTGGGAAAATCCAACAGAACTAAACCAAAAGGTCCAAACACACGGATTCCTCTTCCTACTAAACCAGAATATTATTATAAACCAATTGATACGCTTTAGAGACCAAATCAATCGGGTTATTTTTCGGTTTAATTTGGTTCGCAAGTCTAAACGATTCTAAAACCTAAAAATAATCATATTTAAATTAATAATTGCATGTTAAAAGAACGGTAACTAAAATGTTATTCCAAATTATTGATTAAGTATTTGTTGAGTATATATATATATATATCAAATGTGTGAGTTTAGCCAAAAAGAATTAATCATATTTAAAATTGTATCTTTATTCCGTTGGTAGATAGAACAAAAAATTGTATGGTAAACCTACAAGGATATTATTATTTTTATATTTCTGGTTTAAGTAAACATTTTGTTTTGATGAACAACAAAGCTTTCAACACATCTCATAGATCTTCGTTAGTATAATAAATATTTGCTCGAATCGGCGGTTTGGAATTCTTCATTCTCCATAAGTAAAATTTGCAATTTTTTTATTTTAATTTGCAGATATTCATTAAGAAAAAAACTGTTGGATGATGTAACACAACTATTAAAAATAATGAACCTAGCTACAATGATCACTAAATCACTACATATATATATATAATATATGATATAATTAATCATTATGTCACCGAAAATAACAGATGTATTAAAATTTTATTGATTGAGATTCGAAAAATGCTTATCTATTTGAATATTTTCTTTTTTCACAAAAAAAAAGCTATGATAGGTGAAGAAAAAAATAATTTTTTTTTTAAATGGCATGCATAATTCTATTAGATACTCATGTATTAAAATGATGTCTTTTAAATAATGATGAAAGTTAGAGAAAGATTGAAATTCAGATAAAAAGAAAAATGTCAAAAAAGTAAAATTGAAAGAAGATAGATGTCAAATAATCAAAAAAGAAAAAAGAATAGTATCGGAAAGAGAAGAAAAACTGAGAGAAGATGCTAAAGAAGAAAAATAAAAGAGTTGGGACAAAAAAAAAGAAAGTGAGGGAAGAACGTAAAAAAAACACATCGACTTTGGAGCAAGTAACAACTCTATAAGAAATTGAAGAATATGAATAATAAGAAAAAGAAAAACTGAAGAGGAAAACGAAAAAAATGATGAGATGAAGACAAGAAAAAGCAGAACAAAACAAAATTAAGAAGAAAAAAAGGAAGAAGAAAATGTTCTTAAAATAAAAGCGAAAGAAGAAAACAAATAAGAAGAAGAAGAAATGTACCGCAAAAAAAAATTATAGCGATTTTGGCCACATATAACAATTTTAGAAGAAATCAAAGAATAAATAAAATAACTAGTGTATTACCCGCGTCCTGTGCGGGATTTAAAAATATAATGATCTTAAAAAAATAGGAAAGGTAATGTTCAGATGTAACAAACACGAACCCATAACAAATTATGTTTTATTCATAATCTTGCAAAAGGAAATTCTACTGATTTAAAAATATAAAGAGAAACATTCATTATCATCATGTCCATAAATTAAATAGTCAATAACGGTTGGTATTGGTGCAATCAGATTAAACCCAATGATCGAGGTTGGAATAATAATTATAATATAAAAGCAAGAGAGATCAGTTATATCTATATAATCATATAATGTATAATAGTCATTGACTTGGGCACAAATGAGAAATAAGGAGATGGTATATCATGAAGATTACAAAGGAGAAGTAAGGAGAACCTAACGTCTGTTTTGGTTCTGAATGTTCGTGATCGTTATGTGAACAAAAAGTCTGAGAAATTCCATGTTTCGTGTTTGTTTGATTTTGTACAAACCATATATAATTATTATCGTTGTTCTTGGAGTGAAAGTATTATTTGGCATTTATAACTTTAATCATACAAAACACGAAGACATGAACGTGATGACAAAAAATACTGCTCAAGTGAAAGATTGGAAACATAACATAAAAATAAAAAGGAGTTATGTGAAAAGTGAATCGAATTTAAAAAAATACAACATTAATAGAAATGGAAAACCAAATTATTAAAAAAAAAAAAAAAAAAAACACGATGGATGAAGATGGCTATAGAAACCTCATGTCAAAATAATCGTAACCTTCTTATTCTTCTTCATCAAGAAGCAAACATAATCTTATCGCCGATCCTCGTTGGCTCCGTTAATCTCCTTGTCAACTCCGGGCTGACATACAAATCTAACTCCTTTATCTTAATGTTCACTTGAAGAGACGCTGCCGATTCGTAAACCCCATTGATTTTCTCGATGGAGAATTTTGATCTAGCATTTTTCTTCTCTTCCGTTTGGTGATTCACGATGAATCACTTTCTGGTTGATTGTTTTCTTCGCAGACATAATCTTATCGCCGATCCTCGTTGGCTCTGTTAAGCTCCTTGTCAACTCCGGGCTGACATACAAATCTAACTCCTTTATCTTAATGTTCACTTGGAGAGACGCTGTCGATTCGTAACCCCCATTGATTTTCTCGATGGAGAATTTTGATCTAGCATTTTTCTTCGCTTCCGTTTGGTGATTCACAATGAATCACCTTCTGGTTGATTGTTTTCTTCGCAGAATCTGAAAGCTAACGACGATGATCTATCTAGTGCAGAAGTCTTATAATATTGGATTTAAAATACAAACTAAACTGATGTTTATGATCCCTTCATTATTCTTATACATTTGCATGAATCCCTAAAAAAAATTAAAAAGACTCATAAGTAAATATTTATATAGACATATTTGCAATGAAAATGGTATGCATTATCGCTCTCGTAACATAATAGACTACGATAGTTCCTCTAAATTATGTAGTCGATATCTATTAAACTGCAAAACAAAACAAAAATAAATAGAGAGACCATTAGCAATCGTTCATAAGATTAGGTCATAATACAATAGGATACTTATACAAAAAGCTTATCAAAACAACAAAAATATAGACTATGAAAGCATAAATAGAAATAAGAAAACAAACATAAAATTGCAGAGTTGAATACAGCAAACCTATAAATAAGAAAACAGACGTAAAAAATTAGAAAATTCATAAACAAAATTTAGTTGACATCAGATATTCGTAAATATATATATATATATTACTTTTTTTTTGGTAATCGTTTGGCTTTGATATAGCCATTACTAAATTTAGTTTTTATGATTAACTGAAATGATATTGTTATCCACAATAAGTTATGGAAAAAGTAAACCCGAGTATTTACTCTTGTCAGTGCAAAAACAATCAATAACATATTCTAGATAGGGATCTATTGCTTTTAAATAGGTATTTTTCGAATTCTAAATCGAAAACTAAAATCAAAGAAATAAAGTAATCACATGCCTAATGCCCTTTCGTAGTGATATAATTATTCATGTTTTTGTGAGCGTTTTAGATTGTTAAAGTATCTAAACGATATTAAAAATCTTAAGAACATGATGCCGCTTATACCATATTAAAAGTAACTTCACTTCCCCAGTAGCGTCACGTGAACCGCATCCTCGAGATTCACTCCTAAAAATTCGCAAGCTTTCAAGAAGATGATCGGGTTTGGTTTCTCCGCTTCAACCTGCCAAACAATCAGCCATCATCATTTTAATACACATTTTCTCCCAAAACATTTGAGATCATCATTCAAAATATATAAAAGATATGTTACTTCTGCTGAAACTTTTACACTTTCTTCTTTAATAGTTTGAACACTTTCTCTGCCTCTGGATCACATTGCTTCCACGCCTGGTGAAGCAAATGGCTAACATATCAAGGGAAAGAAACAAACTTTAAAAAGACATTTCTTAAGCGTATGGAGAAATATTAACATGTTCTATAGTAAAATAGTTATAAAGCTCTTCAAAGTACTGGGAATCCGAACAGCGTGTTAAAGTAATCACCATACATTGCTAGAAAGGTCTCGCATCGTTTTCATATCTGCAAACATAGGAGTAAAAATTACGATCGTCTTACCAGATTATTGCCCGCAAGTAACTCCTCTTAAGCAGAGAGACATTCATGAATCCCATAGAGATTAAATCCAACACAAATTTATCTGCGAGAGTAAGTTTTGAAAATTGAACTTTTTGAACAGAGATGAATCAATAGAGCCTTAATCATGATGTACTAAACATAATGCAATCTAAGTGAAATCTAGTACTCAGAAGAGGAAGACGAAGATACCTAAGATGAGAGCCACCCTATGGTTTCTGATAAGCTCTTCTGTATCTAGACTTTACTTGATACATATAATATAGCAATAAACATATGTCGATATATTATAAGATAAAGCAATACCATGTTATAAACAATTAAAAGAATGGCTCGTAAAGCATCAGAAAGAATTGAGTAATATTTTTAGCAAATTAAAAAGGTCTTCAACATTAATATGTGAAGCTAAACCCTCATAAATATATGCAAAATTTTAAAACAATTATTTTTATAGCAAATTAAGAGGAGCAAAAACCTAATAAGAGAGCCTTAACTCTGGGGGAGACCTAACCCTCACACACTGAATAAAACCGGTTCAATTCATTTCGGCTAGAAAAAAATTTAGTTTGTATGTAACATTGTAGAAAAAAGTTTAATTCAATTTTGTTTTTAGTTTAAATTACTACAGTTTGCTAATTCATTGCGATTATTACATATTCTCTCTCCATCTAGTAGTGTGGATGATACATGTATGCCACAGGTCACAATACAACAACTTGACATATTTAAAATAAAGAGAGTTTGAAACTTTTGTGAAACTATGGTTTCTTAATCCACCAATGACGCCGGCAAACAAAAAAGAAAAGAAAAAAATCTACCAATGACAAATTTTTTTTCACGTAATTTTATTTGCTTCTAATTAAACTTTATTTATTCAACACGCAAGGTACACTCATAAAAAATCTAAAGGTTTAGGTTTCGAAAATTAATAAGAAACACGTTTGTTTTTTTTTTTTGAAACTTAACACACACGTTTTTTTAAGGGATAATTTGTTGAAAAACACAAAAAAAAACAAAATATAATTAACTCAGTAGCCAAAATTATTGTTTCATGTTGTATAGTATGTATTATGGACCATTTTGCCCTTATGGTAATGTATTCTATTCTATGTACTTCTACATAATATAGTACATAATAAATTTTATATATTTTGTTATTTTCTAGAGTTTATATTTTTTGAATTTGGGTTAACTATTTTAGTTTTAGGGTTTAGTTTTAAGGTTTATAGGGTTGAGAGTTTAGTTTTAATGTTTAGGGTTTAGGGTTTAGTACATAATTTCAAAATTATCTGCATATAAATTCTATGTTATGTAATATAGTAAGGATAAAATATATTTATTCTATGTTAGTTGTTAGTTTTTTCATGTCTATACTATGTGAGGTATTAGTTTCCCTTACACTAATTATAATTTTTTTTTGGTTAGTTAGCAAATTGACCATTTTTTTTAATTAACACACACACGTCGAAGACAAAACAAAAGTAAATCTAGATTTAAACCTAAATTTGATGACCATATATAGGTTTGATTACTGAAACTTAATACTTGATTGTACTTAATATTGTTGTTACTTTTGCTTTATCTTCATATTAAGAGAAACACTAGAAGAATCATTTAGATTTAAAATATTTATGATATGAACAGAAAACATAAGTCATAGTCATAGTCATAGTTAGAGGATTGAACTGACTAAAACCAAACTAAAAAACATTAGAAATCTGTCTGAAAGCAAATAAAAAATACTAAAAAGTCAATAACCCGAAAAACCAAAACTCGAGGAACCAAACAAAAAATAGCTGGAGTAATCGTCGGAAGTAGTGTTTTCGTCATCATCATCATCATTGTCATCTTTCTTATTCATAATCCTGATCATTCTCTCCATCTTATCTTCGTCATCATCTTCCTCATACCGTCATATTTACAATATTCTTCATTATTGTCTTAAGAATCATCATCATCACACTGTTAGTCTCATTGATAATCCTCATTGTCATAATCGGTGGAAAACCCATCATATTTGTCACAATCTGATCCACTCGACTCCACCATATCAACAACATAAATCATTCGAATCGCACATTGAATTATCTAGCTTTGCAGATTTTCAAGAGTGTTTTGTCCAGGAAGCAAAGCCTCCATGCGACGTCCCTAACATTTCTAGCATTTAATTTTAATGCATGGTCACGCTGGTCCCTCTAGTGAGATCAACCGGCGATACAGCTGCCGTCGGTTAAGCTCCAAAGCACCACCTTCGAACTGGTGTTCCTCTTTCTTTTTCCCTTAAAACCAGAGTTCTCCTGCCTCTTGTTTGATCTGTAGCTGTTGTTGTTGCGCCACGAGCCCTTGCTGCTACGTTGGAGGACACGACCCTGCTTACACCGTTGTTCCCCTCGATGGCTCTCCACTGTAACGCCCGCGAACCAATTATGTATTTTTGGTTCGGGTGTCGTTTGACACAAGTTGCACTTAAACCGACGGTTCGGTTTGGGGAAGCACTTAATTTCAGTTCTGTTTGGTTAAACCGAAGTTTTTGCCTATAAAAGGCTTGTGGGATGATTGAGCTTCTCTTGAGGATTGAGAGATTTGAGGGTGAGAACAAGTGTTCTTGAGTGTTCTTGGGAGTTTGAGGGTGTGTGCCGTCGGTTTTGGAGGAGGCAAACGGCGGTGAAGATCAAGTTTGATCGGAGTGAAAATTTCAGGTAAGTTCTTCACTCTTTGATCTTGATTTAGGAGAAAACCGCTTGTCAATCGGTTGGGTATTTGAGGAGTTATGGTCGTTTTATTTTGGGAGGTTTCTGCAGTTTTGATCTGCGATCAGTCCAATTCGAGGGAGGATTCCCGTCGAATCGTTGGGAATCAGAGGACGATCTATATACGGTTGGAAATATATCTCTGTCTAGTTTTCAGGTCAAGTTTCCGATCTTGATTCCAAGGTATGATCCGTTATCTGTGTTCTTTTAAAATCAGTGTGTCGGTTCTGTTTTCTGAGACTGGATTTGTTGTTTCCAGTTTCGATTACCGAACTTATGGGCTAATTTACCATCGCTATATAAAGATCCAGAAATCGATTTATATACGGTTAGAAAGCTCTATCTGCCTAGTTTCCAGAACCTTTTTCCGATCCTAATTTGGAGTATCCGTTCATTGGATTCTTTATGTTCTTGTTCAATGGGTCGTTTCTGTTTCAGTTCCAATCGTCGAACTTGCAGGCTGTTTTACCGTCGAACCAGAGAGACCCACTAGACGATCTACATATTGTTCTGTAGCTCTCGCAGTCTAGTTTTCAGAACAGTTTTCCGATCCTATTTCTGAGCTGTGGTGGGTGAGATAATTGATCTCGAATCAGGTGAGTGCGTGACCATGATCTTTGCGGGTAGATGGGTTTACTTGGTGCGTTTGATTGCGAATTGAGTTGATTTGTTGTTCGATCAATGCTTGTTTGGGGCGTTTTTAGTGTTTAGATCAACGTAAGTATCGTGGTTTGTGGTTGACTTTACGTTGACTTTTCGGGGTTGACTTTGCGTTGGCTTTTCGGGGTTGACTTTGCGTTGACTTTTCGAGGTTGACTTCTCGTGTTGACTTTTTACTTAATTGTGTTGTGTGGTGTTTTGATTGTTCCCTATACCCGTGCATCTAGCCAAGTAGATGGGATGATCGTACCACTGGGTATTTATGATAATACTCACGCATCTCTTATAACCATGTGATGCAGGTAAAGACAAAGTGTGATCGTGGAATCTCGCTGTGAAGAGGTGATGATCTAGTGTCTCGTTTGTATTTATATCTATTCCGCTTTTGTTATTGTGTTGAATTATGGTGTGGTTTAATATTTATGGGAATATTATTTCGTGGTTTAAAAAAATAAAAAAAAAATAAAATAAAAAAATTCTGGTTGTTTCATTTTGGTATCAGAGCCCTTATGGTTCTAGGGCGGGAGAACGTAGTTGATTGAATGTGATTGTCAATTGCGTTGTTTGTGGATTACTTGATTGATTATGAGTAATTAGTCAATTGATTGTTGTGTGGGTTTGGAGTCCTAGATCATCATCTTCGAGCCTTCAAAGAGATTCCACGGTATGTGTATTTCGTGTTAATTCTCGCTTTTCTAGTATTCTTAGTATATTATGTGGGAAGTGAAGTGAGAGATGGCGAGAGATTCCGGAGGACGAGGACGAGGACAAGGTCGTGGACGAGGACGTGGACGCGGACGCGGACAGGTTCCGGTGTGTGAGTCTGCCGCGGGTTCGGCACAGGGTGCTGCTCATGAGCAGGCAGCGGATTCACAGGCGCGTCATGAGGGTCCAGTAGGTGGTGGTGCAGCGGGCCCACAAGCGGGTGCTGCTGCAGGTGGGGCCTGGGAGTAGGATGTCCTTATGGTGCGATTGCTACAGCAGATCTTGGAGCATCTACCGGGCGTGGCACCGGCCCAGGGTCAGGCTCCGGTGGCGCCAGGTGTTGCGGGGGTTCAGCCTGGTGTGGCAGCAGCGGTTGTGGTTCCTTCCTATTTGGAGATGTTAGGGCAAATGGGGCGGATTACTACCGCATTCTTCTCCGGGGGTACTAAGCCTGAGGAGGCGAGCGAGTGGAGGAGCAGACTGGAGCGCAATTTCCAGTCCTTGAGATGTCCGGAGGAGTATTGGGTGGATTTGGCGGTGCATCACCTCGTGGGAGACGCGCATCTCTGGTGGAGAGGAGTCATCGCTAGGAGTCCTCGGGCGGGTATTACTTGGGCGGATTACGTGGCGGAATTCAACGCCAAGATTTTTCCGCCAGAGGTAGTGGATCGGTTGGAGGAGAGGTTCTTGGCTTTGGTTCTGGGTGGCCGTTCTGTCAGGGAGTTCGATGAGGAGTTCAGCAGACTTCTGGTGTATGCTTGTAGAGAGTGGGAGAGCGAAAGAGACCAGGTGAAGAGGTTCTTTCGAGGACTTCGACCAGAGTTGAGGACCCAGTGTCGAGCAGGTACGTACGCCACGAGGGTGGAGCTGGTTGAGTTGGCAGCTGGGATTGAGGACGACATGAGGGAGCTGTCCGTGGTGGTCAGTGCACCGGTGCAGCCGCCGAGGAGGCCTCAGCAGCAGGCAGGCTCGAGTGTAGGCAGTAAACCTACGTAGGGACAGAAGAGGAAGCTTGAGCACTCTACGGGTTCGGGTCAAAGAGGACGGGGTGGTCCGGGCTGCTTTAGGTGCGGAAGCCTGGATCACAAGGTTGCGAGTTGTCCGAAGAAGGGTGAGGCGCAGAGTAGTCAGGGTGGTCAGGGATGCTACGGTTGTGGGAGCATGAAGCACAGGGTGGCGAGCTATCCGAAGAGGGTAGAGTCTCAAGCGACGCAGGTGTGTTTCTATTGCAGGGAGCCGGGGCATATTAAGCCCCAGTGCCGTAAGCTGCAGCAGGGGATAGTGGCGGTGGTGCAGCCGTCACAGCAGGGAGCAGCAGTGGTGCAGCCGTTGCAGCAGATTGCAGCACCGCGGGTGTACACTTCAGTGGAGACAGGGGGCTCTAGCGCCAGGCCGATCACAGGTACATATTTGATCTTAACTTGGTGATTTTGGGTGATGTGGATGGTTTGTTTTAGAAATAGTGTGTCTGTGATGAATTGTGTAGGGACCTTATTTGTAGGCGGGTGTAAGTCCCATGTCCTGTTCGATTCTGGAGCAACCGTTAGCTTCATTACGCCGGAGTGTGCGGAGAGCAGCGAGATCCAGAGTGACTCTAGGGAGCAGCTGGGGGTAGTGAGAGTGGCTGGAGGGAAGTCGTTGGCTACGTTCGGTCGCGCTCGTGGTGTGGATATTCTGGTGGCCGGAGAGTCGATGCCAGCAGATTTGATCATCAGTCCGGTGGAGCTGTATGATGTGATTTTGGGGATGGATTGGCTGGATCAGCACAAGGTTCTTCTAGATTGTCACCGGGGACGAGTAGTGTTTGAGCGAGAGGCAGGGACGTTGGTTTACCAGGGTGTGAGACCGACTTCTGGGAGTCTCGTGATTTCAGCTATTCAGGCGGAGCAGCTGTTAGAGAAGGGTTGCGAGGTATATCTAGTGACAATTATGACGCCGGAGATTGTTGAGGAAGCTGCTGTTGAGGATATTCGAGTCGTTCGGGATTTCCAGGATGTATTCCAGTCGTTGCAGGGATTACCACCATCTCGGTCTGATCCTTTCACGATTGAGTTATAACCCGGAACAACTCCGATATCCAAGACACCTTACAGGTTGGCTCCAGCGGAGATGGCAGAGTTGAATAAGTAGTTGGAGGATTTGTTGGAGAAGGGTTTTATTCGTCCTAGTACTTCACCGTGGGGAGCACCGGTGTTGTTTGTGAAGAAGAAGGATGGGAGTTTCCGGTTATGCATTGATTACCGGGGACTTAACCGAGTCACTGTGAAGAACAGGTATCCTTTACCGCGGATTGATGAGTTGTTGGATCAGTTGCGTGGGGCTACTTGGTTCTCCAAGATTGTTTTGGCTTCGGGTTACCATCAGATTCCGATTGACGAGAAGGACATTCGGAAGACTGCTTTCAGGACGAGATATGGGCATTTTGAGTTCGTGGTGATGCCTTTTGGGTTGATGAATGCACCAGCAGCGTTTATGAGGTTAATGAACGGGGTTTTCCAGCGGCATCTTGACGAGTTTTTGATCATCTTTATTGATGATATATTGGTGTATTCGAGGAGTCCTGAGGAGCACGAGGTTCATTTGCGGGTGGTTTGGGAGAAGTTGAGGGAGCAGAGGTTGTATGCTAAGTTGAGCAAGTGTAGTTTTTGGCAGCGGGAGATCGGTTTTCTCGGTCATGTGATCTCTGCAGATGGAGTTTATGTGGATCCGGCGAAGATAGAGGCTATTCGTGAGTGGCCTAGACCGAGGAATGCCACCACTACAAGAAATCAGCTTGTATTCCAACGGAAATTTTGACGGCCAATATTTCCGTCGGAATTTTACGACGGAATACCGACGGTCTTCTCTGCTGTCGGTATTCCGTCGGAAATCCGTCGGTATGTGTACGACGGATTTCCGATGGAAAATAATCTGTCGTAATATTCTGACTACTTTCCGACGGATTACCGACGGAAATCCGATATTTTCGATGTCGGCAAATTTGAGTGGTTACCAGTCATTAGCGGTGGCCGATGGGATTGGTGGGGTGTTATGTCGGAGTTTTGTGACGGATTTCCGACGGCATACCGACGGAAATCCGTTCTATATAACAAACTTCGTGTCTTCGTTCATTCATAACACAATTTTACAATTCAAAAAAATTTGTTAGCGATGAGTTCATATTTTCGGTCTTGGATGGACGAGCCAATGATGGATATGGGCTCGAACTTATTAACATCCGCTTACGTTGCAGGTATATGCGAGTTCATGAATTTACCCAGAAACCAAGATGCAGCAAAAAAAGGTCAGGATATCAAATGTCCATGTTCTAATTGCTGTAACAGAATTAGTGTTGCGGTTCATACTGTTTGGAATCACTTATATAGATATGGATTTAGGCCGGGATATAAGGTTTGGTTTTTACATGGAGAAAGCAATTACGAATATGGTAGTACTAGTAGTAATGCACCTTATTTTCCGGATAGCGTAGAAGAACGTACAACGGAAGTAGATGTTGGGGTAAGTACGGTTGCGATGGTTAACGACGCGTTTAGAGAGAATTTGCAGTCGGGTGGTTATGAGGGTGATAGGGTTGAAGAACCTAATTTAGAAGCTCGAATGTTTTTTGATATGTTAGACGCATCAAAGCAACCACTGTACAGCGGTTGTAGGGAAGGGCATTCACCGTTATCTTCTGCTAGTAGGATGATGAACATGAAGACCGATTACAATTTGTCCGAAGAATGTGTTGATGCATTCGCCGAGTTTGTGAAAGATGTTTTGCCAGAGGATAATCTTTCTCCAGCATCATACTACGAGGTCCAGAAACTTGTTGCCGGTCTTGGTTTGCCCTACCAGATAATAGATGTGTGCATCGACAACTGCATGCTATACTGGAGGGAAGATGAGAACAGGAAAAAATGTAAATTTTGCCGTAAACCACGGTTCCAAGACACAAGTGGCAGAGTGAAGATTCCTTTCAAACGGATGTGGTATTTACCATTAACAGAGAGGTTGAAGAGGCTGTATCAATCAGAACGCACTGCTAAGGCTATGAGATGGCATGCAGAGCATAATCAAGATGGAGATATTACGCATCCTTCTGACGCAGAAGCGTGGAAACACTTTCAATCGGTATATCCAGATTTCGCATACGAACGCCGAAATGTATACCTCGGCTTATCCACTGATGGTTTCAACCCATTTGGAAAGCATGGAAGAAAATATTCATTGTGGCCGGTCATCGTAACACCTTACAATTTGCCTCCTTCTATGTGCATGCGGCGAGAATTCCTGTTTCTCTCAGTTCTAGTTCTGGGCCAGATCATCCAAGACGATCACTCGATATATTCCTCCAACCATTGATCTATGAGTTGCAGATGTTGTGGGAGCATGGTGTTGAGGCATTTGATGTTTCAATCCAGCAGAATTTCAACTTGCGTTCGGTTCTGATGTGGACCATTAGCGATTTTCCGGCGTACGGTATGTTATCTGGATGGACAACGCATGGAAGATTGGCATGTCCTTATTGCCAAGACAATACTTCAGCATTCCAATTGCAGAACGGAAGGAAGACTTCATGGTTTGATTGCCATAGGTGTTTTTTGCCGGCAAATCATCCATATCGTCGGTCTAGAAGACATTTTAGAAAGAATTTTCCAGTGTTTACTGGTCCACCTCCGGAGATAGATAGTCGCAGCATATTGGAACAGTTACGAGATTTTGGTGCAGAGCGAACTCCTGAATGTGGGGGTAATGGCCATCACCCCGTCGACGGCTGTGGGGAATATCACAATTGGCATAAGAAAAGTATTTTTTGGGATTTGCCTTATTGGAAAGATCATCTACTGCGGCATAATCTAGATGTCATGCATGTTGAAAAGAATTTCTTTGACAACATCATGAACACCATTTTAAATGTACCAGGAAAGACAAAAGATAACTGGAAATCTAGATTAGACTTGCCATTGATTTGTTCAAGGGCATCCCTTCATGTTTTGCCTAATGGTAGATTGCCGATGCCTGCGTACCGGTTAGACGCGGGTAAGAAGGAAGTTTTCTTTGAATGGATTAAAAATTTTGTTAAATTTCCTGACGGCTACGCATCTAATCTGCGTAATTGCGTGGATTCGACAGAAGGGAAGTTTATTGGAATGAAGAGTCATGATTGTCATGTTGTGATGCAACGTCTTTTGCCATTTGCATTTTCTAATCTTCTTCCTCAAGACATCCATCAAGCAATTGGAGGTATATTTCATAATTTTCTTTAGTTTATTACTAATATAATGTTATTATATATGTACTAACTTGATAACTTTTTGTTTGTAGGAGTTGGGGCTTTCTTTCGAGATTTATGTTCACGGACACTAACAGCGTACGGGATCCGGTCTTTAGAGGCCAACATCCTGGTGCTCCTTTGTAATCTTGAGAAGATATTTCCACCGTCTTTTTTTGATGTTATGGAACATCTTCCTATTCACCTCCCACGAGAAGCAGCATTAGGAGGCCCTGTTCAATACCGATGGATGTACCCGTTCGAGCGTTACATGTTCCACCTAAAGAAAAAGGTAAAAAATTTGAGCAAAGTTGAGGGATCTATTGTCGCACAAAGTCTAAACGAAGAAGTATCACACTTTGCCGAATATTACTTTCCTTCGGATGTCCGGACTAAAGGTAGACGGCCGGCGCGACATGATGATAGAGGTGAGAAAGCAGTGTATCCGGTGGTTGTACCTGAGTTGTTTGCGCAAGTGGGCCGCGTAAGTGGAAAAAGGAAGAAACGCATACTATCACCACAAGAGGTCACACATTTGCATACATATATCCTCAGAAATTGTGACGAACTTGGAGAGTATGAAAGGTACACCATTTCTCATACTAAATTTGTGCAATTATTTGTCTTCATCTAATAAAGATTGTTATGTTACAGGATATACATGTCCCTAGCACAAACTTACCATGCTGATAAGACAGATTCTGAACTTGCTGTATTAAAAGATGAAGAATTCCCGGAGTGGTTGAAATTTTTTGTACGTTAAATATAACTCCTCACTCTTATTTTATAAGTTTTTCACGTTCATATGTTATTGATTGCTTACTTATATTGTTTTTAGGTTTCCGAAGGTTTAGCAAGTGGTCAAACCCTCCCGACATGGTTAGTGGAGTTTTCTCATGGTTTACGCAGTACCGCGACTTCATATCCGAGATTTTGCACTAGGGGATATTCGTTCAGAATTCGTGACGAAGGACGTCAAAGGCCAACTTCGGACAATGGTATTTCGGCGAAATCAGGTGATACCATGTACTATGGCCATTTAAAAGAAATCTTGGAAATCCACTATCCAGGAATGTTGGACTTGAGGTGCATTGTGTTTATGTGCGATTGGTATGATCCATCCAATGGTAGTGGGGTTCGAAATGACCGTCTTGGTGTTATTTCGATAAATTCAAGCCGGAAATTACATCATTACGATCCATTTATCCTTGCATCTCAAGCAGACCAGGTATCAATATATTGATAGGTTTTCCGTTATATTTATACGTTAGGTTTTGTTATTCTTGTATATAAACAACATCCACCGTTTATGAATAGGTTTGCTACATTCCATATCCTCGAGTTGGGCGGAGGACAGATCCTTGGATGACGGTAACTCCAATTAATCCGCGAGGAAAAATATATGGAGTTCCGGAACATGATGCTCTACAAGTATCGCGAACCAACCAAATGTCACATGTTGAGGAGACGGATAACATTGACCTTGTCACTGATGTCACACATATCGGCGATGATCTAGTGCATTCGGATGAAGATGAACTACGTGAAGAATTTGACGACGATTCCGACTCCATCCCTAGTGAAGGTTCATCAGAAGAGTCAGAGTAAACATTTATGAATAAATGTTTGTTTCGAGCTGTTTTGTACTATAACCCCTATGCGTTCCCTCTAATATAATGTACTTTATGGTAATATTCGCCAGAATCATTTATTAAATTTGCCGCCGGATTTCCGCGCGAGGGATAAAAGCTGTCCTAATTTTCGGACGACATAACGACGAAATTAGTTCCGTCGGAAATCCGTCGGAATTCCGATGTCGGCAAAGTTTGAGTGGTTACCATTGCGTTATCTGCGGCCGATGGGACTGGCGGGGTATTATGTCGGATGTTGCAGACGGATTTCCGACGGTTTTCCGACGGTTTTCCGTTCTATATAAGGTTCATCATACGTTCATTCCTGTCAACAACACAAACAATGTCTTCTAACTCTCCTAATGAAGACTCAAAAATCGTCGCAAACCACTTTCTACTTCCAAAATACTCGTGGGAAACCGAAACCCAATGCGACACACACACTGAAGAGATACCCACTTACTCGTGGGAATTTGATACGGTCTCACCAATCTCAATCGGAGATTCTTCATCAACAATAGTTCCGGAGAGCCAGTGCTTGCCAAACGTCTCGTGGGAAACGCAATCGCAGTGCGACAAATATCCAGACAAGAAGATTCTTCTCGAAGACGTACAACCATCTCGCTTGATTGAAACGTCAGATACTTACGGTGGAAGTACTTCAAATGAATATAAGGATAACTACTATGATTATGAATTTGCCCAGAGACCAGAAAGTCCGAACTTAAATATAGATGTTGATGCAATCAAAAGAGATGTTTGCGGCGGATATTTAGAAGGTACACCGAAGAATAAAAAGGATCAGTACAATGATGATGAATTTGCCCAAAGACCTGAAAGTCCGAACTTAAATATAGATGTTGATGCAATCGAAAGGGAATTTTGCAAAGGATATGTAGATTCTCCGCCAAAGAAAAAAAAGGGAAAAAAAAGTTTAAGGTTCTAAAAAAGGTAAGTTTGGAGCGGATACAGAGACATATGTGTTTCAAACTGTAAAATAAATAAATTTCCTGTTATAAAATTTCGTTATGTAAATTTTTTATTCAATTCTCGGATATATTTAAAATAATTTATGAAAAAATGTTTGGACATTTTTTTAATTAACTCTGCAATCGGGTCAACACCCGGACTTTTAAGCGATAGATTTTTCACAGTTTTCCGACGGATTGTAATTTATATTTTTAAAACAGATATCTATGATATAAAAAATATTACACCCGTCGGATTGTAATTTCAATTTAATAAATAATTATTTAATAAAAAATAATAAATTTACGCGGTTTTATATATAAATGTTTAGAATCCGTCGGAAATCCCTCGGTATTTCCGACGGATTTCCGACGGAATCCCTAATTTTTGCCGCCTAAGAGCCTCGATCTCATCGAAAAAAGCGGGAAAATCCGTCGGTGTCCGTCGGAAATCCGTCGGTAACCTGCAATAAAACCACCGTCTTCTTCCTCGCGATGACAGAACGAAAAGTCGAAAAAAAACATAAAATCGCCGGAATTCGATCGATCCTCTCGGAAACACGCCGGAATCAACATATCCATCCACAATCTCAATCTCTATCACATTATCATCAATCCAATGTAAGTTTTTCGAAGTTTTTTTTTGGAAAAATATGAATTTAGAGAATTTTGTGAATTTGTTAGATTTAGGTTGTTAAAAATCAATAGAAATGTAGAAATGTACGGGTTTAGGATGTTTGAAAACTTTTTTATTTTCTAAATTTTGTGATTTAGGGAATTTTCGGGTTTATAAAATTTAGAAAAGTATGTATAAAATTATTTATTTTTGTAAAATTAAAAATATTTATAATATAAAAATATTAGTAAAATTCTAAATTGTTGAAATTTTACTAAATTTTTTATTTGTTTAAATTACAAAATCCCAAATTAGGGAAAAATCGTAAATATCTAAAAATTCGTAAATGTTAAAAATCTGAAATTCCAAAAATTTTCTAAATCTGTAAATTCGTAAATGTTAATATCTGAAATCCATAATCCAAATATCCCTAAATACCTATTTAGAGAAACCTCAATTTCCCAAAATCCCTAACTCCCTAAAACTTAATTTATGAAATCCTGAAATTCCAAAAATTAATCTCGAAATTCCAAAATCCCTACTTCTCAAAATATCAATTTACATTTATTTATATTTAATATCAGAATTTATATTTATATATGTAAGTAAATGTCAACGGTATGTAAACATTTTGGAAATCGTAGGGACTATGGCCGATTTCATCACTCTACTGGATCCGGTACTTCCAGTAGGGGAGGGAGTCAGTCGCAAATCCCAGATACTAGCTTCCCGGATCCCCAAGACCCGTCTCCTCCACTGGGTACACAGCCCTCAGCTCCCACGGCCATGTCCGTTGAGGAGTTTGTTTCGCAACCTGGACGGGATAGGTTGCCTCGCCTAGATCCCGACTTGGTACCTAACACGACATGGTAAGTTTTATACTAAAAATGTATTTGATTATATTAACTTAAAAAAATATTTAACTAAATATTGTTTAGATTTCAATTTTCGGGAAACGGGATTACGAGTTCGATCAACGCAATGACTAATTCGTTGATCACTTCCCCGTATCCCACATTTACTTCGATGCCGGTGGCAGACCAGGAGATCTGGTTTCGGCAATTTGCGGTATGTTTTCTTTTCCTATTTTGTAATTTAGATTTTTATTTTCATTAAAATTGTCAATACTAATATGGGTACGTTTTTTTTTTGCAGCAAGAATTTACTTGGGACCCACAGTTGACTTCCCGGGTCCGACGGGAGTTCTACAAAAAAGCTTCCCGGAAATATTCGTTGAAGATAAACGAATGGAAGGACTTGTGGTACAAAGAGGGAAAAGTGCCGCGCAGATTGCAAGATAACCCCACATTATGGGGTGGACTACTTGCCCATTGGGAGCGGGAGGAGACAAAAGCAAGCTCCGGAAAGAACTCGTCTAACCGGAAGAGCGACCGGAAGGGGAAGGGACCGGCGACCCATAACCTCGGTGCGACGAGCAAAGCGTCACGTGTTCAGAAGCTGGTACGTAATTTTATAAATTTTACAAAAATTTATATTTCTAACACTTCTCATATTTCTTTCATTATCTATGCCAACAGATGGAGAGGACCGGTGTGCGTCCGTCACATCTTGACTTGGTCAAAGATGCGCACACCAACAGAAAGACGGGGGAAATTCAAGATCCCATTGCTCGTGAAATCGTGGAGAGCGTGGAGAGGCTGGGTGAGGAGTACCTCCAATCCCAACCGATCGTCGAAGGAACTCCCCCGGCCACGGAAGTTCCTCTGGAGATGATCAACGAGTTTACCTATCAGGTTAGTAACACTGTCAATTTTAATTAAATTTTAAATAAATTTAAATATAAACAACTTACAACATTTATTGATTGATTTTTTTTCGTAGGTTGCGCCTAAGCACAGAGGTCGTGTGTTTGGCCTCCCGGAAGACAGTTCTGCCACGTCCGTCAACTCTTACCGCATTCATGCAGATAGTGCGTTGAGGGCACAGAATGCCGAGCTTCTCGAACGGGTGACCGGGTTGGAGTCCCAACGCGCACAAGATGAAGCTCGCTACGCGGAACAGCAGACGCTCTTGCAGGAACAAGTGGAACGCGTTCGGGCAATGGAAGATCAGGTGGGACGAATCCGGGATATGGAAGAGCAGATGGCACGAATGCGGGAGATGGAAGAACGGATGAACGAGTTCTTCCGTAACCGATAGATAATATGTAATATTTTAATTTTCTTAAAAATATTGAAACTTAATTTTAAATGTTGTTTTTTTATTTTTATTTTTATTTTAATCTAATTTTTAATTATATTTTAATTTAATTTCTTTAAATTTAATTAAAGTAAATTTTTTTTTAATAAATAAATTATCCGTCGGAAATCCGTCGGTATTTGTGCCGTCGGAAATCCGTCGGTATGTGTACCGTCGGAAATCCGTCGGTTTTTGTTCTGTCGGAAATCCGTCGGTATTTGACATACTGACGGATTTCCGACGGAATTCTGACGAATTACGGTTATTTCTTTTTCGTCGGAAATCCGTCACTATTTCCGACGGCTTTCCGACGGAATTTTATTTCCGACGAGATAGAACCGACCGGTTAAAACCGTCGGAAAGACGTATGTTTTCTTGTAGTGCACCGAGGTCTGGAGTTTTCTTGGATTAGCTAGGTATTACAGGAGATTCGTCAAGGGGTTTGCAAGTGTGGCACAGTCGATGATGAAGCTGACCGGGAAGGACGTTTCATTTGAGTGGACTTCAGCTTGCAAGGAGAGCTTTGCGCGGCTGAAGGAGATTTTGACGAGTACACCAGTGTTGGCGTTACCCGAGCCGAGTGAGCCATACGTGTAGTATACAAATGCTTCAGGAGTTGGTTTGGGTTGTGTGTTGATGCAGCATGGGAGGGTAATTGCTTATGCGTCGAGGCAGTTGAGGAAGCACGAGTGCAACTACCCTACCCACGATTTGGAGTTAGCTGCGGTGATTTTCGCTTTGAAGATTTGGAGATCTTATCTTTATGGCGGGAAGGTTCAGGTGTTTACGGATCACAAGAGCCTGAAGTATTTCTTTACGCAACCAGAGCTGAACCTGAGACAGAGGCGCTGGATAGAGTTGGTAGCGGATTACGATCTTGAGATTGAGTACCATCCGGGGAAGGCTAACTTGGTTGCAGACGCGTTGAGTCGGAAGAGAGTTGCTTCGGCTCGGGAGCATGATTTGGAGGTTCTGATGGGTGAGTTTAGCACGTTGAGGTTATGCGTGGTATCTCAGGAGCCGTTGGGGTTAGAGGCAGCTAACCAGGCAGACTTGTTGAGCAGAGTTCGAGCAGCGCAGGAGCAGGATCGGGTCTTGATTGAGGCGTCGAGGGCTGCAGGTTCAGAGTATTCGGTCTCGACGAATAGGACGATACTTGTGAAGGGACGTGTGTGTGTGCCTAATGTTGTTGAGCTGAGACAGGAGGTTCTTCGTGAGGCACATGCGAGTATGTTGTCTGTTCATCCGGGAGCGACTAAGATGTACCGAGATCTAAAGCGGTATTATCACTGGGTCGGGATGAAGAGGGATGTAGCTAACTGGGTTGCAGCGTGCAACGTGTGTCAGCTGGTGAAGGCTGAGCATCAGGTTCCGAGTGGTATGTTGCAGAGTTTACCCATCCCGGAGTGGAAGTGGGTTATGATTACCATGGACTTCGTGACGGGGTTGCCAGTGTCACGAACCTATGATGTAGTTTGGGTGATTGTGGATCGTCTGACCAAGTCAGCACATTTTCTTGCCATCAAAAAGACCGATGGGACGGTGGTGTGGACTAAGAAGTATGTGCGTGAGATAGTGAGGCTGCACGGGGTGCCAGCGAGTATTGTGTCAGACAGGGATCCGAGGTTTACGTCTAAGTTCTGGAGGGCGTTTCAGGCAGAGATGGGCACTAAGGTGCACATGAGCACGGCTTATCATCCTCAGACAGATGGGCAGTCAGAGAGGACTATTCAAACTTTAGAGGACCTGTTGAGGATGGGCGTGCTGGATTATGGTGGTCATTGGGCGGATCATCTGAACCTGGTTGAGTTTGCGTACAATAACTCATACCAGGCGAGTATTGGGATGGCTCCATATGAGACTCTGTATGGGAGGCCGTGTGGGACACCATTGTGCTGGACTCAAGTGGGGGAGATGAGCATGTTTGGTGCGGATTTTGTTCAGGAGACGACGGAGAAGATCCGTGTCTTGAGGCTGAACATGAAGGAGGCTCAGGATCGGCAGAAGAGTTACGCCGATAAGAGGAGGAAAGAGTTGGAGTTCGAGTTGGGAGATTTGGTGTATCTCAAGGCGGCAATGTTGAGGGGTCCTAACAGATCCATTTCTGAGAATAAGCTAAGTCCGAGGTTTATGGATCCGTTCAAGGTTTTGGAGCGGATAGGACCAGTGGCTTATCGGGTGGAGTTACCTCAGAGTATGAAGGCTTTTCATAAGGTCTTCCATGTGTCGATGCTGCGGAAGTGTTTACATGAGTCTGAGGAGGTATTGGCTAGGATTCCAGAGGATCTTCAGCCCAACATGACGTTGGAGGCACGACCGGTGAGGATTCTCGAGAAGAGAGTCAAGGTTCTGCGCCGGAAGAGGATACCATTGCTGAGAGTCGTGTGGGACTGTGATGGTACCGAGGAGGATACGTGGGAACCAGAGGCGAAGATGAAGGCAAAGTTCGCGAAGTGGTTCGAGAAGCAAGCGGAGGCTTGAGTTATGTTATCTGTATTCAGTCTTGTACGCATGTGATCTATGTGTTGTATTTTCGTTTGAGTTATAACGATTATACATTTGCGATGAGTTAATATGATGGAGTATTCATATTAATTCTGGTGTCATAAGTGCGAGTTCTGTTGACGAGGTGACTAGTGGGGTCGTGTAGGTCGACAGGTGGTTATGTTATGCGGTTCAGACTATTGTCTCAGGGGACGGTGGGTCTCTGTATATACTCAAGGGATAGTGGGTCACTCCAGGGAATAGTGGGTTCCCTGCGTATACTCGAGGGATAGTGGGTCTCTCTAGGGAGCAGTGGGTTCTCTACATATACTTGAGGGATAGTGGTTCTCTCTAGGGAATAGTGGGTTCCCTGCACTTCGTAGCTCAAAGGGTGACGATCCTGCGAGTAAGTACGAGTATGAGTATATGGGGTATGAGTATGAGTTATGAGCTGTAGCATCTGAACGTGATTGTAAGTACGAGACTGGATGGACTGTGGAAATCGGGAAGGATCTCCGAGTATACTGGCCGGGTAGGTTGGAAGTGTGATGTGGATGTGGATGTTTAGGGTAGGGTTTCGCCTATGATCGGAACTTCGATTCAGATGACCCTGGTAGCAGATGTAGCACCTTTGGTCTAACTTTAGATCTACGGTTGGTTGTTCATGTTCTTGTTTGATTGTTGCACAAACAAATGGACAGGCCTAATCTGGATTAAGAACGTTGCATCATATATGTTTTCGGGTGAATCTGATCAGGTTGCGGCTCGGAAGTGAACCCTAGGGTGGCGGAGTGGTGTATGGATTGAGGTTGATCGCGAGTACAGTGGGACGGGATTTTATGTTGGCCAGGAGGGCGAGTTGTGGGGTGACAGAGTTGTGTGATTCGAGGACAAATCCTTGTTAGGGGGGAGAATTGTAACGCCCGCGAACCAATTATGTATTTTTGGTTCGGGTGTCGTTTGACACAAGTTGCACTTAAACCGACGGTTCGGTTTGGGGAAACAATTAATTTCAGTTCGGTTTGGTTAAACCAAAGTTTTTGCCTATAAAAGGCTTGTGGGATGATTGAGCTCAGTTTTAGGGGAGAAAACAAATAGATTTCTCTTGAGGATTGAGAGATTTGAGGGTGAGAACAAGTGTTCTTTAGTGTTCTTGAGTGTTCTTGGGAGTTTGAGGGTGTGTGCCGTCGGTTTTGGAGGAGGCAAACGGCGGTGAAGATCAAGTTGGATCGGAGTGAAAATTTCAGGATAAGTACTTCACTCTTTGATCTTGATTTAGGAGAAAACCGCTTGTCAATCGGTTGGGTATTTGAGGAGTTATGGTCGTTTTATTTTGGGCGGTTTCTTCAGTATTGATCTGCGATCAGTCCAATTCGAGGGAGGATTCCCGTCGAATCGTTGGGAATCAGAGGACGATCTATATACGGTTGGAAAGATCTCTCTATCTAGTTTTCAGGTCAGGTTTCCGATCTTGATTTCGAGGTATGATCCGTTCTCTGTGTTCTTTTAAAATCAGTGTGTGGTTCTGTTTTCTGAGACTGGATTTGTTGTTTCCAGTTTCGATTACCGAACTTACAGGCTGATTTACCATTGATCTATATACGGTTAGAAAGCTCTATCTGTCTAGTTTCCAGAACCTTTTTCCGATCCTAATTTGGAGTATCCGTTCATCGGATTCTTTGTGTTCTTGTTCAATGGGTCATTTCTGTTTCAGTTCCAATCGTCGAACTTGCGGGCTGTTTTCCCGTCAAACCAGAGAGACCCAGTAGCCGATCTACATATTTTTCTGTAGCTCTCGCAGTCTAGTTTTCAGAACAGTTTTCCTTTCCTGTTTCTGAGCTGTGGTGGGTGAGATAATCGATCTCGAATCAGGTGAGTGCGTGACCATGGTCTTTGCGGGTAGATGGATTTATTTGGTGCGTTTGATTGCGAATTGAGTTGATTTGTTGTTCGATCAATGCTTGTTTGGGGCGTTTTTAGTGTTTAGATCAACGTAAGTATCGTGGTTTGTGGTTGACTTTACGTTGACTTTTCGGGGTTGACTTTGCGTTGGCTTTTCGGGGTTGATTTTGCGTTGACTTTTTGTGGTTGACTTCTCGTGTTGACTTTTTACTTAATTGTGTTGTGTGGTGTTTTGATTGTTCCCTATACCCGTGCATCTAGCCAAGTAGATGGGATGATCGTACCACTGGGTATTTATGATAATACTCACGCATCTCTTATAACCATGTGATGCAGGTAATGACAAAGTGTGATCGTGGAATCTGGCTGTGAAGAGGTGATGATCTAGTGTCTCGTTTGTATTTATATCTATTCCGCTTTTGTTATTGTGTTGAATTATTGTGTGGTTTAATATTTATGGGAATATTATTTCGGGGTTTAAAAAAAAAAAAAAAAAAAAAAAAATATGGTTGTTTCATCCACTGTCCTCTTCATGCTGACTCTCTCTTCAGTACTTTCATGGCTCTCAAGGAAAATCAGGTGGTGATGAAACCGATTGCTCCTCCATCACCATTCACCACCGCCCACGCCGTCGTGTTGTCGGAGCTCAACTCCACCATCGAGTGCACTGTCTCAGCGTCTCGGCCCAGTCAACAAATCAACATCTTCTTCTCTACTCCACCGAAAATACACGATACCCATCAAAACTGCTAATATTCCAAAAACCTAAATTCAATATGACAATGTTCTAAATGAGAAAATTGTATCATTCAATTTATGAGAAAATTGTATCATTCAATTTATGAGAAATGGTCTAACGAAAATAAGCATGATATTGACGAAAATAAGCATAATATTGGAATCACCTTCTTAAACTGTTACTTCCAATCTTTTATGATTCCCCTGTTTGGTTATTTTGAATTCATAACTAAATTAGACAAAAAAAACTATAGCCATGTTTATAATATTAGAATAAGAATATATCAAATTAATCTAATATTAGCATGACAAAATAAAGAAATCAAAGAAACCAGCTTTTAAAAGTTTTTGCTTTGATCCCTTTCCTTACTTTGTTTCGAAACCTTGTTCTCCTAACCTTAAAAAAATAGAAAATCACAAAATTATAGGAGTGTATTAAAAGAAAAAGATAACAGGATCAAATGAAATTCACGGAAGAGAAGCATAGAAATTTAACATGGATTATGTTAACTACTAATTAGAACATTAAGAACATAAGAGAATACAATAAAAAAAAACCATGAGAAACATAATAGGAAGATAAGAGAATATGAAGCACAAACCTATAATTTGCTACACGAAGAATACAGACTCTTATCTACGATGTGTTATCGGTTTTTAAGCTGCTGCAAGAGGAAGTCAAAAACATGTCAGGATCGTTGAAAAAATAAGAGCATCTGATTATTAGAAAACATGATAACAAAAAGGTAGTAACAAAATTCATAGATGGATTAGTGCTCAAACATGTGAGAAAAATAAAAATAAAATTGCATTAACAATTGCAGTAACTAAATATAAACAACAAACATAGAGAAACAGAGAAGAACAAATCAAACATACAAAGACAAAATCTAACGTAGCGACTAGGGTTTTTATAAAATTTATAGCAAAATCAATGAATCTAAAAATAAGATAATTATATTAGTAAAATGGAAAGTAGTAATTAAAAATTTCTTATAGTAGATTTTTATGACTATGACTTATGTTTTTTGTTCATATCATAAATATCTTAAATCTAAATGATTCTTCTAGTGTTTCTCTTAATATGAAGATAAAGCAAAAGTAACAACAATATTAAGTACAATCAAGTATTAAGGCGCCTTACCAAATATTATAAGTGTGGGGTTAAAGTGTCCTGCTTCTACTTATTTCACTTCTCTATGATTCCATTTTGTTAGATTGGTATTGTATTGAAGAAGCTAACTAATTGAACAACCTCCACGACATAAAAATCAAGAACACATAAAAAAAAAATTAAGTAAGAACATATTAATAGAATAAAATACATACCCGAAATCATAATGCATCCGGTGATGTAGGAATAACACAAACGAAACAAAATCTTCCTGCAAAAAGTAAGAAAACATGTATATTGCATCAGAATAATTAATTGACATATGTTCACTGACGACACATTTAGTCATCTTGCAATCTAATTCTCACAATTTCAACAATCCAAGAACTCCATCAAATTCATCTACAGAGAGATGGAAAATTTACAAACTTGGAAACTTTTTTTTTGTTCTCATGAAATGTGTTTAAAGTCTCTGTTTTTTTAGCTAACTTGCCTTCCAATGGAGATTAACAACATTTTCAACAACCTTGGCGTTCTCATACGCAAACTTCGAAGCCATCACACACAAATCCATAAGCCCACGACTTCCCGGTTCGAGCCTAACGCTTCCTGAAGAATCCGAATTGACCAAATCCATGCTCTCCAAGTGTTCGATGAAATTCCAACCTTTATACAGATCAATTCTCCCATCAAGTTGTCAATTGTACTAATAAACGTCACAGTGCCTCTTTTTGGTACCACAACTTTCGCTGCAAAGACAATTAAAAATCATCTAAACTCATAAAAATGCCAATTTTTTTTCAATCAAAGAAACTTTATCAGTACATTGAATGAACTCAAAAAGGAAACTGAAGAACCCACCATTTGCAGAGAAGAGATTGAGTAAAAAGTCAACGATGAAACATGTGTATTCCATAGGCGTACAGAGAAGCCCGATGTATGGACCAGAATCGAAACCACGATTACCCAACGGTGATCTTCGGCTTCTTCATCTATCACCATCGAGCACCTACTGATGTACTCAACCGATTCCAGGAACTTTTCTTTTCTCGAGACACACATAAGCCGATGACAATATCAACTAAACATCATAACACGTATTATATCAACTAAACTTATTGTAACGCCCGCGAACCAATTATGTATTTTTGGTTCGGGTGTCGTTTGACACAAGTTGCACTTAAACCGATTGTTCGGTTTGGGGAAGCAATTAATTTCGGTTCGGTTTGGTTAAACCGAAGTTTTTGCCTATAAAAGGCTTGTGGGATGATTGAGCTCAGTTTTAGGGGAGAAAACATATAGATTTCTCTTGAGGATTGAGAGATTTGAGGGTGAGAACAAGTGTTCTTGAGTGTTCTTGAGTGTTCTTGGGAGTTAGAGGGTGTGTGCTGTCGGTTTTGGAGGAGGTAAACGGCGGTGAAGATCAAGTTTGATCGGAGTGAAAATTTCAGGATAAATTCTTCACTCTTTGATCTTGATTTAGGAGAAAACCGCTTGTCAATCGGTTGGGTATTTGAGGAGTTATGGTCGCTTTATTTTGGGAGGTTTCTGCAGTTTTGATCTGCGATCAGTCCAATTCGAGGGAGGATTCCCGTCGAATCGTTGGGAACCAGAGGACGATCTATATACGGTTGGAAATATATCTCTGTCTAGTTTTCCGGTCAGGTTTCCGATCTTGATTCCGAGGTATGATCCGTTATCTGTGTTCTTTTAAAATCAGTGTGTCGGTTCTGTTTTCTGAGATTGGATTTGTTGTTTCCAGTTTCGATTACCGAACTTACGGGCTGATTTACCATCGTTCTATAAAGATCGAGAAATCGATTTATATACGGTTAGAAAGCTCTATCTGTCTAGTTTCCAGAACCTTTTTCCGATCCTAATTTGGAGTATCCGTTCATCGGATTCTTTGTGTTCTTGTTCAATGGGTCGTTTCTGTTTTAGTTCCGATCGACGAACTTGTGACCCGTCGAACCAGAGAGACCCAGTAGATGATCTACATATTTTTCTGTAGCTCTCGCAGTCTAGTTTTCAGAACAGTTTTCCGATCCTGTTTCTGAGCTGTGGTGGGTGAGATAATCGATCTCGAATCAGGTGAGTGCGTGACCATGGTCTTTGCGGGTATATGGGTTTATTTGGTGCGTTTGATTGCGAATTGAGTTGATTTGTTGTTCGATCAATGCTTGTTTGGGGCGTTTTTAGTGTTTAGATCAACGTAAGTATCGTGGTTTGTGGTTGACTTTACGTTGACTTTTCGGAGTTGACTTTGCGTTGGCTTTTCGGGGTTGACTTTGCGTTGACTTTTCGAGGTTGACTTCTCGTGTTGACTTTTTACTTAAGTATGTTGTGTGGTGTTTTGATTGTTCCCTATACCCGTGCATCTAGCCAAGTAGATGGGATGATCGTACCACTGGGTATTTATGTTAATACTCACGCATCTCTTATAACCATGTGATGCAGGTAAAGACAAAATGTGATCGTGGAATCTGGCTGTGAAGAGGTAATGATCTAGTGTCTCGTTTGTATTTATATCTATTCCGTTTTTGTTATTGTGTTGAATTATTGTGTGGTTTAATATTTATGGGAATATTATTTCGGGGTTTAAAAAAAAAAAATAATAAATAAATAAAAATAAAAATCTGGTTGTTTCACTTATGATATGCTTTAATTCATCGGAAGAGAATGCAAACAAAAAAGTTAGAGAAAACGTAAAAATAAGGAAGAAAAATTGAAAACCTAATATTGGAAGAAAACAGAAAGTCTTACGAAATGATTATATATAAGAAATTATGGAGGTATCAATTAGGGTTTCCCAAAACCGACTAATGAACATGGGCTACAATAATGTTTTGGACCAAACCAAATTATTTTGGATGAACAAAATATGGCTCACGAAAATTTGATGGCAAGGGGTGTAATTTCGACATTCATTAAGGGTATTTTCCGCACGTCAGGTCTGAGAGAGGCTCTCACGATACCACATAGGATTTTCGACTTCGCAAATATAAGTATAGATAATGGGAAGAGAGTAGAACAACAAAGAATAAACTAAAGATGGCCACGGAGACGAGGAAAAAACAGAAAAAGTTAAAGACAAAAACAATAAAGGCATGAAAGAAAAAAAAGATGATGGAAAGAAAACTTAAAGACCGAAAATAGTAAAAAGAAAAAGAAACGAAGATGTGAAAATTATCCGAGGGATACCGATTGGAAATATATTAAAACCAGACTCTTTAGGTTGGCACTATACAAAGTCCGGCAAATACACGGTTAAATCGGGATACAAAATAAAACAATGGGATTTGTCAGCAAAATTACCTATAATGTTTGAACCATTTGTGCGACCTTTGCAGGCACAATGATGGCAGATTCAGTGTCCACCAAAGCTGAAATATTTTATATAGCAAGTAGTAATGGAATGCTTATCGGTTAGTGCAAGTCTAAAATCTAGAAGGATCAGATGTGATATACAGTGTAGCTGTTGTGGAATCGATGAAACTATTAACCATGCCCTTTTTGAATGCCCTCCTGCACTTCAAACTTGGGCACTCTCATACATCCCTACGGCTACCGGAATTTTTGGCGAATGCCTCCTCGATATCAGGATCAACGATTTCCATTGATCATGTGGCACATTTGGAAAGCGCGGAATGATAAAGTTTTTCGAGGATTGGATCTAGATCCAAATATTGTTTTGCGGAATGCGGAAATAGAGGCATCAATTTGGGAGAAACCTCAAGAAGAGGAATCCCAAATTGCACAGCCCGATGATGGACAAATAGGGGAACACCCAGGGCTGAAATGCTATGTCGATGGTTCTTGGAAGAAGATGTCATGGGCCAAGAATATGCGACGAAGTCGTTTCCCACTACACGCTGAGGTTTGAAGCTCTAGGATGGGCAATGCACTGTTTGCTCGATATGCAACAGGCAAATGTAGCTTTCACAACAGATTGCTCTGAATTGGTGTAGATGTTGTCTACACCGATGGAGTGGCCAACGTTCGAAATCCACATGGAAGAATTATTAAAGCTCAAGGAGAAGTTTTCTTTCTTATCTCTATCTCATATCCCACGCACCCTCAACTCTAAAACCGATAGGCTTGCGAATGGTGCCCAAGTAGCTAGATCTGATATTTTCTATGTAAATTCATTATCACCATCTTGGATAACCGGGTCGTGGTAAATTAGTTTATTATCTTGTTGACAAAAAAAAATGATGACCAAAATAAAAAACATAGATCATTACTATTTATTAACATAGTGTATATAAAGGTCAAAACAAAAAAACATTAATGAATTATAGCAAAACATAGATAATTACGTATTTTGATTAATGAACTTTACAAACTTTCATGTATGTGCATAGTGTAGGTTTATCGAATAGAAAGAAGAATAAAGAATCATTATTTGGTTTCATATTTTATTCTTTGAAGTTAGTCCCTCTATTTTCTTGCCAAATCTAACTTTTCCAATATTCTAAACATTTTTTGATAAACTGCGAAAAAAAATTTTGTTTGTGCAACACATTATTTTTCATTAACTTAAATGTCGATCTTACATCTGTTCATACCACAATACATGAAAACATTAAAACTTAAAAAGGAAGAAACAAAATAATTATACAACAGCGAATCAAAAACAATTTCTTGATGCGTCGGTATAAAGCTCACGGCTAAGCCGAAAAGCATAATTTTGGTCACTTTAAGTCGTGACGTTGAATGATTACCCATATCTTCGATTGCTTCCTCAAGCCCGATATAAGCTGCTACACAAGAATACAAAACGGGTAGGGAAAAGCTCGGTTTTGATTCCGAAAATGATTTTATTCTCAAAGAGAGAAGAAAAAGTGGGCAAATTCTTTCCCACAGTGAAGAAAACTTTGGTCGTCTCTCAATGGAAGGGATATCATGATCAATAAAAACTACATGATTTAAGAATCCAAATAACTTTGCTCTTCTCCAAAAAGAGAAGAGATCGAGCTCAGTCAAAAACTTGGAATTGAATAATAGGCTCGTTAATTGACCCAAGAGACACTCATGGGCCAATAGATACTCATGGGCCAGGCACAACCCCTGCAAAACCGTGCGTGGACACAAATTTTATTGATGACAGACATGTTGTGCATCGGTGGGGCTTTGCCGGTAGAGCTGTCAAATGGGATGGTTGACCATTGTCCAACCCAAACTATTACAAAAGTGGTCAGTTATGGTCATGACCATATGGAATTTAGTCCAAATGGGCATAACTCATTTTGTTCCATGGTCAAAATGGGTCGGACTATATGGTCAATGAACGTCAAATGGAATGTGTTTTCCTTTGAAATGTTTTTGAAAAATCTTTGACTTTGGTTTCTTGATACAAAAAAGAACTATAGAATCAAATAACGGAATTGCGTTTGTGGCGGGAAAATTACGGTATTACGCGTTTGATTGATTTTTTTTACGAAATCACGTTTTGGCGGGAAATGCGTGAATTGCGTTTTTTGCGGGAAAATTATGGAATAGTGTTTTTGGTGGGAAATTTTTACGAAGTTAGGTTTTTGGAGGAAATTTTTTTTAAAAATCATATTTTTGGCGGAAAATTACGGAATTACGTTTTTTTTGCTTGAGAATTGCGTTATGCGTTTTTGACTGAATATGTTTACGAAATGACGTTTTTGGTGGTATGGAATTGTGTTTTTGAAGAGAAAATTTAATGAAATCGCGTTTTAGGCGGGAAACTCATAAATCGCCTTTTTGGAGGGAGAATTGTGGAATCACGTTTTTGGCGGGAATTTTTACGGAATTATATTTTTGGAGGGAACTTGTTTTACAGAGTCACATTTTTTGCGGAAACATTTTACGGAATTTTATTTTTGGTGGGAAAATTATGGGATTACGTTTTTGGCGGAAATTTTTACGGAGTCACATTTTTGCTGGAAAATTACGGATTACGTTTTTGGAAGGAAATTATTTTACGGAGCCACTTTTTTGGGGGAAAATTCTACGGAATTTTACTTTTGGCGGGAAAATTATGGGATTACGTTTTGGCGGGGAAATTTTACAGAGTCACATTTTTTACGGGAAAATTTTACGAAGTTTTATTTTTGGCGGAAAAATTACGGAATTGCGAAATTTTTTTGTCTTTTGATGATTAATTGTCAAGGAACATATACAAGTGAATTAAACATATTCAAATTATCTAAAACATATACAAGTGGATTCCCATAGACAAATCATTTGGACATGATCGTTATTGGTCATGGTCGTTACAGGTCGTGGTCATGACTTGTCCACAAAAGAAAATGTCCACTTGGACATGACCATTTGGACGCGGTCAACCCATTTGACAGCCCTATTCGCTGGTGAAGACAGCTTCAGTGATATCGCCGGCAAAGGAAGAGCAAGGGAAATTTGGAAGGACGAGCAGTGTGAGTACTGGAAATTCACCGCAAGAGACGAACTCACTAGTGGAGAACATAGAGCCAGTATCGGAGCAACAAAGGAGAAACTCCGAGAGACTGAGATGGAGGACGGTGGTGGAGATGGGAATAGTGAATCTGGTGGATCCGGTGGCTCCAGAGACTACGGTGGGAGAAGAGAGTTCAGCAGCGTCGCAAGGATCTTCCTCCGACAGTAAGCGAGGAAGTTGAGGAGATCGGTATGGATTGTCGGCGCAGAGGATGAAGGCGGGGAGACAAACATCGGAAAAAAGCTCAAAACATGTTGTCGGTGAAGGTTGAAGCAGGATCTCACCAGTGAAGGACGAAAGAGCAACACCGATTAGGAAGAGAGCGCTTCAATGTCGCTAGAGGGACACCGGAGGACGAAGCTCACTATGGTCAAGCGGCTACATCGGATTTTGTAACTACGGAACTTTACATATTGTTATTTCAACCCAACTACAAAAATTATAAAATAAAATACACAAAAATTTTAGATAACATTCAAAACATTAAAAACATTATCCAAACGCATATTATATTCTTACACGCATATAAGTTTAAACTTGCAATCGTGTATTTTAAAAAAATAATTGGTTACCTCGCATTACTAAGTACTGAAATTACTTATTTGTCTAAAAATTTTCATCTAGTATACTAGAGATTGTCCACGCGTCGCGTGGATTTAAAAATTAATGTGATAAAATATGTAACAATTCTAGCTTATTGATTATTTTTATATTTAATATTACAAAAAAATATTGTTGTACTAAATAATTATCTAGGTTAGAAGATTAAACATTTGGAACAAATTATTGGACATATACAAAGTTATATATGAAAAAATAGATTGTTCATTAATAAAAATTACAACAAATGCATATGGAAAATATCTTCTTTTGCACAAATCCGTAACTTGTATGTCTTTCATTTATCAATATTCACTACGGTTCCCTAAAAAAATGATTGGTCATCTTTTTTTTTTGCATCAAATACGTTCATGAAAAAAACTTTATTGATCAGACAAGCTATATTATCTTGTGCTTTTATCGAGACATTTGCATTATCTCAACAGAGATGTCTTAAATGCATCTTTGTGTTTTATTTCGTTAGAACTTTAAATTGTACGGAAAGAATAATTGATATTTGATTGTAATTTTTCACTCTTTTTATCGCTTTTCTACGATTTTTATCTTTCACATTGATTCACTTGTGAATTATTATGTTTTTTGGGATTCACAATTTGTAGGATAGTAAGTTTTCTTTTGAGAGTATTGGTTATGAGATGATTGACAATTTTAGCATTCTAACAATCTTAAAATTTCAAAAATCACTAATTAATTTTCTCACACCATTGTTTTTGGTTAATGTTACGATTCTTTTTATAAAGTTTTTTGTGACTTTTTGTTTTATAATCGTAGCTACCTATCTAAAATTTTAAATATTTTTGGATAGTATATTGATGGGTTTAATAAGTAAAATATATATTTTTCAACCGTTAAAACTTTACAATAACATATTTAATTTGGAATTATAATTTTTGGTGGATATCAAAGAAAGTAACAAACTAAAATTGATTATCCTTATGTTACACTTTAATTTTTGGAATTAACTTACATTAAACTTAGCTATTAAATTATAGGGATTAATTGTTAAAATTATTAAAAACATTTATTTTATTTTTTTCAATAAATAAATAAAAAGACAAATGTCAAAAAAATTGATGACACGTGATATTCTCTCGTGACTTGGGTTTAGAAACACCTGAAAATATTATATAAGATATATTATATACAGAGGATTACTAGTTAGTGCTCGTGTTTACTGATCATTCACTACACATTCTTCAGCTGTTATGCGTTTTTTGGACCATGTAAATGTAATAAACCTGACAGTTACTTCTGGTAACTAAAAACATCATCATCGTTCATCATCATCCTCACATGTGGACCTTACGCATTCCCATGGCTTCTCTTAAATTCTCATAACTTACAGCTGTGACTCTACTTTATGAATGTTCTGTGTAATGTAACTGAAATGTAAGGCAAGACATCTCTCCTTTGTCTCTCTCACTATCAAAAATTAAAGAAAACAAAAAACAATCACTAAAACTTTCATTACCTACCACTTGACAACTCAATCTCCTCTTCTTCTCTTGTTACCTTGCACCAGATCAAAGCCCAAATATAAAAAAAACTTACCCTGACATTTTTTTTTCTTTTGTTTATACATTTTTTGTTTATTTGCATTTGTTTTTTTCACTATTACTGTAGTTGTTGTGGTTACATGACAGCTCCTTACAAGCTCAGATCCCACAGTCCTTTCCTGCTCCTCATTGTACATTGACACTTTGCCTTAAGAGGGGGGCCAAAGAAAGGTCTTGTCTCTTTGTCTTAGCTGTTCCTTTTCTTGATTCTTGAATCTGGGATTTGCTTCTTCACTGTTTTTTTCCTCAAGCTTTTCTAACTGTTTCTCAATCTTTTCTCAAATTTGTGTTGTTCTTGGTTTAGGATCTCGAGTTCTTTGTTTTCAAGATTGGTAAATGGATGTGAAGTCTTCAAAGATCTGAAATCTTCAAGAGGTAATAATCATTAAATTCTCATCTTCTTTGGTACTTACTCTGTTCTGTATTGTCTGCTTATACATTTAACACAATCATTATTGCTTGTGTTTTTGCATCTTCGAATTGGGCAACTAACTTGCTTTGATAAATGCTGTTCTTTATATGTCCTTGATTTGAGCTCCTTCTCCTGTCTTTTTTGTGTTTTCCTGGGAAATGTTTGTCTGTCTGTGAATAAATTTCTCTGTGGATAAACTTGGGACCACAAAAATAAAAACAAACTTGGAGATTCTCTTATTGATCCCATAATACATTTTTCATATATCACTAGGACTCTCTCTGTTTCATAATTCTCATTTTTCTGGTTCATTTTAATTATAGGGGAAAATGGGCAGTGATCTGAAAAGCCAACTATCTAGAGAGAGCCATGTCTTTGGACTTAAGGTTTGGGAAGTAATTGGAATAGCTGTTGCATTGCTCATCATAGCCATCCTCTCGATTCTTTCGTTTTGTCTTACTTCGAAAAAGAAATCAAGAAGATCTAATACCGGTCTTCCCGTTATCCAAATCCCTCCAGTATCCAAAGAGATCAAAGAAGTCAGAGTTGAGCATGTCTCAGCAAGTAACTTCGCTCCTCGTGAAGGCATTCTTCTCACAATCCAAGACAAAAACAACAAAGATTCAGAAAAAGTCTTGGTTCATTTGGATATGGGGAAGAAGCGAAAGAACGGTGGAAGTAGTTGTAGCCGGTCAGGCTCGTTTCACCATTTAGAGATCATTGATAAGCATTCTGAATCGGGTGAAGATGTTTCTGTAAACCAACCTTCTTCATCATCATTGTATAACATCGCAACGCCGTCGCCATTGTCTGGTTTGCCTGAGTCTCATCTTGGTTGGGGTCACTGGTTTACACTGAGAGATCTTGAAATCGCAACTAATAGATTCTCAAAGGAGAATGTTATCGGTGAAGGCGGTTATGGTGTTGTCTACAGAGGAGAGTTGATCAATGGAACTCCTGTTGCAGTTAAAAAGATTCTTAACCAGTTGTGAGTTTTTGGTTACAAGAATTTGAATTTATTTTACCATTTATTGGTTTGTTCATATGCTGAGTTTTTGTTTGAAATACATTGTAGGGGACAAGCTGAGAAAGAGTTTCGAGTCGAGGTTGATGCTATCGGTCATGTGCGTCACAAGAACTTGGTCCGTCTTCTTGGATACTGCATTGAAGGCACGCACAGGTGAGTATTTGTCTAACTTAGAATGGGGAAAAGAAACCAAATTTATAAGTTACAGACTCGGAATAATGGAAATTTTTATTAGGATATTGGTTTACGAGTATGTGAACAATGGAAATTTAGAACAATGGCTTCATGGAGCAATGAGACAGCACGGATATCTAACGTGGGAAGCTAGGATGAAAGTTATGATTGGTACATCAAAAGCGTAAGCAAGATGATTCCTTCTTCTTTTTTTTACCCCAAACCCTTCTCATTTCCTCTTCTCACATGCTTGATCATCCCCTGTGTAGTCTTGCATATCTGCATGAAGCAATTGAACCAAAAGTAGTGCACAGAGACATCAAGTCAAGCAACATACTGATCAACGACGAATTCAATGCAAAGGTTTCAGATTTTGGCCTTGCCAAGTTGCTTGGCGCTGGGAAAAGCCATGTGACTACTCGAGTGATGGGAACATTTGGGTGAGTGGCTATAAAATGAAAGCAGCAAGGGGTTTATTATCAAAGCTCAATGCTCAAGCCATCCTTTTTGTTAATGTTTTTCAGGTACGTTGCTCCTGAATATGCAAACACAGGGCTGTTAAATGAAAAGAGCGATGTCTATAGCTTCGGTGTTGTGCTCCTAGAAGCAATCACAGGAAGAGATCCTGTGGATTATGGCCGTCCTGCTCATGAAGTAATAAACTCTTTTCATTTTTTTTTGAGTTGAAAGTCCATGAACCTTAGTAGTGATCACTTTATTGATGACTTTTATACCAGACTAACACCGAGTCATTGTAGGTGAATCTAGTTGACTGGTTGAAGATGATGGTTGGAACAAGGCGATCAGAAGAAGTAGTGGATCCAAACATAGAGGTAAGGCCACCTACGAGATCATTGAAACGAGCCCTTCTAACGGCACTGAGATGTGTCGATCCAGATTCCGACAAACGGCCAAAAATGAGCCAAGTTGTTCGTATGCTAGAGTCTGAAGAATATCCCATTCCAAGAGAGGTTAGTGTTATAAGAGCTTATTAATCCAAACATAACAAGAAGGATAAGCGGTGAGAGTAACTTGAATTATGCTCCTTTCAGGATCGAAGACGTCCTAGAACACGAGAGGGGAGTATGGACTCAGACTTTGACATGAGCACACCAGTTTCAAGATCACAGAGCAAGAGACAATAATCGGCGTAATTTATCGAACTGCATAAGCTTTCAACGCCGTTTATGATTATGAGGAGATCCCTGTTATTCTTTGAGCTTGTTCTTTTGCATTTTCTCTTATTATTATTTTTCAAGTTTCTTTTCTGGTTTTGAAGACCATAGATGATTGCTTGTACATGGAACTGGCTTTGTATTTAGAACTCCTACATAAAAAATAATAGATTGGTGTGTACAGTAATATAATTGAATCAGCTTTTCAGAATCTGATCTACCATACAACACAAAAGTCACATAGCACCAATTCAAACCAAAAAGTACTCCACTTCAGTCACTACTAGATGGAGATTCTCTCTCTCTCTCATGTGTAGAATAAGTTAGCAATATTGAGGTTCAAACATCCGGTCCCGTAGCTCAGTTGGTTTATGAGCCGAAGGTCGCGGGTTCGAGCCCCGCCGGGACCATTTATGGTTTAGGTTTTTTTAGCTCTCTTATGTTCATTTTAGTAAGAATGTATATGTAGCCTCAAGGACCAAATTTACCGCTACATGCTAGCCTAAAGACTTACATTACAAGTCCGAAGATATATTATTCATTCCTCTCCGCGTGAGACAATTTGGCTAAACCTATTAAACCCTATACTATAGTCTATACAACATATATACATAGGATAATGAAGTCCATTACTCCTTTTAAATTTTATTCTCTTTGTATACCTTTACAAATGTGTATGTATATATATATATATAACATGTATATCGCTCATCATTCTTCATCTCCTAACACATCCACACACACAAAAAATGTCGTTCCCTTCACTCTTCTACGCATTTTTCTTGATCTTATTCTCATCGTCTCGAGTTGCTCACAACATGAATCTAAGCCCATCACCAGCTCCAAGTCCGGCTTATTATAATGATAGCGATATTGCCTTAACCATCTTTGACGTGACTTCGTTTGGAGCCATCGGGGATTGTGAGACGGACGACACGTCAGCATTCAAGATGGCATGGGACGCAGCATGTATGAGCACAGGTGTAGACTCAGCCCTCCTTCTTGTCCCTTGCACTTTCTGTTTCTTGGTGAAGCCAACCAGCTTTAATGGTCCTTGCGGAACCCACCTTGTATTACAAGTGAGCTGATTTCGTAACCATATTTTTCTTTTGGTAGATCATGCGCCAAAACTTAGACTAATCTCAAGACTTGTATGAATCAGGATAATTCTACTATTTAAAACATCTTTAGTGTCCAAGAAAAAACCACATCAATTTTTCATAGATAGTAGAACTCGATTTTACCATTTCACAAACATATTTTTGAGTTTTATAGTTACGGATATGTTTTTGGTCTTCTTGATAGATCGATGGGATCATTGTGTCGCCTGATGGACCGAGGTCGTGGCCGTGGAACTACAAGAGGCAGTGGATAATGTTTTACAGAGTGGATGGACTATCAATTCAAGGCTCTGGTGTTATCAATGGTCGTGGCCAGAAGTGGTGGAACCTTCCTTGCAAACCTCACAAGGGTCCTAACGGAACGACTCAACCCGGTCCTTGTGACAGTCCTGTGGTTAGTCATTGTTTCAAAATCACATTTCTACAATATATGTCAGATTTAGTGTAAAAATTAGGTCACAATGTCATTTTTGATTCGAGATCAGGCGATTAGGATATTTCAGAGCTCAAAAGTGAGAATTGAAGGGCTTAGCTTCCAGAACAGTGCTCAATTCCATGTAAGGTTTGACAACTGCAGCGACGTGGTTGTAGATTCCGTGACTATCAAAGCACCAGCTTCTAGTCCAAACACTGATGGAATCCACATTGAGAACACACATAGCGTTCAGATCCGCGATTCGGAGATTTCCAATGGTATTTTTCCCCATTTTTGCAGTTGCTCAACAAGTTCGTTGAATCCGAATTGTTTTATATGTTTCTTTTGATTCGGTTATAACAGGAGATGATTGTATTTCAATCGGAGCCGGCTGCTTTAATGTGGATATTAAGAATGTTACATGCGGTCCAAGCCATGGGATTAGGTACCCATTAAATGTTTGCATCTTTTCCTCTGCCAAACTCTATGTGCCTCTTATAGAGTACACTAAAATTCTTGGCCTTTTAAGCTCACAATCCTCTCTATTTTACAAATTTTACGAAACATTTTTCTAACTGGACTAAGCTTTGAACAAAAACGAAAACAGGGTCTAAAGGTTCATCGATTCTTTAGGCTTTGTTTCTCAGAAAGTTTTGTGGGGCAGTTTTCTTCTAAATTGAAGTGTTATAAACAATGTTGCAGCATAGGCAGCCTTGGAGTCCATAACTCGAGTGCATGTGTCTCAAACATAACAGTGACAAACTCAACCATATGGAACTCAGACAATGGTGTTCGGATCAAGACATGGCAAGGAGGGTCAGGCTCGGTTTCAAGAATCGTGTTCCGTAACATTGAGATGGTGAACGTTCGTAACCCTATAATGATAGACCAATACTACTGCCAGACAAAGAACTGTGCTAACCTAACCAGCGCAGTCATCATCAGCGATATTCTGTACGCAAATATCAAAGGGACTTACGACCTGAGAAGCCCACCGATTCATTTTGGTTGTAGCGACTCTGTCCCATGTACTAACCTGAGACTAGAAGATGTTGAGCTGTTTCCTTCCAAAGGCCAGCTTTTGGAAAATCCGTTCTGCTGGAATGCATATGGAAGCATGCAGACGATCACTGTCCCACCTGTTTATTGCCTGCTTGAGGAACTTCCAGACTGCTAAGAGAAGATGTGTTCATAGCTGTTCACCAACTCAGAATCAGATACAGAACTTATATGAACACACAAATGTAAGGGTAGATTTGATGTCCGTATCAAAGAAATTAGTCTAAAGGTTAGCCATTGTTCTGAAAGTCTGCAACTTTTAAGAATACACACTACATTCAGTTGTGATAGGCTTAAACGAAGTCCAATCTACTTTGAATCATATATAACAAAATATATATACTTTGCAAGTAGGAAGAGTTATTGTGAACGTAAAACAGATGAAGACCGCAAATGCCATTCATAAAGAGAATTTTGCAAATATGGATTTGTAATTGTCCCGACACTCGGCTTTTGCGAATTCTCAGTTCATTAATTCGCACCATGAGAATAGTAGGCATATATCATTTGATCAATGGATATACGTATAGGGGAGACAGTAAAGAAGTGAACTTATATTCCATTTATTGATGGACGATTTTTGGTGGGGAGACAAATCGGTCCATGACGCACATTTTCATGAACAAGAATTAGCCGCATTGGGATAATAACATTACTTGCAAATAGAAGCGAGTACCTCCAGCAGAGAAACCGTGAATCTCATCTGGGTCTCCTCGTCCACAGCAACGAAAAGAGGAACGTGAACAAAGAGTGAATTGGTCTTATTCTGTTCTGCAAATCTCAGAGAATGGTAATAGACATAGTTGCATACAAATCGACCTGCATCATCTGATTGTATCACCTCAAAGCCCTTCTTCTCCAATGCTTTTGTTATCACCTCAACAGGAAGAGTAGTCTACAAATCATACACAACTCTTGGATTCAACATTGAAAATAAGAACTACCAATGAAGCTGCTGAGGTTTAAGAAACACAGCTCGAGGAGACAATGTTGCCATACCTTTCTTACATTTGAGATCGGACCATCAGAGGGAACAATTGGCAAATTCTGCAGACCACAAGAATGTTATATAGACCTAAACAACTAATTAAAATACAAAAGCGAAAGAAGAGTGAAACAAAAACCTGAGGCTTCCAACCCAATTCATCGGGGCAACGAAAAGTCGCTTCATTCACAGCTTGTTGCTCGATTGCAAATTTCGTAGCGCCACTATTAACTCCAAAGTGAACCTAAAGAAACATGAGAATGAGTTTCTTCAGCATAGAGAATCAAACCGGGTACTCAAATCACTTTTCTTAACTAACTAACTAACCCAGATGGTTTTTCCACATGTCACTGCCTCTGACCCTTTCGTGTTGACCGATGATTGTAACAACTGATAAAGCGAAGCGAGAGCTCCTTGACCAGCGGTCTCAAGCACAGTACAGCTTCCAAGAACCACATCTTTCGAAAGACTATTCTTCACCAAATAGTCTTTCAGGTTTGTAGCCATTTTCTCCGTTGGGTTTTCAGCAACTCCATGGAACTTCTTGAAGCCTGTGATGTTAATTGTCACAGCCGTTGGTCCTTCAGAGCCCATCAATACAACTGAAAACAAAACCTGTTAGAGACCAACCAGATTTGGAACAATCAGTTAGATATCAGACAACAGTCAGTGCTCAGAAGTCAGAACATCAAACTCAATCAATTTTCGAATATTCAACTATATATGAGGAAACAAAGCAAGATCAAAAATTTAGAAGTCTGATCATCACAATTAGGTACTGAATTACACAGCAGAGAAGGAACCAAATCGCAATTTTTCAAAATACCCAATTCAGCAAAATGAAAACTGGATCAAGCCCACTTCAAAAAGGCGGAAATGGATGATCAGGAACATAAAGGTCGTAACTTTTTACCTCAGAGAGACAGATATCGCGTCCTGAGACGATGAACACAATGGAAAAAGCTTTGTGTTCTTCCAGTGAAATCGATTGCTTGTAAAATCTGAGAAAGAGAGAGATAGAGAGGAGAGGAAATGTGACTCAACAACAAGTCTTTGTCCTTATCCAATCAATTGAAACCTAACTTTAATCATTTTCAAATATGGACGGACAGTTTGATAAAAATCATACAACAAGACAAGAGACATACATACATTTTAATACTACTTCTTTATTGATATTATAAAGACCAAAAACAAAAGTGGTTGGTCACTTCCCAAAGAGATAATAACAACAAATCAGAATAGAGAACAATTATTGCATGATGATAATTGACTGATCTAAGTAGTGATGCCTGTAAATTGCATTGATATGCGTGGACAACATTGCCTGCAACATTCTCGACATCTAGTTCTAGTATACATATTAAACCGAAAGTGAAGCCTTTCAACGAGTACGAACTGACCGGTACAGATGATAATCCTCACCAATAATCTCTACAGGAACACTCTCCGTTCTTGAAATGATGGAATCTGTTTGCATCGCTTAGAATGATCTCTCTCTCTCTCTCACTTTTGAAATCAGTTTAATAACACTTCAAATTAATAACATTTGAAGTTTTGGAGTTTCTTATTTCATCATTTAATTTAGAAAAATTTCAAAAAATGTCACTTTTCAAATGCCACTTTACAAAAATATCATTTTTTTACGATATATGTAAAATTACCACTTTTTCAAAATTATTTATTCATTATATTATTTATGTTTGGTTAATTATGTTGTATTAGAGTTTTTTTTAAGGGTTAAGGGGTTTTAGGGGTTAAAAGATTTTTTAGGGTTTAAAATTTTAAGATTTAAGCTCTAAAAAATCATAATTAGTGGCATTTTTGCAAATGGACACCAAAAGTGGCATTTTTGTAAATGTGGACATAAAAAGTGGCATTTTTGCAAGTGTCCCTTTCATTTATGATATATTTCATATTATATTTTTAATAGTACAATAGAAGCTCTATAAATTAATAATGTTCGGACTAAACTATTTTATAATTTATAAATTTACCGAAAAATAAAATTTTCCATAATCTTATTTTTTTTATATATATATTAAGCTATATTTTTGTTAAATTAGTTTTCTCCTCTTTATTTGTGTTTTATTACATCCAGTCATAATTGAATGATAAAAAAATTTCAGATTGGAGAAGAAAAACAAAGAACACTAAAATCATAAATAAATATACTTTAGCTATGTACGTATACAATTTTATATACTTAATATTAATTTATGATATTATTGGGACCATATATTTATATAGATTTATAATAATAATTATTATCTTATTGAATTGTATTATATTTTGCACTGCCCAGAGTCGGGACTGACCAAATTTATTAATTTATCGAGTTTAATAAATTATCGAGCATTAATTTATAGAATTTCTATTGTATTATGACTCCATCAAATTTTTTTTAACTCCCCCATTGGTCTAACTTAACTTAATTAGGAATCGACTATTTTCTGTTTGGAAAGAATCCGTTTTGTTATCCATTTCTATGTATTCCATTTATAAATTTGACCAATAATTTTTTATTTTTCGAAAACAACACGGATTGTTCATGAAATTAACCATGTAGAGATTCATTAACACTCAACTGATTTTGTTTTACTGAAAATATTGTTTTTTTCTTTTGTTTCTTGTTAATTACATTGCACCATTGACATTTTGTACATGTTGAGATATTAGTTGTGTGTAATATTGATAATATCGAGATTTTTTTAAACTAACAGATCTGATAAAGTATTTAACAACTGACTATAGTGCATGCATTGGTCAAATATGTTTTGTAATTCTTGTTTTACCTTTTAGGTAATACCGAACCTTAATTTGGAAGGATAAATAAGGTATTTGACATGTACTTCACTAACTATAAAAAAACAATACTCGACACTATTACTACTCACTCACCTTATAGAAATTTTAATACCAACAACAAGAACTCCATGTCTAAGACAAGCTTGGTACTAGGGGTGGAATTATTATCCGGGATCCGAGAACCGATCCATTATCCATTCGGAATCGCTTTGAAAATTAGGATATCCGGGGAGCCCGGATCCGGATAAAGATAGTAAAATCTAGGATCCGTGAAAAGAGGATCCGGATCCGGATAACAAAATTTTAAGGTCCGGATATCCGGATCCGGATCCGGACGCATTAAATATATTAAAAACATATATATTATATATCTATTAAGCTAATTTTATATAAATAAATATATATAAAAATTGATTTTAGTTTTTTTTTATAATAAATTATATTTATAATGAAATATATCATTTAAAATATTAATTAATTATTTTTAAAAATATATTTTTATTTATTTATTAATTATTTTAATTATTTTTAATATTAATTTCGGATCCGGATCCGGATATCCGCGGATATCCGTTTTTTGGCCGGATATCCAGAGTCCGGATATCCGGAGGTCCCGATTCCGGTCCGGATAGTTTTTTTTACGGATCCGACGACTCTGGATCCGAATCCAGATACTTTGAAATTACATGATATCTGGATCCGTTCCACCCCTACTACTGACGTCATTTTAAGTTTTCAATGGTGGTGACCAAAATAGAGAGAAGAAAGCTGGTTACTTCAACTATGAACTAAAGCTTGGCTTCACCATTCGACTATACAACGATATTGATCTTGCCATGGACTTTAATTTCAGTTGTTTCCGACAAGCATTAGAGTCCATGGCAAGGTCAATATCGTTGTTTCCGATATTGACCTTTTCAGGGCTGATTTGATCTAACTACCCTCATGTAGCTCCTAATCAAGATCCACCAAAGTTATATCTATCTTTCGTTTTCAGTTCTGATTGTTTGCCTCTTTAATTTCAGTTGTTTCCGTTTACATGATATATATATGTACTAATTAAATTGATCAAATCATTATACAATAGTTTTTGCATGGTTTTAGTGATCAGTTTGGATTATATTATCATGCTTTATTGAAAATAGAAATAAAAGAAACCGAGTATGAATTAACTTTGGAAAATAAACAACAATAAAACTAATTTGACCGAATTATTGGATTTATATTTTGTTTTTTGGTCAACAATATAGAATATATAAACACAAACAAATAGGTTATAACCAATGGACAATTGTAAAAATGTCATTTTTGGGTTGTCCATTTGCAAAAATGTTATTATGGGTTATCCATTTGTAAAAATGACACTAATTATAAATTTTCAAAGCCTAAATCTTAAAATTCTAAAGCCAAAAAAATATTTTGAGCCCTAAAAACTCCTAAACTCTCAAACCTAAGCCCTAATACAACATAATTAACTCAAACATAAATGATATAACGAAAAAATAATTTTGATAAAGTGACATTTTTGCAAAGATTTTAAAAAATATAATATTTTTGAAAAGTGGCACTTCAAAAATGGCATTTCTCAAAATTTCTCTATAACCTATTGGTCATAGTCGGTCGATTCAGTTTATATGCAACACCCATAACATACATGAATAAGCTTATAAACAAAATCGACACTATTTTTTTTCTAACAAAAAACTCATAAGTTAATTGGTCATCTTTTTTTTTCTTGGTAAAATGTAGGAAAGTACCAATTTTGAATTACTGGATTTATCTTTTGTCTTCTGTCAACAATATAGAAAATGTAAATTTATATTCGGGTGATAACACAGACAATACAAACACAAACAAATAGGTTATAACCTATATAGGTCATAGTCGGTCGATTCAGTTTATATATTGCAATACCCATAACATACATGTATAAACTTATAAACAAAATCGACTATTTTTTTCTAACACAAAACTCATAAGTTAATTGGTCGTCTTTTTTTCTTGGTAAAATGTAGGAAAGTGCCAATTTTGAATTTAGTTTAGACTTAATTTATTAAAAACGGTTGTATATATAATGATTGGCATGCATACACACCTACGTCTTCTAGCTCTCTTTGCTTTCTGTTTTTCTACACATGCATACACGTATATAATTAAGAACACATTCAAATATCACAAGATAATAATTATAAGCTTCTTAATTTTTATTCAAATTAAGATGTTTTTGATACTTTTGATTGTGCTTATACAGGATGAGCATCTTAACCTATCTATATATTAGTGGGCTAGAATTAAAGAATATTTTAGCCTATATTGTATCAAATGGGGTTTGAGAGTATGAATCTAACGCACTCATTTTGCTGATTATATCTTTAAATTGACCCAAAAGAAACAAAAAAAAGAGAAAGAAATCATCTTTAGTATACTACAACATCTTGATAACCGAATCTTAAAAGATGAAAAAAACCAAAGTGTTAAAACAGAGAAAAGAGATGCAACATTGCTTTTCTGTGCAAATTGCAATCGATGTGTATAATATACTAATCTACACACTTTTAGGTTGCTTCAGTAGATATGATCTCCGGCTCCGCCCACCACCAGATAACCTCGGCAACGCTACTTCAGACGTTATTCCGGTGATCTCTCTCAGCTTAGCCACCACTTCTTTAATTTCTAAATATTAATCAAAGTTGTCAAATGGAGAAAATCAAGGAGGGAAACAAGGAGACAATAAGAAATAAATCAAGGAATAAATCAAGGAGTCAAAAGAGAGTAAATCAAGGAGCAAATCAATAAGTTTTTCTCTATATATAGATTTGTAATCACTCTCATTTCATAATCAACTTAATGAGAACTTAATCTTCTCTTCATCTTGTATTCTCATTCTCTCTCAAATACTTAAATCTTCAATCTACATTCTTCAATTCCGCATAAATTCTTACATGGTATCAGAGCTAGATCCTTACTAAACTCGTTCATAATCTCCATTCGATTCTCCATAACCTTCATTCACTTCACTCTTCAATCCGATTTCTACTCTTAAAGCTTAAAATCTCTACTCTTAGTTCTTCTCTTCTTAAAATTTTCTAAACCGTTTCTACTCTTTTTTTTTTCAATCCTCATAAAAGTTTCAATCTTTTCATCATGGATAATTCTAAAGCTATCATTATTCCGGTCACACTTAAAGGGGCAAATTACTTGTTATGGTCAAGAACCACAAAGATTGCTCTTTGTGGCCAAAACCTTTGGGGTCACATTGAGGAAGACTCAAGTAGCGATGAGGAGGAAAGAAGCAGCCCTTTCATCAAGAAGTCTAAGTGGTTCCAAAAGGACCAAACCGTTTTGGCCATTCTCCAAAACTCACTTGAAGCATCAATCCTTGAAGCATCAATCCTTGAAGCATACTCGTATTGTGAAACCGCTAGTGAGCTTTGGGAGACTCTCAAAAACGTGTATGGCAACACGTCAAATCTCACTCGTATCTTTGAAATTAAAAAGACCATCAACGATCTAAGCCAAGAAGACATGGAATTCACCAAGCACTTTGGAAAATTTCGATCTCTTTGGGCCGAACTAGAGATGCTTCGACCAAGCACCGTGGATGCTAGTGTTCTCAACGAAAGGAGGGAACAAGACAAGGTCTTTGGTCTCTTGCTCACCTTGAATCCAATCTTCAATGATCTAATTAAGCATCTCCTTCGTTCGGACAAACTTCCAAGCCTTGATGACGTATGTGCTCAAGTTCAAAAAGAACAAGGCTCTTTAGGCCTGTTTGGCGGAAAGGGGGAGCTTCCTACGGCCAACAAAGGCGTGTTCAAGTTCGAGGATGGACGGTCGAAGACATGTGAGCATTGCAAGAGGAGAGGACATACCAATGACAAGTGTTGGATTCTCCATCCACACCTAAAGCCGAGTTCTTTAGGAGGACCATCAAGAGACCCGCGTGCTAACATCACTCAAGCCAAGGATGATCACGGACAAGCTGGTTCATCAAGACAAGGCGAGGATGCAACACATGGGGACTACGTGAGAAAGTCGGATTTGGAGGCGATCATCAAGTCCATTGCCTCCTTAAAAGACTCCGGTATAAATCACTTAACCCAAACACCATATAGCTTGCTTACACATAAACCAACTAGTTCTCTTATTGTTGATTCGGGTGCTTCACACCATATGATTAGCAACCAAAATTTACTCAATAATATAGAACCGACTAAAGGGAATGTGATGATAGCTAATGGTGATAGAGTTCCCATTAACGGAATTGGAAATTTAAAACTATTTGATAAAGAATCTAAAGCTCTCTACATGCCTAAGTTCACCTCTAATCTTTTATCAGTAAAAAAAATCACTAATGATCTAAATTGTTATTCAATATTTGGTCCTAACGAGGTATTTTTTCAGGATATTGATTCCGATAAAGTGATCGGAGAAGGGGGAACCAAAGATGATCTCTATATTTTAGAGAATTTTGCACCGACCACTTCACAAGCTTTCAATTTTAGCTCTCGTTTAAATGTTTTTCCAAACAAATTGTGGCATGCTAGATTAGGACATCCTCATTCACGTGCACTCAAACTTTTGATGCCAAATGTTTCTTTTGATCATTCCACTTGTGAGGCTTGTATCCTTGGTAAACATTGCAAAACTGTTTTTCCTACATCATCTACACTTTATGAGAATTGTTTTGATTTAGTTCATTCGGATGTTTGGACATCACCGTGCTTATCTAGAGATAATAATACATATTTTGTGACATTCATTGATGAAAATCTAAATACACTTGGATCACATTGCTTCCATCTAAAGATCGTGTGTTTGATGCATTTATGAACTTCCAAAACTATGATATTAACCATTACAATGCCAAGATTAAAGTGTTTAGAACAGATAATGGAGGGGAATACACAAGCCATCGATTCAAGGAACATCTAGCAAAGCATGGAATAATACATCAAACGAGTTGCCCTTACACACCACAACAAAACGGTGTAGCCGAAAGAAAGAACCGGCATTTGATGGAAGTGGCAAGGTCGATGATGTTTTATACCAACGTTCCTAAGCACCTATGGGGAGATGCGGTGATGATGGCATGCTACCTCATCAACCGAATTCCAACCAAAGTCCTAGAGGATATTTCACCATTCGAGGTACTCAACAAAACTAAACCTTTCCTTGAACATCTAAGAGTGTTTGGTTGTGTTTGTTTTGTATTAGTGCCCAAGGAGCAAAGGAACAAGCTAGAAGCAAGAGTAAGAAGCGACCCATCTACATGGAGAGATAAGAGGTTCTACTATAATTATGAAGCCGTGGCTCATCCAATCCAAGCCGTATGTTCACTTGCTCATGTGCCTTATGACCATCAAGTGTTCCTTGGGAAAATCGATCAAGACCTTATTCCGAAGACTTATGAAGAAGCGATGGAGGATGAGAAATGGAAAGATGCGGTTGGTGATGAGGTTGGAGCTATGATCCGGAATGAGACTTGGGATGAATTCGACCTTCCCGAAGGAAAGAAGACGGTTAGCTCTAAGTGGGTGTTCACTATCAAGCACTTGAGCAATGGAGATATAGAGAGATACAAGGCGAGATTGGTAGCTAGAGGGTTCACTCAAACCTATGGAGAAGACTTCACGGACACCTTTGCACCTGTGGCTAAACTACATACGGTAAGAGTGATCCTCTCCTTAGCTACTAACTTATCATGGGATTTGTGGCAAATGGATGTGAAAAACGCGTTCTTACAAGGGGAACTTGAGGAAGAAGTCTATATGACACCTCCACCGGGTTTAGAAGATTCGATTGCTCCGGGAAAAGTCCTTAGGCTTTGGAAGGCGATTTATGGACTCAAGCAATCTCCTAGAGCGTGGTACAAGAAGCTTAGCAACACTCTCAAGGAAAGAGGCTTCAAGAAATCTCAATCCGACCACACTCTCTTCACTCTCCAAGGACCTCAAGGCATGGTGGTGGTATTGGTTTATGTAGATGACTTGATCATAACCGGAGACAACAAGGAGGGGATTCAAGAAACAAAGGACTTCCTCAAATCCGTGTTTGACATCAAGGATCTTGGAGAGCTCAAGTACTTTCTCGGAATTGAGGTGTGTAGATTCTCGGATGGACTCTTTATCTCCCAAAGGAAGTATGTTTTGGATTTGCTTCAAGAAACCGGATTTATGGAAGCCAAACCGGCTAAGACTCCACTTGAAGATGGCTACAAGACACGACGGATTGAAGAAGAAAAAGAAGATAACGAGGAGAATAAACCGTATGAAGACGTAGCCCGATATAGAAGACTTGTTGGGAAATTGATCTACCTCACTCTTACAAGACCGGACTTATGCTTTGCGGTTAGCCAAGTGAGTCAACACATGAAAGTCCCTTCGGTTTATCATTGGAATATGGTCGAGAGAATTTTGAGGTATCTCAAAGGAAGCTACGGTCAAGGCATTTGGATGGGAAAGAATGATAACTTCGAGATCGTCGGTTATTGTGATGCGGATTGGGCCGGTGATAGGAATGATCGGAAGTCTACCACCGGCTATTGCACATTCATTGGAGGGAATTTGGTGACTTGGAAGACAAAGAAGCAAAAGGTCATATCGGATTCAAGCGCGGAAGCGGAGTATAGGGCCATGAAGAAGCTCACCAACGAATTGGTATGGCTAAAAGGACTTCTTGAATGCTTAGGACTCACGGTCAACACACCAATCACGATGCACTGTGACAACCAAGCCGCAATACACATTGCATCCAACTCGGTGTTTCACGAAAGAACCAAACACATTGAGTTGGATTGCCACAAGGTTCGAGAGAAGATCGAGCAAGGACTTACACTTCCATGCTACACCCGAAGTAAAGACCAATTGGCCGACATCTTCACTAAGGCCACAAGTCTCAAAGTCTGCAATCATATCTATGGTAAGCTTGGACTTGTGAACCTTACACGCCCTTGATTTCAAGTCCTCTAAACGTGGACATCACACTCTTTTTCCCTTTGCATAGTTTTGTCCCATGAGGTTTTCTATGCTAAGGTTTTTAATGAAGTGATGCTTCACGGACTTCCAAGCTTAGCCATTGTTCCATATGGTTAAGCTTGAGGGGGAGTATTAATCAAAGTGGTCAAATGGAGAAAATCAAGGAGAATAAATCAAGGAGGAAAACAAGGAGACAATAAGAAATAAATCAAGGAATAAATCAAGGAGTCAAAAGAGAGTAAATCAAGGAGCAAATCAATGAGTTTTTCTCTATATATAGATTTGTAATCACTCTCATTTCATAATCAACTTAATGAGAACTTAATCTTCTCTTCATCTTGTATTCTCATTCTCTCTCAAATACTTAAATCTTCAATCTACATTCTTCAATTCCGCATAAATTCTTACACTAAACTCTGTTTCAAACACTCCAAAACTCCTTCCCATAATTTTTGTAGGACATTCCCTTCCTCAAAGTTTTTTAATGTCGGATCCACAACGGGCTTAGTTTTGTAGAGTAGAAAATCTGGTTTCAGAATCTTTCTGGTGATGAACTCTTGCAGAATAATCATCGGAAAGTACAAATGAGAGTTGGGTTTGTTTATTTCATATTAGTATCTTTGTTTTGTAGATATAATATGAAATACTATAATATAAGATGATTTTGGGAGTTGGACTTGTTTATTTTTTAGTCAGTTAGGTAGAAAACCAAAAATGAGGTTATAATTAAGAAAGTAACAATGATTTGATATAATGTTAAAATGACTATTTGTGTCAGTACGAGTTTCGACGATTTTACCCTTACTTTAGTACAAGTTGACGAAACAAAAAAATCAATGTTTTATTGATGTGAAATATATAAAAAATGAACTACGTGAAATGTATATATGTATTTGTATAGATAACACGTCATCTATTTTTTTTAACACGATAACATATTTATTACTAGAGATTGTCCACGCATTGCGTACGTATTGCATAAGTATTGCATGGAGTTTAAAAATTAACTTTAATAATTTCTAGTTATTTATTATTTATGTATTTAATATTATATAAATTTGATATTTATAGTAAATAATGATCTAGATTAGAAGATTAAGCATTTGTAGCAAATTGTTGCACATATACAATGTTATATATGAAAAGAAATTGACCATGCATTAATAAATTTATAGCATATAAAAAACATCTTTTTGGTACAAATCTTTAACTTGTATATCTGAAATAATATTTACTACGGTTTCCTAAAAAAATGATTGGTCGTCTTTTTTTGCATCAAATACATATGTAAAAATCTATTGATCAGACAAGTTGTAGTATGCTTTGTTTCTACCGAGACATCTACATCATCTCAACAGAGTTGTTGGAATGCATTTTTTATTTATTTCATTAGAACCTTGAATCATAAGGAGAGATAATTGATGTTTGATTGTATATTTGTCTCACTTTGTTTATCGTTTTGCTGTGATTTTTATCTTTCACATCAACTCATTGGTGAAGTGATTTTGCTTTTCAGGATTTACAATTTGTGGTGGATTCAATTTTTTTTTTTGGTGAGTCTTGGTTAGAAACGTTGTTATGTCCAACACAAATTGTTTCAATTGCATTAGAGTGTGATTGGTAAATTGGCTTTAAAAACTATGATAGTATTTAAAAAAATTTTTAAATTCTAAATTTCTCCAATCAAACTTGTTGGATTTAACAGCCCTAAAAATTCTAAAATCATTCTTTAATTTTCTCACATCAATTTTTCTTTTTTCATGTTATGCTTCTTTTTATTAAAATTTTTCGTTTGTGATTTTTTTTTTTAAATCGCAGTTATCTATATATAAGAAATTTTTTTTGTATAAGATATTATTGGATTTGATAAATAAAATATCTATTTTCTATGCATAAATTTACATAAAAATTATATTTTCATTTACATAAGAATTACATAAATGTAGACAAAACACTTAATTATAACTTGTTAGAATTAATTTAAATAAGAATGAGCTATTAAATTGTTAGAATTAATTACTTAAGTAATTAAAAGACACATAATTTTTTTTTTCAATAAATAAATTAAAAAAACAAATGTAAAAAAATTAGATGACTCACATGTCAGTTTCCCATGGTTTAAATTTTGAAAAACCTTACTATATTATATAAGATACTAAATACATATTTAAATGTATGGCTAACTTTATGTGTAACATGCTAACCTATTTATTATACCAGAAAAATATTTAAATGTATGTCTAACTTTATGTGTAACGTGCTAACTAAATTATCAAATATTACCAATTTGATTAACGTATTTAAATCCGTAAAAAAAATAACCATGTTAGTTTAAGTTTGATGTGCGATAATTATATATTTAGTCCGATAAAATATAACTTGTTATTAAAATATATATCATGGTAAAACAATAAATTTACCATGTTAAAATTATGTTATCCCATAAACACATAATATTTATCACTTTATACTTTTTTTTTAGCAAGTTAAACAGATAGATTTACATCTTCCCACATCAACCCTCACTACCCCATCTTCGTCATATATACTTCCACTTTTATAGCCACCTCTTCCGTATCCACCACTGACATATCCACAGATTTTTAGGCCTGCATGTTTGCGTAGTTTTTAGATTTTAGATTTTGGTTTTTGAATTTTGGGTTTTGGTTTTTAGATTTTGGTTTCTGAGATTTTAGTTTTTGATTTTGCAGTAAATTTTAGTTTTTCAAAATCTTGAATGGTGATTTATTTAGTTTTTGGTTTTTGGATAATTTTGCCTAATTCTTTAGTAATTAAAATTAGTACAATATATATATATAAAAAAACAAAACTGATCAACAAAATTTTGAAACTTGTTAATTAAGAACACTAATTCTTTTTAAGGGAATTATTTAATTAAAAAAAATACAGATAAATTATTTGAAAATATTATTTTAAAACTAAAAAACAAACATAAATTATGATCTTCATCGAGAATTCCATATAGATGTGGAAATCACATCTCGAACCCCTTCCATATATTGCAAAGGAGTGTTATTGGGGCCTTCCTCTTCATCTGAATCAGAATCATCTTCTTACAATACTAGATGTATGGTCTGAATCAAAATCAATATCTCGTAGCTTTGATGACCTGATAAAATTATGTAGCGCCATTGTTGCAACAATAACCTTACGTTGAATATGTATGGCATACCTTGGCTTCTCTCTTAAACCCCGCCATTTTGCCTTCCACACACCAAAAGTCCGTTCAATGATAGATCGTAATGAAGAATGTCTTTTGTTAAACAATTCTTTATAACTACTGGGCGGATTAGCACCATTATACTGACTAAGATGATATCTTTCTCCTCGATATGAAGTAAGGAATCTAGGTCGAAAGGATAACCAGAATCTCCCAATAATATTTTCCAATGGGTGCAGTCGGAAATTGATGAGGCCCCTCCATAGCCAGCGCTAGAAGTTTTGCATCATGTGCAGATCCTGGAATACCAATATATGCATATGTAAACAACATATCCATATTGCATATGGCTAAGACATTCATACTTGTGTCACTTTTCCTGTTCCAATATTTTTCTGCATTTTTTCCCGCAACAGTGACAGGAACATGTGTTTCATCAATTGCACCAATAAACCCTTTAAAGTAAGGCCAATACTTGCCGTTTGATTGCAACTTTGGATGAGGATGCGTGAGCTCGTCTGGACCAGGTCTAAGCAAATCAACCGCCATTTTTTCCAGAGCATTTAACACTTCATGAAATTTTCTGCATATGGTTTCTTGTGAATGACCAAATATTTTTCCAACATACCTTTGAGTTCCGTTTTGAGCACATATGTTAAGAAAGATTGCAACGCTTTCCTGGATGCTTACATTATCAGTCTCCTTCAAATGATAATCCTCCTTCAACTTTTCACATAAATGAATGTATACCGGTGGATACATCCGAATTATGTTATAACATTGTTCCTCGTGACCATGAATTAGTTCATACACGAATCTTCGCCCGCGTTCTGGATCCAAGTTCATTCGTTGTCTTTCTATACGCATGGAACAAGGATCCATGAATAGTTCTCCAAAATTAATGCTTCCATCTTCTACTTCATCATCTTCAAGCATTCGGTAAAATGTTTCATTCTAAAAAAAATATACAACAAATGAATTATTAAACAAGAAAAATATTATTAATGCATAAATAACATAAAACAAAAATAATAATTATTCTACTTATAAAAAAATGTGCCAAAATAAAGTAAATAAGTTTTTATGATAATTAAAATTTTTCGTTTTCTTATTCAGCTGCTCGATTGATTCATGTCATCCGCTCAAGATATGTAATTCTAGCATTGTCGTCGGGTTGTGTGAAATTAACACGTGCATGCGTTTCGTTGCTTTGAAGCACAGTCACTGCTCCCCAATACAAAGGGGAGTCATACTGAAGACCAGGGAGTGTGAGTAATGAGTCAATTGCACGTTCTAACTTGTTATCTTGTGCTCGTTCATAGATTTCGGTTCGTTTCATGTAAGCTTCGTTCGTCACGAAGTCATATGAAACTTTTGCGGCTCCTCATTTACGTGCTGAAGATGAAGTACGCATGTTTCCATACACCCGTTTGGAACTCTGGTTGTAGGAAGATGGTGTTTCATCCAGATTTTCTAAAGGCACGTCGGAATCATCTCCTAGATTCACTGTTTCAGAATCATTCTCGGTGGAATCATTATGTTGATCCACTCCAGCACCTGGATATAGTATCCATCATCCGTGGAGATGCGTTTGGTGCCAAAAGGTCGATCCAATCTATCGAGGTTAGTAAGAGGATGAGCTCGGAGCTTTGAAGCATCTGGTATTTCCTATATTTTGAAAAATACCAAAAAATTAGTTTAACATATATTATTGACAAAAGATTGATGGGATATACTGGTCATTACCTTAATACGATTATCCCACCATTCGTCATCCATTTCAATAGCTTTTGTAGTGGTATTAAGTCCAACTCCAGTCATTCGGATGAGTCGACGATAAATGTCATACATTTTTTTTATAAGGTAATATTTATTTTTTAACGGAAGCCACTTAGAATTTTGACCCGTTGCTTCTCGAAATGCATTTATAATTCTCGTTCTACTTTCTATTTTGAGAAGGCCGGTACGCCAACTAATAAGCTCCATCTCAGACTCATATATTTCAAGAAAAGTATGAATCATGCTATCGTTCCATTCAAATTTTCCCTTTAATCACGATATTGCATACACATAATTAGTATACACAAAAAAAACATAATAAATAAATAGGTACCTCTTTGCCATTTGATGATTTACCCTGAGACGCCATATCTATAGTAAAACACATAATTAAATTAGAATATAACACCATAAATAAAACATTGTATCTACTGTAAGTACAACACTTGTTACGTTTAAGAAATTATATTTATTGGTTACAAAAACTATGGTAAAAATGTAAATTAAAACTATATAAAATTTGTGTAATCTACTAAACTTATGGAAATTGCTGTAGCTAAATTTTTATATAACCAATATTTTAAAAACAAAACGAAATAACTTTATATAACTTATATCTAAGAAAAAAAAAACAGATTTGTATGTATAAAAGAGAAGTCTCGGCAACTTTTTTCTCCAAAAACCCAAAGAATAGAGATTTTAGTTTTTGTGAAGGAAATGGTAAAAAAGAGTAAAAACTAGTTTCCCTAAAAATAAGGGAATCATTTTTTTCAGAATCACGATTGGCAAAAAAAATTGGCTTTTGTAGAAACAAAATCCAAAAACTAGTCCAGAAACTGAAAACAATCAAGGCTTAATTTTTAATTTCTAAATCTTTGGCACAGCGATTTTAATCCTAAATGAGCCACCACTTCAACAAAATTCTTGTGAAGATGCGGAAACCACACCATACGTGACCGTTTCTGTATTTTGCCGATGGAACCTTCAGTTTCCGAATCTCCTTCCTCTGTCGCTACATCCACCATAGAGGGATCCACACCGACATTTCCAACACCATCAAATGTCTTTGTTTTCTCGAATATGATTCGGGACTACTCGACCCGAACTTCCTCTTCCACGGCAACACCCGTTTTGAAATTGTTGATGTATTTGCTGGATGATTTTACGGGGAGAGAGACATTAGGAAAGAGAGCAGATTTTTTCTTTTACAGCAATTACATAAATGGAAAATTTGTCAAAAATACAACAAAAAAATTATAATTTGAAAACTAAAAAAAAAAACTCTATTTTTCTAATTTTCTAATTTTTTTTAATTTTTTAATTTTTTAGAGTGGCTTAGTCATATTTCTAATTAATTAAAGTTTTCCTTAGAGGATGATTATAGATAGTAAATATGATTTGGGTAATATATGAATTTTATAAAATTAATTGTATTGAAATTAATGAATAGAAATAAAAAGAGGAGAGAGATAGAGAGAAATGTTATATTTACCTACTAAATATGGGTAATATAGATTATATATTTAAAAACCCAAAAATGGTTTGGATAAATATAAGAATTTTATAATATTAAAAATTTCTTATATTTATCCATATTTACTACCCATAATCATGTCCTTAGTCATCCAGTGCAAATTCTCTTTTTTATTTTTATTACTTAGTTAAAGATCCAAAAGTACATATATAAACAGTATTTATTTACATGTGAATTTGTTAAAATAAAATTTAGAGTGAAGTTATTTGGCAACTATTCATTCAATAATTAAACAAAAGGGATTTCTTGCGCATTGTTGACATCATCTTTATGGACTTTGTAAGACACTCCAGAAGGTTCTCTGAAATCATATATATAATTAAAGAATTTTCTATCCATTTAAAATGTTTATCTAAACAAAAAACCAAATTATAATAAATTTTATTTTAAATATTCAATAAATTCATGTTTATGTATATTTTTTATTACATATAAGTTATACCTACTAAAACATTAAATTAAATAAAAAACAAAAATATTTAAATAAGTGATTAAAAGTAGTAATTACAAGAATATTTGAATATTTTACTGTTGTAAATACAAAATTACAACAAAAAATATATTTCATTTATATTGTATTTCATTTGAGAGTAATAAAAAAATCATGAGTTTATAATAAATATAAATATTTAAATATTTTATTTTCAAATTTGGAAATATGTAAAATAAATGATGTAATTATTGAAGTATCATAGTTGAGTATCAAACGATTGTTAGAATGTTGAAAACTTAAAGAAAAAAAGATATCTTATTTAACAGAAAATATATTGAATAATCTCATTAAATATGAGAAAATAAGGTGAAACTTTAAATGTACTCCCTCCGTTTCAAAATATAAATTGTTTTGGCTAAAAACGCGAATATTAAAAAACTACTTTTTTTTAAAAAGTATATTTTAATATATATAATACAACTAATTTATCAAATAAAAAAAGAGATTGCAAAGTATTATTGGTCAAACAATATTCAATAAAGTTAAAAAGTACATAAGATTGTCAAAACAACTTATATTTTGAAACAAAAAAGCCTCCAAAACAACTTATATTTTGAAACGGAGGGAGTATGATTTATTCAAAATGTTATATTTGAGTTTTGAAAATATAACATGAAATTCTAATTAATAAAATGGTGAATGGTTAAATACAAAACTACAAAAACTACACACACATATATATATAACAAAGTCTCAGGCAAATATATTTATTTTCAAATAAGAACTATCGATAATGAAATGATTGAGTATCACTTCATATTTTCATACAATGTAAGATAAACAATTAATTTCATTTCAATTCAAATTACATATTCTATCTAAAGAACATTGGTTGATTTGTCAATTATAAATATAAAACTACTATAACAATTAAAAAATTTATCACTATATTTAACAAAATTTTCAAAGAAAAACTCGTGCATCGCGCGAACCATAATATAGTTATATTAATTGATGATCCATCTAAAAAACATCGTGCTCTTCTTACTTCCTAGTAAATTCAATAAAAAGTCGGTGAAACTACTTAATGATATACTTAAACCACTCATTTTCTATTCGCTATTCCCTTTGTATCATTTTAGATCATATTTAAGGTTATTGCACATAGATTAAGAACCCCAATAAATGATGTATTTTTGTGTATTTTTTACTTTAAACAAACAATCATTTATTATTTCAAAAAAAATAATTCAACCAATCACATAAGATACTGTAGAATTCATAGTCACAAGAGCAAAAAAAACATTAAATTTTTACTTAGGAATATGAAAACATCAACTAATTGGATACAAACAAATTCTCTAAAACATTAACTATTATGATACGGAAGAAATATAAAATTTCTTTTATACACTACAAAGTATTCATAAAATATATTTTCATACGTAAAAGCCTAATTGGTCCAATGGTAAAGCATGGGAATAGATTCCAAAAAATGCAATTTCTACAAATCCAATGAATAATTATTTGTTTTATAGTTAAAGAAACAAATAATGACATTTGTAGCTTTGAAGTTTCTTATTGCATTTTATACTATAATTTTAATAGTATTATGACTTTGCAATTGGTATAAACTTAATTAGGAATAACTCTTAGTTGTTTTTCTGTTTGGAGAGAATACGTTTCATTTTCCATTTTTATGTATTCTGTTTATAAAGACCATTAATTTTAAATTTTCGAAAACGACATGGTAACGTTCATGAAATTAGCCATCCAGAGATTTATTAACACTCAACTGATTTTGTTTTATTGAAAAATATCGTTTTTCTCTCTTGTTTCTTGCTAAATACATTGCACCATTCACATTTTTTACATGTCAAGCTATTAATTGGGTGTAATACTGATAATAATGAGAGTTTTTTTTTAACTAACAAATTTGATAAGGTATTTAAACATCTGACGAGTAACGAGAATACATGCATTGGTCAAATCTGTTGTCATAATTCTTCTTTTACCTTTTAAGTAAAATCAAACACTAAATTAGAAGGGCAAATAAGGTATTTGACATGTACTTCACTTATTATAAAAATAATTCGACACTACTATTACAACTCACTTACCTTATATTACAATAACAAAAACTCCATGCCTAACTCAAGCTTGCTTGTACCGACGTCGTCGTTTCAAGTTTCCAATGGTCGTAACCAAAACGAAGAGAAGAAAGTTGGTTATTTCGATTTTGAAGTAGATCCTGACTTCACCGTTCGACTACGTCAGGATACTGACCTTGCCATGGATCCTAAGAAACTCAAACGGTTCGGTGTTACATAATATTTTATTTTTAATTATCTTGCGAAATTCGATATAACTTTTATAATATTTTAAAACCATAAATTGAAATTCATCAGTCTTCATATGTAATTATGTATGTCGCATAATTTCGAACCGTGTTTTTGCTCAAAGGTCAAGGTGGAAGAAGCGTCAGTATATTGAATATCTAGAGAAGAAAACCAAAGAGCTCGAAGTATATTTATAAATTGACTCTAATACTTTTATTTCATACATGTACTATACACTTCAATTCTTATTTTTCTCTACATGAATATACATAATTTTATGATAAGTTATATACATATACAGATGGAGGTGAGTGTGAGGCGTGCCCGACTCGAAATGCTGAATGAGATGACTGAATGTCTTACAATTGAGCATAGGGAGCTTGAGGAGCTTGCCTTTGCTACAAATCAACGTTGTATTTCCGCTCAAGGTACATATGTATAACCGTTAAGTAATTAGATATATATTTTTAGAGTTGAGGTACTAATTATAATTATAATGCTTAATTAATAGCTGAGAATGAAGCGCTTATAGTGAAGCTACGAGAAGCTGGAGATGAAATTGGCTTATTCGATCTGGATACCCTCATGCACCTTCTTCTCTAGATCCACCAAAATCTATCTTTCGTTTTTAATTTTTAAGTTCTGAGTTTTTATTTTCTTTAATTTCAAGTGTTTCGGTTTATATAATATTTGTACTAAATTGAAATCAAATTAGCGTGCAATAATTTTGCATGGTTTTTGTTTCAGTTGGGATTAATATATTATCTTGCTTTTGATTTTTTTTCTCTTTTTAAAAGTTAGTTCAAATTAGTTTTGGAAAATAAAACTAATTTGACCGAATTAATGATAAGCTTTAATCAGTAAATTTATACTTAGTTTTTTTTTTTTTTTTGTTCGAAAATTTATACTTAGTTTTAGATGGATTTCGGATATGGAATCGGGTAATAACATAACGACAACACATACACAAACAAATAGACTATAGTCGTTTCATTGCATTTATATAAAATACAAAATATGTAAATGTATATATTAAGTTACAATAGTTTCTCACAGTATTATTTTTCTAACGTCAAATTCAAAATTTGTCGTCCTTTTTCTTTCTTTCTGGGTAAATGTAGGAAAATGACAATTCTGAAATTAATATGTAAAACGACTGTATAAATGTGAAACAATCTGACCCGTTTTTTTTTTTATACATTGAATCAGATTATTATTCCCATAAATGATAATCTTCAATAATCCAATCAATTTCACAAGTCAACAAATAACCAGCGGAAATCAAACTAAACCTTTAAAACAAACAATTCCATTATCAATTTAACCAATCATTCAAAACAGTCAACCAATATTCCAACAACCTAACCCGTTCTAATCTGAATTACTATCAACCTAGCAATTCAATTAAAACACACAACGACGAGCCACTAGATCCATCATCCCGTCCTCGCCCTGATTCCACGATCACACTTTGTCTTTACCTGCATCACATGGTTAAAAGAGATGCGTGAGTATTATCATAAATACCCAGTGAGACGGTCCTCCCATCTACAGGCCAATTACTCAGAGAAAGAATGCATACAATACCAGGGTTATCAAACAGCAAGCATAGCAAATAACAAACAACATGAACAGGACATCAGCTTCTGTGTCGATCGACACAGCCTCTAGGTGTCGATCGACACTCGACTGTCAACTGTGTCGATCGACACAACCTCTAGGTGTCGATCGACACAGACCTGCAGAACCCTAAGATTGATCCTATCCTCTCATGGCTCAATCTCAAGGACTCAGATCACGATCCTGCATAATTCAATCACCAAACACAGTAAAAACAAGCCACAATCAATCGTATTCCACACAATCCTAATCCGAGAGCCTATGGTCACGCACTCACCTTTGCAAACGGATTGAAACGAGGAAACAAGGCACTCCCGACACGACCCGAACAGAAGAGAATAACTCGCAACTCCCTTTACCAAATCAAGGTCTGAAACCTGATCTGGAAACTAGACACCAAGAGCTTCGCAACGGTGTATAGAACGTCTCCTACTCCAAACAGATCGACGGAAAAACAGCCCGCAATCTCGCTAATCGAAACTCCAAATCAGGATCCGAAACCTAATACAAAAACTAGACAGAGAGAGCTTTCCAACGGCATAAGGATCGTCTCCTGATTCTCTCTGGTTCGACGGGAATCCTCCCTCGAAGTGGACTGATCGCAGACTCGAGACCTCAAAGTTTCACTCTGATCCGATCCGATCTTCCCCGCCAATCATCTCCTCCAAAAACCCGAGCAGAACTGTTTCTCTCTCAAGAAAAACACTTCTCTCACAAAACTCTCTAAAACTCTTTCTCTAATCAAATTTTCGGCCAACCCCAAGAGAAAACGCTTTTCTCAGCTTAAATACGGAACCCTAGGTTCCCTAAACCAACCCAAACCAAACCCGATCAGAAATCAAAACCACGCGGTCCAATTTAAGCATGTGTTGCTTGACACAACCTCTTGTGTCGCACGACACAGCTCCAGCAAACAGATTCCTTCGCGAATTAAACACACGTGTCAATCGACACACAACCAAAAATCACATTTTTGGTTCACGGGCGTTACAATTCTCCCCCACTAACAAGGATTCGTCCTCGAATCACAAGTTACACATACCTGACCCCTGCCAAAACCGTCACTTACGCCCAGAAACCCGACCAAATTTCCCCGGAACACACCGAAATGCACCGTTTATAGTCCCAACCAGGCCTGCCCAATTGATCGTTCAACAATCAAACAAGAACATGCCCGACCAACGTAGACCCGGCGAAAGAACCAATAGATCGTGCAACAATCAAACAAGAACATGCACGACCAAGACGCTACATAAGTTCCAGAGTCGTCTAAACGAGGTTCCAGACACAAACAACAGCCCTGACTAGATCCATCAAAACACACTCCTGGCCCTACCCGGCCGATACCACCTGAGATCCTCAGCGATCCTTGAAGCTCATCAAGTCTCAACACATAGTCACATTATAGAACGCCCTGCCCGCACTCAATGTATATGTATATATATATATATACACACCCAGCACCCCCAAGGTCGTCACCCTGAGGTTAAGTGTATAACATCCAATCACCCTCCGGGCGGCCACCCGTCAGGCTGGTCTGCTCCCCGCTGACACATCCTCGGAACACACAGTCCGTCAAACGCTCTGCGAGCAGGAGACACCAATTGTCCCCTAGAGAGATCTCATCTGTCTCTCGAGATATATATATACAGGAAACCGTACTGGTTCCCTAGAGAGAATCATGTTCCCTCAGGTATGCCCGGCATCTTCTGTAACATGGCTATCAGTACCTATTGACTCGAATTCCTTCACGTGGCTCTCATGACATTCTCTCAGCGGAATATCGTATATGACCCCTCAGCGAGTCATCTGGAGTCCCTGGAAAAGACAAGTCCTGCAGAACCTTCTTTCCAGACTCCCCTAGGAAATAGACAGATCCCGATCCCACCTAGGATCTCTATTCCCCAGCTCAGAGTCCCGAGACAGACAAACCTCGATCCCACCTAAGGCCCGCTTCCCGACTCTTCTAGAAAATAGATCAGTCTCGATTCCACCTAAGACTTCTACTTTCCAGCCAGCTAGAGTCCCGAGACAGACAAACCTCGATCCCACCTAAGGCCTGCTTCCCGACTCCTCTAGAAAATAGACTAGTCACGATTCCACCTAAGACTTCTACTTTCCAGCCAGCTCTCCTAGCGAACGGACGAAACCTAACTACCCATAGGATCGCCGCCCCTAGGATCTCTAGCCATGGACTAGCTCTAACTCCTATAGAACGTCCATGCTGCCAGACAACACAACACACATGACCCTCACCGGTCATCTACTATAAGAACTCACATCTCATAGTCCAAACCTCATGATACTCTGTCATGACATAGGAACTCCACATCCTAAAAACCCCTCATAAGAACTCACATCTTATGAAACACAAATAATAAGAAATCTCATCTTATTAAACACAAGATGTATATCGTTACAACAAAACGAAAATACAGCAACCGTAGCCACATGCTACAACCAAACCAAAAGACTGAAACCAACGAAATGAAAGACTCCTCAAGCCTCTGCTTGCTTCTCGAACCATTTCGAGAACTTAGTCTTCATCATCGCCTCTGGTTCCCAAGTCTCCTCCTCAATACCGTCACAGTCCCACACGACTCTCACCCATGGTATCCTCCTCCGGCATAGAACCTTGACCCTCCTCTCGAGAATCCTCACAGGTCTCGCCTCTAAAGTCATGTTGGGTTGAAGATCCTCCGGGATCCTAGCCAACACTTCCTCAAACTCATACAGACACTTCCGCAACATCGATACATGGAAGACCTTATATGAAAAGTCTTCATGTTCTGAGGTAACTCCAAACGATAAGCTACCGGTCCGACCCGCTACACAACTCTGAACGGACCTATACCTCGGACCTAGCTTAATCTCCGAAATGGATCTGTTAGTATCCCTCAATCTATCTGCCTTGAGATACCCCAGATCTCCCAGCTCATATTCCAACTCCTTCCTCTTTTTATCGGCATAACTCTTCTGCCGATCATGAGCTTCCTTCATGTTTAGCCTCAAGACCAAGATCTTCTCCGTCGTCTCCTAAACGAACCTCGCACCAAACATGCTCCTCTCCCCCACTTGAGTCCAGCATAATGGTGTCCTACACGGCCTCCCATACAAAGCCTCATATGGAGCCATCCCGATACCCGCCTGATAACTGTTGTTATACGCAAACTCTACCAGGTTCAGATGATCTGCCCAAAGACCACCATAATCCAGCACACACATCCTTCTTCATCCCAACCCAAAAATAATACCTCTTCAGACTCTGTACATTTTGGTCGCTCCCGGATGAATCGTTAACATGCTCAAACGAGCCCCTCTCAGAATCTCCTGCCCGAGACTCTCATTCCTGGCTACACAAACCCGTCCGTTCACTAGTATCGTCCCTGCGTAATTCTCATGTGCCTAAGAACCCTAACGTACTATCCCGAGACTCGTCCATCCTAGGATAGCTCGCCAACCTGTGATCCATGCTCCCACACCCAAAGCATCTCAGACCACCCTGAACCCTCTGACTCGGTTCCAAAGTGCTCTCCCACATCCTCTTTTGTCCTTGCGCAGGTTTACCACCCTTGCTCGGATCTACCTGCTACTGTGACATTCTCTGTTGGACAGGAGGACTAACCACCACCACATGCTCTCTCAGGTCCTCTTCAACCGTCGCAGCAATCTCAGCCAGCTCCACCCTCGTGGCAAACTTACTCGCTCTATAGCAAGTCCTCAAACCAGCTCGAAGTTCTCTCAAGAACCTCTCTACCTGGGCCTACTCGCCCTCTATGCCTCCACTCGCATGAACCAGGAGTCGACAGAACTCCGCATCAAATTCCCTCACTGATCGGTCACCCTGAATCAACTCCAAAAACTCAACTCAGGTCGATGCCGCCTCTTGCAGAATACTTGGCATTAAACCCAGCCAAAAATCCACCCATGCCATCACTGCTTGCACTCGGAATCCCTCCGGATACCTCAAAGAGTCGAAGTTACGCTTCACACTCATCCGCCACTCATCGGCCCCTCAAGCTTAGCACCTCACGAGAAAACTCTCGTGCTAATCCTCTACATCTGCTCCATCATCCTAAGATAGGATGGGAGCTTCTCCACAGCCGCCACTCCCGGCTGCACCCAGCCATACCCAGCTGCACACCAGCCACACCAGGCTGAACCCCCGGAGCCTAACTCTGAGCCGGCACCCCTCCCGGTAACCGTTCCAAGATCAATTGTAGCAGACTCGCCAGACTATCATCTCGATCGTGGTCGACACCTGCGACAGCACCCCCACCTGGGCCCTCACTAGTCCCACCAGCCCTCACACTGGTACACGCAGTGGCCACTCCGGAACTCTCACTAGTCCCACCAGCCCTCACACTGGTACACGCAGTGGCCACACCCACGGATCCCTCCTGATACGTCTGCGAATCCGCCACCTGCTCCTGCGTGGTCTCCTGGGCCACACACGCGGCAGCAGGCTCACTCACAAGTCCCTGCCCGTGCCTACGCCCTCCACACCCACCTTGGCCTCCCCGGCCAATACCTCTAGCAACTCTAGTACCTCTACCCATCACACTCTGCCCCTACCAATGGCAGAACTCTAGTATCTCTAACAATTCCTCTTCTCAACCAAAAGCAGAAACTAAGCATACTAAAAAACATAAGAGGTCAAACAACACATACCGTAGAATCTCTTTGAAGGCTCGGAGATGATGATCTAGGACTCCAAACCCACACAACAATCAACTAACTAACTACTCATAATCAATCAAACAATCCACAAACAACGCAATTGACAATCACATTCAATCAACTACGTACTCCCGCCCTAGAACCATAAGGGCTCTGATACCAAACTGAAATAACCCGACCCGTTTTTTTTATATACATTGAATCAGATTATCATTCCCATAAATGATAATCTTCAATAATCTAATCAATTTCACAAGTCAACAAATAACCAGCGGAAATCAAACTAAACCTTTAAAACAAACAATTCCATTATCAATTTAACAAATCATTCAAAACAGTCAACCAATATTCCAACAACCTAACCCATTCTAATCTGAATTACTATCAACCTAGCAATTCAATTAAAACACACAACGACGAGCCACTAGATCCATCATCCCGTCCTCGCCCTGATTCCACGATCACATTTTATCTTTACCTGCATCACATGGTTAAAAGAGATGCGTGAGTATTATCATAAATACCCAGTGAGACGGTCCTCCCATCTATAGGCCAATTACTCAGAGAAAGAATGCATACAATACCAGGGTTATCAAACAGCAAGCATAGCAAATAACAAACAACATGAACAGGACATCAGCTTCTATGTCGATCGACACAGCCTCTAGGTGTCGATCGACACTCGACTGTCAATTGTGTCGATCGACACAACCTCTAGGTTTCGATCGACACAGACCTGCAGAACCCTAAGATTGATCCTATCCTCTCATGGCTCAATCTCAAGGACTCAGATCACGATCCTGCATAATTCAATCACCAAACACAGTAAAAACAAGCCACAATCAATCGTATTCCACACAATCCTAATCCGTGAGCCTATGGTCACGCACTCACCTTTGCAAACGGATTGAAATGAGGAAACAAGGCACTCCCGACACGACCCGAACAGAAGGGAATAACTCGCAACTCCCTTTACCAAATCAAGGTCTGAAACCTGATCTGGAAACTAGACACCAAGAGATTCGCAACGGTGTATAGAACGTCTCCTAACTCCAAACAGATCGACGGGAAAACAGCCCGCAATCTTGCTAATCGAAACTCTAAATCAGGATCCGAAACCTAATACAAAAACTAGACAGAGAGAGCTTTCCAACGGTATAAGGATCGTCTCCTGATTCTCTCTGGTTCGACGGGAATCCTCCCTCGAAATGGACTGATCGCAGACTCGAGACCTCAAAGTTTCACTCTGATCCGATCCGATCTTCCCCGCCAATCATCTCCTCCAAAAACCCGAGCAGAATTGTTTCTCTCTCAAGAAAAACACTTCTCTCACAAAACTCTCTAAAACTCTTTCTCTGATCAAATTTTCGGCCAACCCCAAGAGAAAACGCTTTTCTCAGCTTAAATACGGAACCCTAGGTTCCCTAAACCAACCCAAACCAAACCCGATCAGAAATCAAAACCACACAGTCCAATTTAAGCATGTGTTGCTTGACACAACCTCTTGTGTCGCGCGACCCAGCTCCAGCAAACAGATTCCTTCGCGAATTAAACACACATGTCAATCGAGACACAACCAAAAATCATATTTTTGGTTCACGGGCGTTACAAAATGTATATAGAGTTAAATTCTCTCTCAGGCACGAAGCCTTAGACGGCCGTCAACGACATCCTCCGATTACCATGATTTTCCAGCGTTTTCGCCGGAATCTCTGATCCAGGATGACGACGAGCAACGCGTTTAGGTTCGTTCCACCGACGACCCAAAGATCTGCTTGCTCCTCTCGCCGGTGTGCTTCTTCGCCGGTGAGTCCTAACCCCCTCGGCCCTTTGTGCTTGGCTTACGTCCGTCTATCGCTTCCCTTGGTGAGTCCAGTTGAGAACTTGGGTGTGAGCCGGTCTGCTTCTTCTGCCTCTCCTCCTCGAATCCTCAAGACGACGAAGATGGCTATGGCAAGACCTCCTCCTCCGCCAGAGCCGCCAGACCCTCTCTCGGCACCGTCGAGCTTGCTCCCACATGTCAAGCTTCACCACCGTCGATAGAGGAGCCGCATCTCAGATGAAAGAGAATCCCAGCCACCGGCCTTCAAGGTTGGAACTCCTCTCCTTCTAACCGGCGTTTGCTTCCTCTTCTCTCGGTCCTCTCGAGCACATTCCGAAGATCATTGCTCACCTTACCATCGACAACCTCCATCTCCGGCGAGAACCTTAAGCAATTCCAAGAATGTTAAGCCTTTGGTCTCTGCTTTTTGGAGCTCATCTCTCTCTCACAACCCGGTTAGATCGTCCTGGGTGCTGCAGAACCATCTCCCCCCGCCGGAGCCTCATCTTCGACTCCCTCCATCGCCAGTCCTCTCTCTCGATCTCAGTCAAAGTTTTCCGACAAGGCTTACAATCCCGCCGCGAGCACTCTGTTGCCGTCGAATAAGTTCTCCCCCATCAAAATTTGCGCGGTGGATCGGTTGATCAGTCTCCGGACAACCCCGACAGAGATCTTGGGAAAATGGTTGTAACCCAACCGAAGTATGGGGTAATATGTAGAAAATTACCCGAAGTATAAAAATGTGTTTTAAACTACACCAACCTATAAAAATGTGCTTTAAACTACACAAAGTATGAAAAAACATGTTGCAATCCACATATTGGATTTTTAAAGTTTAAATCGTGATTTTTGGGTCAAATTATAATTAAATTTTTTTAAACCCGATTTAATCAAATATCCGACCCGACCACTAGGAGACTCTCATGTGGCTCATTTGTATTTTGTATTTGGTTATAAACCATGTGAGCTTTATTGCGAAGTGATTGAGTTATATCCTATTAGAATTACGTTTGAAATCTGTATAGGAGTTTTAGACTAGATTGGATTTCTATTTTTGTTGTTTTGATTGTTCATATATGTTGGCTTCCAAGCTATGATAAACACGTCATGGGTTTTTTCCCCTATCTTTCACGTCATGCCATCTATATTCCTAACACTTTGTTCATCCAATTTCCTCAAATCAAGAATACTACGATCTTACCTTTGAAAACGAAATGGCATGTTTATCATTGTATAACCAGGTTTCAAATTTTAGCCAAGTATTCCAATTAAAATATCAAAATAACGTTAGTTATATTTGTTTTTTTTTGCTAAAATTACTTGGCTAAGTTTGTTTTTGGTTTGAAAACTATTAAAAGCTGATAGGCTAAATTGTTATGTTTATTATTCAAACTAACGATATTTTGATATTTTAATCAACTATAAGTTATATTGTTTGCTTTGTTTTCTCTGTTTCCACATAATTCACGACATTTGTATATATGTCTTTGTTTTTGTGTTTTAGAAAAATGTTGTGTCAAATTAATATGGCCTAGTTAAAATGATAATCTGAACCGGATCGGGTTAAGTGATTGATCGGGTCAGATATTTGATTAAATCGGGTTTAAGAAAATTTAATTACAACTTGGCCTAAAATCACGTTTTAAACTTTAAAAATTCAATATGTTGTTCGCAACATGTTTTTTCATACTTCGTGTAGTTTAAAACACATTTTTATAAATTGGTGTAGTTTAAAATACATTTTTATACTTCAGATAGTTTTCTACATATTACCCCATACTTCGGCTAGGTTACGACCATTTTTCCCGACATCTTCTCCGAACATCAAGCCGTAGCCCAAAATATCCAACTTCCCGTCGACAACAATTGTAGTTGGGCTTGGGCCTGAGAAAATAAGAGGAATGGGCCTTTAATCAAATATTGGGCTGGCCTATGAGATTAAGGTAAACCCAATTTTTATCTCAAAGTTATGTGATTCTGATATCTTTTTTTATGAGAAAAAATTAAAGTTTTCTGGATTATCAAATCCTATAGTTTTTACTGAATTTATCCCTTCTTTCAAGAGAAGTATAAAGTTTTCTGGATTCTCAAATCCTGTAGTTTTTAGTGATTATATTTCTTCTATTGTGAGAAGACACAAGTTTTCTGGGTTCTTAAACCCTGTAATTTACTATCGGTGGAAGAGTCTAATTCCACTTTTTTCCATCTCTTTGAGATTGGTCGAATCCCCGAGCAGTATGCCGGGTTTTACAAAGTCACAATGTAAAGTGACTACCCTGAAGCTCTCCGGCCTTGCCGCGAAGACCCTCTTGACGCATCCAAGATATGTCTTGGATCCACTGTCCATCTTCTATGATGATCTATCTGCATTATGCTTTATCGTTTAAATTAATGAAAAACTTGTTGATAAAAAAAAATATATATATAGAGTTAAAAAAAACGGGTATAAAATTATTGGCATGCATACACAAACACACACCAACGTCTTCTAATTAACTCTCTTTATTTTTGTTTAATTGCTTTCAGTTTCTCCACACACGCGCATATTATTAGGAATACATTCAAATATGACAAGAAAATAATTAGAAGCTTCTTAAGATGTATTTGATACTTTTGATTGTAATTATACTGGAAGAACGTCTTAACCTATCTATATATTAGTGAGCTAAGAATAAAATTTCAACCTAGCTAAATTGTATCAAACGGATTCACGGTTTAGACGGACCAATGTTTATATATTTGCTATGATTAGAAAGTATAATGTTTTGAGAATGACAAAAACATTACCAACATTCATAAATGAATATGAATATGAATATGGTTCGAGCTAATTAATTATCGAATAATTACGCAGTTCTAAAACCATTCAGCATTAATTATCTTTGGTTCAAATGAATTCATCAGATAATTGAGCCGATATAAAATCCAAAAAAAAAAAAAAAAATTCATTTTTAGTATAGAACATGTTGATAACCAATCTTGAAAGATGAAAAAAGCCAATGTAACATCCCGGTTTTTGGAAATATGTGGTGCATGTGGAGAGCCCTAAGAGAATTGATTTGGATACCTATATCACCAAAGTGCATTTATCTTTTCCGTTACACATCCAGAGAGAACTCCAGAGTTAAGCGTGTTTGCGCTGGAGCAAATTAATGATGGGTGACCTACTGGGAAGTCATTTCCAATACCGTATGAGTGAGGACCAAACACGGAGAAATATTACGTGGTGATTTGCAGGGTCAGTAAACAAAATTTTCTAGCCTCTCAGACTAACGCACCGCTCGTCGGACAGAGGTGGGCCCACGGGTCGAGAGTGGGCGTTGGCCCGTTGGGAGATGAGGATTTATTCCCCTGTATGTTATTGAGAGATGAGGATTTCTCTCGAGGGGATGAGGATTTTCCCTGTATACAAATAACTCGACGACGGTTGGGGTATTACAGCCAAAATGTTGACACGGATAAAACAGATAAAACATTACATTACTGTGAAAATTTGCAATCGATTTGAATGCATTCTTCCACACACTTTAGGTTGCATCAGTGGATATGATCTCTAGCTCCGTCCACCACGCCGAAGATAGCGTGGGCAATGCTACTTCCAACGTTATTCGGATAATCTCTCTTAACTTAGCCACCACTTCTTTCATTTCTGAACTTAATTTCAAACATTCCAAAACCACTTCCCATAACTTTTCAAGGACATTCCCTTCCTAGAAACTTTCCAATGTCGGAACCACAAGGGGTTTGATTTCGTGGAGCAGAGAATCTAAACCTGAATCTTTCCAGTGATGATCTCGTGGAGAATCATGCCAAAGTTGAAAACATTGTTATTGGTCCGAGGATCAAGTGACGTGGCGTTCAAGAAAGTAAAGTGAGCTACTGTGTAATCTGTTGTCAAGTAGATAGAAGAAAAGTTAAGGTTGGTGTGGGAAAATGGTTTAGGATTTTATATTGCTCAAGTGTTCTACACCATAAGCTATTTCCATTGCGATCCTCAGTCTCGTTTGCCAATTCAGTGGCTCTGCGTCTTGCGCTGTAATAAAAATATACAATTGGTTTTAAAAAGAGAATTATGAGGTTGAGTCTATGGAAAAACTGGCATTGCCATTTACTAACTGTGCACTCGCTGGGAGAGGGATTCGTGTAGAAATTAATGTATATGCTTTCTTATTGATCTCGAATGTATTACATAATATATATATACACAAACATATGACGACACACCTATGTAACCTTACCTCCCTTTACACCAAGCCCAATACGCTAAGATATAGCGAAATACTCCCCTCAAGTTGGAGCATGAAGATTAATAATGCTCAACTTGGATACTAATCTTTAAATTGTTTGACGACCAAGCGACTTCTTCAATATATCTGCTAATCGATCATCTATTCAAACATGTACCTTTGCTATTCGACCATCTTGAACAGCATCCTTAACGGCGTGATCGTTCAATTTGTTTTGTTTGTTAATGAAAAACATGATTTGTGGCAATGTGTATAGCAACTTGACTATCACAGAAGCGAAGAATTGGTTCCGGTTGCGGATAGCCGAGATTGGAGAAAAGTTTTGTCAACCACATAATTCCTAACAGAGCATTATGCATGGATCTGTATTCGGCTTCAGCTGAGGAATGAGACATAGATTGTTGTTTGTGTGTCTACGAAGAGATATGTGAACCTCCAAGGAACATGACATAAGCACTCAACAATCTCCTGGTCAGTGGGCAAGCCAACCAATCCGAATCACGATATGCAGTTAGAGTGAGGTCAGAATCAAAACGAAAAAAAATACCTTGACTAGCAGAAGACTTAAGATAACGTACGACACACAAAGCTGAATCCCAATGGGATTCACGTGGAGTTTGCATAAACTGCGACAAAATATGAATTGAGTATGACAGTTTTTTGCCCGTGTAATGAGCAAATAAATTAGACGACCAATTAGACGACGATAACGTTTAGGAGTAGCAAGAAAAGAACTTGCATTAGAAACCAAGTGATGGTTTTGTTCCATCGAAAAGATGTTGGCTTGGAGCCGAGAAGACTTGCTTCTGCGGTAATCTCAAGAACATATTTTTCATAGAAAATAAAAAGATGCCTTCATTATTACGACCTACTTCCAATTCTAGGAAGTATTTCAGCTTACCAAGATCCTTCATGTGAAAATATTGTCCCAAATATGCTTTAAATGTCGCCAAGGAAGCTGAATCATTAATACATATAACCAAATCATCGACGTAAATAAGCATACGTATTTCCGCTACACCACAAGCAAAGGTAAAGAGCAAATAATTAGCATACGATTGAACAAAACCGTATTTTAGCGCCGTAGTGAGTTTAGAAAACCAACAACGAGAAGCCCGCTTAATACCGTATAGAGATTTATGTAAACGATACACTTTATTGGGATCAGAATGTCAAAATCCCAAAGGAAGCTTCATATGTAATTCTTCCAAATCACCATGAAGAAAAGCATTGTGTACATCCATTTGATGCGCCTCCCATTTGCTGACAGAAACCATCTTGAGTAAATTACGAGCAGTGGCCATCTTAACCACTGAGCAAATATCTCATTAAAATATTTCCCTTCAACCTGATGATTTCCAAGAACAACAAGACGAGATTTGTGTCGTTCAAGAGAGCCATCAGCATTATATTTAATCTGGAACACTCATTGATTGCCGAAAGCTTTTTTCCCTTCAAGTAAATCCACAATGCTCCACGTCTGTGCAAGCTCTCGTGCTTCTATTTCTTTTTGCATAGAATCACACCAAGACTTTATCTTGAAGAGCTTCTTTGAAGCTTTTAGGTTCAACACCAGTTGCAATTGCTGTAAGAAAACCTTGGTGGCCAAGACAAAATTGAGCATCCAATATATAATGTTCAAGGGTGTATTAACTGGAACCCTAGACGGAGGCTTTGTTGTGGAGGGAAGAGGAACGGGATGTATATTATCAAGGCAACTAACATTGGAGAGCATATAACATGCTAGTTTCTTAAAAGCCACTTTCTCACTCAGTCCATGGCCCAATTCAGGATCCTTAGGTGTATCAGTAATGACCTTTTCCGATGGCAACACAGCCATCGGAGAAGGTCATTACTAACGAGTGTATCAGCGGATGTAGTAACAGCCAGGTCATTACTGGTACAGCCAGGATCGAATACCTCCTAGGCGATCAAAATATTGTCAAGAGATCACCAGTCCTGCTAGGAATGCACATTGGGTTTCTGACACCAGCTTGGGAGTAGTCTCTTGAACCGTTGGCATAAAACTTTGGAGATGATTTTGTACTCTTGGTCGTTCAGTCTTGGGAATGAGACAAATATTAACCTCATTAATGTTGGGGTCGATTCTCCGTGTACAGTTGGACAATCAGTCTCGGCAATGTCAGGTACAAAAATAGTACAATGACATACATTGATAATTAATAAACTTAAAAATACATAAAATTACTAAAATTGAGATAAACAACATAAAATAAAATATAAGAACAATATAAACTATTGATTTAAAATAATTAGGTAAAATATGTAATTTTGATAAACTAAGAGTACTACTAATAATTGATAATCAAAGTGAAAGAATACACTTAAAATATATTTTTTGGAGTGAAAAATGGAATAATCGGTTGGAGAAAACTCTTAGTCCAAAATGGAGTTACTCTATTTTAAAGTGAACAATGAAGGAATGGACTCGAGATGGTGTTAAACCGAAAGTGAAGCCTTTCAACGAGTACGAACTGACCGGTACAGATGATAAGTCTCACCAATAATCTCTACAGGAACACTCTCCGTTCTTGAAATGATGGAATCTGTTTGCATCTCTTAGAATGATCTCTCTCTCTGTCGCTTTAGAAATCAGTTTAATCGCGGTGTGGCAATCTCCACAGACTCTAAGGTTTTTCATGACCCGGATGGGTACTCCTTCAGGTAGCTTTAAGAGCCCATAAGCCACTGCGAGTCTCTCGCTGTGACATCTCAAGTTATCAGCTTTCTCTTCCTCGTCTACATCATGCAACACATGGCTGCAATCAGGACTATATCCAGCTTCTCTCAATAATCTTTCTGTTTTCTCCAACATCATCAATATCATCGCCTGCTCGGGATGGTTTCTGATACCTCCGCGAGTGAACATGTGCATTTTCTTCTCTACCTCAATCCAGGTACAACCAGGGAATTTACTTACATTCCTTGCCCTCATGTTTTTCCTCAGTTCTGCAACATTGCCCCATTTAGCTTGAGATGCGTTTATGCTGGATAGCAAAACGTATGGGCCAGCGTTTTCCGGTTCAATTTCAAAAAGTTTCTTTGCAGCAACTTCGGCTAAATCCAGTCGTGAGTGAGTTCGACACGCTCCCAACAGCGAGCCCCAAACTGTAGCATCTGGCTTGATGGTCATATTTTCAATCAATTCCATTGCCTCGTCTATCTGTCCTGCACGCCCAAGCATATCCACCGTGCAAGAATAATGCTCAACCATTGGCGTCACGCAAAACCTTGATTCCATTGATTTAAATATCTCAAGCCCTTCCTCCACTTTTCCAGCATAGCTACATGCTGTCAGAATTGCAATTATGGTGACTTTGTTTGGCATGGTACCAGAAAAAGGCATTTTATGGAAAATCTTAAGCGCTTCCTCTCCTAACCCGTGCGAGGCGTAACCAGAAATGATTGAATTCCACATGATAATATCTTTCGAGGGAAACCGGTCGAATACTAGCTTTGCTTTCACAAGCTCACCACATTTGACATACATGGTCATCAAAACAGAGGCAACATACACATCAACATCAAACTGACATCTCACCAAGTGAGCATGGACCTGTCTACCGTATTGGAGGCTTGCTAAGGTGGCACAGACAGAAAGAATGCTGATCAATGATGGAAAACTCGGCCTTTCTCCTTGTCTCTGCATTTCAGCAAACAAATCAATGGCCTCCAATTCAAAACCTTTTCTTTCATAAGCTTTGATCATTCCTCGCCAAGTCGCATTATCTCTATCCTCCATTTGATCGAAAATCCTCCTCGCTTTAGCTATCTCTCCTTGCTCTCCAAACCCAACAATCATAGCATTACACGCAATAACCGGCTTCATCGGCATTGCCTCAAATAATTCCTCAGCGTCCTCGAATCTTCCACTCAGGGTATAGCCCAAAAGCATGGAAGTCAATGAAACTTCAGTTTTCTCCGGCATCACTTCAAAAAGCTTCCTAGCAACATCCACCCGGTTATTCTGCCCGTACCCTGTAATCATCGTGGTCCAAGTTATCACATTTCTATCTCGCATCTGGTCAAAAATCGTTCTTGCCTCATCCACTCTTCCTACTTTACACAACCCACCAATCATGTTAGTACTTGCTACAATATCTTTCACAGGCATCATATCATACAACCTACGTGCATCATCTATACGCCCCTCGTCAATCAAACCACCAAACATCACAGTCCAAGAAACCTCATTCTTCTCTGGCATTATCCAAAACAACGACTCCGCTTCAGCAACCATGCCTTTTTGCACATAACCTTTCACCATTGCGGTCCACGAGACAACATTCCTCTCCGGCATCATCTCAAAGGCTTTCCTGGCTTCCTCAATCATCCCGTTCTTAATATACCCTGAAAGCAAGCCGTTCCACGAAACGATGTTTCTCTCAGGCATTTGATCGAACAGAAGGCGTGCTTCTCTTGGCATGCCGTTTGCAAAGTACCCAGAGACAATTGAATTCCAGGAACCGGTTGCTTTAAAGCGTAACGAATCAAAAAACTTCCGAGCTTCATTGATTTGACCGACCCTTGAGAGACGAGAGATCTCAAAACTGGAGTTAATTGTTGTGGTTGTGCAGTATGCTCTATGTAGGATGAAGTGAACCCTCTTCATCAACAAATACTGATTCTGATGAGTGCTACTTCAAGATGCTTTAGGATCTTAACCAGCACAAAAGCAAGCTTTACTGTTTACAATTTTGGACAGAGCGTCCCAGTAATTGTGTTCGGAATGTGTTCATTAAGGTTCTGTTATGTTCTGTGTGTTAATATACTTTTTGGGTTCGATTTGAAGTTGGCCTAAAGACTGTTTTTGTTAACCAGTAGTAATGTGTTTGTGTAGAAACGTGACCCTTTCTAACATACATTAGAGCCTCTGTGCCCACATGTTATGTTCATATTGTAATTGTAAGGACTCCCTCATTATCCGCAACACGCCATTAACAGTCTCTCAAAACCTACATGGAGCGAACCAAAGTTAAGATATAACCGTCCTATTGGATCACTGAATGAGGATGTAATCTGCTTCACCGTATATGTTGGGGTTTGCAATTGCGTATATGTCAATATAGATTATGATGGCGTCTCGCAGTTTGGTCCTCAGCTCCTCACACATATCATCTAATCTTTGGTTAAATAGTTTTGCGGCCGAGTTGTAGTTGGCTAAGCAACAGTGCTGGTCAAGATATTTTCTCAGAACCATTCAAAGTTTCTGTGGTAGACAACCCAATGGACCAGTGTTGTGAATCCAGAATCTCCTTCCTCCCGAATCATACAATCTCTAGCAGACCGCAAAACCGGTTTTAAAAGGTAACACGGTACGTACCAAACTTCTGTTGAGGCCAAAAAAATATCACCTTTATGACATTTTATCTCGGAAATTATTTGTGGAATTAGCTTGACCGTTTGAGAATACGAGCTGCCTTTAGAAAAGGAATGGGCGATGTCGTTCTGTCCTATATCAATCATGTACAGTGCGTTTCTGAATCCATCCTCGCTTATGAACATCCCCTTTATTGTATCTACAAACACACAATGATATATCCAGTTAAGACCATCAACTAAGAGCAGAGGAGATGCAACATTTGATTCGACATGAGGTAAGATTATTGGAAGTAGAAGCGAGCTTGAGTGATCAGGATTTGAAATGGAGGAATTCCATGAGCTGAATGTTGAGGGAAAAAGAGACGTTTTTAGGGAGAGTAGAGGATCCAACAATGGCGAAAGGGACGTTTTGGAACCTTGAGCCACCCAATGAATCCAAGTATGGCCTCGAGAGACTCGTATTCAAACTTTGGCCTGCAGTATTTGCAATGATACATTATCTCGTTAACAACTCCACGGATGCCAAATATCTACGTACCAAAACATAAATATATGAAGCTAGAAATACTAGGGCTACACAAACATAACCAAACTAAATTCAACTTTTTATAAATTACGTTGCTTTCTACACTTTAGTGGTTGGGAAAGCCAATCCGAAATAGTAAAATCGGAACCAAATCTACTTATAAATGGTTTGGTTTCGTTATCTTAAATTTTTGAAAACCATACTTTGTGTAACCAAACAAACAGAATAATTGTGGAAGCCCTTGGCCCAATTGTTGATCAAGGGTCCATTAATGCTTCCACACCAAGAAATATGAGGTTGGAATCCCAGAATATGCGATTTATTATTACAGTATATATGTACATATTAATAGAGACAAGCTTGCAAGAGATCTTCAGCGTAAGGCAAGTTAAAATCGTTTGGCGTGGATCAAGGCGATAGACTTGTCCCTTATGGAATCATCGATACAACAATTCTCATAATTTCTAATAGAATAATAATAAAAAAGCAGTGTTAAAAAAAACAAACGGAATAGTTAAATCTTAGTTTATTATAATATTGTAATTATATATGTACGAGTACATATATAATGATATTACTATATTATTAAATAGTTAATTATGTTTATAATTTAAGTTACATTTTGAACTGAAACCAACCCAAACCAAACAGCACGAATCGAACTAAATCTTAATGTTTCGAATGAAAACAAAACACTAATAAGAAAAACAAACAGTACATGTAAATATATGTAAAAAGAAACGTAATACATTCTCCATTTTTTTTAATGAATGTAAAACTGTATTCAATTAAATAATTTTGTTATAACAAATACGTTTTTTTGCCAAAACTAGAATTTTGAAAACTACATTTTGAGAAGAAATAAGATTAACATTCAAGCTGTTTTTTATCGCGTCGAAGGTCATAACTCCATGGTCTCCCCGTAGGCATGATTGTTTGCGCTTTGTATGGAGTTGATGCGGTTGGTGATAGTCTCTTTGATGAGCTTGATGGGGGGGGGGGGGGGGGGGGGGCTGCGCAACTTGTCCAACAGTAGCAAATATCTCGTTACATTGGAAAGATTGAAAATTTCTACAACGAAAAGACATGTACATGAATCTTAAACACAAACACAAATTCGAAGATGATATAACCTTTTCTTTTTCTTTTTCTTTTTCTCTTTCTCCTCTCGGTGTAGATAGTTTATGTAACTCTAACATATTAGTTTTAACATTCAAATTAATTTATATTTTTGTTTTCGATTTTTTTCAATAGTTTTGAGAGTTTATTATAAATAAGTCATTTATGCTTAAGTTTATATTTGGTAGTTGTCCTTATTTATAGTAAATCGTAAGACCAAAAGAAAATCTTAAAACAATATAAGAAACTATCTTCTTCTTTTTTTTTCACGAATGCACTTTCAATCCTAGGCTATCCAAATACAGAAGTGTTTGGAAACCAATGGAGGACCGAAGCGCTAATATGGGAAAAAACTACGCTTCTTTGACGGGCAGTGCGGGCCAGCAGGTCGGCCTTCACATTCCTCCCTCTTGGACAATATTGTAAGGTAAAGTCTGGGAAGAAAGCCCTTAATGTTTTCAGCTCCTCTAGCTCTGATCCAAACCGCGGCCATTTCTCCGGTTCCAGCACCATGGTAGTTAACTCTTGAGAGTCTGTGGCAAACAGAGAGCAGTACCTCCTTTTCTTCCTTAAACTCCTTAGGGCCCATATCAGACTATGGAGCTCTGTGTGTAGGGGGGACAGATTTCGGCGTAAGCTGCGTAGTCCGATAAGGTCAATCTCAACATCTTGAAGTTGTAGGATCCATCCAATCCCACTTGTGGGCTCCTCTTTCTTCCACGACCCATCAATAAAGCATGTGTACGTTGCCGTGGACATACTCTGACTTGAAGGCAGGTGATAACTAGACGCTACCTGTTGCAATTAGGTGTTTGCTAGAAACTAAGCCTCAGCCTCTCTCCTGGCTAGATCAAGGGTAGCATGCGGTGAACGATTAAAGTTAGTAAACACTTTACTGTTACGTGCTTTCCATAAATACCAGATAATCTAAGGGTAGCATTTGACCGACTCTTCAAATTCTTGCCCACTAGGTATCCGAGATAGTAGAAAGTCCATATTACACCAGAAAGATTCTGTTGGGAAGTCCATAGGGTTATGGGGAATTTGGGCCAGCGCCCAACACTGTCTCGCCGGGGGGCACGTAAATAGGACGTGATTAATAGTTTCCTCCTCTGCACCACACCTAGGGCATTGTCGATCTCGTTGTAAGTGCCTATGGACGAGACGTTCGTTGACCGTGACAGCCCCCGATAGAGCCTGCCAAAGGAAATGTCGTATCTTATTTGGAGTTTTCACTTTCCAAACTTTCTCCTTAAGGGGGTTCAATGATGGTTGCTAAAGGGAAAAACGAAGTTCCCCGTCAAGGTTTGTGCGCGCCAGTTTGTAACCAGACCGTACCGTGCACATATATGAATTAGAGTAATGCTAGCAATATCCATCACCCGTTCCCACTCGTGAGGAACATAACGACAGGATTAAAGGGATATCCTCTGGTACTATGTATTGCTGCAGAGTTTGTAGCTTCCAAGTTTTCGACGCATCATCAATAAGATCCACCACTCGCATATTCAGATTTGGATGCGGATCAACACACCGGGCAGGTCAAGGGGCGCCATCAGGTACCCAGTTATCAGACCATACCCACGTACTGTCCCCGTTACTGATAGTACGTCGCATCTCGTGGTCCACCATCGGTTTAGCACTCCATAGGCTCTGCCAACCATAAGAGGGGCGAGACCCTTTTTGCGGCAAAGGAATGTGAATAACGGAAGTATTTCCCTGTAAGAACCCTCGCAAGAAGGGAATTGAGATATTGGTGTAGTCGCCCGAGTTGTTTGGCAAATAAGGCCTAGTTAAACTCTTCGAAAGACTTGAAACCAATACCACCTGCTCTCTTAGGGAGTCACATCTTTTTCCAGGAGATCCACTGCATGCCTCTGGAGTTCTGTTTATTACGCCACCAAAAATTTGCGTTAGCACCGGAGAGGGTGCGGTGAAAGCGTTTGAGTAGTAGGAAGCTATACATTACATTTGTCGGTAGAACTTGCGCCACTGATTTGATCATTACCTCCTTTCCTCCGCGAGACAAGAACTTTGCGGACCAGCCATTCGTCCGCTCGTTAAGGCGCTCTTGAACTGTTCCAGAATATCCAAATATTTGCCTACTCCTCCTTCAGTCGGAAGATTCAGCCTCAGCTTGATTTTCATTTGTAGAGTGTCGGGTACATCTTTACCAAAAGTGATAGCCGATTTATCAAAATTGATGCGTTGGCCTGACGCGTTACCATAGATCTGCAGGATGCTGAGAATACTATCACATTACTGCGATGTGGCCTTGCAAAAGAATAAACTATCATCCACAAACAGAAGATGGGAGATGGGGGGGAAGTGGGTGCAACCTGAATTCCACCGATAACCCCCATAGTTTCTGCCCTCCTAAGATTAGCGATAAGGACCTCTATACAAAGGATGAAGAGGTATGGAGAGAGATGATCCCCTTGGCGCTATCCTCGAGACGGAGTAATGGCCTCTTTTGGTTCTCCATTCAACAGACCACGGTAGAAAACGTAATTTACACAGACCATTATCCATGATATCCATTTGTCTGCAAAACCCATCTTATGCATGAGAGCAGAAAGGAAACCCCATTTACGCATATTCGTTTTAATAGGCATACACTCTTGCTTACCTGTGGAAGTAGTCTGTAAGGCATGGGAAACCTCCTGAGCCAGGAGAATATTATCCGTAATTTGTCTCTCTGCCACAAAAAAGGACTGAGTCTCTAAGATTAGCTTAGGTACGAACCGTTTGAGTTGTTGGCATAGCACTTTGGATACAATCTTGTAACTAACGTTACAAAGGCTAATCGGACGAAATTCCTGCATTATCCTCGGCCTCTCTGATTTTGGGATCAGAAAAATGTTGACCTCGTTACATTTAGCATCAAGGAATCCCATAGTCATAAAGTGTTGAACCATCTCGACCACTTGGGGGCCTATAAGATTCAAAAATCTCTGGTAGAACAAGACTATCATCCCATCAGGACCTGAGGCTTTTCTGGGTGTATAGAAAAAACTGCCGCCTTGACCTCCGCCGCAGTAACCTCGCATGCCATATAAGAAACTATCTAAATGCTAAATATTTTATAAATTTTGATATATTTTCAAATATTTTGTTACATTGGAAAGACTAACCCTTTTACAATTATTTGAATCTTGAACATGAACACAAATTCAGAGATGATTTAATGTTTTGTTATTTTTTGCTCTTTGTCTTCCATTGGTAATTTTCAGCGTAGATAGTTGATAAAAATTAGTAATATTAGCTTTAGCATTTAGAACGTCTGAAAAAGCGCAACTTACTGGATATCGGATCGCGTCTCTTCTCAAACGGGACATGGAATCCAATCACAAGAGATGCGGGATTTGGCTGGATCGTCTGCAACTCCAACAACACGATCATCATGCAGGGAGAAAAGGGTGAGTCTCAGATCTCAAATCCTGTGATGGTGGAAGCCGTAGCGATGAGAGAGGGTCTCCTTTGATTTATATGTTTTAACTTAATAATTTATAGAGTATGTTTAGAATTTTCACAGACTATATCTTAAAACTTGTGAAATTTATTGATTCTTCAAAATATAAATACAAGATTTTGAAATTATACCTTTTAATGAGATACAAAATAAGACTTGAAGACTTTTAAAAGATTACAAAGAAATTTAGAGAGAGATTGTAGAGAGAGATTGTGAAAATTGCTCATGTCCTGCTTCTGAACCCGAGAGTGGGTATTTATAGGAGAGCAGGCGAATCTTGAATTATTTCTTCAATGACTTTTGCGTATTCACTTTATTTCGTGCTTGCTTCTGATTGGTTTGTTGTTTGACTTTAGTCCAAAGTTGATAGGGTGAGTCAGAGTTGTCTGTCTCTTTTTGCTGTAAGGCTGCGATTGGTGCCGACATCGCAGCTGGGTCTTCTAGTGGGTCTTGAGGTGGGTCCCGCCTGTCGGGTGTCACTGTCTTCTAGAAAGTGGGGCCCGCCTGTAATGTTTAAATATTTTATAATATTTTTAGAGTACATCTTGTTCAGATATACTCTGTATATTGATTTTATCGTAACCGGTTTATCCGGTATTCATATAATAAGTTTTTTTTAAATAATATACAGAGTCTACCAGAATATACATTATTTAAAAATTATACAACTATAGAATAATTTTTTTTTTTTTTTTGTTTTTTTTATACAGATGAGGGTTCCCGAAAGTATCTGAGGCACAAAGGTGACTTGCAAACGGACTTACGGCCTAACTGCGAGGACTTGCGGCCTGGAACATCATCCCTGTGAAAGAGCCACTAACCGGGTTTTTTTTTTTTTTTAATTCATGCATGTCCTCAAAGGGATCTTGTGCTAAAGGGCCACCAAAAGGGGCGTTGGGATCCGGCGGAGTATCGTCTTGGTTAATACTGTCTTCGTCGTCGAAAGAAGCCAGGAGTTCTTGACTAAGAGTTTTGCCTTTTTTTTGTTTTTTTGGGAAGAGGTTGAGCTAGTGGATTTTGTTGGGCTAGGCGTTTGGGAAGGTATGGTAATGGGTGGTATTTGAGTAAGTTGACTAGGGGTCAACAAAGGAATAGCTTTTGAGACACTTTTGACGAGGAGTTGGTCTTGGCGAGCGTTGCCAAAGCATTTGGTGATGTTGATGAGAGAGCATCGGTCGAGATTAAATTTATCCCACCATTTGACGCGATATTCTTTGATTAAAGAGTATGGCATATCGGGTAAGGCTTGAATAAGGTTGAAATGCCATGAACAAATCCTCGGGAGTCCCATATAGGCGTGGAAGAGAATCTTTGGATAAGGGCCAATGGTTTTCTTTGGAATATATTTGAGAAAGTAAGGATAAGCGGTTTTGAGTAAGTCAGTTGGGTAAATTTGATCGCATGGTCCGAACCAGTGCCACCACTCATAAAACCATCCTGGGATATAGGTATCGAATTTTTGGTCGAAGGTAAGAAACCAGGAGTGGTCATAAGGGCGTAGGTATAAAAAGCGGAACCAAGCATTTTGATAATCGGTATAGGTATATCCGGGTATTGGAAATCCGGGTTGAGAAAAGGGTTTTGTAGTATGGAGATGTTGAAATCCTAGGTCTTGTAAAGGAGCAATGCGAAGTATTTTACAGGTGGAGTAAGTATCCCAGCAGCCACACCACTACTCAAACACCTCCTCAAAAATCACTATACATCCTAAAACCACAAACAACACCTATACACTACCCATTACCCCGAGCCTATTAAGCTCAAAGAACTCCAGAACTTTACCAGCCGAATCTTCTACGAAGATTGTCTCTATCCAACCGATAATGTAACCAAAAACCGTACCTTCTATGAGTATATTCTGGTAGACTCTAAATCTATCGAAGTTACTCATTACCCAGATAAAACAAACCCAAACCTGCCGGCGGGATTGCCAATAAAATGCATCATTATAGTATGAACTAATACTTCTACAGCATTTTCCTTTTCTGTTTCTGTTATAAATCCTTCATCATCTTGAGTTCTTTCTATTTCTTTATGATTAACTATAGAAGCTTGAGTATATGCATCTAGGGAATTATCCCACCAATATTTTAATGCTCCTGTAAATCCTGCTACTATCATAATGCATGCTTCTCTATCGGTTAATTTACTGTTAGTTGCTTTGAATGCAGCAGATGCCATACCCATTTCTTGTAATAGATTCATAATTTCATATTCAGAACGTCCATCGATATACCATTCGTATATACCATTTCCTGTATATACTTGATGAGAGTATTTATGGTGTTCTTAAAATAATAAGTCTGGTGCAGTATGTCTTGGATAATATGGTTTGTTAGATCTTAATCTGTTTTTTATTCTATTGATTTCTTGGATATCATTTTCTGATTGTATAGAGGTTTGAATAGATTCATTATCATTTTCATCTATTATATTAATACCTTTTCCTTTATCAAGTTTATCTAATCTGTTAGCTATAGATTTTAAAATCTCATTTTCACCGAACTTTATTTGTCCATTAATAGGCTTGAATATTGGGGGTGATATGGATGAGAAAGGGTGTGGTATAGTATGAGTTGTATTATCCTTTTCATTTATCTTATTGTCTATATGATCTACTTGTTTGGAAATTGTATGTAGTAATTGGCTTTGATAATTATTTTGTTGATAGATTCCTTTTATATCCTGCATAATTACTGGGTCTTTATCTTCTCTATTAGCTCCAGTTTTAAAAGGCGTGGCTACAATTGCTCTATTAGAGGTATTTAATTTTATATCTTTTAGAGGTGGATGCACGGTCTTGGTTTTAGTACCATCTACCATTTCCCATACCTGAGTTAGAGATGAACTAGTGTTGATCGATCTAAATGGGTAATCTATGTTATGAGTTATTGAATATGTTTCAAACCATGTGAAAAACGGAATATTAATTTTTTTTGATATCATGCAGTTATACCATTGTTCTCTAAATTCGGTTGTTTGTTGCTTAGAGTATTTTTGAAAATACCAATTTTGTTTTGCCTCATTATTTTTTGAATAAAAATCTTCTTTAATGTATTGTTTATCAATTTCATATTCTTTTGTGATAATATTTATTGATTTGGAATCAGATGGGGTTGGAGATGTTGGATATCTAATTTGATTTGGTTCGGCTATTGGCGCCTCAAATTTAATTGTATTATCTTGTTTAATGTTTTGATTTACACTTTCTGTTTCAGAATCAGTACTAGGTTGACCAGTACAAAATTCAGAGAAAGAAGCTCTAGAATTGGAATAATATGAGCTAATTCTTGGTGGAATTGGTTCTCTAAATGATCCAAATTGTAGTAATATTTTTCCATCTCTTTGTTCAATTATTCTTGATATATTTTTCTGCTCAAAGTTTCTAGGTGGTTGAGTAATATCGATTTTCCATTGTTCTGGAATGGTTATCTCGTTCCAGTTCAATTGCTTAGGTGTATAGATAGCTGTTGGAGTATCTTTACTATGTACTGCTAGAATAGTAGTTTTTCCTTTATCGTCTTGTAATAAACATCTGGGGTTAAATTCAGATGTTGATTATTTAAAATATATCCGATATAGTAGTAGATAGCTATGTCTTTCATTTTGGAATTTTATTTCAGGTAGGTGAACATTTAATACTAGGGTATTGAGTATTGTTGGATCATGTAAACTTACTTGATAATTGGGAGCGCAATTAAAATATATTGCTCCGTTGCATAAATTTGATTGGACAGCTCCTAATAAAGAGTCCTCAAATTTTAATAGAGTTTTGTCTCGTAATAACATAAGGATGGGTGAGTCTATTCCGGTTCTAGATAAAGGTTTAATAGCAATTTGTATAAGTCCGAAATGAATATAATTAAATCCTTTTTGTTTATACTTGTCAAGTGCTAGTGATGATAATAGCTTAATTTCTTCAAATTCATTTTGAAGTGGTAAGGTCTGTTCGTGCTTTTTTATTGAATATGCTGTTTTAAAATCAAAAGTTCCGATTTGGTATATATTGTCTGAGTTGATATGGGGTAATTGGTCTTTTGATATTTCTTGATTAAAAGATGTTATTTTAGTCATGATTTCTCTTGAATTAATTGTTGTATGAGATGCTGAAGTAGAGGCATGCTTTGATCTAAAAAGTTTTCTAAACGAAGATGCCATGATTTAATTTTTAAATTAAACGCATATTGAGAGAGACGCTAACCTTTTTCTTATTGACACAACTGGGGCTTGCCAACGGTCTTACGGCCTAAACATAGGACTTGCAGCCTGGAACACCAACAGTGACAGTGTTTTCTAAAAAAGGTAGGATCTATCTTAATAAGTTTTACCTTAAAAAAGATCACAAAAACTTGGTTTTGAAAATTTTTAAGAAAACTTTGCAAATGTTTGCATTGGTTTATTAAAAGTCTGTATAAGATCGTTTTAGTCTGATACCATATCTTTCTCCTTTGATTTATATGTTTTAACTTAATAATTTATAAAGTATGTTTAGAATTTTCACAGAGTATATCTTAAAACTTGTGAATTTATTGATTCTTCAAAATATAAATACAAGATTTTGAAATTATACCTTTTAATGGGATACAAAATAAGACTTGAAGACTTTTAAAAGATTACAAAGAAATTTAGAGAGAGATTGTAGAGAGAGGTTGTGAAAATTGCTCATGTCCTGCTTCTGAACCCGAGAGTGGGTATTTATAGGAGAGCAGGCGAATCTTGAATTATTTCTTCAATGACTTTTGCGTATTCACTTTATTTCGTACTTGCTTCTGATTGGTTTGTTGTTTGACTTTAGTCCAAAGTTGATAGGGTGAGTCAGAGTTGTCTGTCTCTTTTTGCTGTAAGGCTGCGATTGGTGCCGACATCGCAGCTGGGTCTTCTAGTGGGTCTTGAGGTGGGTCCCGTCTGTCGGGTGTCACTGTCTTCTAGAAAGTGGGGCCGCCTGTAATGTTTAAATATTTTATAATATTTTTAATTAGAGTACATCTTGTTCAGATATACTCTGTATATTGATTTTATCGTAACCGGTTTATCCGGTATTACTCTAAATCAAACAATTTATAATCAGGACAAGATGTACTCTAAATCAAACAATATTGTAACTGACGTTACAAAGGCTAATCGGACGAAATTCCTGCATCATCCTCGGCCTCTCTGATTTTGGGATCAGACAAATGTTGACCTCATTACATTTAGCATCAAGGAATCCCGTAGTCATAAAGTGTTGAACCATCTCGACCACTTGGGGGCCTATAAGATTCAACAATTTCTGGTAGAACAAGACTATCATCCTATCAGGACCTGAGGCTTTTCCGGCTGTCTAGAAAAAACTGCCGCCTTGACCTCCGCCGCAGTAACCTTGCGTGTCATATAAGAAACTATCTAAATGCTAAATATTTTATAAATTTTGATATATTTTCAAATATTTTGTTACATTGGAAAGACTAACCCTTTTATGATTATTTGAATCTTGAACATGAACACAAATTCAGAGATGATTTAATGTTTTGTTATTTTTTTGCTCTTTGTCTTCCATTGGTAATTTTCAGCGTAGATAGTTGATAAAAATTAGTAATATTAGCTTTAGCATTTAGAACGTCTGAAAAAGCGCAACTTACCGGATATCGGATCGCGTCTCTTCTCAAACGGGACATGGAATCCAATCACAAGAGATGCGGGATTTGGCTGGATCGTCTGCAACTCCAACAACACGATCATCTTGCAGGGAGAAAAGGGTGAGTCTCAGATCTCAAATCCTCTGATGGTGGAAGTCGTAGCGATGAGAGAGGGTCTGCTTCAGGCGTCGCTTTGGGGTCTCAGGATCGAAAGCGTGGCCTCGGACTGCAAATAACTTGCCACTCTGATCAACTCAAAAGGATATAACCTAGACATCTATGGGATCATCCAAGACATTATCAATCTCTCTTCTGATATGAAAATCTCCTCTTTCGTTTTTGTTCCAAGAGATCTGAATCACAAAGCCGATAGATTAGCAAATTCGACTCTGCAAACCGAACCGGGCTTGTTCGGTTTAGGTCCAATTTCGATTTAATTAATGATACCTATTTCGACCAAACAAAAAAAAGTTTAGCATTTAGATAATTTTTTTAATATTTTTAAGGTTTTCTAATGGTTTTTGAGATTCATTATAAAAAACGTTATTTACGCTTAAGTTTGTATTCAGTAGTTGCTCTTATATTTTGAAAGTAAGTTAATATTGAATACAAACTTAAGATTAATTGATTTATCATTGTAAGCCTCAAGATCACAAGAAACCCTAAAAACTATCTAAATGCTAGAATATTTATTTTGTAAATGTGATAATATTTCAAATATCTCGTTACAAAGACTAAGCTTTCCTATAACAAAAAAATTTGTACCTGAATATGGAACACAAACACAAACTCGTATATGGTTTAACCTTTTGCATTTTCTTTTTCTCTTTCTCTTCTATTGATAATTCTCGGTGTAGATAGGTGATGTAGTTTAATAATACTGATTTCTTCATGTAGATAATTTTTTAATATTGTTTTAGGTTTCCAATGGTCTTAAAAATTATTACAAATTAGCCGTTCATGTTAAGATTATATTCGGTAGTTGACCTAATATTTTTTAACGATTTATTTATAATAAATCTCAAGTCAAAAGACTATTAAAACAATATAAAAATGGGTAATTCTCAAAAATACCACACTTTGAAGTTTGGTTTCTAAAAATACCACCATTTTTCAAAAGTTCCACAACTATTACTATTTGGTAAATGTTCCAAAATACCACAAAATTAAAACTAACTTTCAACATTCAAAATTAAACCCTAAATCCAAACCTACCCGTAAAACTCTACCCAAGGTTTTCAAAACCGGACCAGATCGGGTTAAACCGTGAATCGGATACATATTCGGCTTGGGTCAACATTAAAATACAAATATAATTAGACCGGTTATAAAACAAATCAAACCAGCAAAAACCCAGGAATCGGCAAACTAGTTGAACTGTATTAGACTAGGTTTAGTTATTAAATGTAAAAAAATTCAAATTTATGCTACTAAATTATTTTTTTAATCATTGGTACACTTATAGTTTCTCAAAAATTATAATTATTTAAATGTTTTGCTTGATATATGGATATTAAAGTCTTGAACATTAATGAAATAAAGTATAAACTACTAAATATATTACTATTTTTAAAATTTTATTGAACCGGGTCATACCACATTAACCCACGACTCCAAATGCTTTTCCAGTTTAGTCGCCGTTCCGGTTTTAAAAACATTGGCTATACCCTATACTATAGTTAACTCAAAACAAAAAATTTAAATTATAAAACCTTGATAATCAATTTTGTGTTTCTGGTATTTGTGAAACATTTGAAAAAAATGGTGTTTGTGGAATATTTGAAAAATTGTGGTATTTTTGGAAACAAGACTTCAAAGTTAGTATTTTAGGGAATTCCTCTATAAAAATTATGGAAAATTTGCAAAAATGCCACTTTTTATGTGTACATTTGCAAAAATGTCACTTAGGGGTGTTCATTTGTAAAAATTCCACTAATTATATAGATTTTTAAATCCTATATCTTAAAATTCTAAACACTAAAAAATGTTTGGACCCCTAAACCCCCCTAAACCCTCGTAACTAAACCTTAATAGAACATAATTAACCCAAACAAAAATAATATAAATAAATTTTTTTTTTTGAAAACAGTGGTATTTTTGTAAAGATTTCAAAAGTGTGGTATTTTTGTAAAGTGTCACTTGAAAAATGGTATTTTTTGAAATTTCTCAAAAATTATCTATATGCTGAAATAAATATTTTTGAAATTTAGAAATTTTTTAAAAACTTTTATTACAGTGAAAAAGTTGAATTATTATACGACAAAAAATATCCAAATCTTTAACACGAACAAAAACTCAAAAATGATTTAAGTTTTTATTTTCTTCTTTTCTATAAATCTCGGTTTATTTCTGATCCCTTTTCCGTTGCAAGTATTGTTTATTGGTTCAAACTCAACAAACAGACTCAGTCGAAAATATGCTTTTTATGGCCGGTTTGATTCCTCCATAGCCAAGAGTGGCTCGTGCTTTCTTTTCTTTTTCTAATAAGAAAATTATGCTTTTAATGTTAACTTAGTTGGTATTTTGATCAAATGACTATTAGGTTGACTTTTACAAGGTACACGTACGAGGTCACTTAGGAATGGGTGGTAATGTATTAGAAGCAGAATGCTAAGAAGAACGTTGAGATAATTTCATCTCTCTCTCCTTACTAGCTAGCTTCGGGATCTTAGAAGAAATTGATGGTGAGGTTTATTTCAACATTCCAGTTCGAGAAATAAACAACCAGATAAAGAAATTAATGTTGCAAAAAAGCTTGTGAATAAGAAGGAATCACGTTAACCTTACAATATTTGGTAATCAATTTTTGACCCTTTTTCTTGGTTTTCAATAGTCAAGTCCATCTTCCGCTATGATTCTCTGCTGCAATTAGTTCCTGTTGGGATTTAAGATTAGAAGAAATGGAGAAGTGTCACTACCACGTTCCGTTTTGTTGAAAAATACAGTAATTTAGATTCTCACAGAAATCAGAGTATAGAAATAGGCTTATTTCTCAACAAGTGGTATCAGAGCTTTCCAGGTGCGAGTGCAGAGAATCTAGGTTTAAAGATATAAGAAAAACTTATCTGTTTAAAGGGCCGATTTTGTTGTGTTGGGTCTAGATCTTCAAGGTTTGGGAAGAATCAGACAAGGCTCTTGAAGATAAACTTATGCTGTGGTTATCTGCAAGAGGAAACAAAGAACAAGTCAATATGGATCCTACACCAGGTAGATTTGAGATGGAGAAGTTTGATGGATCAGGCGATTTTGGATTATGGAAATTCAAATTACTTGGTCAGCTGGAAATTCAGGGTCTGTTGACAGTTTTGAGTGAGGATTGGACATCCTTTACTACAAAAGAGGTGTTAAAAGAAGGCGAAACAGCTCTAGCAGTCAAACAGACAATAGTGGATCCTAAGAAAGCTGAAAAGGATCTAAGGACAAGGAATCTAATCGCTACTTGCCTTAGCGACAGAATCCTAAGGAAGGTAATAAAGGAAACCACTACCCTTGGCATGTGGAAGGCTCTGGAAAAGGAATACCAGACTCGTTCATTACCAAACCGGATTTACTTGAAACAAAGGTTTGCAAGTTTCAAAATGGAAGAAGGTAAATCTATAGAGGAGAACGTAGATACCTTTCTGAAATTGGTTGCTGATTTGGCCAGCCTAAAGATTGAAATCTCTGAGGAAGACAAAGCTATACAACTTCTCTCTAGTCTACCTCCTCCCTTTGAGCCATTGGTACACACCCTGAAATATGGGACATGCAAAGAAACCATCACTGTGGATGAAGTCACAAGCGCTGCTTATGACAAAGAGATGGAACTTAAGGAGAAAGGAAAACTGCATAAGGGACATTCGGGTTCAGACAGTTTGTATGTTGGTTCGAGAGGAAGGTCAGACAAACGAAACAACTACAGAGGGCGATCTAAAAGCAGAGGAAGATCTAAATCTAAATCGAAATCTGATGCAGCAAACAAAGGAGGATGTTTTATATGTGGAAAAGAGGGACATTGGAAGAGAGAGTGTCTAGAGAAAGGTCAGAGAAAACCTGAATCTGCAAATGTGGTTCTGGAAGTGCCACAACCTATGGTTTTGACAGTTTGCACAGCTGCGTCTAATGGAGAATGGATTCTTAACTCGGGTTGCACTTTCCACATGACTCCAGATAAAAACCAGTTGTTTTACCTGGAAGAGTTTGATGGAACTAAGGTTAGAATGGCAAACAAAACCATCAAGGATATATATCAGATCTTAAGGGAAAAGAACTTAGCTTCTGCGATAGTTGTGTGTTAGGCAAGTCTCACAAACAGCCTTTTCCAGCCGCTAAACACACTACTACAGAGATTCTGGAGTATGTACACTCAGATCTTTGGGGCTCTCCTCCAAACCCTCCAAGTCTTGGTGGTTGCAGATACTTTGTGAGCTTTATAGATGACTACTCTAAGAAGGTATGGGTCTACTTTCTAAAATCAAAAGATGAAGCTTTCAGCAAGTTTAAAGAGTGGAAAACAGCAGTTGAAATACAGACAAACAAGAAGGTCAAGTGTCTAAGGACAGACAATGGGTTAGAATTCTGCAATAATCAGTTTGATAATCTATGCAAGGAATCAGGCATTAAAAGACATAGAACATGCACTTACACACCTCAACAGAATGGTGTAGCAGAACGATTAAACAGGACAATCATGGATAAAGTTAGGTTCATGTTGGCAGAAACTGGTTTAGAGAAGGAATTCTGGGCAGAAGCTACATCTACAGCAGTATACTTGATAAATAGGTCTCCTAATTCTTCTATTGATTTTAAGTTACCAGAGGAAGTATGGTCTGGTACTAAGCCTGATCTAACACACCTAAGGAGGTTTGGGTGCTCAGCGTTTGTTCATACAGTACAGGACAAGACTAGTCATAGGGCTGTGAAAGGAGTTTTCATGGGATATCCTTTTGGCATAAAAGGATACAGGGTCTGGTTGGATGATGAAGGCAGGTGCATTACAAGTAGAAATATGGTGTTTAACGAAATGGAGCTCTATAAACACACATTGAATAATCCAAAAGAATCTGGTTCAGAGGTTGCAAACTCGGAATCTGAGACTAAGGAGAAGAAGGTTTCTTTTAGTGCACAACTAATCAGAGGACCTACACCTACTGCTACAGTAACTGATGAAAATTCAGCTCAAGGTGGAGTAAGTGACAGTATGGAAAACTCAGAGGAATCTGAATCTGGTACAGACTCAGTTGAAAATACAGAAGCTGAAGACACTGGATCGGACTACTCTCCATCAGATCCAGACAGTGAGGATTCGATCAATGTGGAGAAACAAACATAGGAGAGGGTGTCCTAGCCCGAGACAGAATGAGGAGAAAGGATGTTAAACGTCCTTCAAGATATGAAGATGGTAGTTTTGTTGCTTTTGCTCTTGCAGTTGCTGAAGAGATAGAGGTTATGGAACCAAAACCGTTTTCAGAAGCAATGAGAGGAAAGGAAAGTAAGTTATGGAATGGTGCAACTGATGAAGAAATGGACTCTTTACTTAGAAATCAGACCTGGATCCTGATTGAAAGACCATTAAATTAGAAAACGGTGGGCTATAAATGGATATTCAGGTTGAAACCAGGCATCCCGGGAGTTGAAGAGAAAAGGCACAAGGCCAGATTGGTTGCTCAAGGTTTTTCCCAGAAGGAAGGAATTGACTACAATGAGATCTTTTCTCCAATAGTGAAACATGTATCCATACGGATAATGTTGTCTATTGTGGTTAACTTGGATTGGGAATTGGAGCAGCTAGACGTAAAAACAGCTTTTCTACATGGTGACTTAGATGAGAGGATTCTAATGGAACAGCCTGAAGGATACATCAAAAGGGGTGATGAAAATAAAGTGTGTCTTCTGAAAAAATCTCTTTATGGACAAAAACAGTCTCCTAGACAACCATTCACTATTTCTTGAAGCTCAATCTCTCCCCCGGAATAAGAGATTTGACACTTTTATGAAGAAAGAAAGATTTATCAGAAACAACAAGGATATCTGCGTTTATATGAGGAATGTGAACACGCCTAATGCCATTTATCTACTCCTCTACGTAGATGATATGCTAATAGCTTTTGGAAACAAGGATGAGATTAGGCGAGTGAAAGAGAGTCTAAACAAGGAGTTTGAGATGAAGGATCTAGGTAAGGCTTCTCGTATCCTAGGAATGGATATCATAAGAGACAGACAGAAATGAGTTCTCATACTGTCATAGGAAAGCTATATAGAGAAAGTATTAAAGGTTTTTGGAATGATTGATTTAAAACCTGTTACTACACCTATAGCTACTCACTTTAAGCACAAAAGCTTAAGTAATACAGAAAGAGAAGAGGAGGCTAGATTCATGGACCAAATTCCCTATGCTAGTGCAGTTGGAAGTTTGATGTACGCCATAATTGGATCAAGGCCAGATTTGGGGTTTGCAGTTGGTGTTATTAGTAGATTTATGTCAGCTCCAGGAAGGCAACATTGGGAGGTTGTTAAGTGGGTTTTAAAGTATCTTAAAGGTACATTAAAAACTAGACTTACATTCATTAAACAAGGCAATTTCAGTGTTGAAGGTTTTAGTGATTCAGATTATGCCACTGATCTTGACAAGAGAAGATCGGTAACTGGATATGTGTTTAAGGTTTGGGGAAACACAGTAAGTTGGCGTTCTACGTTGCATTATCAACCACAGAAGCAGAATATATGGCCCTATCTACTGCAGCTAAGGAAGCGATATGGATGCAAGATTTTTGTGACGAGCTAGGTTTTAAAGGCAAGTGTGTTACAATTCATTGTGATTCTCAAAGTGCTATTGCTCTAGCTAAGAATGCAGTACATCATGAAAGGACAAATCATGTAGCAACAAAATGGCATCACATTCGGGATTCAGTAGAACTAGGAACCATCAACCTAGCAAAGATACATACTAGCAAAAACCCAGCAGATTTCTTAACAAAAGCTTTACCTGGACCGAAGTTTAGCTTGTGTTGTGATCTGCTCAACGTCGCGTGAGGCCAACGACAGCTCCAGGTAACTCTATATCATCATGGGACTCTCACAAAACAGAAGAGAAAATGGGTCAGGTCCGTTTGATTCTGAAAAAGTAAAAGGCGTGATGATACGGTAAAGGAAAGATAGACCAGCGAGTTACCTGTTGAGGCTAAAGGAAGAATCGAGTGAAGAGGACATCGGTTCAAGGTGGAGTCAAACCTGAAATCAGAAGTTGAAGGATTCAATTTCAAGGGTTTCGCATTTGAGGAAAGCGAGAGGTCAAAAAGAGAAACTAGAAGAGGTTTATGCTTACCAGAAGGAGAAATCTGAAGAGGAAGAAATGTGTTTCTTCAAGTCGCTTAACAAGGGGATTTCGACAGATGCTTCGATTGGGTTTTTTTTTGGAAGACTGGAAAAGGGACTTACGGCATCTCCAGCCAGCTAAAGGAAGCCAGAACCGATCGGGTTTGGAAGACCCGAAGTCGACGGATTCGGATGAGAGCTACGACCAAAGGCTTCGGCTGGAGAAAGGACGGCGAGAATCAGCGGATCCGACGAAGAAGAAGAAGCCGGAGCTTCTGACGACGCGTTGGCTGTTGTGAGGGTCGACTACGACGGCTGCAAGAATCTCCACTGGAAAGAGAAGAAGTCGGCGATTCCGACAAATGAGAACGACGCCAGAGGAAACGGTCATGGCTGCGGTTCATCGTCATCGCCGCATCGAAGGAGAGAAGGAGGAAAAGTGGTCGGCGGTTCTTAGGAGGAAAAGAAATGCTTGGGGGTCTGCGAAAGAAATGAGCTAGGGTTGTCGTGTCTCCAAAACCAGGTGGAGTTTGTGGGATAAGGTTTTGGGCCACTTATTTTGTGGGCCGTGGGCCAAGATCAGGCCCATTACGAAATTGTCTCATATAAAGCCCAAATGCAGATCAAAAAAACCTAGTACAAGCAGGAATAATAGATGTAGAATCTATATAAAGAAGGAGAACAAGATCAGAAGAAAGGGGGGTGGGTTGAAGGGAATTTTTCAGAGCTTCTTTGTGTTTCCAGTGTGTAAGCAAACCTGCATTAGAAAAGTACAAATGATTAGGAATTACTTGTAATCAAACTCAGTTTCTAATAAAAGTTTCCCTTTGACAGATTATAAGTTTGTGTTCTTATATTATTGATCATTAAATTTAGATTCTCACAGAAATCAGAGTATAGAAATAGGCTTATTTCTCAACACTTCACAATCTGAATTTCTAAGTGAATGATTCAAAAACTATACCATGAGAAAGAGTTAGGAAAATGCTCAAAAGATGCCGGAGACCACAAAAGCGTGTTGGTTAGAGATATGTCACAGATTGAAACCCCGAGGCCATAAGTTCTTACAGTTCAAGAGCCTGCAACTTTGAAGCATAGTGCCACAGTTAAAGAAGAAGACTAAGAAACCAAAGAACATACATAAACAAGTGTGGACATGAAAGAAGATAAGTAGGAAGAGGAAACAAGAGGCATTAACGACCATCATTTCATTTGTTGACCAAAGAATATGGTTGGAATATTGATTTCGTCATGGGTTTGGTTCTCTGTGTGAGATCTTGTTACGCGATTAGAACTAATATATAAGTAATCGCTACAAAAACATTGTATCTTATCATAAAAAGTTTCTTAGCCTTTTCAGTTTTCACATGTGTCCATCTATAAATTGTCTGCATTCTTTTAGTCAATATATGAGACCTTCCAACCAGGTTAATGTACAAGTAAAAAAGTTGGATAAGTATGTTGAACATTGCAGGCTAGAGATCAAACATGAGAATGAGAAAAGGGAAAAATTGTAGAAGTCATTTAGCCTACTGAACGATTTCTAAAAGCAATAGTCAAAATGTTGTCGATTAAAGAATGGATACAGTAAAAAATATGGTTCTTGATATCAATATGGTCGGCCAATATGTATTCTTCTGTGCTTGTTTTCCTAGGTATTTTTATTGACCATATCATACGATGTCTCTTACACACTACTACACTTCAGTTATTGGATATTCAAGAACCCCTCATATATTACACACTACTAATGTTTTTGTCCTGAAGGGGTTTCTCTTTAACGAGATAATGTTTTGCATTTCTTCATTTGGTACATAACAATCAAATTGACAAAAAACTATACTAACTTAAAAGCCACCAATGCGGGGTTCAAAGATACACTGACAAAAGCTCTAACAAACCTTTAACATCAAGGTCGAAATCAATCTCATTCAATAAAAAGAAGTCATTCTTCTCTTCTTGTTTCCGCTGGCATCCAACTAAAACTTTTGCATAAACATCATCTCCAAACATAGACCTAATGAAAGAACCATATAATTATGACCCTAACTTTTTCTTTAGCACATTCACAAAAGGTACACATGGTCATTTAATATTTGTAGAGGAATGAAAAAAAACTTGCGCATATGCGTGGGTGTTCACCTGATTTATATAAAATTTTAATACTTTTTTAAGATTTTCCAATAGTTTCGAGATTTATTATAAATAAGTCGTTTATGCTTAATTTTAAATTCGGTAGTTGTCTAATTGTTCCAAAATTAATTAATTCTACTAAAAACAAATTTAAGACTAAGCGATTTATTCAAATTATTTAATATAATTTTTTTAGTTTTTTTCAATAGTTTTGAGATTTGTTATATATAAGTCGTTTGTGCTTTATTTTATATTTGGTAGTTGTCCTTATATTTTCAAAGTAAATTAATACTAAATACAAACATAAGATTAAACGATTTATTTATAGTAAATTATAAGACCACAAGAAACCCCTAAAACAGTATAAAAAGCTATCTAAATACTAAAATACCTATTTTATAAATTTGGATATATTTTTAAATATTTTGTTACGTTGGAAAGACTGAATCTTTTACGACTATTTGAATCTTGAACACGTACACATATTTAGAGATGATTTAATGTTTTATTATTTTTTGCTATTTCTCTTCCATTACTGTTGGGGAAAATCAAATCACTACTTGGTAGACCTTGGTTAGTGCAGGTCGAGCATAAGACTTGGCTGCACACTATTCAAGCATGGTCTAATAAGCTGATGACATGCCTCTACATGACGATACGTCCATCTACGTCAGGTAGAACGAGGTCATAGCTTGCCTCTACGTGACGATACGTCCATCTACGTCAGGTAGAACAAGGTCATAACTTGCCTCTACTTGACGATACGTCCATCTAGGTCAGGTAGAATGAGGTCATAGCTTGCCTCTACGTGACGGTACGTCCATCTACGTCAGGTAGGACGAGGATATAGCTTGCCTCTACCTGACGATACGCCCATCTATGCTAGGTAGAACGAGGTCTGATACCTGACGAGGGATTGTCTACGCGAGGTAAAGTCAGGTAGTGACCTAACTAATACCCGACTACATGTCGTCTACAACATGCTAAATGAGGTAGTAACCTGCTAATACATGACAATACGTCATGTATGTCATGTAAAATGAAGAAATAACTTGTCGGTGTCTAGTAAGGCATCGTTGCTACGTCGTCATCAAGGTGGTAACGTCGTTATGACGTCGTTACAAGGTTAGTTAACCTTATTTGATATAAACTAATACATGGCTTTTAAGATATACTTGCAGAGATTTCGCAATATTAGGTTTGTCATTATCTACACCTCATAATGTGATTCAAATATATCAAGAATCCCGATTACTAAGGAGATAAGCTTGCACGTCAAGTAGAATCCTAATCCTAAGAGGGTTTTGATCAAGTCTTATAAATAGAGACATCTAAGAGAGAAGGCAGCATCGAAAAAGAGACAGAGAAAACTCAAGAGCTACGTCTTCACAGCATCCAAGAGATAGCCACCAGAGATCTAGCCTTGTTTTCCACATCCAACGAAGTTCTTTATAACGCTTTAGACATCTAGACGTTGTAATACAATTCGGCTACAAGCCAACTTTGTTGATTAATAAAGCTATACTTCTCTCTATCATTCCGTAGAACTGTAAACTTGCGAACCTGGTTAAATTTTGCCGAAACAATTGGCGCTGGAAGGAGGGGTTACATATTTAACTACGTGAGACATGGTGAACGGAGATGAAAACGTGACAAATACGGGAGGTGACAACCCTCAAGATCTCGCTGCTCAACTGGCAGAACTCACCGCCCAGATGAAGCGGGCCGAAGAACGAACAGCGTTGCTGGAAGCAGAAAACGCTACGTTGAAAGCTACAAACGAGTCTCTACTTGCTGGAAGTAGAAACACTGAGCTCGAGGCTCGAAACCGATTCCAGAGACGTGTCGATCCGATGCAGTTGCTTGATGGAACTACACCTGCTGCAGATGCAAGGACGGTGCGGCTTCCAGGAGCTGGTGCATCTATCGCCGATGCAGTTAGAGATGAGGTTCAGACACAAGTCATCCAATCTTTGCTTTACCCTAGTGAAGCAGCAAATACCCGTTCAACAGGAGATCCACACCTGATTATCAAACGTCTCGAAGACATAGAAGCGATGATAAAACGACTTCCTGGTGTAGCACCGCCAATAACAAAGAGTGCACCTAACTGCTACGCGGATACTCCGTTCACGGACGAGATCGCGCTTGTAGAGATGCCTAAGAGGTTTTCGTTTCCCTCAATGATGATGTATGACGGAACCACAGATCCTGACAATCACATCGCACAATACAAACAACGAATGTTTACCACTGCGATTGCAAGAGAGTATAGGGAAGCTAGCATGTGTAAAGGATTTGGTTCAAGTCTTACAGGACCTGCGCTCCAATGGTTTACGAACCTACCGAACGGGTCAATAGGTTCATTTGCTTCACTAACTGATCGTTTTGTTGAACAATTTGCAAGTAGCAGGAACCTTGAGAGAACATCAGACGACCTCTACGAGGTGATCCAGAAGGAAGACGAATCGCTGCGCAGTTACGTGGGACGTTTCAACAAGGAAAAAGTATCCATCTCAAGTTGTGTCACGTCTACTGCTATATCAGCGTTTAAACGAGGTTTACTACCAGATAGTGACCTGTACAAAGAACTGACAAAGTATCAATGCAAAACCATGGAAGACGTGCTCTCAAGAGCATGGGCGCAAATCAAGTGGGAAGAAGATCCTGCTTATTATTATCGACGCTCTCCACGAGATGAGTCACGCGAGGCAAGGAGGGAAAGAACCAACATGGATGACAAACCCTAAGTGTGTTTTATCTATCAACAATGTATGAACTACGAGCGACTTGATCCCGCCATGGGTACGTAGGCAGCCTTAATAAAGGCACAGTTGCGAATCTAAAAAAAAAAGTGATGCAACAATGCATTTTCTATTAACTTGTGTACTTCACAACATGTCTACGGACGCAGATTATAATATAGGAGCTTTAACATGTCAATCTCACGAGGTCTTTTATACAAGTACTCAAGTAGTAGTCAAGCTTAAGCACGTTTAGAAGCACGACTTCCTCAGAACTAAAAGGCACGCCCTTAATTCATGATGACTACGGTCAAGTATTCAGTCAAGTGGGGGGCAATACTTCCCTAGAAATGTGACAAACAACAACCACAGACGGCATGGTTGATAACCTGACTGCGATTAGCGCCTGTAACAAATTGAAAGGCATGACCTGAAAGATTAAGAGGTACAACCTCATCAAGTCATGACGAGAGTCAATACTTGACAAAACAAGGGGTATAACCTCGCAAACAAAAATAATGGTCAAAGACCCACAAGACGAAGAGGGACGCCTCGAACTTGTGACAATCTCTATAACAATATAAATTAGGAGGCACAGCCTCCCGGAAAATGCTCAACGAAGTCAATTCCAAATTTTTAAAGAGGTACGACCTCGCAAAATATTGTATATAGTCAGGTAGACAAAAAGTTACCGGCTTCCTCAGGTTATAACAACCTGTTTTACCACATTAAAACGAGAGGCAAGACCTCCAAAAAATAAAATACGACAACATGAATGAATGCTAAATATATAGCTACGTCCACCAAATGTGTTCTCAAAATGGTTGTTGTAAACCCACGAGATCAATGATGTCTGCAATAAGCAAATAAAAGAGGAGATCATCTCCATAAGGTTTTAAATATCTGCGTCCAAAACAATACATGTCAGGAAGAACCTACGAGGTCAGTCCTCAACATTGGAACAACACCACAAGAGTTCTGAAAATAAGTCCAAGTGACACAACGAACTCACAAAGAAATTAATGATTACAAACAACTATTGGGTATTGGGAGAGGTAAAGTCTATGAAAACCTCTTGATCAATTAGTGGAACCTCACCATGAGCTTGGTCCATGCAAATTCTACCTCCCTAAACCTCATCAACTTTAGGCGGGAACCTCATCAATGTAAACAAGGCGAGAACATCCATGAGATGAATTTGCAACTTGACAAGTATAAATTACCTTAGCTCGTCAAAAGTTATTCTATCACATGGAACTGCATGCTTTAGCTAGCATGAAAAGTGCTCGATAGCATCCAATGTACCACTACTTGAAGAAATAAATATTTTCTCTCGTGGACTTGGCCGATTCAAAACAACACACACGCGTGTTGCCTTCCTTTCATTCAAAAATATAAAAGATCTATCACGAACACGTGAGCAAGTAGGCTACAAGCGTGGTATTACATGGTTATGGACCTTTCTAGATAAAAAATAAACGCTGAGTCTACAAGAGAAATAAAGGATGTAGTATTTATTTCTCTACTTGTGTTCATTTGTCCACAAGGTATCACGTGGATCTGGATATTTTCGGGTCAAGAAAGATCAAAGATCTAGATGTCTCTACACGTCAAATAGTATGTGTGCATACGTAAATAAAAAGGCAATTGGTCAAGTCTAAGCGATACGTCGCCAGATGAAGTCCACCACACCAAGCTCTAAGTTAACTACTCTTCAAGTTCTAAATCAGAAATTAAAGAGTGGGGGGCAAACTGTTGGGGAAAATCAAATCACTACTTGGTAGACCTTGGTTAGTGCAGGTCGAGCATAAGACTTGGCTGCACACTATTCAAGCATGGTCTAATAAGCTGATGACATGCCTCTACATGACGATACGTCCATCTACGTCAGGTAGAACGAGGTCATAGCTTGCCTCTACGTGACGATACGTCCATCTACGTCAGGTAGAACAAGGTCATAACTTGCCTCTACTTGACGATACGTCCATCTAGGTCAGGTAGAATGAGGTCATAGCTTGCCTCTACGTGACGGTACGTCCATCTACGTCAGGTAGGACGAGGATATAGCTTGCCTCTACCTGACGATACGCCCATCTATGCTAGGTAGAACGAGGTCTGATACCTGACGAGGGATTGTCTACGCGAGGTAAAGTCAGGTAGTGACCTAACTAATACCCGACTACATGTCGTCTACAACATGCTAAATGAGGTAGTAACCTGCTAATACATGACAATACGTCATGTATGTCATGTAAAATGAAGAAATAACTTGTCGGTGTCTAGTAAGGCATCGTTGCTACGTCGTCATCAAGGTGGTAACGTCGTTATGACGTCGTTACAAGGTTAGTTAACCTTATTTGATATAAACTAATACATGGCTTTTAAGATATACTTGCAGAGATTTCGCAATATTAGGTTTGTCATTATCTACACCTCATAATGTGATTCAAATATATCAAGAATCCCGATTACTAAGGAGATAAGCTTGCACGTCAAGTAGAATCCTAATCCTAAGAGGGTTTTGATCAAGTCTTATAAATAGAGACATCTAAGAGAGAAGGCAGCATCGAAAAAGAGACAGAGAAAACTCAAGAGCTACGTCTTCACAGCATCCAAGAGATAGCCACCAGAGATCTAGCCTTGTTTTCCACATCCAACGAAGTTCTTTATAACGCTTTAGACATCTAGACGTTGTAATACAATTCGGCTACAAGCCAACTTTGTTGATTAATAAAGCTATACTTCTCTCTATCATTCCGTAGATCTGTAAACTTGCGAACCTGGTTAAATTTTGCCGAAACAATTACTATATTTTAGCGTAGATAGTTGATGCAAATTAGTAATATTAATTTACCATTAAGATAACTTTTTAATATTTTTTAGGGTTTTCTAATGGTTTTGAAATTTATTATAAATAAATTGTTTACAACACTTAAGTTTGTATTCAGTAGTTGCCCTTATATTTATATACAGTAATTTAATATTGAATACAAACTTAAGATTAGATGATTTATCATAGTAAGTCTCAAGACTATAAAAAAATCTTACAAAATATGGACTTATCATAGTAAGTTTCAAGACTACGAAAAAACCTTGCAAAATATCGATTTATCATAGTATGTCTCAAGACCACAAAAAACCTTAAAACTATCTAAATGCTAAAATATTTATTTTGTAAATGTGATAATATTTCTAATATCTCGTCATCAAGACTGAACTTGCCTATAACAAAAAGATTTGTACCCGAATATGTAACACATATACAAAACTGGAATATTGTTTAACCTTTTTCTTTTTCTTTTTCTTTTTCTCTTTCTTTTTCCATTGATAATTCTCGGTGTAGATAGTTGATGTGGTTTAATATTGCTGACTTTAGCATTTAGATAATTTTAAATATTGTTTTAGATTTCCAGTGATCTTAAAATTTATTATAAATAAGTCATTCATGTTTAAGATTATATTCGGTAGTTGTCCTTATATTATTTCAACGATTTATTTATAATAACTATCAAGATCTCAAAAGACTCTTAAAACAATATAAACATTATCTATATATGCTGAAATAAATATTTATGAAATTTAGAAATGTTTCAAAATTTTCATTACAACGTAAAGACTGAACTATTGTACGACAAATAATATCTGAATCTTTAACACAAACACAAACTCAAAAATGATATAACTTTTTATTTTCTTCTTTTCTATAAATCTAGGTATCCTCTTTAATCTTCTCACAACAAATTATAAAACACATATGAGAGTGATTACTTTTACCCACGTATTATACTCTTCTTCATATTTTCGGAATTGCTGTCTTCACAACCCAATGTAACAAAACAAGTTACAACAATATATAACATTAATAAATATTTGTTTTTTATTAAAACAAAACAATATATATATATACACACACATATAAATCTACTATATATGGGTTCCAATTGTCTAAATTTTGATGAAACATTTTTTTAATTAATGGAAAGTTTGGAAAGCAAAGTGGAATATGATATGTTTTCTTATTTTTGTCCTAGTTACAAAATAAAAGAATTCAATTTTCGCCTAACTAAATATTATTGATAATTGTATCTCCACAGAAAGATGTATTAATTAATTCAACGTGAAATAACAATTACTAAATTCTGAAAAGGAAACTCATATTTTGGGTCAATGGTTATAACCCCAATATTTCCTTTTAATTAAAACTTTTCCAAAATTGCTTTTGAATAAGAAATAATTACATTAACTAGAAATTACAAAGTTGTACATGGAAAGATATACATACTTATCAGGCTAACCTTTATAAGATATGATTTTGTTGGTGAAGAGAACAAAACTTAAATATAACACAACAAATATCACATCTATAAGGCGTAAGGGCTGATAAGATCTCATTTTATATATATTTAGATACTATGTTGGCATGATGCAAGTATAAAGTAACGTTTTTATAATGGGACAATTATAAAAATACCATTTTTTGTGTGCACATTTGCAAGAATGCCATTTAGGGGTGTTCATTTATAAAAATGCCACTAATTATAGATTTATAAAATCTATATCTTAAAATTCTAAACCCTAAAAAATGTTTTGACACCTAAAACCCCATAAACACTCAAAACTAAATCCTAATAGAACATAATTAACCCAAACATAAATAATATAAAGAAACAATAATTTTGAAAAAGTGCAATTTTTGTAAAAATTTCAAAAGTGTGGTATTTTTGTAAAATGGCACTTGAAAAGTGGCATTTTTTGAAATTTCTCTTTTATAATTCACTTTAAGCAGCCAACTTTTTTTAATGTCAAAAGATTTATAACCTGATGAAAAGAGTAACAACTTCTTTCTTTTTTTCGTTCTATTCCATTCACAAATCTTGGTGTATGTAGTTGATGTAGCTCTATAGTTTCGATTTTAGCATTTAGATAAAATTTTAATACTTTTTAGGGGTTTTCAATGGTTTCAAGATTTATTATAAATAAGTCGTTTACGTTACGTTCAAGTTTATATTTGGTAGTTGTCTATATATTTCCAAAATATGTAAACGCTACTAAAGAAAAAACTTAAAATTAAACGATTCATTTGTAGTAAATCTCAAGATCACAAAAACCTCTAAAATAATATAAGAAGACTATCTAAATGCTAAATAAATATTTTATAAATTTGAAAATAATTCAAATTTCTCGTTAAGTCAAAAAGACTGAACTTTCCTACGACGAAAAGATTTTTACCCAAATCTTGAATACGAACAAAAACTCGGAGATGGTTTAACCTCTTTTCGTCTTTTTCGTTCTATTCCATTCAATCTTGGTGTATATAGTTGATGTAGCTCTATAGTATTAATTTTCGCATCTACTATATGAAAGGAGGATGTACTCTCTCTAACTTTTGCCATGTCAGCACATTATAGTAGGACATGTGAATTTTTTTATTTTTCTCCAATAAAAATGAAACGTCGCTTTCTTTTTCTTTCTCCGTGGCGCATCAATTTCTCACCTTCATCCTTTTCATTAAACAAAACCCTTCCGCTCCTCAATACCAAATCACAACCTCTCACGATCACGTTACACACTTCTTTGTTCCGTAACTTCTCAATATTTCTTTTTCAATTATCGCTATTTCTCCACTCTCTCTTCTCCGGAACTTATATACCATTGCTCGATTCTTCATCTTCTGGCTCACGGTTTGGGCGATTGTGGACATGCAAACGAATCAATAACCATGAAATATCTTCTGCTCCACCCAATTTATTTCGGTAAACATTACGTTTTTAAATACGCGATGATATCGATCTATGTGAATTTAGTGATCAACTACCATGGCTATGGTTATATAGTCACAGATGGTACATGTGCTTTTACACCCAACACGCAAGATGTAATCATCCATCTCTCACATTGTAATCTTTGGTGACATGTATTTGCATTGACTTGCCCGTGTTCCAACCCCTTATGGTTCTGAACCTTCTGATGATGTGTTTGTAGTTGTTAAGCCACTTAGATGAATTTTCTTTGTTAACTCCTCATGGAAAGACGATGTGAAATGAGTCTGTCTCTAATTCTACAAGATCATGTAATGATTATTTCTTCTCATTTTTCTTCTTCGATCATCTTCTTCTTCATAGATTCCCAAAAAAGCATTGATATTAAGTCATTATAAAGTTATCTTTAACATGTTTAGATGCAAATTGATATGTCCAATATTTTACCACTTTTACTATCTATTTTACTAAATTTTCTATGCATTTATCTATGTTTTTGTGCCTTTAGAGGAAGTTTTCCTCATATTTGGAGTTTTAGAGTCTTAATAGGGACATCAAGCAAAAATGAGCTAAAAGAGATAAAATATGTGTAAACCAAGCTACAGAAATTTTCACAAGTCAAAGACACCATCAATACCAATAATTCACAAGATACAACATTCTAACAAGTTGGACAGAACATGTATACCAGAAGTTTAGCAGTACATGGAGGATCAAATCGACTTGGAATTGGATGAAACTTGGTAGAAAGATAGATATTTGAGTTAAATTCATAATATATTTTTAATCATCTAAATTGGAGCAGTGAGCAAGAAGATGCACCCGAATTAGTGAAGACACGTCAAACTACTTTGGAAACGAAGCAAGTGCAGACACGTCAAACTGTCCATTACAAGTAGAAGTATAAATGTTTATTAGTTTTAAAAATCATATATCTATTCTATTTCTTGTAAAAAACATAATTAATAAAAGAAAATTAAATAACAAAATAAAAAATTTCACTTTTAAGATTTAAACCCGGTTCAATATGGTTCAATTGGGTCGTCGATTTCCGAATTTTTGCTGATTCAATCCGGTTTTACAACCTATTTAACGAAGTTTGGGTTTTAGTGTTGACTCAACTCGGTCATATCCCTGGTTCACGGTTAAACCTGGTTCGATCCCCCGTCCGGTTTTTAAAACATTGGTCAAAACCCTTTTGTGTTTGCGGTAAACCACTACAAGAATTTTTGATATTAATGAAGAATAGAGAAGAAGATCATGAAGGAGCAGCAGTGAATCTAAATTTTGTAATAGATCGAGAGTGAGAGAAGAACAAAGGGAGAGCAAAAGGTTTAGTTTCAATTTTTTTTTTTTTTATCAAAACAAAAATGGATTTTCACAAACATTTTTTGCCAAATTTTTTCACTTGCTTTAATTTATTTTATGCCTAATTTTTATTGGGAAATTTGCTAAATTGACCTAGTTTGAAATTGGAAATGTCTCAATAACCTTTATACACATATCCTTTTGTCCCAATAACCTTTGATATTTTCATAATCCAATTTTAACCTTCAATATTAGTAAAAATGAGTTTTTAAAAATATGTTCGGAATTTAAAAAAAAACAGAATATTTATTTTTTTGCGGTTTCCTTTCTTAACATACAAAAAAATAAAAAAATATCAAACTAATTATCAAATATCAAACGAAAAAATGCAAAATGTGTTTTTTTTCCAACTAAATATCAAACTATATATCAAACTAAATATCATATATCAAACTAAAAAAATATCGAACTAAATATCAAATATCAAATGAAAAAAATGCAAAATGTGTTTTTTTCCAAAAACACTTCAAAAAACGTTTGAAAAAAACGTCAAAAATGTTTTTCATGAAAAGAAGAAAATCAGGAAGGAGAATAATAAATTTAGGAAATATTTACCGAATATTACGTTTTTGGAAAGAAAATAACTCACAATTTAATGGTCCTAGATTTGGGGGATTAAAACTAATTTTGAAAGAATATCATTTCTATCATTTGGTAGAAGATAGAGAAAGCGGTAGATAAAAAGGGTAGAATACGTATTCTGCGTATCGTAGAAAACAAAGTCATTGGTAGAAATAGTATTCTGCGCTTGGTAGTACTGAAGAAAAATGGTGGAATGTGCAATATGCGATATGTAGAACTTGAACAATTGGTAGAATATTTTCTTCTACTACTCGTAGATTTATACAAATTCGCAAAACACCTAATCTACTAGTAGATTCAACCATGGTAGAAGGAAAAATAAATAATTTTCTGCCATAGTTTTTTTTTTGAAAAAAAATAATATAAACATGAATCTATATACCTTGTACACTACTCTTTTGTATTTTTCTGAGTTTATAAAATTATAAAAACTATTTATTTGTAATTTTCAATATTAATCAAAGGGTAACGTAGGAAAAAGTTGGCACAAAGAAGACAAAAGTTATTGGGACAAAACCAGTTTCAATGTGAGTCAATTTAGCAAAATTCCCAATTTTGGGCGGGCAATAACAAAAAAAAATCCCGTCAAATCATACGATAACGTTTAAGTTGATAAATGTTATTACAGACTAATAGTAGATTAAAATAATAAGCGCTAGTCCAATTATTTTAGCCGGTTAACATATTATAGTGTTTGTTATTTCAGAAACGTTATAAAAAAGTCAAGCGTAAGTCAACTGTGCAAAACCGAAAATCGCATCTTAAAATGCTAGTCTGTAATACTAATCACGAAAGCGGATCAAGGTGTTCTTTGTTCGTCGAAGTTCAGTTTTGAGAGCTTTGTGTTACATCAAAATATAGGACTAGTAGGTGACATTTTGTTTTAAGAGGCATTTTGCTCCTCGCAAAAGATATCGTCTTTCTCTATTAGAGACATTCTACTATCCTCTTAAACACAAATCCATCCTAACACGAATCCTCTTAAACACAAATCCATCCTAACACTGGAGCAAGACATATTTTTTTCATTCACGAATTCCTGTTTCCTCTTTACTCTCGCAAAATTCTGTTCTGCATTTTCATTTGTTCATCCCTAATCCGGATTTTAAATAGTAACTACAGAAACAAAATCGCAACTATTACAAAATGGATAACAGGGAAGTACAACATTAGCATAAAATGGTACAAGAACCATTTTAATTTACACAACTCAACATAAAGAAAAAAAAAGAAAAAAAGATTAAAGTCCAGTGCAACTGTACCAAGAATCATGTAGCCTCAGCTTCTCTGTGGATATTGCTGCTATGTCTCCATTACAAGTACAGATTCATTACATTTCCCATCATTTCTCTCCCTCTGCATCTTTAATCTGATTCACAATTTCTGCCTTTTCCTCCATTAAGGCTCCTATTTTCTCATTGATCTTCTCCAGCTTCATTTTCAGCTTACCAATGTCATTACCCTTCTTCTTCTTCACATCTTTATCTTTCTTTTCTTCTTTTGTCTTTGCTTTTTCAGCCTTTTCTTTATCACCATTTTCAGAATTTGATCCTACTATTTTGACATCTTTCGCCTCAACTTCAGTATGAGATTTCTTCTCTTCTTCATCCTCTGTCTTTTTCGTTTCCTTTGATTCTTTTTTCTTGTTCTTCTCTTTACCTTTCTTCTTTTTTTTCTTCCCTTCCTGATCAGCCTCTCCGCCTTCTCCTTTAGATTTCTTCTTCTCTTCATTATCATCTTCTTCCTCCTCGTCTTTTCTATTCTTATTCGTCTTGTCTTTCAGCTTGCCTTCCTCTCCCTCAGCTTCTTTTTCTTCCAACTCAATATCTCTGGACAACACTTCAGTTTCAAGAGTTTTCTCCTTATTCTTGTCCTTTTTGTTATCTTTTTCATCCTTGTCTTTCTTCTGGTCTCTTTCCTTTTTCTGTTTCTTTTCTCCTTTAGTCTCACTTTCAGCTTCTTTCTCACATACCTCATCTGTTTCCTTCTTCTTTGCCTTATCTTTGTTCTTCTTTTTCTTTCCCTCCTCATTATCTTCTTCTTTCTTCTCTTTCTTCTTCTTTCCTTTATCTTCTTCCTCAGGCTCATCTTTCACTACCTTTTTCATCTTCTTGTCTTCCTTACTCTTGGATTCTTCTTCCGGTTTCTTCTCTTTATCCTTTTTCTTCTTTTTTTCCTCTGCACCTGATTCATCTTTCTCTTTGTCCTTCTTTTTCTTTCCCTCCTTATGATCATTTTCTTCTTCGTTTATCTTTTCATCGGTTACATCATCTTCTTTCTTCTCTTTCTTCATTCCTTTATCTTCAGCATTCAGTTCCTTACCTTTCATCTTCTTGTCTTCTTTACTATTGGATTCTTCTTTCGGTTTCTTCTCTTTATCCACCTTCTTTTTGTCTTTGAAACCTGATTCATCCTTCTCTTTCTTCTTACCTTCTTCTTCGGACTGCTCCTTTCCTTGTGATACATTCTCATATTTCTTCTCTTTATCTTTCTTTTTCTTCTTCTGTTCCTTCTCTTGCTCTTCCACTTTTACATCACTGTGTGTAACCTCTATATCTCCATGGGCTTCTTCATGTTTCCCTTTTTTAGAACTCTTTTTTTCATCTTCCTTCTTTTCATGTTTGCCTTCTTCAACCTCCAAGTGATCATTCTTGCCCTTTATTTTTTCTTTTTCCATTTCCTTGTTTGATTTCCCGCCACTCTCTCCCTCGTTCTTTGTTTTAAGCTTCTCTATTGACTTCGCCTTCACTTCCATCTCCAACTCAACCTTCTCTCCCTTCTCGTTTGGATCCAATTCCTGCGTTTTCATTTTTAGATGAAGTTTCTCTTTCTTGACATTTTCTTCGTTCGATGACATAACTCCCTGGTACACAAAAGAAAACCTTTTTTTATTGTAACAACCTTTTAAATCTCAACCACGATTGCGGTCGCTGCTAGCCATCGAGCCGGAAAGAAACCACACCATTTGCAAAAAAACCACGACTCTGCTAGTCCAAGATTTATTTCAAAAATTTGGTCACTAGTCTCTGAAATGTGTAACTGAACCGACGACTAGAAAATGAACAAATTCGTGTCACCATATCATTTACGCCCGTGATAGCAACAAAAACAAAAACAAAAACATAGCATATTCTAAAACCATCGCAGTGATTCGAATTTAGCACAAACTTTCTGTCGCTGAGATATCCCAATAATACAAACAATAACTTAAGAATTAATCTTTTTGATTATTTCTGTATATACAATACAAGTAAGCAAGAGCATTCGTTGAAATGTTATTTAAAAAAAATGATCAAGAATATACTCAAAACTCCAAATCAAGGACTCGGAGGAAGCCTAGGATTTGACTCAACCAATAAACAATCAAAGTAACAAAGAAGCTAAGACAGAACCAGTTCAAGATTCAGATCCATTCGGTAGATAAAGAACGTGAGACAAAACAAAAAGTCCACCATGAAACTGAAAATCTCAGGTTTATCAAGAAACTGGGAACTCATGGAATATTAATCAAGAACCAGTATGCTATGGGACAGAGATCAAATAGAAATAAGGAATGAAAATAGTTTTGTACCTTTCAGATTTTCGCAAGTTATGGATTGGATTGGAGAAAGACGATCTAGATATGATCTGAGAGATGGGTTTGGTTTTTATATATATAAGATCGTGACTTCCTCTCGCAACGAGTCACACGGATGTGACGCTGAATCCACGAGTTGGTGCCACGTCTTCTGTTTTGGGCCCCACTGAGATATTTTACTTTCCTTTTTTCTTTTTCACATTTTTCTTCAAAAAATATTTATTTTAATTTTTAATCAAATTATGATAGCTTGATTATCGAATTTTAATCAAGCTAAAGGGTTGAATCTCCTCCTCAGCGTCTTCACAAATTTTTCGGAAACCAACAACCTTTTCGTCCGAAAATGACGACTATAATGGTCTCTTTAATACGTAAGACCGATTCATATATATGCTGTTTCTAGACATTAATTAAGGCGTAACAAGAAAGGAAAAGAAAAAAAAAAAGTAAAGAGCTTAATATATCACCTACGATTTAATTTATATCGTATCTTTTTGTGCAAGAAACAAGAAATATACGTGAGTTTATAGAAAATGAAAAGTGAGACCACACTCTAGTAGTCGTCATAAGGAAACTGCGTAAAAAAAGTGATAAATGTACCAACGTCCGATCTAGTCAAACTTTGTTTAAAAAAAAAGATCAACTTATCTGGCAAGTCATTAACAGATACAGAGCTTATCTGGCAAGTCCTTAAAATACACATAATTGTTATAAACCCAATTAGTGGATACCAATTAGAAACTCATAATCTAGAAGGTTCTAGAAGATTATATCTTGTTCTCCAAGTTAAGTTTTCTCTCCAAGTTATTACTCCTCCCCAAGTAATTGTATCATATATATACATTTGCTCTCTATTGGAATAAGACACACAATTTTCTCCATTCTCTTCTTCTCTCATTCATCACACGTTATCAGCATGAATAGTTCTAGCCACTGAGTAAACCATACCTTTTCTTTTTCTCCTCTTTGATCCGATCCAAAACCAAGGTACATAAATTGTCTTTGTGATTCGATTGATATCATACAAGTGTATGTTTGTTAATTGAATAACACAAACTATGAATATTGATTATTTAATCGTTTTGTCTCTTTTATATATGATACTCATGACACATGCTTATTAATTATTTTATCTTTTGATTTATTGCTTTGATAAAATATTTTGATTGAATCTGTTCCGCCGTTTTCATTAGTGTTTCTTTTGTTTTGTTTTATATGAGTTGACTTATAATTAGTTAATCGAGATTTTGATAATATTTAGAAGTCTGTTTTTCCGTTCATCAAATTATAACTTGTGAATCATATTTTCGAAAATCACCTATACTGTTTTATAATGGAGATTTATTTGCTATACTATTTGTACTTATTTATTACTTTGAAATTTGATTATTAGAAACTAGCTTCATTATTTAGCTTTACAAGTATTCACTATGACGGGTAACATTATTGAATATTGATCACTTGATTTTAAAAGCATAATGTATAAACTGCTTTGCTCTCATCGATTTGTCTTATACCAATATTATCTAATTCGTTTCATCTGAATAGACTATTTGTTATCAATAAGAGAATGCATTCGTTTCATCTGTATTTGATTTGTTATCACTCAATTGTTATCAATACGCATTTCTCTTATTGTTATCAATAAATATTCGCTAAACAGTGTAACGCTGCATTGATTTAATAATTGACTTAGCTACATTGATTTAATATTTGATTCGACATACTATTTAATATACGATTCGATAAAAGCATTGGTTTCATTGTATCACGTAGATATATTTATGTTTTATATGAATTGACTTTTATGCCAAGTAAAATATTACTATCATATACGATACTGTTATGCATATTGTTATATGGCTGTGTTTGATTTATTTATAGTTTGATTTTGCCATAAACGTAATATTTTTATTATAAAGCTTAATTATATTTCTTTTATTATTTTAGTAAACATGTCAAATTTTACAAAAATCGAATTTGAGGCTCTTGACATAAGTGGTAGCAACTACCTATCATGGGCGTTAGATGCTGAATTTCACCTGAGTGCTAAAGACCTCGGTGAAACTATCAAAGAAGAGAATGCGGCAATAGCCCAAAACAAGGCAAAAGCCACGATATTCCTTCGCCATCACCTCCATGAGGGTCTTAAGATTGAGTATTTGACCGTGAAAGATCCACAAATCCTTTGGACTAATCTATAGGAAAGGTATGATCACCAGAAAACAGTGATTTTACCTAAAGCTCGTTATGAGTGGACTCATCTGAGATTACAAGACTATAAGTCTATTATTGAGTATAACTCTGCTATGTTCAGAATCACTTCCAAGTTGAAGTTGTGTGGAGAAAATATCTCCGATGATGAAATGTTGGAAAAGACATACTCTACCTTTCACGCGAGTAATCTTGTCTTATAGACACAATATCGTGAAAAGAGATGTAAAAGTACTCTGGACTTATTTCTACGCTCCTTGTAGCTGAGAGAATAATGAGCTTTTGATGAAAAACCATGAGTTACGTCCAACTGTTTCTAAACCATTCCCTGAAACGAATGTGTTATCATACAAGAAAGAAGCAGACCATGGTAATAACAATGGTCAAAGACGTGGCCACAATCATGGACGTGGATATGAACGTCGTGGACGTGGATACAAATATGGTCGGGATCGAGGCCGAGGTGTCTCTTTTAAGAACCCAAACTCTCACCAGAAGTGGGAAAACATAATTGGCAACAAACAAGAAAAGTCAAAAGGAAGTGTATGTTATCGCTGTGGAGGAAGCGGTCATTGGGGTAAAACATGTCGTACACCAAAGCATCTAGTAGAGCTTTATCAGCAATCCTTAAAACAAAAAGGAAAGAATGTGGAAACAAACCACGTGTACGAGGATGGCGAAAAAGACTATGATCTTGATGATTTCTTTGGTGATAAAACTGCCCTGGAAATTGCTGATTTCCTTGCCCCTGAAGGGAATAACTAGCCTCTAAATCTAATTATAAAGTATTGTCGTTTTATTTATTATTTTGGCTTTGATTTCTACTTTCTGGTTTTTATGTTTTTATATGTTTTGAGACATGATTAAATTTGAGTTATTTTATTAAGTTATTTTCTTTAAGTTAATTTATGTTTATGCTTTTATTTGTTTGAAGAACATGAATACTGCTCAAGTTCAATTGGCAATGAATCGTGAAGAATTATGCTTGGCAGACAGTGCAACTACTCATACCATTCTGAAAAGCAAGAGATATTTCTCTCATTTAACAATGAAAAGAGCTAGTGTGAGTACTATTTTGGGTAGCTCAAAGATAATTGAAGGCACTGGAAGAGCAAGTATATTATTGCCGATGGGAACGCGATTAGAAATCACTGACTCGTTATATTCCCCTCAGTCTCAAAGAAATTTACTGAGCTTTAAAGATATTCGTAAGAACGGATACCATATTGAGACTATGAGTGAAGGAAATATTGAATACCTTCAGATAATAAATACTACCCAAGGTACCAAACATACTTTAGAGAAATTGCCAGCATTCTCCACCGGAATGTACTACACTAAGCTTAGTACAATTGAGGCAAATGCTATAGTAAACCAGAAGTTTACTGAAAATTTATTGGTTTGGCATGACCGGTTAGGCCATCCCGGTTCAACAATGATGCGAAATATAATCAATAATTCACGTGGACATTCATTAAAGAACCAGAAGATTCTTCCTAATGATTTCACGTGTGCTGCTTGCTCACAAGGCAAATTGATCATTCGATCTTCACCAGGCAAAGTCACTTTTGAATCTATCGGTTTTCTGGAACGCATACAAGGGGATATTTGTGGCGGTTCACCCACCATGTGGAACTTTTAGATACTTTATGGTTCTGATTGACGCATCGACTAGATGGTCACATGTATCCTTGTTATCAACCCGCAACCTGGCGTTTGCGAGATTACTTGCTCAAGTGATAAGATTACGAGCACATTTTCTAGATTTTCCGTTAAAGGCAATTCGCCTTGATAATGCTGGTGAATTTACGTCTCAGACATTTAATGACTATTGCATGTCTATTGGGATAAATGTTGAACATCCTGTAGCTCATGTTCATACGCAGAATGGTTTAGCCGAATCATTAATCAAATGTTCACAGATGATTGCTAGACCATTACTAATGAAATCCAAACTCCCAATATCTGCTTGGGGACATGCTATATTACATGCAGCAGAATTGATTCGCATCAGACCAACAAGCAACCATCAGATCTCCCCATCACAAATGGTTTTGGGTCAGGAACCAAATATTTCCCATCTAAAAACTTTTGGATGTGCAGTATATGTTCCAATTACTCCACCACAACGATCTAAGATGGGTCCTCAAAGAAGGATAGGGATATATGTTGGATATGAATCCGCCTCGATAATTAAATATCTTGAGCCATCTACAGGGGATTTATTTAAGGCTCGATTTGCAGACTGCCATTTTAACGAGTCTGTTTTTCCAACATTGGGGGGAGAAAATAAACAGCTGGAAAAGAATATTAGATGGAATGAATTATCATTATCTCATTTTGATTCTCGTACCAAAGAATGTGACTTAGAGGTACAAAAGATAATCCATCTACAGAGATTAGTAAATCAATTGCCAGACGCATTACTGACCCTAAGAGAGTGACCAAGTCACATATACCAGCTGTAAATGCTCCAGTTAGAATTGATGTCCCAGAAGGACAACATCAAACTGCTAGTGAGTCTATGATACGCATGAAGCGTGGTAGACCTATTGGTTCCAAAGATAAGAATCCTCGGAAAAGAAAAGGAGCAAAAGTTAATAATGGCGAATCCGAGGAATCTAATAAAGAATCTCTAGAAGAGACCATAGACATGACTGATAAAGAAATTCAGGTACCTGAAAAATGAAGAGATCTCAATTAATTTCGTCATGTCAGGAATAAAATGGAACCGAAAGCAAATCGACGTCGATGATATTTTTGCATGCAATGTAGCAGTTGATGTTATGAATGAAAAAGAGGATCATGAACCAAATTCTGTTAAAGAGTGTACACAAAGAGATGATTGGCCAAAATGGAAAGAAGCTATAGCGGCAGAATTAAAATCTCTAGAAAAGAGAGAAGTGTTTGGACCAGTAGTCTGTACACCTAAAGGTGTAAAACCAGTAGGACATAGATGGATCTTTGTGAGAAAAAAAAAATGAAAATGGTGAAATTGTAAGATACAAATCACGTCTGGTTGCACAAGGTTTCTCACAAAGACCTGGAATTGATTATGAAGAGACATATTCTCCCGTGGTGGATACAACTACTTTCAGGTTCCTTATTAGTCTGGCAATAAAAGAAGGACTTGATTTACGCCTCATGGATGTAGTCATGACATATTTATAAGGACCACTGGACAATGAAATTTATATGAAAGTCCCAGAAGGATTTAAACTGCCAAAAGCAGCAAACTCTAGTTCTCGAGAACAGTACTGTATAAAGTTGAATCGATCCCTGTTTGGATTGAAACAATCAGGACATATGTGGTATAATCGCCTTAACGAATACTAGTTAAGAGAAGGTTATAAGAATGACCTCGTCACTCCATGCATCTTTATAAAGAAATTTGAGCAAGGGTATGTTATCATTGCAGTGTATGTTGATGATTTAAACATCATCGGGACTCCTGCAGAGATTTCACAAACATTGGAATATTTGAAGAAAGAATTTGAGAAGAAAGATCTTGGAAAGATGAAATTTTGCTTGGGATTGCAAATTGAGCATCTTAAGAGTGGAATTTTAGTGCACCAGACAACATACACTGAAAAAGTGCTTAAAAAGTTTTATATGGATCAAGCGCACCCATTGAGTAGCCCTATGGTTGTAAGAGCACTTGATGTTGAAAAGGACCCCTTCCGCCCGAGGGAAAATAATGAAGAAATTCTTGGTCCTGAAGTACCATACTTAAGTGCAATAGGAGCATTGATGTACCTTGCTACCCATACGAGACCCGATAAATCCTTTGCGATAAATTTGTTGGCAAGATTTAGCTCATGTCCAACTCAAAGGCATTGGAATGGGAGTAAACATATATTTCGATATCTTCAGGGTACAAAAGATATGGGTCTATTCTTTTCTAACACGTCAAAGGAAGACTTAATTGGTTTTGCAGATGCAGAGTTTTTATCTGATCCACATACTGTTGATCACAGACAGGATATGTGTTCACATGCGGCGGAACAGCCATTTCTTGGCGTTCGATGAAGCAAACTATCGCAGCTACCTCTTCCAACCATTCAGAGATTTTAGCTATACATGAAGCTAGCCGCGAATGCGTATGGTTACGATCTGTAATCCTGCACATACAAGAAGACTGCGGTATATCTACGGGAAAAGAAGTTCCAACAGTTCTGTATGAGGATAATGCAGCTTGCATAGCACAACTCAAGGAATGATACATCAAAGGCGACCGAACGAAGCATATTCTACCAAAGTTTTTTTTCACCCATGATTTACAGAAGAATGGCGATATACGTGTCTTGCAGATCCGTTCAAGTGAGAATCTGGCAGATCTTTTTACAAAGACACTCCCAACTGCTACCTTCAAGAAGCTAGTTCATGGCATTGGACTACGTCGCCTCAAAGATCTCAAGTCATGCAGTCATCAGGGGGAGTAAATACGCGTTGCACTCTTTTTCCCTTAACCATGGTTTTTCCCACTGGGTTTTCCTGGTAAGGTTTTTAATGAGGCAACATCTTATGCGTATTAGGATTACTTTTGCTATAATGGACATCCAAGGGGGAGTGTTATAAACCCAATTAGTGGATGCCCATTAGAAGCCCATAATCTAGCAGGTTCTAGAAGGTTCTATCTTGTTTTCCAAGTTAAGTTTCCTCTCCAAGATATTACTCCTCCCCAAGTAATTGTATCCTATATATACATTTGCTCTCTATTGGAATAAGACACACAATTCTCTCCATTCTCTTCTTCTCTCATTCATCACAATAATCTTATTTGTTGTAAATAATAATAAAAAAAAGGAAACTATAATTTTGTGTAAATTTAAATATAGTAACGTGAGGTAGAGTGTTTTGGAGATAATAATCTTATTATCTTTCTTGCTCCCTCTCTTCTCATCACTAGTACAAGTATTTATACTACAACTGATTATACATAATCAAGACACATGGAATACACTAAGATATATTATTAGGGTGACTAGTTGCATATGGGTGTCTAATTTAGAATGATACCATTTGTCAATTAATGAAGTAAGCTTAGTAGTCAAATGATGAGTAATCACCATAATTTTAACACTCTCCCTTGAGTATTCATCATTTGTGATGCGTCGTGTTTTAGACTGCCTCGTTAAAAACTTTATCACGGCAAAACCCAGTGGGACAAAAACCATGATAAGGGAAAAAGAGTGCAGTCTCCCTGGAAATGATGGGACTAGTCTTTCTTTCATATATCTCGTAGATGACGCATTCCGATGCTTTGAACGTGCTTTTTGAATATTGTTGTAGGAAGCGCCTTTGTAAACAAATATGCTGCATTGTCGCTTGAGCGGATGTATTGAACTTCGACCTCCTTTTTCTTCACAAGTTCTTGAGTATAAGAGAGAACCCTTGGAGGAATATGCTTCGTCCTGTCACCCTTGATATATCCTTCTTTGATTTGAGCAACACAAGCAGCATTATCTTCATAAATAATTGTTGGTTCTTTACTGGTGTCAATTCCACTTGCACTTTGTATGTGTTGAATCATTGATTGCAACCACACACATTCTCTACTTGTTTCATGAAGTGCAATAATCTTTGCATAATTTGATGAAGTGGCGACCAAACTCTGTTTTTGTGAACGCCATGAGATCGCAGTTCCTCCCATTGTAAAAACGTAACCAGTTTGCGATCGAGCTTTATGCGGATCAGATAAATAACCAGCATCTGCAAAACCAACTAGACCGCGACTCGAGTTTCTAGCATAATATAATCCCAAATCAATTGTATCTTGCAGATAACTGAAAATATGCTTTATTCCATTCCAATATCTGCACGTAGGAGCTGAACTATACCTTGCAAGAAAATTGGTAGCAAAAGCTATATCTGGTCTTGTACAATTTGCAAGATACATTAAAGCACCTATTGCGCTCATATAAGGTATTTCAAGACCTAATATTTCATCCTTATCTTCACAAGGTCTAAATGGATCACTTTCAACTTGAAGTGATCTGTTAACCATTGGACTACTCAAAGGATTCGCTTTATCCATGTTAAAGCGTTTCAATACCTTTTTGGTATAATTTGACTGATGCATAAATATTCCATCATGGAAATGCTCTATCTGGAGCCCAAGACAAAACTTTGTCTTTCCAAGATCTTTCATTTCGAACTCCTCTTTCATATGAGTTCTTGCATCGTCAATATCCTTTTGAGTTCCAATCATGTTCAGGTCATTAACATAAACAGCAATGATCACAAATCAGAACGAAGATTTCTTTATAAATACACAAGGGCAAATCGCATTGTTGATGTATCCTTTACTCAACAAATATTCACTTAAGCGATTATACCACATGCGTCTGGATTGTTTTAATCCATAGAGTGATCGCTGTAGTTTGACCGAAAAAATTCTTCTAGACAATGCCTCTTGCATTTCTAAACTTTTAGATCTTTCCGGGATCTTTACTCCTTCTGGAATTTTCATATATATATCGCTATCTAGCGATCCATACAGGTATGCAGTCACAACATCCATCAGGTACATTTCTAAGTTCTTTGATGCCGTTAGGCTCATCAAGTACCTGAATGTGATTGCATCCATTGTGAGTCTCGAATCCGGATTGATTCGGATCACACCAAGAGACTAATATTCAGAAAAATGTGAGTCTCGAATCCGAATTGATTCGGATCACACCAAGAGATTAATATTCAGATTAATGTGAGTCTAGATGAACAAAGCGATATAATTGACGAATTGCTGTAAAACAAAGAATCGTATTTGTTCTTATTGAGTATTAATGGTTTTTTTTTAAAATACAGAATGAATCCCTTTCTTTCTCCTCTTCCCTTTGGTTTTATACCTCTTTCATGAAAACCCTCGGTCCCTTACTCATTTAATTCGCCACAATTAATTCGGCCGTTACGGATCAGGCGGATTCAAATTCTTCTCCGAGAAATCTATTAACAGTCGAAATGGGTTCTACTTCAATCCTCATTAATAGCTGTCTTGATTCTAAACATAATTACTCGGTCTTCTCCTCTCTGGGCCGTAATGGCTGAATAGTCTTATTGGGCCGTAATGGCTGAATAGTCTTATTGGGCCGTAATGGCGTAATATCCAAGTGATCGGATTGGGTATTAAAAACCAATGCCAACAGTTTGCCCCCCAAGTCTTGCAAGTTATAAAGTTTACTTGGAAGACTTAAGAAAATTATGGACATAAATGCTCGGATATTTTCATGATTTGAATCATTTATTGCAAAATGGTGAGCTTGTAGCCCTTTACATAATTCAAGACGGACTCGGTAAAAATGGTGAGCTTGTAGCTCTTTACATAATTCGAGACGGACTCGATAAAAATGATGAGCTTGTAGCTCTTTGCATAATTCGAGACGGACTCGGTAAAAATGCTGAGCTTGTAGCTCTTTACAAATTCGAGATGGACTCGATAAAAATGATGAGCTTGTAACTCTTTGCATAATTCGAGACGGACTCGATAGAAATGCTGAGCTTGTAGCTCTTTGCATAATTCGAGATGGACTCGGTGAAAATGGTGAGCTAGTAGCTCTTTACATAATTCGAGACGGACTCGGTAAAAATAGTGAGCTTGTAGCTCTTTACATAATTCGAGACGGACTCGATAAAAATGATGAGCTTGTAGCCCTTTGCATAATTCGAGACGGATTCAATAGAAATGCTGAGCTTGTAGCTCTTTGTATAATTCGAGACGGACTCAGTGAAAACGATGAACTTGTAATTTAGTGTTAAATAAAGAGTTACATTATGGAAAGCATCACAAATCGTATTTGTGTGAAATAACATTTAAAATATTGGATGACTGAACCCGCATTGCGAGCTGCCTACGTACCCAAGTTGGGATCAAATCTGAACGTAGTTCGGTTACTTTTGCCCCTATGAATAATACTTCTTCAAATGCATCGCATTCCATGATCGCGTAATAGGAACTTTATCCACTGTTTCAAGGCCGTACACTCCATGTCGGACGACTTTAGTAACCCGATATGGACCTTCCCAATTTGCACCAAGTTTACCAGCTCCGTATTCGGCGGTGTTTTGGAACACCCGTCTAAGGACTAGTTCTCCGACGTCAAATCTCTTTTGTTTTGTCTTGGAGTTATAGTACCGCGCCATCGCTTGTTGATAATTTTGCATCCGTATCATGGCTTGATCGCGTCGTTCGTTAATCACGTCTAGACTATCCTTGAGCATTTCGTCATTTTTCTTTTCACTTAGTGGACACGTGTTCCGTCTTAAGCTTGGCACGGCCGTTTCGGTAGGCACAACTGCTTCCATTCCATAAACTAACGAGAAAGACGTTTCTTTTATTACCTTTCTTGGAGTTGTTTGACATGCCCATAATACTCCTTGTAACTCGTCGACCCATCCTCCTTTGTGGGCTCCCAGCCTTTTTTTCAAGTTACTTAGAATTGATTTGTTGGCAGCCTCTGCTTGTCCGTTTTCTTGAGGGTATCGGGGAGTAGACTTGCTAAGACGAATCTTCCAAGTTTCACAAAATTCTTCGAACTTTTTAGAAATGAATTGGGACCCATTATCTGTTACAATCTCGTAAGGCAATCCATGGCGACAGATTATGTTTCTCCACAAGAATCTTTGAACGACAGCATCAGTTATGTTTCTGTAGGCTCCTGCCTCTATCCACTTGGAGAAATAATCCGTTAATACTAACAGATATTTCACGTTCCCGGTAGAGGGGTGGAGAGGTCCTACAATATCCATAGACCATCGCATAAATGGATATGGAGCCGAAACCGAAGAGAGTGGTTCAGATGGCTGGTGTATGAGTGGAGCGTGCTTTTGGCATCGTTCACACTTTAAGGAATACCTTTCGCAATCTGCCACCAAGGTGGGCCAAAAATATCCTTGACGTTTCACCTCAAAAGCGAGAGCCCGTCCTGCGGAATGATTTCCACATAAACCTTCGTGGATTTCTCTCAAAACCGTATCAGCATCGTCACCGGTTATACATGTTAGGTATGGTCCTGATACACTACGCTTGTACAAAGCGCCTTTTATAATGCAAAATCTTGCAATAACTACTTTTAATTTTCTCGCTTCCCACTTGTTATTGGGAATTTTTCCTGTCGTGATATATTCTTTTATCGGAATTCTCCAATCTCGTATGTCGCCAACATAGCTCCGCGTGGTTTCCTCTACCAGTTCCGAGTCGACTGGGCTGCCAAAAATAATCGGTTCTTGCAATTCCTGTTCTAACTCAACATGCTCATCCTCATCGTCAAGGTCCCCGGGTTTATAATTTTCCAACATAGACTTCTCAGATACTTCCTTTATTTCCACAATTGATTCTTCCAGAGCTGGGTCTGTTGTTTCGACATCCCGCCCATGCTCACTGCTTTCTTCACATGGTACAGGGCTCGGCTTGATAAGAATTCCTCCCTCATGGTTTGACTGGTTTTCCACCATGTCATCTTGTGATCGTGGATTAGAAATTGGTTCACCCGGGCCCACATTCATCGGTTTTTTTGCTTTGTCTTTTTGTCGTGGGCTAATGGGGTTGGTAATTTCTATACCAGAATCTTTAGACTTGTCTAAATCCTTAGCGTGCCTCGCCTTTCTTTTTTTCAGCAAAACATTGGCTTCTACACCTTCAGACAAATTTGTCTTTCTTTTCATTGATCGTGTGGTGACGGCAAAAATTTCTGTAGTAAAGCTTATACTTGGTTCCTCTATATTCTCAATGGGTATGACCCGTCGAACTAGCGGGTTAGAGGTTGAGGCTAAGGTTGCCAAGGCATCGGCTGACGTGTTCTCCCCCCCTTGGGATTCGAGTCAATTCGAAACTATCGAACTGAGCTGATAACTTTTGAACAATCTTTAAGTATGCAGCCATCCGCTCGTCTTTGGCTTCATATTCACCACTAAATTGGTTCGCGACTAATTGGGAATTGGTAAAGGCATACAATTCCTTGACTCCAATCCCGAATGCCAATCTCATTCCGGCGATGAGAGCCTCATATTCGGCTTCGTTGTTTAAGGTGTTAAAGACTAGCCTAAAAGACTGCTCAACTGGTTCCTCGGTTGGAGAAATTAAGCAGATTCCGACTCCAGAACCGTGTTTTGACGATGAGCCGTCCACGTAAAGTGCCCATTTAGTTCCTGGGGGCGTACTACCAAAATTTTCAGTCGTAAGTTCTATGAGAAAATCTACGAGAACTTGCGACTTTGCACTTGTTTTGATACGATATTCAATATCGTACTCACTCAGCTCGATTGCCCATTTCACCAAACGACCTGATTGACTTGGACTATGTAAAATAGTTCGTAACGGCTGACTTGCATCATAATAACTGAATGTGATTGGAAATAAGGGCGGAGTTTACGAGCCGACATGATTACGGCGAGGGCCAACTTTTCCATCACGGGATACCGTTTCTCCGGATCGGTTAAACTTTTACTCACATAGAAGATAGGTTTCTGCTCGTTCCTATCTTCTCGAACAAGGACTCCGCTTACGGCCGTGAAGGACACTGCAATATAGAGGAACAATGGTTCTCTGGGAATAGGTTTTGATAAAATTAGTGGAGATGCCAAGTATTGCTTCAATTGCTTAAAAGTTTCTTCGCAATTATCATCCCAATGGAATCTTTTATTTCCTTTGAGAAGTTGGAAAAACGGAAGACACTTATCAGTGCACCGCGAAATAAATCGATTCAAAGCTGCGATTCGCCCAGTCAATCATTGAACTTCTCGGGTCGATGTGGGAGACTGCATGGTCAAGAGAAATTTGATCTGATTGGGGTTTGCTTCAATACCTCTTTTGGTCACCAAATATCCTAGAAATTCCCCGGAAGTTATTGCAAACGTGCATTTTGTGGGGTTCAACTTCATTCCGAACTGATTAAGGAGTTGAAAACAACCCTTTAAATGGGCGACGTGTTCTCCGGCGACTGTTGATTTCACCAGCATATCGTCAATATAGACTTCCATCGTTTTTCCCAATTGTTCCGAGAACATTCTGTTTACCAACCTTTTTGGTAGGTGGCTCCGGCGTTTTTTTAGCCCAAAAGACATCACTTCGTAACAGTATATCCCACGATCTGTAATGAACGATGTTTTTTCTTGATCGTCAGGATTCATTCGAATCTGATTATATCCAGAAAATGCGTCCATGAAAGACAAAAGCTCGTTCCCCGCTGTCGCCTCAACAAGTCGGTTAATATGCGGGAGTGGAAAACTGTCCTTCAGACACGCTTTGTTCAGGTCCGTGAAATCAACACAAACTCTCCATTTTTCGTTCTTTTTCTTGACAACCACTGGGTTGGCCAACCAATCATGATATTTAACTTCACGGATAGAGCCATTTTTCAGCAAACGCTCAACTTCGTCGTTAACGGCCTGAGACTTTTCAGGTCCCAACTTGCGTCGCTTCTGTTTTACTGGTTTAATAGTCGGATCAATGTTTAACTCGTGTGAAATAATGTCTATTCCAATTCCTGGCATGTCGTTAGAGGACCAAGCGAAAGAATTTTTGTTTTCTCTAAAAAATTCAACTAGTTCTCGCTTTAAATCTTCACTAAGCTTGGCTCCTATGCTAACACAACGGTATGGGTTATCGTCATCAATGTAGATTTGGATAATTCGATCGTTAGATGAACTAGTGGTCGAAGTCGAGTCTTTAAGCTGTTTTTCGCGCTCAACCCGTGGACTCGGGTTCTCCAAGTTCTTCGAATTGTCTTGTTTTAGAAAATCGGAATTGGCGAGCGTACCTACTAGAGATGACTCTCGCCGTTGCTTTAATTGCTATTGCAACTTAAGCTTATACCCGCTCATATAGCATATATGCGAATCTTTTTGGCTACCGTGAACCACCCCAACTCCGTTTGGGGTTGGAAATTTAACGCACTGATGGTACGTTGATGGAATAGCCTTCATCGCATAAATCCACGGGGTTTCTTGGATCACATTATACGTTGCTGGTCGGTACTCCGGCTGCCGATACCGGAAGTCGGATTGTCCCAACGGACATCTCAGTCATACCGTTAAATCCTGTTAATGGGGTAGGAGCTCCTTGAACTTCCGACCTGCTTATTCCCATGCGGACCAAAGTGTCGAGAAAAATTAGGCCGATGGAGCTTCCGGTATCAATAAGGATTCGCGAAACTTCGCAGTTTGCTCCGATGTCAAGTTTAATAACTAACGCGTCATCGTGCGGTTGGTTCAGCCCAACCATGTCCTTTTCAGAGAAAGAAATTTCTATATCAACTTCTGGCGTAAATCGTGTTTGACCAAAGTCGGCTCTTCGCTGGTGATTTTTAATTGACGTCACTGTGTCGCGACAATACTTGGACCCTCCCATGATAAAGTCGATCCTTTTCTTTTGAGTTGGTATAGGTGAATCCAATTTTTCTTCCGATCTCCCCCTCTTTGTGGTAGATGTATCTTCACGATCATCATTGATCAATTCTCGTTTTAGACTTTCTATGTCGAGTCCTGCATTCGATAGTTCTCCGGAAGCAAATTTAGCGGCGAGAAATCTTTTTAATTTAAAACAATATTGCGTGGCATGACCCTTACACTTATGAATTTCGCAAAATACAGTTTCATCCCGACCCATGCTCTTTGGCCCAGAGCCATACGACCTTTTGTCGGAGTTTCGAGCCATAACATAAGCGTGTGATCCGCCACCGTAACTTCGAGAATCTTTGTTATCTCTCTTTTCGAATTTTTTCGAGTTCGGGGAGGTATCTTGAACCTATTTATGAGGTTTGAATTTTTTCGCGAGAGCCGTCTTCTCCTCCTCTGCATCAATCCAGTTCGTGGAACGATGAAGAGCCTCCTCTATCGTTTTCGCTTTATGAATCGTTAAATCAAAACGAAATAGTGATTCGTGCCATAGACCATTCTTTAGAGCTTGTAAAGCTGTAGAATCATCAACTCTAGCTATTTTAGCTTCGACTTTTTTTAATCGTTCAATAAAACTACGCAAAGGTTCTATCGCACCTTGCGATAGATTCCAAAGATCGGCGGTCGACGTTCCTTTATTCATGAAGATTGAATGTGCTTGAGGAATGCCGTTGACAACTGATTAAAATTGTCAATGGAGCCCTCTTCAATTTTTGAGAACAACTCCAACGCTGAACCTTCGAGGTTCTCAGCAAAAAGTCGGCAAAAACCGATGTCTTTTTCATCCGTATGGAAATGAGCACGAGCTGCTGCAACACGAAATGCGGTCGTAAAAGCCTTTGGATCTGAATTTCCCTTATAGGTAGGAAGTCTTAACTTTCCCGTATCTCGGATTCGTACGTTCGCAATTTATGGAGTGAACGGAGTTCTCTCAGTTTCTTCAATGACGCGGACAATCTCCGGAGCCGCACTCGCCACATTGTGAACCTTGGAAGTCACTACGAGAAGCTCCGCGTTAGTTCTATCAAGATCCTTACGCAAAGTCTCGAAATCGGACCCACTTTGTCCAACAGGAACTCCTCCGGACAAAGAATGTCGCCTATCTAAATTCGGAGTACTTAGGCCATGAACTTGATCGCTTTCCGATTCAGGCCGAACTGAGTTTCGTTGATTTGACGTGGGTGGAGGAGGTAGGTTATGCGGTTCACCACTGTTCTGAGTCTAACCTAGAACCCGTTCCCTGGTTAGACGGATTCGCAGTGATAAAGCCAATTGGAATCTGCTCGTTTAAGCGAGGTCCGGAGGTCCCAATTGGATTCACATGTCTTGCTCCCGAAGCAGTTGCATCGACAGATGAAGCGTCAACTCGGCGAACTAGGCGAATTGGCAGATTAGCGCCAATCACCGGAGTGCTTAACATGTTAAGGCGCGATTCCAGCTCGACCTGTGCCGCAGCCAGATTGGTTAATTGGGAAGAGACTAACTCTTCATGAGAGGCGAAGTGTGCTGCCAAAGCGTCGTTTGAAGTTTTTTGTTGATTGGACGCAGACTTGAGATCGGACAGCATAGCTTTGATATCAGACAAAACGTTACTCTGATCGTCTTGATCCGACATTGTAAAAAAGAAAGGCGATCCCGAGAGCTGATACGAGCGAAATAGTTTCGGGTCTCCTTAGACGGCGCCAAAATGTGAGTCTCGAATCCGGATTGATTCGGATCAGACCAAGAGATTAATATTCAGAAAAATGTGAGTCTAGATGAACAAAGCGATATAATTGACGAATTACTATAAAACAAAGAATCGTATTTGTTCTTATTGAGTATTGCTGGTTTTTTTTGAGAATACAGAATGAATCCCTTTCTTTCTCCTCTTCCCTTTGGTTTTATACCTCTTTCATGAAAACCCTCGGTCCCTTACTCATTTAATTCGCCACAATCAATTCGGCCGTTACGGATCAGGCGGATTTAAAATTCTTCTCCGAGAAATCTATTAACAGTCGAAATGGGCTCCACTTCAATCCTCATTAATAACTAAATTGATTCTAAACATAATTACTCGGTCTTCTCCTCTCTGGGCGATAATGGCTGAATAGTCTTATTGGGCCGTAATGGCTGAATAGTCTTATTGGGCCATAATGGCGTAATGTCCAGGTGATCGGATTGGGTATTAAAAACCAATGCCAACATCCATTACCGGGGAATATGTCTCCTCATAATCAATTCTCGGTCTTTGAGAAAAACCTTGCGCCACAAGTCGTGCCTTATACCTTGTGACTACATTTTTCTCATTTCTTTCCCTTGTAAAGATCCATTTATATCCAACTGGCATTACATATTCTGGTGTAATGACAATGGGCCCAAAAACATCTCTTTTCTTGAAAGAGATTAATTCATTTCTCATGGCCTCTTGCCATTTTTCCCAATCATGTCTTTTTTGACATTCTTTTACAGATTTGGATCTGGATCGTCCTCAAAATCAATTTCTTTTGATATAGAGAAAGAGAATATCCCATCAATATCTTCAAATTCATTTCTATCTCATAACTTTCTATTTTGGGCATAGCTGATGGATACCTCAAAATTTTCTGAATTTTCTACGTCTTCTGGACGTTTCTCTATATCGGATTCCTCTAGATCCGTTTCATTTATGTCTTCTAGACATATCTCATTATTAGATTCCTCTTGAACCTTTTTATTTCGCTCAACCAATTTTCTTTTCTTGCGAGGATTCTTATCCTTTGAGCCCATTGGCCTCCCTCGCTTTAACTGAACACTCGGTTCATTTTCTTTGCTTCCATCCATATGTTCTCGAGGAACATCAACTCTTGATGGTGCATTAACAGCGGGTATATATGATTTTGTTACTCTTTTTGTATCTGTGAACACATCTGGTAACTGGTTTGCCATGTATGTAGGTGTACAACCTTTTGAACTTCCAACTCGCGTTGTTTTGTTGGGGGATCAAGGTAAACCAAAGATGGGGTACACCATGTAACATCTTTGGGTTCTTGATTAATTACTCCCCCTAACGCAAGAAATTCTTCCTCATTAAACTCGCAATCGGCAAAACGTGCCGTAAACATATCACCAGTTACCGGTTCAAGATATCTTATTATACTTGGTGACGTATACCCGACATATATCCCCAATCTACGTTGCAGCCCCATTTTTGTTATTTGCGGTGGCGCTATCGGTACATAGACTGCACACCCAAAAACTCGAAGATGGGATATATTTTGTTCTTGACCAGATGTTAACTGTAATGGGGAGTATTCATTATATGCACTTGGCCTTACCTGGACCAATGCTGCCACATGCAATATAGCATGTCCCCATACAGAAATTGGGAGCTTTGTTCTCAATATCATTGGCCTTGCAATTAATTGTAGCCGTTTTATCAAGTTCTCAGCCATACCATTTTGTGTATGCACATGGGGCACTAGATGCTCAACATCGATCCCCATTGACATACTATACTCATTAGAAGCTTGTGAAGTAAACTCACCCGCATTATCTAGTCTTACTTTCTTTATAGCATAATCGAGAAATTGTACTTTCAATCTTATAATTTGGACAATGAATTTTGCGAAAACCGTATTTCTTGTGGTCAACAGACACACATGTGACCATCTACTTGATGCGTCGATCAATACCATAAAATATTTAAACGGCCCGCACGGTGGATGGATTGGTCCACATATATCACCATGTATTCTCTCTAAAAATACAAGGGATTCATTCCCAACTTTGGCTGGAGACGGCCTCACCATGAGTTTTCCTTGAGAACATGCTTTACATGAAAACTCTCCCGATTGAAAAATCTTTTCATTTTTCAATGGGTGGCCCTTCGAATTTTGCACAATTCTTCTCATCATGACTGATCCTGGATGTCTTAGCCTCTCATGCCAGATTTTAAATGTACTAGTAAACTTCTCGTTTACTGTAACATAGGACTCAGTCGTATTTATTCTTACGCAATATAATCCGGAGGACATCATTGGCAACTCTTCCAATGTATGTTTCCACTCCAATGTAATGCAAAGATATTCAATGCCATCTTTATTCATACATTCAATATGATATCCATTCTTTCTGATATCCTTGAAACTTACCAAGTTTCTGTATGAATCTGGGGAGTATAATGCGTCACTTATTTCAAATCTCGTTCCCCTTGGCATTGAAAAACCAGCCTTTCCATGGCCTTTAATAATTTTTGCACTACCACTTATGGTACTCACGCTTTCAACGGAGTTATTCAATTTGAGATCAGAGAAATACTTTTTATCCTTAAGTATTGTGTGCGTTGTTGCACTGTCTGCTAAACATATATCTCCATCCATGATCTTAAGTCGTGACAACTTCTGGTGTCACCTTATAACAAAGTTTGTATTAATAGACTGAAACTGATGTTATAAAATACTTACTTTATTTTACAATAAAAGGATTGATAGTCTATCAAACCTAAGTTATACAAACACAAAACATAAACATATAACAAAAAGCGTTGAACTACACTAAGTTCATGATCATGCATCCTCGATCCTGGTCCTTTTGTTTCCTGTTGATATTTCTGAATCAACGAGGAAATCAGCAACATCGTAATGAACATCTTCACTTAGGTCGTTAAAGGAAGGTCTCACTTCACCAGAAATCAAGTTTGTTTCTGCATCCTTGCCTTTTGCCTTAAGTGATTCTTGATACAGATCGACCAAATGTTTTGGCGTACGGCACGTACGCAACCAATGCCCTCTAATGCCGCATCTATAACAAGTGTGTTCATTTTTATTTTTCACAATGCGACCAACTTCATTGGTCTTCTCTGCATTTGAATTATTGGACTGGAATCCTCTTCCACGTCCTCGTCCACCACCTCTTCCTCGGCCACGGCCACGGCCTCTACCACACCTGCGGCCGCATCCTCCTCCTAGTGAATCGTTTGAACTAGACGCTACCACATTCGCTTCTGGGAATGGAGCCGAACTAGTTGGACGAACTTGATGATTCATTATCACGAGTTCATTATTTTGCTCAGCTACAAAAAGGATTTGCATCAACTCCGAGTACTGAGTAAGACCTCTGGCCCGGTATTGTTGTTGCAAGACTACATTTCCAGGATGAAATTTTTGGAGTGTTTTTTCGATCATATCATGATCATTTACCTTTTCTCCACATAACATCATCCTGGAAGTTATTTCGAACAAAGCGGAATTATATTCACTCACACATTCGTAGTCCTGAAACCGGAGGTTCGACCACTAATGCTTAGCCTTTGGCAAGGTCACATATTTCTGGTGATCAAACCTTTCTTTAAGTGATTGCCAAAGGTCAGCCGGGTTTTCTTTCGTGATATATTCCATTTTTAAATGATCATGGAGGTGGTGACGCAAGAAAATCATAGCTTTAGCTTTTAATTCTGCAGATGTCACTATTGAACGATTGATAGTACTAAGAAGCCCATTACCTTTCAAATGCATTTTTGCATCTAAAGCCCATGTCATTATTAGGGCAGCAATCTCGAGCTTTGTTAATTTTGTCATGATCTCTATATAACAAAATATTAAGCATCATTTTAAATTTCAATTTAAAAGAATTATGATAAAGTAGTTAAAATAATAACGGCATAATAACAGCATAATTTAAAGCAATAATAGGAGGCAGAGCCTTCCATATAATTTGCAATAATCATAATAAACAAAAGTAAATAATGGTAAAGGAATAATAATAAATCAATAGGCACAGTCCTCTACATAATCAAGGAGGCAGAGCCTACCATGAGATTATGGAGACATAAAGTTTTTTAATTGATCAAGGAGTCAGCGCCTACCATAATAATGATCAATTTGGGAAAAAACATAGCCGACGGATTTCCGACGGAATTTTTTTTCCGACGAGATAGAAACGACGGATCAAATCCGTCGGAATTCCCTCGGAAAAGGCCCTATTCCGACGGAATTCCGACGGATTTGACCGTCGGAAATCTCATTGTTTTCTTGTAGTGCTCCGGATACCTCAAAGAGTCGAAGTTACGCTTCACACCCATCCGCCGCTCATCGGCCCCTCAGGCTTAGCACCTCACGAGAAAACTCTCGTGCTAATCCTCTACATCTGCTCCATCATCCTAAGATAGGATGGGAGCTCCTCCACAGCCGCCACTCCCGGCTGCACCCAGCCATACCCGGCTGCACACCAGCCACACCAGGCTGAATCCCCGGAGCCTAACTCTGAGCCGGCACCCCTCCCGGTAACCGCTCCAAGATCAATTGTAGCAGACTCGCCAAACTATCATCTCGATCCTGGCCGATACCTGCGACAGCACCCCCACCTGGGCCCGCCGCACCGCCAACCACACCTGGACCCTCACTAGTCCCACCAGCCCTCACAGTGGTACACGCAGTGGCCACCCCGGAACTCTCACGGATCCCTCCTGATACGTCTGCGAATCCGCCACCTGCTCCTGCGTGGTCACTTGGGCCACACACGCGGCAGCAGACTCACTCACAAGTCCCTGCCCGCGCCTACGCCCTCCACACCCACCTTGGCCTCCCCGAGCAATACCTCTAGCAACTCTAGTACCTTTACCCATCACACTCTGCCCTACCAATGGCAGAACTCTAGTATCTCTAACAATTCCTCTTCTCAACCAGAAGCAGAAACTAAGCATAGTAAAAAGCATAAGAGGTCAAACAACACATACCGTGGAATCTCTTTGAAGGCTCGGAGATGATGATCTAGGACTCCAAACCCACACAACAATAAACTGACTAACTACTCATAATCAATCAAGCAATCCGCAAACAACGCAATTGACAATCACATTCAATCAACTACGTTCTCCCGCCCTAGAACCAACCTGTCTCTGATACCAAACTGAAACAACCCGACTCTTTTTTTTTATATACATTGAATCAGATTATCATTCCCATAAATGATAATCCTCAATAATCCAATCAATTTCACAAGTCAACAAATAACCAGCGGAAATCAAACTAAACCTTTAAACCAAACAATTCCATTATCAATTTAACCAATCATTCAAAACAGTCAACCAGTATTCCAACAACCTAACCCGTTCTAATCTGAATTACTATCAACCTAGCAATTCAATTAAAACACACAACGACGAGCCACCAGATCCATCATCTCGTCCTCGCCCTGATTCTACGATCACACTTTTTCTTTACCTGCATCACATGGCAAACAGAGATGCGTAAGTATTATCATAAATACTTAGTGAGGCGGTCCTCCCATCTACAGACCATGTACTCAGTAATAGAACCATACAATACCAGGGTTATCAAACAGCAGTGAACAAGACAAGCAAATGACACGCAAAACGTGCAGAATTGCACTGTGTCGCGTGACACGCTTAAATGTGTCGCGCAACACGTCGCGCAGAACCTGAGTCCGAGCCTCATCCTCTCATGGCTCGAATCTCAGTCCCTTTTTATCGAAACCTGCATCGAAATCAACCAACCAACGCCAAATCCAACCAAGGAACGAAAACAAACAATCATACCATACAATCCTACTTCCCGAGAGTCTATGGTCGCGCACTCACCTGATTCTGGAGAAAAATGATGAAGAACACGATGAACCCTAACCCAGAACCTCTGATTCGGACTCGATTATCTCTTCAACCACAGCTCCAAAACATAATCGGAAAACTGTTCTGAAACTAGACAGAGAGATCTACACAACGGTATGTAGATCGTCCTCTGATTCCCAATGAATCGACGGAAAAACAGCCCGCAATCACACTGATCGGAACTGGAAAATAAGAGATTTCAGAAACGACAACCTGAAGTCAAAAGAACACAGAGAACGGAGATTACCTCCGAATCAGGATCGGAAACCTGATCTAGAAACTAGACAGAAAGATCTTTCCAAAGACATCTAATAGTCTCCTGATTCTCTCTGGCTCGACAGAAATCCTCCCTCGAAGAAGACTGATCGCAGACTCGTAACAGCACCAACCTCACACATTCAAACGACCATAACTTAGCGAATACTTAACCAAATCACACGCGGTTTTCACCCACATCAAGAGCAAAGATAGGAGAACTTACCCTCAAAGTTTCCCTCTAATCCGACTTGGTCTTCCCTGTCTTTTGTCTCCTCCAAAACCGACGGCAAAACCTCCAAAATCTCTCAAAACTCTCTCAACTCTCTCAACCCTAGTTTTCTCTCAAAAGTGGCCAAAGGAACTGAAAAACACGACCCCAGACCTTAAATACTCGAACCCTAGGGTTCCCTAAACCGGTCCAACTCAAAACAAACCAGAAATCAAAACCTAGGTCTGATTAATGACTTGCGTCGCTCGACGCACCTCCCTTGCGTCGGTCGACGCAACACCCAGAAACCGACTCCTCGCGACTCCCACTGCGTCGATCGACGCACCACCAAAATACACATTTTGGTTCACGAGCGTTACAGCTAAGGTAAGGGTGGGATCCATGCTACTTTAGTACTAGTTAGCATTAGGTGTTCTTACATGCTAGTCTAGGAATGGAATGTTTGTTGTTGAATGGTTTATGTGCTAAGCCTAGGATTGAATTGGTTGATGATTGTTGATTGATAGTAATGATTGTTGATGGTTAGAAATTGTTTGGATAAGAAAGAATGTTAGGATGAAAATTATTGTTTGAGATTGTAGATTGAATATATAGTTCTGCGGACGATCGCGTATCTAAGCCCGTTGCAAAATTTTGCTTGTTGAACTACGGACGATCGCGTATGTAAGCTCGTTGTAGTTCCATTAGGCCTTAGAGGGCCATGACGGAGAGGACAGACCCAAAACGCGAGAAAGGGGTTGGCTCCACGGTGATTTATTAAGTAAAGGAAGTAAAAAAGTTAAGTAAAGAATGAAAAGTTAAGTGAAGTATGTGAAATATGGAATTATGGTTTAAGAGTTGACATGAGATTAGAATGTAGAAATGGTGAATATGATTGCATGATTGCTAGTATTAAGTTGGGTGATGTTTGGTCTATTTTTTGGTTAGTATGTTTGATCATTTAATGTTCTCGAGTATTGGAGTTTATATGGGTAATATCCTCACTGAGTAATTTCTTGTAGGAATTACTCACCCCTCAGGAATTACTCACCCCTCTTTTTCCCCTTTCAGGTGATAATGAGTAGCGGCTCAAGGTGGTTGTTGTCCGGATGCTGGTTTTAACGGGATTTATGTTTCGATTTTTTAAAACATTTTACTTAGTATTTTTAGCATTGGTTTTCACGTGATTTTTATGGATTTGGATTTATGGTTAATGTGGAATGGTTTAATAATTGGTTTATGGAATAAATTATCAGATTTTGTAAAAGAATTATTAAGGTTGTTTATATTACTTGCCGTCTCGGCTAAATAAGCGAGACGGATGTCACAAAAAATGCTTAGCTTTTACAAGGGAGATCAAATTGTAATCAAAAGAAAATCGCGTCACAAAAGTGGCCATATGAAAATCAATCTAGTCAAATTTCTTGTACAATTATTCTTAAGCTTAAATGACAAGTCCTTAAATGCGCGACTCATACATTTTCTCTCTCTTTTTTTGTATATAGAAAATCATACTCCTTTTGTTTCTAAAAGATGTATGTTTAAAGTTATGCGCACTTATTAAAAAAACAGTTAATTTTAAATAATAAATATATTGATTTTTGCAATAAACAATTTTCAAAAAGTTTCAACCAATAATATTTGAAAATTTTTCTCGAAAACTACATTTTCTTATCAATAAATGACAAAAATGCAAAAAAACATAAAAAAAAAATATATTTTTGTGGAACAAGTTTTTTTGTAAAGTTTTTATCTTTTAAAGAACAAACGAAAGCAAGTACCAAAATATTATATAACTATGTCTTTTTTTCTTTTCTCAACTTAAAAATATAGAGAACACATATTTACACAAGCAAAAACAAAAAAAAATGGCTTTTCTCCAACGAATCACCATCATGATCACATCTTTGATCATTCTCTACACAATCCCATCAACCACATCCACATTGATATCACCAGACCCATCAACAAGGATTCTAATCGACAGCAGATGCCTCCTAACCGAGAACCAGTATTACTGCGAGCGATTGATCGTTTCTAAACTAGACAAACCCCATGCCGAAATCAAGACCATATCAAATATCGCAGCATTCAACGCATTAAACATCTCGCGCGGAAACAACAACTGCCCTAATAAGAGATGACTTTCTTCACAAGGCAGATAATCCTCTAGCTAAGGCACAGCTTCGTACTTGCCTTGCGACGTATCATGACGTAGACAAGCTTCTCGAAGGTGCTTATGGGGCGATGCTTCGAAATGATTATTCGGAGATGAGAAGATATCAATCAAATGTGCTTGGTTTGCTCGATAAGTGTAAGACAGATTTCGATCCTATGGTGATTTCGATCCTATGGTGCTTAAAAATTGGTGGGTTATGATCAATATCTCTATAATAGCCTCTCGTTTGCTTCCTGCTCACTAATATAACAAATCGTTATCAGGCTTGGTTGTAATCCTGAAAGAAATTAAATCAAATATGTATAAGAAAGAACTACGTTTATAATTTTTCATATACTCTCGCATAAAACTTGAATATTTTTTGTTAAAGTACAACTTGATTTAATTTAGTGGTTTTTGTTAAAGTACAACTTGATTTATAATTGACGAAAAAGAAGCTTGGAAAAATTTGGTGACTACATATTGAACATAGGGAGAAGAATCGGTTTTAGTGGATAATGAAACAGAAACCAAAAAAACAATTAGTGAAAATATGGGTAAAGCAAAATCTTCATTAATAAAATAACTTCGACAGGATCAAAATTAAATTCACCTATCAATCTTTTACATTTCACTTTAATAAATGCATAATGAATGAAGGGAAAATTGCAAAAATATCATTTTTTATGTGTACATTTGCAAATATGTCACTTAGGGGTGTTCATTTGCAAAAAATGCCACTAATTATATATTTTTAAATCCTATATCTTAAAATTCTAAATATTAAAAAATGTTTTTAACCCCTAAACCCCTTTAAACCCTCATAACTAAACCATAATTGAACATAATTAATCCAAACATAAATAATATAAAGAAAAAATAATTTTGAAAAAGTGGCATTTTTGTAAAGATTTCAAAAGTGGCATTTTTTGAATTTTTTCATGAATAAAAACAGCAAGGAAATGAAGGTAAAATAATTGGATTGGGGGCAAATTTAAAATGGAAGATAAAGATCGTTAACAACAAATAGATCTTTAAAAATTTTGGCCATACCGCACCTTTTTTACTTTCACTAGATGAACACCCCCATATACACGCGAGATTTATTTTAAATATGTATTTTCATAATTTCATAAATTAATAAGTTAAATGAGTTATTTTCTTCCAACGCTTAAGTTACTTTTAACCAATATCATTATCATCCAATTCCACGTGATCACACATTCATATTATGTATATCTATTTTCACAAATTTATTGGTTAACTTAATTGAAAAAATAGGTGAAAACTATTACAATGTCAAATTAGAATTGAGAATAATTTATTACAATCACCCGCTACATTATGGTGTTTAGGCTTAATTGTGTTTTTTGCTTGTCAGAACTCTACTTGTATTCCATCGTGAATCTCCAATATGAACAAAACCAAATAGTAATAATTTTATATGTTAATGTCTGTAACTAATTATCCGTAAGTAACATAAGTTAAAAATAGAAAATTTTTAAAAAATACCACTTTTCAAGTGTCACATTATAAAAATGCCACACTTTTGAAATATTTACAAAAATGTCATTTTTTCAAAATTATTTTCTTTATATTATTTATGTTTGGGTTAACTATGTTCTATTAGGGTTTAGTTACGAGGGTTTAGGGAGATTTAGGGGTCAAAACATTTTTTAGTGTTTAAAATTTTAAGATATAGGGTTTAAAAATCTATAATTAGTGGTATTTTACGAATGAAAATCTCTAAGTGGTATTTTTGCAAATGTATACATAAAAATAGTATTTTTGCAATTTCTCCTTAATAATATCATTAACAAAATTAGGTTTTATGATATTCTTCAAATAAAATGTTACCACATTTACCAAAAAAATTCAAAGGTAAAATAACCCAATTTTAGAACCATCCAATGATCTTTGTAACTATAATTTTTTTTTCTTTTTGGGATAAACTATTGCAATCAAAGGATCGAATCGATTAAGCATTTCACCTAACTAATTTATAAGACCTCGATTTGCTTGTATGAAGATTATATGTTTGAAGACATCAAAGTACTATGCTAAACCAATTAACTTTTTTCCAAATATATGCTCATATTTTACTTTAGAAAAAAAAATAAGAAAATGGTTATAAGATCTACCAGCACACTTATCTCACTTTTCACATACACTTACGTTGTGATTTGATTTTTCTTCAACTCATTCGATTTTAATGCATGACTAGTATTAATGCCCGTGCGAATTGGCACGGCCTAGTATAAAATTAGTTTAAATTTATATTTTTCATTTTGTTTGAAAACAATCAAATCTTTCAAACGAAACATGGTTAATCGAAATATCAAAGATTATATTACTAACCTAATATGAATAAAAATTGAATTAGTAGCTACGGTGCTTTTCGATGTTACTTTATCTTCACCATTGTTCTTTATTACTTGTTGTTTCATCGAATTCATTTTCCGTCTTTTTTTCTTTCAAATTTCTTCCAAGCGATCTCCATGCTGTGGAAAAAAATTTGATCTAGAAACCATGAATGTTGATTAAAATTTATCAGTAAGAAGGTCATATAGATGGTGTAGACTTGTGTATATATACATAACATGAACGTAAATCTTTTTTTTACAACCAGAAAAGTAGATTTATTAATTAAAATATGTTTTAAAAAAAGAATCAAGAGATGTTGCTTACTTCGTGTAATCATCTTCTTCTTTAATCCACCAATATCGCAAGAGATCAAACTGACTATACGAACAAAACTGCTAGGGCTCATGTACAACTATCAAACAGCCTCTAATACACTACTCACACTTTGGTTTCAGCACTATGATACAACAACTCGACGTCGTCTTCCTGTGCAAGTTTCTTGAAAGTCAAACAACCTCCTTCTTTTATCTCTTCTATTTTACTCTATATTGTAGCCATTAAATCCCAAAATCACTCTGTACAGTTTATTTTTTTGCTATTAAATTAATCCAAAAGAAGCGTAGTGTTTGAATACAAAAAGAAATGGGATAATTGTCAAATATACCATTTTCTTGGAAAACACCTTTCAAAAAATATCATTATTTCAAAAGCCTTTCCAAATATACCCAAATCACTATTCATGTAAGGGCAAAAGACCTAATATCCTTTGGCACATGCTATACATTTTGGTCCACAAGATTTTTTCTTTGTCCACCACCATCTTGTCTACCGTCGTCTTTGATCACCGTCGTCGTCCATCGTCTCTGTCAATGATCACCGTCGTCGTCTTGTCCACCGCCGTTGTCATTTTTCCACCAGCCACCGTCTCCGTCGGCATCTTGTCTATCAGCGTCTTCGTCGTCGTCTTGTCCACCCCCATCACATTTTGTCTTGTCCACCGTCGTCCTCATCTCCGTCTATCGGCTGCCGTCTCCGTCGCCATCTTATCCACCACCGTCTCCGCCGCCATCTTGTTCATCACCGACGCATTTCCCATCTTGTTTACCGCCGTCTCATTTTCGTTTCGTCCACCACTGTCATCTTCTTCTTCTTTATCTTCGTCACCATTATTAATATATAGAGAGAGGGGGATGAATCTGTGTGTGAGAAGAGAGAGAAATGTGAATCTCTGTGTGAGAAGAGAAGAGGAAGAAGAGTTAAATGATGGGGAAAAAGGTTTTTTTGGGTAGGAGAGAAAGAGCAAAAGACAAAAAATGTGGTAGATTTAAAAACACTTTTAGGAAAATGGTATTTTTGGAAAGAAAATTTTGAGAAAATGACATTTTAACTAATTTTTTCAAAAGAAATACTATAAAATCTTTTTTTTTCTTATTGAAAAAAAGAGTAAAAATCGATTTTAAAGGAGAAGTGGAAGAGGAAGTTGAGAGATTATGGGAGAGTGGATAGGGTAAGGCGATAAAATGGGAGAAGAAATGGATAAAATAAATTCTAATAATATTAGTTATTTATATTTTAGTGCAGAAAAAATAAAAATAAAATCTAAAATTTGTGGGTGAAACATGTATACAAAATGCTGAGTTGTTAAGTTGAGAGTAATTTTAGGAATATATGTCTAACTTATCTTTTATAAGATAAGGGATTCTTTGTAATTTTTTGTTTTTTGATTTTCTTGTTTTCTTTTCCCGAAGATATTGTGAGTGTTGTCTAACAATGTGTGTGATATACTACACTTATTGTGGTAGTGATTATATAGCTAGTTTCTTGTGAAAATGAAAAATTATAGATTTAGACTCTTTAGGTTGAAGATTAGGTGGACATGAGTTTGATTCTTGTTTGGGGTTCTTTGGTCATGTTAATTGTTGTGTTTGTGTCTTTTCTTTGCGATTTTCCCTTGCCACGGCAACGACTTGTGAGCTTTGTTGTTTCGCGTATGCTGCTTTTTATGCGCTTTCCGTTAATTGCGGGTGTTTCTTTCATATTCTTGTTTACTGATAGTTATGATTTCTAGATATCCATAATCTTTTGGGTTTTGACTCTTAATCGTTTGCATTTTGTTTCCCGGTAATCATTAAGGATTTATTTCCCAGAAAACGTTTGGTTTATGTTTCCAGAGTATTCGACGTTATTATTCAGAAGAAAAAAGACTTAAGTTTCTGTGTGGATCATATTTGTTTTTGACTTTTGTAGAAAAAAGATCCCACATCGAAAACGTGGATAGAGATTTGACTAATATATAAGAGATATGGACCTCTCCACTAATTGCCAACTAGTTTTGAGTTAAAAACCCATGAATTTTAACATTTTTAAATTTTGAATCATGTAAACCAAAGTAATGAAACTATCGCTAGCGATTACAATTACAAACATTTCATTGAATTGATTCAAAACCATAAAAATAATACTATAAAAATCTCTTCGAACAAACTACAAAAATAATACTATAAAAATCTCATACGATTAATTTGAAGCCCTACCAAAAAAATTATTTACAATTTCTACAGAAGGAACAAAGTGTCTGATCCAACTGTTGGAACAATTAAAAATCAAAAATCAATTAAGACTACATTGGCCATACAATTTATAAGATTAAATTGGTTTTAAGTGAATAAGAAATAATACATTGAGCTCATAGAAAAATTTCAAGCAATAATGTTTAAAAACCTTATAATTACATTATAATGTAATTAAGAGAAGTTAAGTCTTGTTAAATGACTTGAAATGAGATTGAGATATGTAAATGGATTTGGTGGATTGATCATAAATCCAATGGGCCAAATCTATAATTTATTTTGTTGCTAATCTATACTATTATATATGAAGTCGCTAATCCTATGTGGCAGCTCCAGAGTGAGTTTAAGACTTAGTCTACCGAAAATACCCTTAATGAATCTTGAAATTACAAATTCATGTCATCACTATTAGTGGGCCACGATTTTCTGATATAAGAATAGATGGGTTTGAGTGAATTTTTTTTATTTGGACTTTAATTATTCTGTGTGCTACCAAATATTAAAACTGATCCCGTATGCTAAAAACGTGGCCCATAAATATATTTTTTTTTAAAAACCCTAGCTGCGTCTACTTAAAACCCTAAGTGCATCTATTGTTCTTATATCACCATCGTTTTTGTTTCTCACTATGTTTCGTTTCATACTTTGTTTTTCGTTTCGTTTCATACTTTGTTTTTCCATTTCATACTTTTTATTGTGTATATATATGTGTTTTAGGGTTTGGTCATATCTATACTTATATTTGTGAGATCAAAAATCTTACGTGTCGTTTCCAGAATGAATTTAAGATTTGGTTTGCCTATATTTCCCTTAGTGAAAGTCGAAAATTAACACCCTTGCCATCAACCTCAATATTTACGATAATACCCCTACGAAATTGTTATTTTGGTTTGATATGGGCGTAGTCTTATATTGGTATGTGTTCGAGTTTAAATAAGGTCATATATTTTTTAATTATGATGTGTACGAATCTTAAAGGCAATTTTCTATTGTTATTTTTCATTATAGGAAATATTATAAATTTAAATTATTCAATTAGATTTAATCTTATACTTGAAACCCTAACTCTATGATGTATATATATATACGCAACTCCCCGGTTCATTGTAAACATTTTTTTGTTGCCGCTAGGATATTATATATGTTTTGTTATTGTTGTTCGTCTTTTTGCTTATTTATTGTCTTTTTTGTATGTACGTATATGTATGATGGCTTCTCATGGTATTGATATTGTTGTTGTTTTGGTTGTTTTCTGTAGGATCGACAGGTTATCGTGTATGTTTGAGGACCATAAACCGGGATATATACTATTTACCTAGACGGCTCTATCGACAGGTTAGTTTTGTGTTTGTGCAATGCATTCGATAACGTTTAATTAATAAGAGGTTTGTATGGTCATAACTATCGTACTGATAGTTGTTTTATATTTTGTAAGGATATTTACGTGGTATCTTGGTTCTTCCACCTTTGATGTATTATTGTTGGTTAGATATCACCGATAATCTTCACATGGAAAATGACAACATATTGTTAATAAGTGTATTTATCTTTGTTTGTGATTATGTTACTTATAAACTATCTAATTTTTTGTTTTTTTAGGATTCACTATGTCTTGTGTTTACGATTTGGTTTTGAGCTATTGGCGATTGTATAATCTCGATTTATATCTTCATAGATATGTACGTGTGTTATATTTCTTTTACACATAAACTAATTTCAATTTCTCGAGTATGTTAATAATTCTTCGTAATGTTATTTAGATATTCACATCAGCCGATTCGTTTATATCAGTGGTTAAGAGAAGATACAAACAGGCTTCGATTTGTTACATGTTATCCTTAACGTTTTCGCTGGGATTCGATTACTAGATTTTGGCGGTTATTTTTTTTATCTTATGTATCTATTGTTATATTATATATTTATATATTAATTTTTAGTGTGCTTTAGAATATTTATTGAAGATTAATTTTTTTTTTTCAAGTATCGCCGTCTTACCCATGTTATTCCTTTTACCATAAGTGTACCATTTTGTTTTATATCTTATACTTTTTTATTCTCACTCGATTTTAATTTTATACATGATTTGGTTTAGAAGTTTGGAGATTTGGTTTTATTATATATTCATAGTTAATATGTGAATATTTGGATCGCTTTTTCAAAAAAAAAATATTTGGATCGTCTTATTAAATTCTAATGAATCAAATTTTTAGATTACTTCACGAGGTGATTCCTTGTATCGATGGTAGAGATGAAGATTCCAGACTCTTTACCACATCAGATTACCCTTTACATTTTGAATGGGATTCACCTAACAGATTTTGGAGGTTATATGTTTTGATTTTTTTTAAATATATATATATAAATTTAAATTAATTTATAATTTTGTTGTTAATAATATTATATATTGATTTTCTATCTCACGTATATCTAATATTTTGTTTTTTTGAATATCTACAAGTGTCTGCTATCATGAGATCCAATTTCGTTCGATCTTTGAGATCATATGGTTCGATGGATGCATTTAATCTTAAGAGTGGTGAAGGTCAATGGTATTTTATCGACCTTCCATGTAGTATATTGTTGTGTTTATGTATGTGTGTTTTTTTTTAAATATCCTGCAGTTTTTGTAATGTTTTTGCAGGATACAACTCCTTTCATTATGTATCTCTGTCTTTTATCCAATGGTTTACTATCTTTTCTTATGTTTTGTATCCTCTAAATAAAATCACAGTGGAGGGTTCATCTTTGATTTGGGCACAAGGAATGATATGTTCATAAGCACCGTCAATTTCTTAAGATGATCAACTATTGTTGGGTTAAATTTTCAAATGTGTTTCTCTCACATACTCTAAAATGTATGGGCTCTAAAGTGATTGCAAGTTATGAAAGTTCTTAAGTTTATTAGTTAGCCAAAAAGTGACATGAAAGATTAAGATGTTAACGTTCATAATTCGTTAGATGAAAAAGTGATCTAATTCGTTAGGATTTAAGGTTTTTCGCTTTCTTGAGCTAATGGAGGTTTGCGCTTATAATTGTTAGTATTGTCTAAGATCGAGACGTTGTTAATGTTGTACAACATAATAATTCATAACATAACAAGTCCAAAAAGTCCCAATAAAAAAATAATAATAACAAGAAGGAAAGAAAACCGAATAAGAAGAAGAATTTTTTTTGCGTTGTTTCATGTTTTTCACCACATGAACCGGCAAAGGATGAGAAAACAAAGATGAAAGAGAACTTTCTAATTTTATAATTGCTACGACTATCGAATAAGCAATGAACTACCTTAAATTAACCGGACTGATCAAAATTACTATCCATAATTAACCAAGATTTTTGACTAAAAACTAAACCAAATTAACACTTCAGCTTTATTCGAAAGCATTACATACGTACTGAGCTGAACTGAATCACAGTTTTATTTGATTTGTTTCAGTTAGTATCAATAGAATATTTCCAACCGAATTTATTCGACAACATTACATACAAACCTAATTTTTCAATAGGTAAACTGAATCGAACCATTTTTTTGTTCAGTTGTAAGGGTGTAGGCTCACATAGTAGGGTTTAGTACTCCTTAATTTACTATAAAAAAAAAATTGTTTCGATATTTTACGTGCATTTTTTAGTATTAAGCTTACATAATAGGGTTTAGTACCCCCAATTCGCTAAAAATTAAAAAAGGTATATTTATAATTCAAAAACAAATAGAAGGTATTTATATAAAAACTATATTCGATCACAAAATAATTATCGTAAATTCATGTTTATGTGTATAAATTTAATTCTTGAAGTCTTAACTTCTATTTTTTAGCAAATTGGAAAAATAAATAAAAGCTATGATTTTAAGTTTAAATTTAATTCTTAATGATATGATTTTTGTCTTAGGGATAATCCTTTGAAATATATATAAAAGCTAATATTGTCCGAACACGATTAACTTGGTATTTATCAAGGTAACCACTTCATAAAATGGTTGGAATTGGAAAAAAAAAGGTGTGCTAGAAGTACGTATAAAAGGAAGAGTGAATATTAATCTAATCCTCCAATGGATTTACATAATGTAACTTCTTGGATCAATGATGTTAGATCTCAAACACGAATACATACTACTGATATTATCAAGCTCATTCTCCAATCAACGTTTACTCCATTTGGTGTCAAAGAAAGGTTTGGATCTTCAATGCGATCTCACTGCCTTCAGCAACTATCATTGGACCGTCTACTCTCGATTCTGCCACGTAACGCAACCTCACATTATTTTCTTTGAATCGTATTCGGTTGTATTAGAATACCTTTAAACTTTTAATTTGTTTTTGGGTATTTTTTGTTTTTGTTTAAGTTTTTTTATAAAAAAATCAATATTACTATTCTTCGCAGCGGGTACTACCCTAGTTGTGTTTAAACATAAAACAATATCTCTTTACATAATTTCAAAATGTCAAAAAGAATAAAAACGGGAGCATCAATTAGTCATTATAGCATGATTGACTTTTATTGCAATACTAATTAAGGCTTTGAGACCTATTAAGACTTTGAGACCTAAAGGCGTTGACTTCCTTTTAAGTATAGACTATAGACAAAGCAACACAAGATCTGAGTTTGTTTAGAATTTTAGCTGAGCAGAGTATCAAAAGCGATGAGAAACGGAATAACAGAGAATGCAGTAAAGAGATTGAGAAAAAGAAAGAAAACACTCACACAACTTTAACGAGTTCACACCCATTAACCATGGTCGCTACGTCTTGTGGAGGCTCACTAGATCGAAAAAAAAGTTACAAGAGAATATAAATGACTGCCTAAAGAAATCTTGATAATCTAAAGACTCACGATGGCAGAAAAATCTCTCAAAACAAGTTTTCTCACTTTGATCTATCATTGATATTTTTCAGTCTTCTTGTTAATTACATCCTCTCGTATCCACAGCCCACTTTTGTAAGTAGATGAAGCAGAGTAGGCTTGTGCACAAGCTGAAATGCAAAGTCGGCTCCTTTAACCACGTTTACTTTCTTGGAAAAACAAGACTATTTCCGGAAGGAACAAACACTTGAGGACAAGAAGTACTTCTTCTTTGTGGCAGAGAGAAGTCGCATCCTCTTTAGCGTTCCCAGAAGCATGAACTAAATGAAGTTCAGTTTACACCAACTCGAGTTTTTGTCCTTGTTTTTCCTTTGATTCGTTGTTCACCAAGTTTTCAACTTATCAAGCTAATATACATGCACATGCTTGAGAGAGAAAGTACCTTGCCTAATTCCTTGGACTCCAGCCTCAGATTTCTTGAGTATGCTTACTCAGCCTTGACATGAAGCAAGTTCAATGCCGCTTGATACATTCTCACAACCAAGATCTTGGTGAACATATCAGTTGGATTCTTCTCAATTGATATCTTCAAAACATTCACATCACCATTTGCAATGGTATCCCAAATGTAGTGGCACTTCACATCAATGTGTTGGGCTCTTTCTACGTGCACCAAGCTTTTGTCAAGGACCCTTACTGGTAGTTGGGTTGGGTCAAGATCTTGGTAAAATCCTGCATTTAAGCTTTCCAATCGTGGCCACATACTGACTTGGTGCTTTGATAAGCTTCTCGCCGTCGAATCTAAGCAAGATTTGTATGACACGTTTGAAGAAATCAAGATGTAGTAGTGTACACAAGCTGACTGTCTCATTACAGCCGTGGATCTTTAATGCAATAAGGAATGGAAGGATTGCTTTTGAAGAAGATAAGAATGTAAAAAAACGAAGAAATGGTGATGCTCTGTTTTTCCAAGGCTCACAAGGCAGCTTTCCCATCCCCAACAACTGACCAACTACTTCTTCAAGTTAGTTTGAGAGTGGTAAATTCATATCCCTTTTTTGTATGCAAATCACATTTGGATGACAGTGCAATGTTGTGATTTGAGCTTGCGATTATGGTGTCCATTTTTTTATTTCGATCTTTCAAGGACAAGTCGATGCGCATAATTAATGCAAGAGAGATAGCTCGTAAAACGGGAGAGAAAAAGAGAAAAACTTGCAATGATTTTTTTCTTTTTGTTACACTAGTGTTGGTGTTAGGGATCTCGTAGTGAGCTAATAATATATCGAAGTACAGTGATTGAACACTGATTGTTGTTGATGTTAACAAAGTCATTTCTTTAACAAAGTTTGAGGCGACTATAAAGACTTAAAAAAAACGATTACTTTGTGCATTGATAATCTTAAGATTTAACAGTTGGAGAAGATAATTAAACATTCAATATTGTATTCTCATGTATATTTTACAGTATAGCAGGAACCGTTGGAGTAGTGTATATTTTACAATATAGCAGGGACCGTTGTTCCTTTCTTGACAATCTGGTTCCGTAACTAAAAGTGGATATGGAGACTTTAAAAACTCCTCCAAATCCAATAAAAATAAAATAGTAACACAATCTCGTATAGTAAAAACTATATACCCTATAAACAAACAAACTATTTTCAAACGAAAGCAATATATATATATATAGTCGTAAGCAGCAGCTTGATCATCGACCATATGGTGGTGTCTAAGCTGCAGATGGAGCTTTGACGTACTGAAGCACACCGGCCTCAGACAAAGCTTCGAGAAACTGTTGAAATGTCTGTTGCTTCTTGTGACCGTCTCCTCCTTGTTCGCCAATAAGGTTCTTGTAATCAAGAGACTCGTCGTTGTAAATGTCCCACCATTTCTTGACCAGCATCTTGATGTCTTCTCTCTCCATATTCTCTTCTTCTCCAGTGAATCTAATTCAAATTCAACAAACAACTTTCAGAAAAATCATAACATCAAACCGGATTTGAGACAGATCATATTTATAAATCATGTCATCTTTTTTTTCAAAAAAAGGTTACAAAAATATTTAAATCTTTAATTTGTAATATTATATACCTCCACGGCTTAGACCCAGCAGCACAGTAATGAACAACTTTGACTTGGTCAAGCTCTACATTCTCTGGATGCCTCCAAAGCATTGCCAAGACCAAGTTGTAAGCTAGTGGTATTGGCTTGTATATGTCCTTGAAGTACATGTTCAAGAAATCCTGTAACAAAAACATTTACAATGAATCATAATATGGTTTGTGTTGTATATATATGATCATTATTAACAATTCTTGTATTTACCTGTTCAGCAAAAGAAGTGGGAGGTACAACTTTGAGAGTCTCCAAGAGGTTATGATACGTGGAGAGGTTGGGCTCGTAGACGAACATACCGGCGTTGAAGTACAAAGGTGGCTTACGACCAAGCTCTGCCTCTGGCCACGTGACCTTGTCCGGACACTGTTGGCAATAACCGATCTTGTACTGTGGCGAGTGGCTCCATGTCTTCTCGCAGAAACAGTCCATGACTGCGTAGAATTGACCGTCTGGGAGATCAAACAAGTGATCGATGTTGTCGAATACTTGTATGTCTCCGTCCAAGTAAATCATCTTGCTGTATTCCACAAACTGCATCCATATATATCTTTATTATACAGTTTTTTTTTTCATACGTATCAAAATAGAAGAGAACAAACAAATTTAGCACAAGAATATAAGGAAACATTCTAAAAATATTATAAATTATATAAACTTTGTTGGATTTATCAGTTAATTTAATAGATTTTTTTTGTTTTTATAAATATAAAAAAATATATTTAATATATCAATTTGGTTGAGAAAAATATAGAGTATGACCAACCAAAAAATATAAACTTTTTAAATTTAAAATTTTCAAAAAAAAAAAAAAAAAGAGAAGCAAATATAATATATATAAATTTGCTGACGTAAAAAAAGAAAATTTGTTTTTCCTGCTTGGTGTAGTTTTCAAAAAAGGAAGTATACACACATACCTTCCAGATACGAAGCTTAGAGTAGTTGATAACGTAGTAAGCCATAGCGAAATCGGTTTGATTCTCCGGTGGATAAACCGGCTGGATCTCTTTAACGACACAGCCTTGCTCCACCAGCTGTTTCCGGTGATCCTCCGGAACGTCTGGTAGTACGGCGACCACGAGTGGATACTTGCTCTTAGCTTTCCTCAGCCCCTTAGCAAGACCCACCACTCCTTTCACGTAGTCTCCGTTTCCGGCGAGGAAAGTCACGTAAGCCCTCTTTTCTCCGGTGAGTTGTGTGTTGATCTCAGGTGCCATCTTGTTTTTGTGAACTAATAATAAACTTTGAAAAACTTTTGTGTGTTGTTTTGTGACTTGTATAAATTTGCGTTTGAGAGATGGTTGAGTGGGGAAGAAATGGTGCGCATTATATAGGATTTCGTCAGTGATTTCGGTTAATTAATTAAAGATTAATTGCTAATTACTTCGGATAATATAATAGGACCGACTCCTATACGTTTCCAGAGAAAGATTTTGATCTAACGGCTAATAAGCAAGACGGTGATATCTAACGGCTTTTGACATAACCGCGAAGCTTCCTTTGAAATTAACTATCTGGAGAGAGGGTCCCACTTTAATCTAGGTGATGCCACGGCGTTACATAAATGACACGTGTCCGTCTCTTCGACTCATCAAGGTTTTAATGGATCGCGTGGTAGTTGATCGGTCACTTGTTTAGTGGGTTCCACTTCAGATACTACTACGTCGTTTTGTGTGGTAGACCGAGGTCTTCAATACAGTTATCGTGTGGGATTTTCTTATTGGTTACTGGGATTCCACGTGTCCACGTAAAACTTAGTGGACGGTGGTAATGCCACGTGTCAAGATAAAACTCTATGGTGGATCTTTTGTGGGACCCATTAACCGTTTGGTCTACTTTCTTTTTTACCATTCTTAAATTTCAATGGTAGTTTGTCCGATCTATGACCGACCGACTATTTTGGTCAATCTCAAATATTTAAACGTACAGTCATGACTCATCGAAAGGTTACCTTTCGTAATTTTTATTAATATTACCATTTTATATATAATATATATATATATATATATAATATAATATGGCTCTGTGTGTGTAACGAGGACAATTTTAGAAGGGTCGATTTGCTCATTAACCAAAGAAAATGATAATCAATTATTTTTAAAAAACAGTTTTCAAAATTTTCATCCAATTTCAACTAAAAACGAAAACAAAAACCAAAATATTTGTTTCAACGAGACTTTTTCATTTATAATACTTTTTGTTTGCGTAAAACTTAACCAGACAGAATAAAACACAATTTTACGAAACGACGAAAAAATGTTAATTTTATTGATCAATGAGTTTCAATAAAAATTATAAAAAATCAATAAAAAAATCGCAAATAGACGATCTAGTTGATCATTCGTCGCTCATCATAAGCACTATCATAATTCTTGTCGCTCATTGTTGAGAGGCGGCAAGAGTTTAGTAATTTATGATTTTTGCGTGCGTGTTATGATTATCTCGTCTTTCTGCTAGAACTCTCGTATTTCTAAATTTCGTAAACCCTAATCTTTGTTGGACTAGGCTGTTTGTCGTTGGTCCATTCTAACTCTTTTTGGAATAGGACGTTATGTCGGTCGCTATGGTTAACCGTTGGTTATTAATATATTGGTATTAAGTTCATCGGTCGGTGGTTAATCCATAAATCGAACTTCGTTGCTAGTTAAGTCAATTTATCAGTGCTAACCAATTATGTCGACATTAGTGACATGGTTAGTGCCATGACTTATGACTTCGTGTTTATTGTCTGACAAACAAATCAAAAAACAAAAGCACCTTGAAATGAAGAAATAGAAGCTATTGACTGAGCATGTCTTTGATCTGTTTAACCCAAATCTTATGAATCGTGTTCTTGTAGTGTGAATCCAACATATTTTTTGTTACTACAAATATTACTTAAATTATCCAAACCCCAAAAATAAAAAATAAAAAGCCAAAAATTAAAATCCAAAAACAGTTCTAAAATTAATAAACATTCTTAATATTTTTTTTGTCGGCCAACTCATTATATTAAATCAAAAAATTAACCCATCAAAGAATACAACCATCCCATGTGGAAAACTAAAAAACCCATTAAAGGATAGACAACTAACCTCTCAGACAAGAGGTTATCGAAAGCAATCCTAAAAATTAATAAACATTCATGATCTAATTGTTTTGTTTTGTTTTGTTTGGTAGAGGTATGATGATACCGTCAAATGAATTTAATGTAAAATGTTAATAAAAAGTAATGTAAATAAATTGATAAGTATTGTTGCTGTGGATTTTTGAGTGGGCCGACCTTGCTTACTATAAGGAGGACAAAATCAGGAATATCGTTAGTTTTTTTTATACGGTAACTTCAATTCCTTTTGACTAATCTTTTACCATAGAATATTCCGCGGAATCTTTGAAATAAGACGAGTTCTAATTTTTGATAAAAAAAATACCAAAACCGGTAATACTTACGTTGTGGGAGAATCAAAATCAAGATTAATTCAAACTTTTAGAGTTTTATTAAAATAAAAATAGATAATATTTTCCCAAATCAGGAAAACAATACCATTTAATCTTATCTTTGTCAATCTAAACTTTTATCCTAAAGGTTTTATAAAATAAACTTTTGATTAAACTAATTTTTATTCTACTATTTACCTAAACAATATAATAAAAATACTAAAACAAAGAGAAATATACATCAAACAAAGAGATTGAATATTTTTATTATCAAAAACTCTAGTTCATCTAGAGGTTTTTAATTAAGAATAAACAAAAATTTAGTTTTTCATCTCTATTTTTTTGGTTTTTTCGTCCACATTGTTTCTTCTCAAACTTCTACTTTCGTTGAAGCAAATCCACAGTTCTCCTCGTCATCATCTCCGCAGTTCCACCAATTATGTTTTATCATGTCAAATTCGTCTCTTCGTCATCATCAACATAGAAGATTTTATTGTGTTCCAAGGTCCATGAATCAAGATGAAATCTTTGAATTGAACAATTGAATTCCTTAAAAGTCAAATCCTCTTACTATTAAAACCAAAGTGCAATTACTGAAAATGTTTAGTTGTTTTAATTGATTGGCTTTCTTAACAAAACACTATGACAAGTCTTTCCAAAGAATAGTGACATGTCTTTCAATAAACGATGACATGGATATAAGATACTTAAGTCATTGAAGATTAATATTAGATAATCAATAATAAAAAACTTTGCAATAAAATGATTTTTATTACTCCTTCAGTTTCTAAATAATTGATGTTGGGAAAAAAAATTATTTCTAAAAGATTGATGTTTTACATTTTTTATGCAGTTTTTATTGACTAATGATGGTGAATTGTAAATTTCAAGACATATTAATTGATTTTGTTGAATTACTATTGGTTAAAAGTTATTAAAAACTGTTTAGCACAAAAAACAATGTATTTATAGTTAAAAATTAATATGTTTTCTTAATACGTGTGAAAAATCTAAAAATTTAGAAGCATAGGGAGTATTATTTTATACGGATTTAACATAAATTATTGTAAATTTCAGTACAAATCTTTATCAAATAGAGAAATTTTAAAAAATACCACTTTTCAAGTGCCACTTTACAAAAATGCCACATTTTTGAAATCTTTACAAAAATGCCACTTCTACAAAATTATTTTTTCCTTATATTATTTATATTTGGGTTAATTATGTTCAATTAGGATTTAGTTATGAGGGTTTAAGGGGGTTTAGGGGTCAAAACATTTTTTAGTGTTTAGAATTTTAAGATATATAGTTTAAAAATCTATAATTAGTGGCATTTTGGCAAATGAACATCCCTAAGTGACATTTTGGCAAATGAACACTCTTAAGTAGCATTTTTGCAAATGTGCACATAAAAAGTGGTATTTTTGCAATTTTCCCTATCAAATATTAGATATCAAATTCTGGTTATAGATTTTCGAAAAATAATTATGATATCAAATTGATTTGGGAGGTTTGGTTTAATAATCCAAAAAAATTATGTAATTTGGAAACTGACCTAGGTTTTCAAATTTTTGCAAACTAACATTTTTAATGTAATAAGACAATAATTCTTTCATAAAATTTTAGAATTTATAATTACAAAAATTATATTTTGAATCAGATTGCGTAAACTGTTAGCCATTACTATTCCAAATGACCCTCAAACTAGCACCAATTATATCATTCTTGTTATTGTTTCAAGTGGTTCCAAAGATTAAAATATAGTAGAAACGAAAAAACGATGTTTAGTCGCGCATAAAAAAAAAAAGATCAATCGATAAGACTGTTTGTACAAGCTTTTCCATCAACAAGCATTACATGAATTGTCTTTAAAAGAAGATCTAATGCATTTGCCAAAATCACCACTCACTCATGTCAATTCTGATTGTGCATAAGTTCAACCATCACTTTAACTATATGTTGGTTAATGTTTCACATTTTCTAACATTTTTTTTTTATTTTTAGGGATCCAAAACTACAATTCCCTTTCTTAGCATGTAAATAACACGAGATCATTCCTTATCCTAGAACATAAACTAAATCATTTATATTATACAAAATACAAGAATGGCAGTAGGCAAAAAGAATTGCCAAAAATGTTAGTTTAATTTTTCAATAATCAACTATTCATACGATACTAAATCAAATGAACTAAATATTTCATGACTTGAACACAAGCCAAAACTTTTATGGAGTTGACCATTCTTAATCTTTCCATATGTGTAATTTTTTATGACTTTATATTTTATGTGTAATTTATATTTTTTCTCTTTTAATTCATCAAGTGAAAATATTTTTGTTTTTTGTATTTGTAAATTATTGTATAATAGAAATAATATACAATGATAACACAACTTGACTTAAAAAAGCTTTATATATTTGATTTGTTTAGATTATTTTGATAATTTCAATTGCAAAAGAAAAATTTATTTTTCAAACTTTTAAAAACATGGGTTAATTTTCAAAATACACATATTTTTTGTAATATTTCTACAAATTTCTGTAATTTTTAAATATATTGTAACCTTTTAACAACAAATTTTTAAGAAAATATTTTCGTTGGCAAAAATTTTGTCTAATGATGAGTGTCATCCAGCATGATTTTTCCGTTGTAGCCTAAGGTGGATGGAATCGGAAACTGAAACGTGGAAACGAAACGTTAGAAAACGCAGAAACGATTTTTCTTTAGAAAAGAGGAAACGGAAACGTTTTGGAAACGTATACATATATATATCATGAAAAAAAAAAATATATATATATATATATATATATATATCATGAAACAAAAATTATCAATGGTTTTAAAATATTTGAAACAACTCAAATCCAATCCGAGTCAAACAAAAAAAACACTTCGTTTATGTATACGACTTTACGATTTCAATAATCAATAACAAATCTACTTGATATATCATGGTTTTTACCTATTTTTGACCATGATATAAGTCCGTTTTATAGAGTTTTTTTGATATTTTTCGAGTCTTGTCATTACTTTATAGGTTCATGGACGTTTGGAGCTTAACGGGAGCTTCTGGAGCGTTTTTTTGGAGCATTGCGGAAAGAGGAGCCGAAGTTGCGAAGTCGGAGACGAGTTTTCCTGCTTGTGTCGATCGACAAACCTGTCTAAAGAGAAGAAATCGCAAGTTTCAAGGCCCAGATGTTTATAGAAAAGTCTGAGTCCGATTTTTAGACATTATATAGTTTTTACCTTAGGTTTTAGAGTTTTTATCTTATTTGCTATTGAGACTTGGAGAGAGATTGATTTGGAGAGCTTTTAGGAGACAAATCTATGCTTGACATCATCGATTTCGAACCCTTTGTATCTTTTATCCTATCTCTTTTATGCAATTTTATTCGGTAATTATGATTTCATCATCTATGTCTGAGTAGTTTGCTTGTTAGGTTTTGGGGATTCAAGGGTTTGAAGAGAAATTGTTAGAGTTGAAATCTGTTAGGATTTATCTACCTATTCTTCATATAGATTTGCTTTAACTCTAATTTTATGATTGATCAACTGAAATTGGAAACCCTATATTGATTTAATAGATGCAAAAGTATTATTAAAAACCTGAACTAAATTTTTGATGAGCAAAATAACTATTCGCAAAGGAATTTGGTTTAGTAATTTTGTGAACAATCGAACTTGAAATTTAATGCCTGTCTTTATTCGCTGAATTTGCAAAGAAATTTAGAATTTAGGGATGTAGTCATAGATAGTTTTCGCAACAGAAGTTGGTTAACTTTACACTTGTGTTTCGAGTTATAGAACCGTGCTTAATAATCCTGACAGTCTTTTATTCTTCAATTTCGATTCATATCTGAGAATTACCCATAGCCTAACCCGTTTGTCTCATTGAATTTTAAGAACTTTAATCACATTCGTTTGCTTGTTTCAACATTTAATTTATATTCACAAATATTCACTTAGCCTAATTTGAATTCAAAATTCTACTGAGGAATAGAGATTCCCTGTGGATACAATCCCTAAGTACTGCTGCGATCTCTTAATTTAAGAGAATAGCTCAGGGTAAATTTGAGCATATCACTACTGTAATTGAAAAAAATACTTTGCTTATCTCTTCGACTCTTCTACTTTTTATGTTGTAGCATTCAACAATAATCGAAAATATCAAACATTTTATAATCATTTTTTTTTCAATATTACGATTAATATTAGTAATTTCATAACTTATTTTTATTTTTATCGAAAATATTAGTAAACATTTTTTATTTTCAGAATTTTGTAAACTAAGTGGATATTCCTTTTTCAACAAACTAAGGAGATAATATACAATTATTTATTGCCCCCAAAATCCATCACATATCTTTTTAAAATCTAATGAGATTTACTTATTATCTAATCGTTTAATACAAAACTACTTTGATTTATTTATTTTTTCAAATCCATCACATATTTTCTTTTTTTTCAAAAAAACTACTCATATTTACATATTTGGCCAGGATAACACGTATTCTAATACTATTGATCGTAAAACGTTTAAATATTATAATACACATTTGAGCATCAAACGTTTATTAAATTTATGTATTTTATTAAAAAAAAAGGATTAGTATTAGAAGATTGAATTTGAACAGAAACGAGATCTCTCGTGAAGAAGACGAAGATAAGCTTTGAGAGGATTTGGAAATTATTAATGTTTCTGTTAAGTGTAAATAAGCTTTACAATGTGTGTTATATATAAACATAAATCTATCCGGTATAGACCGGTTAACACTAAACCAATCTATAATATTTAATAACTAGTTATTTTTGAAACGTTTTAAAATTCATCACCTAAATAAACGTTTTACAACCTCATGCATCATTGGTACATCAGTATATGGTCAAAGAAAAGACAACAACATTTAGAGGGATTTAAAAAACCAATCGAGGATAACTTAACCAAAAAAGTGTTAAACTATAACTACGAAAGAGAATGTTAGTAACTTCAATTATTTTAGGGGCAATTACAAAAATGTTACTTTTTGTGTGCACATTTGCAAGAATGCCACTTAGAGGTGTTCATTTACAAAAATGCCACTAATTATAGATTTATAAAGTCTATATCTTAAAATTTTAAACCCTAAAAAATGTTTTGACACCTAAAACCTTCTAAACACTCAAAACTAAACCCTAATAGAACATAATTAACCCAAACATAAATAATATAAAGAAAATATAATTTTGAAAAAGTGGCATTTTTGTAAAGATTTCAAAAGTGTGGCATTTCTGTAAAGTGGCACTTGAAAAGTATCATTTTTTGAAATTTCTCATTATTTATTTTAAGGCTTTTACGTGACTTTTGTACATCATTAACATTTCTATGCTTTGTATTATGGATTAGATTATTTCTTATTTAAAATTTGAATTATTTAAGTGTTGTTCGTTTGCGTGTCTGGACGCAATATCTAGATGCACGCAGCATCTAGACGCAGAACCTAGACATAGCATCTAGATGCAGTACCTAGACGCATCATCTAGATGATGTTCGTTTGTGTTTTTACTTTCTGCGTTCAGAAATTGTATCCAGAAACAATTATGTTCGTTTGATGTCTTTGTACCTTATTTCTGGATGCATTTAATGTAAATTGACCAAAAACTCTTTATTTTGTGTTAAGAGGTTAATACTATTATTAATGATTTAGATTATAATTATACCTAAACAATTGCCAAATTAATTTTTGAATGAAATTCTAAAAAACTTTATCTAACAAAAAAAAAAGACATAAAGTCGTATACAAAAATTAAACAGAATTTTGACGAGAAACAAAATTTCACTATTTTGGCAGGAAAACTTAGTTTTTGATTTTGACAAGAAAACGAGATTTTGCTGTTTTGGCGGGAAAACGGGATTCTGCAGTTTTAGCAGGAAATCATAATTCTGCAGGTTTTGGGGGAAAACCGAGATTCTGCAGTTTTGGCTAAAAACAAGATTTTACAGTTTTGACAGGAAAAAACGATTTTGCGGTTTTGGCAGAAAACGGGATTTTACGGTTTTTGCAGGAAACGCCATTTTGCGGTTTTTGGCGGGAAAACGCGATTTTGAGGTTTTGGTGGAAAAACGAGATTTTACTGCTTCGGCAAGAGCACGGGATTTCCCGATTTTAGCGGAAAAACGTAATTTTGCGGTTTTGGAGGGAAAACGAGTTTTTGCGGTTTTGACAAGAAAACGCACGCGGTTTTGCGATTTTGGTGGAAAACATGATTTTGCGATTTTTGCAGAAAACGTGATTTTGCGGTTTTGGCGGGAAAACATGATTTTGCGGGTTTGGTAGGAAAACATGATTTTTGTAGTTTTGGCGAGATATGGGATTTTGCGGTTTTGACTCGAAAACGTAATTTGGCGGTTTGGCGGAAAAATGAAGAATTTGCGGGTTTAGCTGAAAACAGGATTTTGCGGTTTTGGCGAGAAAACGGGATTTTTCGGATTTGATGGAAAAATATATTTTTGTGGTTTTGGTGGAAAAACAGCTATTTTCAGTTTTGACAGAAAATCATAAATTTATTATGTTTAGAAATAAGAGTATTTTTACTTTTGTAATTTTGTACACACTTTAGTGCATCCAAACTCTACTTTCAAGCTTTTAAAATATCTAGAAATTTTGGTTGAGTTTCATTTTGCATCCAGTTTTTATATCTAGACGCATTTATTAACTTGACAAAAACGAACAACGTCTAATTCTTGCTTCTAGATGTTCCGTCTGGATGATGAAACGAACAGCCCCTTAGTTTGTCCTTTTTTTTTTTTTTTTGTCAACAAGATTACTTCATTCATTTAATCGAGTAAAATACAAAGGGAGGGAATTAAACATCCTGCATAATAACTGCAAGATAATTGAAATACAATAAAACATAGAGAAGATAAATCATCGCATGAGATGGACAGCGGATCCAAGGCAATCCTCCGATGCGTCAAGAGGGTCATCATGGCAAAGCCGGAGTGTCTCAGGTTAGTCACTTTGGAATGTGATTTTTAAGATCCCAGCATAATGCTCGGGAGATCGACCACTCTTCAAGAGAGGGAAGATTCAACCAATCTCAAAGAGATGGTATAAGGTGGAAATGATCTTTTCCATCGAAAGTAAATTGCAGGATTTGCGAATCTAGAAAACTTTGAAGCTGGGCAAATATAATAGAGAACCATCTCCCAGTTGGGCCTCAGCAGACTGGGCTTTGAAAGACCCATAAACAAAACAAAACTGTCCAAGTTCAGTCTCAGCCCATTACCATGAATGATTGAGTGATTTCGGATCAGGCCCATTAACTGACAATAGCCCAACAACAACCTAATCCAGTCAACGGATGAGGATATGTTGACCACGTTTTGACACAGTGGGACTTTGCCGGCGATTACAGTTTTGGCGGTGGCCAATGGTGGCTGATGGAGACCAGCAGGTCGGGGTAGGGTGCGGTTGGTGCCAAATCCGGTAGGTGGACTGATAAGTCGTCGGAGCCAAGCCGAAACACTTCCCGATCTGGTGCCGTTCAGATCTGGGGAAGGTTCCGGTGAGGAACGCCGGCGATGAAGCTTGACCGCGGATGATGATGGCCTCATCGATGCGATATGGTTCGACGGTGAGGATATCGGGACTAACCCTGGGAAGAGCAAGCCGGGACGGTAGTGTATCTTGTACACGGAAGGCGAAGGCAAAGGGGAGGGTTCGTGGGGCAGTTTCGAAGTCTTACTTCGACGTTTAGACTCGGCACCACAGTGAGATAGTTGATATCGGGCTTCCGATAGATTTATCGGTGAAGAAAGTTGGAAGCCTGGAGTTGTGCGGTGGTGGTGTACGGCGGAGAGACGGAGGATGTCAGTGGGGTGACTTGAAATGTGGAAAAGGGAATTGAAATTCTTCGGTTTCTAACCGAGATTAGATCCGAGCCACAGTGGCTCATAAATGACACAAAACACTTGTTCTTTGAGAGACCAAGCCAGGTCCAAAACCGTATATCCTCACCGCCGATAGGTGCGGGAATCAACCGGCGGAAAGCAGAGCATATCGAGATAGTAACAGGTGAATGCAGCGGAGAGCCCATCGTCCAACGCCGGCGAGCACAGGCTCCACCGGCGTCGGAATCAGAGAAGACTTTGGTTGCCTCGATCACTGTACCCGAGAGAGCGGCTAGGACGAACTACTCTGAGAATTTTGTGATGTTTATTTGGTGGGATTTGCTACTTTAAATAAAAGATCCTACTTTATATTTGTCATGTTTACTTTACACTACGGGATGATTTACTATGAGAATTCCGTAATGTTTATTTTATTTCCGGTGTTTGTTTCCCGTAGTGTTAAGTAAATCATCCATAACCACTTGGTCCACTTCCCAGTCTTTATTTGATGAGAGAAATCCAAATTTTGCTGACAGAGAGGACCCCAAACCGCAGAGGAGAATTTATATGCGAAGAAAAGGTGGTCCCGAGAGAATTTACTGTTTATGAGAAATGAAGAACATGAAGAGAGAAATAATACACCGAAAAGATTTTCTCAGTTTCTCTTTTCATGTTCTTCATTTCTCATACTCTTTTAGTGGTCATTTTATTATCTAGCTACTGTATTTTAACATTATCTGAGAAATATATTTAAAAACTAATCTTAATATGTAAGATATTATATAGAATGCAATTGGAAAAAAGTGTTTGTTTTGTATCTATCAGATATATGAAAACATTTTGGCTTTTTTTTTTCGGTATGTTTTTTTGTATTATAATTAAAAGCCTTAAAGTCCATATGTTACAAACTGTTCATAGCAAAGGCCAACATTTCAAACCCACACCAATGCCATTCCCAAAAAATTGGCTTCAATGAGATAAACTCATAACCACAGCATATCCAAAACTAAGGTAATGTTAAACCGATGATTCGAGAAGGATAACCGATGGATACATAGGAGTGATTCCTATAATCCTTGGTTACACTTAATGCTATAAGAAACACTCCCCGATTTGAACCTGCATTCGCCACTTCAAATCTCCATTCCAACATAGGAGATAAAGCTTGTAACAAAACATGAACATGATATCTGAAATTTGGCCATGCTTTAAGCCTTAAGACTGCTCCCATCAAATCTGTATGCTGAGCAGAGAAGATTACTCTCTCCTTCCTATGACTTCTCATGCTTTCAATACCCCAAATCATCACTCCAAGCTTGAAGTCGGCCTCAGTTTCATAACCACCAAAGGTTCTACGGCTGTGTAACACCACTGTCCCTCTAGCGTCTCTCAAACCCATCCTCCTCCTCCAATCTTTTCTCTATGATTCCCCGAGTGACCAATGTTGCACTTGAACCAACCCTCATGCGGCTTTCTCCATTTGTTCACCTGTATATTAGGCCCTCCATTCTTTAAACCCTCTCCTTCTTCTTGCACTTATTGAGCCATAAACCACTTCTCTGCATCCTCCATCAAAAGTCTCAATCTTGGGTTTTCTTAAAGAAAAACTGTGCCGGAGAGTGCTAGGTTGGCAGAACAAGTTTCTCTCCCATGGTGGCAAGGAGATACTATTGAAGTCAGTGGCTTTTGCCCTCCCAACCTACACAATGTCCTGTTTCCTACTACCAAAAACAATAATTCAGCAATGGTGTCAGTTATGTCTGAATTTTGGTGGAGGAATAGCCCGAGTCAAAGGGAATGCACTGGAAGGCATGGGATCAATTAAGCCAAAAAAGGGAAGGAGGTCTAGGGTCTAAGGACCTAGAGGATTTTAATCTGTCCCTTTTAGGGAAGCAACTATAGAGAATCATCACTAACAAAGACTCCCCACTGGCCATAATATATAAAGGTAGATACTTCCTTAAAGATGATCCACTGACTGTACAGTTGGACTCCAGGCCCTGATACGCTTGGAAGAGCATTCATGCAGCCCAAAGCCTTGTCAAAGCTGGAGCCAGAAGGGTAGTGGGTAATGGAAGAAGCATCAATATCTAGCAAGATAATTGGCTTCACTCTAAACCAACCTGACTAGCCCTAGCAGTCAAAGTAGATGCACAAAGAAGGCTCAAGCAGGGGCAGGTAATCAGTTGCGTAGAGGATTTTATGCTAAAGGAGGGGAAAGAGTGGAATCAACAACTGATCAGAGACATTTCCCAGAGGCTGAAGAAGATTGATTGAGGAAATTATACCGGAAGGGGGACGACACAAGATGGCTATAGCTGGGACTACACCAACTCAGGGCATTATACGGTGAAATCTGCATACTGGCTACAGAACAACAAGCTCAAGAAGGAGCTGGGGGATGAACAGGTGAACGAGCCTAGTTTGGATGCTATATATGAACTTATATGGCAGCTGGATACGAGTACTAAGCTTAAGCATTTCTTATGGAAATGCATGTCTGATAGTCTGGCAGTGGCTACTAACCTGACCTATAGACAACTTTCAAAAGATTATTGCTGCTTAAGATGCCAACTTGGGAACAACCAATCATTTGCTCTTTGAATGCTCTTATGCAAGGCTAGTCTAGGCTGTTTCTGGGATACCAACCCCTCATCTTGATGAAGAGTCTCAAAGATCCTTGTATTGCAACTTCTAGTTATTATTCAAAGACTCGAAGAAAAAACAAGGACATGCAAAAGGGCAAGAAAGATTGGTTCCTTGGATTCTTTGGAGGCTATGGAAGAACCGTAACTGGCTTTTCTTTCAAGGAAATGAGTATGATGCGCAGCAGTTAATTCAGAAAGCTCAAGAGGATGTAGTAGAGTGGGAAGAAAGAGATGGGGATGAAGAGCATCTGAATAAGGTACAAACTGGCTTAAGAACAACCTCTGCGTTACAAAAAGCAACTCACAAATGGATGCCACCACCACCTCGTAAGCTGAAATGTAACACATACAGTACTTGGAATTGAGAAGGAGATAAGTAAGGTTTGGGCTGGGTCCTGAGGAACGACGAAAACAGAGTGTTGTGGTGTGGAGCAAGGGCAATACCAAAACTAAAATATGTTTTACATACAGAAGCAAAAACTTTGAGTTGGGCAATAGACATGGTTTCATCCCTCGGCTATACTGATGTTATCTTTGAAACAGATTCTAAAGAGTTGGTGCAAGCAGTACAGAGGAAGACGAGCTGGCCGGTACTTCAAGTGGTGCACCATGATGTGCAGCAAAGCTTGCTGAAGATGGACGATTCACAGATTCGTTTCTACCCACGAGAGGGAAACATAGGAACTGATCGAATTGCAAAAGAAACTATCTCATTTGAGAATAATGTTTCGAGGTTGTATTTATTAGTGCCTAGATTGTTGATCCAGCAGGTCGACAATGAATTTATAATAGATCGGAGGTCAGAGAATTCCGTGTATAGAAAGTTGAGTCAAAGAAAGGTAAGTAAAAATAGGTCGCTATGAATAGTCCGGATAGACCCCGGGCTATCAGTTCTCTAGGTCGGAGATCGTGACGGATTGGTGAAACTCAAACTATTAGATGTTGAGTATGAAAGATTACAATCTAGCGGACTGGCAAGTAATGCTACTGATATTTCCTGAGGGAAGAGTGAATGTCCTCCTGTACTGTCCCGTGTCGTCTATTTATAGTGAACGGCGTTGAGTTTAACTCGAGTTCAGCTGACCGTGGTTATCTCCTAGGTGTGGTCAGACCGTGGTTAAAGCTTGGAATGGGCTTCTGGCAGCCCGTCGGGCTTCTGGCGATCTGGCAGCCCGTCGGGCTTCTCGCGAACTGTTCAGAATGTTGGGCCACAGGTCCAGGCCCAACAGTAGCCCCCCCCGATCGACGAAACGAGGTAATCTGAGTTTTGTTGATTTTAGACCGTTCGATCTGATTCTGAGAAGTCGCGAGATCGCCACGTGTCGGAGTTTTGCTGGTTTTCGCTGCGGTCTCGTCTTCTTCGAGGCGTGACCCCTCGTATTCCGCCCTGAGCCTATAAAAGCAGGACTCGATTCCTGCTTTTCGTCTTCAGTCTGCTTCAACTGCTTCTCTCTCTAAGGTACTGTTCTCTCTTCCTCTCTCTAGCTTCTCTCTGTTTGTATCTTTTTATCTCTCCGATCTGCTCTCCGCCGCGGTTTTTGTCGTAACCGTTAGATAAGGCACCGCCTAGATCTAGAATCTCTTCGAATCTCTTCCGTTGCGATCATGGTTTCTTCAGCTTCCGATTCTCAGAATGAGTATCTCTCTGACTCCGTTAGGACCGATCAGTCCTCCGCTGACAGTCCTATTGTATCGACTCGCGGAGGGGCTTCGTCAAATACCGACGAGAGGTCGGCAGGTGGCAACTCCCTGGTCAGAGATGACGCTGGATCTAGTTCTGTTGGTAATCCAGAGATCGGAACCCTGCGACTTGGAATTGCTAAACCTCGTCGGGCTCAGCGTCGATCTGTGGTTAAAGATCAGGCCGCGGCTCGGCGAGTCTCCTCGAATCCCGATTCCTTCGGTCTCACCCCTGTCGACAGGCTAGTGTTGGAGCCTCTGGGGCCGGGCTTGGGTCCCGGCATCGAGCTGAAGAGGAAGGATAATTTCGACACAGAAGTCGATCTGTCAATGCTTACAAACGTCTGGTCTATCCGGGATCTTCCAAGGGAGGTTGATTTCCGGGTTCCCCAGAGCGGCGAACGTCCTTGGTCGCCTCCAGAAGGATATATGTGTCTCTATGTATCCTTTTTTTAGGAGAGCGGGCTGTTTTTTCCGATTTCGCGGCTGTTAATCGAGTACTGCGCTGCCCGCGGCCTGGCCATCTCTCAGCTAACCCATGGGTCCATCAGGAATTTCATGGCGTACCTGGTTTTGGCTGCAGAGCAAGGCCTGGTCTGTGACTGCGACACCTTTGAAGGGCTGACTGCGCTGAAGCGGAGAGGTTCTTCAGGCCGCTACTATGTTTCGGCCAAGCCTAAGTACAGTCGGCTGATCACGGGCTCTGACGCCGATAAGAGCGCGGACTGGGAGTGCTTCTACTTCTTTGTGAAAATAGATGCTGCTTCGGTAGAAAATCCCAAGTGGCCTATTCGTACGGGCTGGAACGTTAATATAAGTACGTTTTTGCCGAAATGTTTTCTTTTTTTCCTTGTTCGGGCTGACGCCTAATTTTTTCTTCTTTGTTTGTAGACAGACCGCCACCAAGAATACTCTATTCCGAACAGCCTAGCGACAGATCCCTTGTAAGATTCATCGACAAATTAGGTCCCCAGCTTTGGCCTGAATTCATCGAACAGAGGATCCAGAGGTGTATTGGAAGAATCCTGACTGGTTAGTGTCTGTCCCGTTCTCTCCGATTTTGGATCTGTTAACTTTTTCTGATGACTCCTTCAATTCTTCTGCTGGTTGTTTCGATCTCGAGCTAGAACCTCTTCGTCCCTTTACGCACCCTCCGATTGTTCTAAAGGCGAAGACTCTCAAAAGAACAGCCGAGCAGATGGGTAAAAAAGCGAAGGCAGCTTGGAGGAGAGTGGACTACAACGAGAAGTAGGTCGCCCCATCTGGGCAGGCCGCAAAGCGAAAGCAGGTCGTCCCTGCTGTCGAGGTCGCTCCGACCGATAAGCCCATCATGACTGAAAAAGCTGGGCAATCTTCGGCCAAGGTTGGCGCGAGGAAGCAGAAGAACGTAGCCTCTACGGTTAGAGGAACCGGTCCTCCCGGAAGGGGGATCCCTGCCGGGGTTCAGTCTGGAGCCCCGTCTTCCAGGCGCTCTGAGGCCGCGTCTGGCAAGTTTGTTGGTGCTGCTGCTGAAGAGCCTACCAAAAGGGCTCCTCGAGATAAGAGGCCGCTGGAGGACGTTCCTGAGAGGCAGAGTAAAAAGGCTCGGACTGATAACCAAGAAAGTTCTCGAACTATTCCCGAGGCTACCTCGGGTGCCACCTCTCCTACGGACTCCAGAGAGTACAGGCTCGAGATGGACTTCAGCGCGCCCGGGCACCTGATAGATAATACCAGGGCTTGCGCTGACCTGTACTCCCGATTCCCCTGCGACGAAGTCTTCGAGTTCCCTAAGCCGGAGGAGTTGGAGGAATTCGCAGCATACCGCGAAGTTTGCGGGGCTTCGGTGGCGGTAAGCATCATTGACTAGCTTATCATTCTTGCCTTTTCTTGGGGCTTTTCTTCTCTTTTTTTTTGTGTTCGTCAACCCTTAGCGTCCTGGTTACTTTTTGCAGCTGATGACATACACGAACTCAATGGTCCTTCAGTACGAGCGTAAGCTCTTCAAAGTATCGAAGCAGCTTGCGGCGTACGAATCGCAGCTCAAGGAGCAGGAGTCGATGAAGGGGGAGTTCGACTCGATGAAGAAGGAGCTCAAGTCCGTAAGGGCGGAAGCGGAGAGGGTTCCCGTCCTGCAGTCTAGGGTCAACAACTTCAGCAAGATGGTGGCGGACTCGACTAAGGTCATTGAGGACCTTAGGTCTCAGAAAAAGGATGTCGAGGAGCAGCTGGAATTGGCGGCCGCCAAAATGGACTCTCTTCAGGCCGAAGTCGATCGTCCTCGTAAGTCTCGGTCGTCAGTGATCAAGAGCACCGTGGAGGAGTGCAACAAGAGGCTGTCAGGAATTAAGAGGTCGATCGCTGACTCCGCGGAGGTCACTCGGCTCTCCGAGCTGATGAGTCAGTCGCAGGCCATCAAGGGCTACCTGATCAAGATGGGGAAGGAGGAAGATATCACCATCTCCGAAGAGCGGCTAAAGGTCCTTGACGAAAACTTCGAGAAGTTCAAGGGCCAGCTCGAGGCCTTGGAAGTAGAGGAGGCCGAGGAAGAGGACTTTGTGATGCCTCGTCCTTTGTGGCTATCCGCTGCACCTCCTCGAGTCGATGATCCTTCGGCCCAAGTCGAGGTCGCTGCGGGAGCTGGTAACGAGACCAGGACGGCGCCTGCTGCTCAGAACCCAGACTCCGGGAGACCTGTTGCTCCGGCGGTCGACCAAACCACCGGCGACGAGTTGGCTGATCTCGACGGCATTCCGGTCATTCAGGACCCTTCGGCGCGTACTGGCAAATAGTCTTCGCAGTTTTTGTCTTTTCTCATTTTTTTGTAAAAACTTCTCTTTTAATGATATATATATATATTTCAGTAGTTTCAGCTTGTACTGTTATCTTTTTTTTTTTTATATATCGTGTGCGACCTTGAGGTCGGCTTTTAAATAATTCCTTGTACGTGGCTAAGTATGCGAGGCGGGCTCGTCTTAACACTTAGACGTTTTTAGGACAGGTTGCGGGGCTGGCCCGGCTTACAGTTTTTGTTCGATGCGTGACTAAGTGAGCGAGGCGGGCTCGGCTTATTGTGCTTAGAGGCTTCGAGACCGGTTGCGGGACTGGCCCGGCTTATAGGTCGCTTAGAAGGAAGTTGGTTATCCCCCCGTTCTAGCGACATGGTTGATCAGACCAGTTTAGTTCACGGGGAACGTAACATAGATATAGTAGACGTGTATTTGAGTAAATTGAGTATATATATCTTTGATTATTAGATGTGCCTTCTGACGGGCTGCCTACGTATCCATTATAATAGGGATCAAGCCATTCGTAGTTCATACATATAAGTATTGGTAGTGAGCTCGTAGAGCGTTCTTTTTTTTTTTTTTTATAGAGAGTAGTCTGCTGCGAGCTGCTGTCTGGTTCGGTTCGGTAGTTGGACTGGCTTGCTGACGAAGGGAGATTTCCTCAGCTCTTCTGCATGTTGAGCACGTTGGTGTTGTAGTGGTATCGCTTTAGGCTCATTGAGTTCCAGGACCGGGGAATCATCTCCCCATTCATTGTCATAAGCCGATAAACTCCAGGTCGGACGATTTTGGTTATTTGGTATGGTCCTTCCCAGTTCGCGCCGAGTTTGCCGGCGTTGTGCTCTGCGGTGTTTTCGTAAACCTTTCGGAGGACGAGGTCGCCCACTGCGAAACTGCGGTTGCGGACTCGCTTGTTGTAGTACCTCATAGCGAGCTGTTGGTAGTTCTGGATCCGGACGAGGGCCTCGTCGCGAGCTTCTTCGATATGATCGTGGTTGTCAACGAGCATATCGTCGTTTAGGTTAGGACTCTTCGTCATCATTACACGACGTAGGCTGTTGACGTTGACTTCTGCAGGCGCCATGGCTTCTAGACCATAAGCGAGCGAGAACGGAGTTTGGTTGGTAGATTGACGGGGGGTAGTTCGGAACGACCAGAGTACTCCGTCGAGCTCGTCTGCCCAGAGACCCTTCTTTTCTTCGAGTCGTTTCTTGAGTCCGTCAACGATTATCTTGTTTGAAGCCTCGGCCTGGCCATTGCCCTGAGGGTATCTTGGTGTATATTTGCTTAAGCGTATTTTCCATTTCGCGCAAAAGTCTTCGAAGGTCGCAGAAATGAACTGCGAGCCGTTGTCAGCGACGATCTCGTACGGGAGTCCGTGGCGGCAAATGACGTATTTCCAGATAAAGTTTTTAACGTCGTCAGCTCGTATCATGGCGTAAGCTTCAGCCTCGACCCACTTGGTGAAGTAGTCCGTGACGACGATGATGTACCTTTTTTGCCTAGACTTCGGGAAAGGGCCCATGATGTCCATTGCCCATCTCATGAAGGGATAGGGCGCAGTTGCTGTGGAAAGCGGTTCGGTTGGCGAATGGATCATCGGGCCGTGACGTTGGCATTGTTCACAGCAGCGGGCATGTTCGGCGCAATCTCTGAGCATAGTCGGCCAGTAAAAACCGAGATGCTTGATTTTGACCGCAAGAGCCCGACCGCCGGAGTGGCTTCCGCCGGCTCCTTCGTGGCTTTCGGCCATCACGCGATATACCTCATCGCCAGCCAAGCATTGCAAGAGTGCCTCGGCGGCATTCCATCTGTATAGCCCGCCGTTGAGGACGGTATAATACGCGCTGCGGGCTTTAAGACGTCTGGCGGCCCATTTGTTGTCCGGGAGTTTGCCGAACATTATGTACTTGGTTATCTCTTGGCGCCAGTCTCCTGCTGCGGGCTGGGTACTTTGTTGTGGGGTGGAGGTCGCAGGCCCGAGCTGGTCGTCGGACTCATTTGTAATGCCGCAAACGCCCTTTGGAAGAGAGATGCTTGGTTCCGGGATGGATTCAATGGGAATTACTCGTCGGAAGTCGGAGTCCGAACTGGAACCGAGGGAAGCGAGGGCGTCGGCCGGAGCGTTCTCTGCTCGCGGAATCTTCGTAACTTTGAACGTGTCAAAGTCTGTGGTTAGTTCGCGCGCAAGCTTTAGGTAGGCTTTCCTCCTTTCGTCTTTGGTGTCGTATTCGCCGTTGAACTGATTAGCGAGGAGCTGCAAATCACAGTATGCATAGATCTTCGTTGCGCCGACCTCCCTTGCCAATCGCAGCCCGGCGAGGAGGGCTTCGTACTCAGCTTCGTTATTGGAGGCTTTGAATTCCAGACGGAAGGATTGTTCAAGCACTTCTCCGGTCGGGGACTCGAGTCGGATTCCGATTCCAGCGCCGTGTCTAGAGGACGATCCGTCGACGTGAAGGACCCATTCTCGAGGCAGGTCGGCTTCCGGGGGGATTGGCGGGAGCTCAATGATGAAATCTGCGAGGACCTGGGACTTGGCGCTCGTTCGACTCCGAAACTCGATGTCGTATTCACTCAGCTCAACGGCCCATTTGGCCATTCGGCCCGACACACTCGGGCTGTGGAGGATAGTCCACATTGGCTGGGTCGACATGACCACTATTGAATGGGATTGGAAATACGGTCGTAGTTTGCGGGCTGCGACTAAGACGGCAAGAGCGAGCTTCTCAAGTAGAGGGTAACGCGACTCTGCCCCATCCAGGGACTTGCTAACGTAGAAAACGGGCTTCTGGTCGCAACGATCTTCCCGGACAAGAACTCTACTGACCGCTGCGTTTGTGAGAGCAACGTAAAGGAACAGCGACTCTCCGGTCTCTGGTTTCGCGAGTACGGGTGGTGTCGACAAGTAAGCCTTCAGCTCGTTAAACGCGGTCTCACATTGATTGTCCCAGAGAAAGTTATCCTTGCGAACTCTGAGCGCCTTGTAGAATGGGAGATTGCGGTCTGTGGATCGAGAGATGAACCTATTGAGGGCGGCAATGCGACCTGTGAGTCTTTGGACTTCTCGTTGGTTCTTTGGAGAGGGCATGTTGATGACTGCTGCAATCTGTTTTGTATTTGCCTCGATCCCGCGTTGAGTGACGATGTAACCTAGAAATTCTCCCGAGGTTACCCCGAACGTGCACTTGGCCGGGTTGAGCTTCATGCCGAAACTGTTCAGTACCTCGAAACAGGCACGCAGATGTGCGATATGGTCTTTGGCCTTTTGTAACTTAACCAGCATATCGTCTATGTAGACTTCCATCGAGTCGCCGAGCTGACTGACGAACATCTTTTTGACTAGTCTTTGGTAGGTCGCCCCGGCATTCTTTAGGCCGAAGGGCATGACGCGGTAGTAGTAGGTTCCGCGATCCGTGATGAAAGCGGTCTTTTCTTGGTCGTCCGGATGCATCATGATTTGATTGTAACCAGAGAACGCATCCATAAAAGAAAGGAGTTCGTTGCCTGCCGTGGCCTCGACGATCTGATCGATGCGAGGAAGAGGAAAGCTGTCCTTTGGGCACGCTTTGTTGAGGTCTGTGAAGTCGATGCACACCCGCCATTTTCCGTTCTTTTTCTTAACCACAACTGGATTCGACAGCCATTCGGGATAGTGGACCTCCGTGATCGATCCTGCTTCGAGGAGTTTGGCGACCTCATTATTTACTGCCTGAGACCGCTCTGGTCCGAGCTTTCGTCTCTTCTGCCTGATTGGTTTGTATGTTGGATCGACGTTCAGCTCGTGTGTCGTTATCTTTGGATCAATCCCTTTCATGTCATGGATCGACCAGGCGAATGTGGAGACATTGGTGGACAAGAATCGGATCAGTTCGCCACGGAGAGGCTCCTCCAGTTCAGCGCCAATGCTGACTTGGCGTTCGGGATGTTGCAGATCGAGAGTAATAGGGATCGTAGCCTCTTGTTGTGGCGAGGTGCTTGGGACCGCGGTAGATCGTCTTACGTTGTAAGTGACGCGTCTTAGCTTGTGCTCCGTTACGAAGCACGATCTGGCTACCTTCTGCGACCCTCGGACTGTGAAAACTCCGTAAGAGGTCGGGAACTTGACGCATTGGTGGTAGGGTGACGCTACAGCTCGGAGCGACGAAAGCCACGGCGTTCCAACAATGGCGTTGTAGACCGCTGGTTTATCTATTACGACGAACTTGGCGATTTTGGTGATGCCGCCTACATGGATCGCCATTCTGATCGTTCCTATCGTCATAGACGTTACGCCGTCAAAACCGGTCCGTGGCTTGACGCTTGGCTTGATCTTATCGTCATTGATGTCCATCTTCCGTATAGTTTCCAGGAAGATGAGGTTAACTGAGCTCCATGTGTCGACTATCACGCGGGTGACGTCGCAGTCTTTGATGCCCAGTTCGATGACCAAGGGTTCGTTGTGCGGCATTGCCACGTTTTTGGTATCCGCCTCAGAGAAGATGATCGGTATATCGACTACGGCCTGAGCACTGCACTCGATTTTTTGGGAGACCGTCTTTTCGTGCTTCCTGAGAGATCGGACTGAGTTTGAAGCTGCTTTAAAGTCTCCCATGATCATGAAGATCTTCTTTTTCGAAGTAGGCCGGTGCGATCCGGGACCGCCGTCGTCTGCAGGTCGCTTCGGGGGAGATGGGAGGATGATTTGCCCGTCAGACTTCTGTTCGTTTTCGGGTTGCCGTTTTGGGGGTAAGTCGATGTGGACTTCTCCACTGCTATATTTTGCCATCAGTTTTGCCTGCAGCTGTCGGCATTGGTGGGTCGCGTGACCGAACTTCTGATGGTAGTCGCAGAACGATCTGACGTCTTCTTCTTTTTCTTCACCACGAACAAATTTAAGCGGCCATTTTTTGTTTTGTTGCTGGCCTTGATTCTGCTGTTGCCTAACGGGAGCGGGCTGAGGCGTCTGGATTATGTTCGCTGCCAGGAGCTTCTTCTTTAGTTCCTTAAATTCCTGGTCGAGATGTTGGGATGGTTCGTTGTGGTCGATCTCCAATATATCTTTGGCTTTAGGCTTTGCGGGTGTCAGTTTAGCCGGAGAATGTTTCTTGAGATTGGTTGCTCGGTCTTCCTCGAGCAAAACGAAGCTCGTTGCCCTATGCATAGCATCGGCGAGAGTCAAAGCTTTATGGAGGATTAGATCAGCTCGGAATCCTGATTCGTGCCACAGCCCGTTTTTCAGGGCGCCGATTGCGGAGGTCTCTTGGACGTCGATCGTTGAGAGGATCGCTTTAAAGCGGCACATATAATCCCTGAGGGATTCCCTTGGTCCTTGGGCGAGAGCCCACAGGTCGGCTTCCGAGGTGCCGTCCTGGATGTACATGGAGTAATGTTTGAAGAATGCAGTCGAGAGCTGTGCGAAGTTTCCGATCGAGCTCGGCCTAAGCCGAGAGAACCAATCGAGCGCAGAACCAACGAGATGTTTGACGAACAATTGGCAATAGGCCTCCTCCCGCTCTTCGGGAGATAGCTGTATTCGCCCCATGGCGATGGCGAACGAGGTCATAAAATGTTTTGGGTTTATGGTCCCACCGAAAGATTCGATTCGCAGCTTGGTTGTTTGGCGGATCGGGACTGCAGTGATTCGATCCGTGAACGGCGTCCTCTGAGTTTCTTCAAGGACTCGATCGATCTCGGACGCCGAGCTCAGGGCTTGATGGACCTTCGACTGCATTTCCCGAAGTGAAGCTTTAATGCTCTCGAGCTCAGAATCTTGGGCTGGAGAGTGTTCTCTCGAGTGGGTTGCATGTTCGAGCTGCATGCTGATCGGAGTTTGCGACGGGGTACTGCAGTCGATAATCCGATGCCGGATGGTTGGGCGCCCATGTCCTTCAGCATGAGACGGAGACGAGTTTGTCCTGGGATGTTGCAAGTTTGCAGGTCAGGAGGAGTCGAGCTGCTCTTGTATGACGTTCTGAGCCGTTGCGAGGGAGTCCAGACGGGCGTTTGTTTGACGGACCATGTCGTCTTGTTGATCAAAGCGTCTCATGAGGGTTCCCAGGACGCGAACAAGATCGATCTGTTCGTCCGCATTTATCGTTGCTTCGGGGCTGCGGGCTGTGGCATTCGTTTCTTCGGTTGTTGCGGTCTGAGTGATGACCTGGCTGGACTCTATTGTGGTGAGTGGAGCCTCGCGAGCCGCTTCTAAAATTCCCTGATTTGATGTTTCTCCGGGTTGTTGTCTTGCGGACACGTTCGGACTCATATTTCTTTGCGTTAGAAAATCTCCAATACCCCCTACCTGGCGCGCCAATTGTTGATCCAGCTGGTCGACAATGAATTTATAATAGATCGGAGGTCGGAGAATTTCGTGTATAGAAAGTTGAGTCAAAGAAAAGTAAGTAAAAATAGGTCGCTATGAATAGTCCGGACAGACCCCGGGCTATCAGTTCTCTAGGTCGGAGATCGTGACGGATTGGTGAAACTCGAACTATTAGATGTTGAGTATGAAAGATTACAATCTAGCGGACTGGCAAGTAATGGTACTGATATTTCCTGAGGGAAGAGTGAATGTCCTCCTGTACTGTCCCGTGTCGTCTATTTATAGTGAACGGCGTTGAGTTTAACTCGAGTTCAGCTGACCGTGGTTATCTCCTAGGTGTGGTCAGACCGTGGTTAAAGGTTGGAATGGGCTTCTGGCAGCCCGTCGGGCTTCTGGCAGCCCATCGGGTTTCTGGCGATCTGGCAGCCCGTCGGACTTCTCGTGAACTGTTCAGAATGTTGGGCCACAGGTCCAGGCCCAACATAGATGGTTAATACCTAGTGTTGAGGCTGATATGCCATGTTTGTAAGAAATATTGGTTAATATTTGAGTAGAAGTCGAGAAGAAAGAAAAAAAAAAAAAGCTCCAATTTGGGCTAGAGTATTGGAAGCTTCTGATCGCAGCAGAGAATTCTAGTTACCAGCGAAAATCTGAAATACAGTAGGCCAAAATCGACGAGGAAGAAAGGTAAAGCTAAAGCGAGCGAGCGAGGGATTCGCGCATCGGAGGCAGATATGCTTCAGTGTATATTTCTCCTCTCCGATTCCGGGTGAGTCATCTTCAACCCTTTCCTTCTGATATCCAGATCCACTCTGAAATTGACTTTCGTTGTTCGGTTTGCGTTGGCAGAGAGGTCATGCTGGAGAAGCAGCTTACGGGTCACCGCGTCGATCGCTCCATCTGTGCTTGGTTTTGGGATCAATCTATTTGTCAAGGCGATTCCTTTAAGGTAGCTTATAGCTCCATGGACATATTTTGGATCCAAATTTCAAGACTTTTAACTTCTGGGTGGTTTTTTGCTCTTGGTTTAGCTTGATTTTTACTGGGTCTTATGCTTTGTTTTGGATAGTCACTTCCAGTGATTGCTTCACCAACACATTACCTTTTTCAAATCGTTCGGGACGGTATCACTTTCTTAGCTTGCAGTCAAGTTGAAATGCCACCATTGATGGCAATCGAGGTGAATCTTAACTCCTTTGCAATGTTCCATGAATGGTGGAATACAGATCAACTAGAATTCCCTCTCTGTTGTGATAATCCTTTCAAGTTTAGTTTCTTTGCAGAGTCGCTGATGTTCTGTCTGATTACCTTGGTGGGCTAAACGAAGATCTCGTTAAGGATAATTTCATCATTGTCTATGAGGTATCATTTTTAAAACAGTATGCCACTTTGTTTCTCTTTTTATTTGACGAAACTATGTCAGCCATTATGGTTTCTGCATTTCATCAGTCTTAGCTCCTCTGTGCTGTCTTGTGGCTCGTTTGTTACTATGGCTTTCCATTTGTGACAATTAAAAAAGGCAGACATTTTGGGATAAAATATACAGCGATTGGATTCCTTCTATTGGAACTAGAGAATTTATATTAATCGTAAAGGTTTGTAGCTTGTGTTGTTCTTGTTTCTCTATGTTAATATCGTTATTTCTCAAGTCTCACTGTTCTTGGATTGCTTGTGACAAACAAAGTAGACAGTTGTTACATTTTCCACCTTATGACTGATCGAGGAACAAAGAGCCACGTGCTTCCAATTTGTTACGGAAAATACATCATTTTGTTGAGGCTTACTGTGATGGACTGTCCTTACTTTCCTGTGTACTTGTTTCATTGGTCTGCATTAACTGAGAGATTATCAGATTAGTAGCTTCTTTGTGTATGTCAAAGTTTGTTTTTCTTGCTATGGCCTAACCCTTTCTTGGATTAACTTAGTTACAGAATTTTGTGACTTGTTGTAGCTATTGGATGAGATGATCGATAATGGTTTCCCTCTCACAACAGAACCGAGCATCCTTAGGGAAATGATAGCTCCACCGAATCTAGTCAGCAAAATGTTGAGTGTTGTGACGGGAAATGCTTCCAATGTTAGTGACACGCTCCCGAGTGGGACTGCCTCTTGTGTTCCATGGCGACCGACAGAGCCAAAGTACTCTAGCAATGAAGTCTATGTTGAGCTCGATGAAGAAATGGATGCAATCATAAACAGGTTTGTGCTTCAAGAAGATTTACAAATCGTCATACAACCTTCAAGACTCATCTCACTCAAATCATATTTTGAAAACACTGATTCAGGGATGGAGAATTGGTAAAATGTGAGGTTTATGGCGAAGTACAAATGAATTCCCAGCTCACAGGTTTTCCAGATTTGACATTGTCGTTTGCGAATCCGTCAATCCTAGAAGACATGAGGTTTCACCCGTGTGTCCGCTTCAGACCTTGGGAATCTCATCAAGTTCTCTCTTTTGTCCCTCCCGATGGGCAGTTCAAGCTCATGAATTACAGGTTTGTTGTTTCACATACAAAATTTATCCTCACCTTAACTTATTACTTGGAAGATTTATTTTAATGTCTGTTCCTCTGTGGGCATCAGAGTGAAAAAGCTGAAGAACACACCTGTGTATGTAAAGCCTCAAATAACATCAGATTCGGGTACATGTCGAATTAGCGTTTTAGTAGGTGTAAGAACCGACCCGGGAAAGACGATTGAGTCGATATCCTTAAGTTTCCAGCTTCCTCATTGTGTTTCATCAGCAGATCTCTCATCAAATCATGGAACTGTAACCATCCTCTCTAATAAGGTAATAAGCTTTTAAGAGCTTTGAGACCAGTATACTGATTTGGAAACTTTCCTTTTTGATTGGGGACTATGTTTGCAGACATGTACTTGGACAATCGGGCGAATACCAAATGATAAGACTCCGTGTTTGTCAGGGACTCTAACACTGGAAACGGGTTTAGAACGGCTTCATGTGTTTCCGACATTCCGACTCGGTTTTAAGATAATGGGCATTGCTCTATCTGGCCTAAGAATCGAGAAACTTGATCTTAAAACTCTCCCTCGTTTGTACAAAGGGTTTCGTGCTCAGACCCGCGCTGGAGAGTTTGACGTCAGATTGTAATTTTCTGTTATGGTTGCTTTTCCAGTCAAACTCTTGAGACTTTAGGCTCCTGTTAATTGCTCGAACCAAATTTGTTCTTTGTTTAAACGAAAAAAAAAAATGATCATGGAATGATTTTTGTGAAAGTTATGATATGGTATGGGTTCGGGTTCGTAGCTATGGAAATGAAAAGGAAAATGTTTCTGTAACTGGAAAATAAGATGACATAGATTACAATCCAGAGATTCAACGAGAACCTGAAAATTAGAGAGTCAAAGTCTAGAAGCTGATCGTATGGGTAAGAAAAATCAACTTAAAAAAAAACAGTGATTGGTGGAAGATGATGATTATGATGATAGAGAGAAAGAGGTAGAAGAAGGTAAATTCGTTTATGATTAATTATCCCCAAATCGGGGAAGCATTTCATATACGTCTCACGAAAATAAGATAACTCAATCGGTAATTAAACCAAACTGATATTCTAAGTTCGTGGTTGAATCGACAGTTAAATCAAATTGATTAATAACCTGAACCATATATTTTAAGCCGGTTTAGAGAAAGATGTAGAAGAAGATAATTTCGTTTATGATTAAATATCTCCTCAAAAAATAAACATACTATATATATAAATAGATAGATTAAAAAATAATTGATTATTTAGATAATATAATTTATTTAATGGTCATATATATATATGTATTTAACAAATTTTTAAACAAATATATTTTAAATGGCAATGATCTATATCGAAATTATTGATAATTACTATGTCATTTTTTCAAAAAGTTTTAATACTAAATCAAAAAATTATTTGATTTTATTTTATTTGTATAAAAAAAGAATTGGTTGTTTTATCATACATATATACTAAACTATTAAATAAATAAAATTATTAAATTTAGTAAAATTATATAGCAAAAACTCCCCCGGAATTTTAAATTAAACAAAACGGAAAGAAGAAACATTATCTAGAAATGTTACAAAAGAAAGAAAAAAATGTCGAATTTGCGAGAATCATCTAGTTCTCTCATAATTTACAATCTAAACCGGTTAACGTGCCAGTCCAATGGAACCGGTTAGTGTACCAATCCAATGGAACCGGTTGCCGTTTCGAGTCCAAAGCTTACAGTCGTTAGTTAGGTCGAAATCAGTCTCGAGACAAAGAAAATTTTGGGTAGGGTTTGGGGATCGGAATCTGCTTCTTCTTCTGCTAGATTGATGAGCACCAGATTCATTCATCACCGCGTCGCCCAGAAAAAAGGTACAATTAGAAAGCGTCTACCTTCTCCGTCAGTCCATTGCAGTGGTAGCGAAAGGGATTTTGAAGGAGAAGAACTGAAATTGAGAAGTGGGTTTCATTATATCAAAAGCTTAGATGATGCGATTGCTTTGTTCGATGATATGGTGGTGAGATCTTGCCCCTTCCCTTCGGCGGTTGATTTCAACAAACTAGTGGGTGTGGTGGTGAGAATGAACCGTCTCTATCAGAAGATGGAAAAGCGGCGGATTCCATGTAATATCTACAGTTTCTCTATTCTGATAAAATGTTTCTGCAGTTGCTCTATGTTTCCCTTTGCTCTGTCTACATTTGGGAAGCTCACAAACTTTAGCACGCTGCTCCATGGCTTATGTCTCGAAGATAGGATTTCTGAAGCCGTTGCTTTATTTGATCATATGGTTGAAACAGGATGCACACCAAATGTCATAACATTTTCCACACTGATGAATGGTCTTTGCCGCGAGGGTCGAGTTCTCAAAGCAGCAGCTCTGTTTGTTCGGATGGTTGAAATGGAATGTGCACCGGATATCATAACATTCGACACACTGATAAACGGTCTCTGTCTAGAAGGTCGAGTTCTCGAGGCACTAGCTTTGGTCGATAAGATGGTGGAAAATGGTCATGAACCTAACCAAGTTACTTATGGAACTATTGTTAATGGCATGTGTAAGATGGGCGACACTCTCTCGGCCTTGAATCTGCTTAGGAAGATTGAGAAAAGCGACATCAAAGCCACTGTAGTGATGTATAATGCCATCATTGATTGTCTTTGCAAAGATGGACATCATACCCATGCTCAAAATCTTTTCAGTGAAATGCACGAGAAAGGAATTTTGCCAAATGTTCTTACCTACAACTGTATGATTGATGGTTATTGCAGCTCTCGTAGATGGAGTGATGCCGTGCGATTGCTGCGTGATATGATTAAAAGCAAAATCAATCCTGATGTTGTAACTTTCAATGCATTTATCAATGCATTTGTCAAAGAAGGGATGTTCTTTGATGCTGAAGAATCTACAAACAGATGCTCCGTAGGGGTATATTTCCTAATACGTTCACCTATACCTCAATGATTAATGCAAGCATGATCGTCTAGATGATGCAAAACGCATGTTTGATTCCATGGCTAGCAAGGGCTGCTCTCCAGATGTAGTTACTTTTAATGCTCTCATTGATGGCTACTGCAAGGCTAAGAGGGTTAATGATGGGATGCAACTTCTCCATGAGATGTCTCGAAGAGGATTGGTTGCTGATACAGTTTCTTACAATACTCTTATTCAGGGTTTCTGTCTAGTGGGTGATCTTAATGCCGCTGAAAACCTTTTCCAGGAGATGATTTCTAGTGGTGTCCATCCTGATGTCATTACTTTCCGCACTATGCTTGCTGGTTTATGCAGTAAGAAGGAATTACGAAAGGCAGTGGCAATGTTGAAGGATCTGCAAAAGAGTGTGGTATGTCCTATACTCAGTTTTGTCCAAGTCAATTTTAGGATACATATTTTCGATTAACTCTCTGATTGGTTTGTTTTGTTTGCTTAGCAGGATCAACAATTGGAGGATGAATGAAAAATGTTCCACAAACTCGTAAGTCGTAACACTGAGTATATGTTTTTGTAAATGGTTACACGTTATTGTGGTCAAAGTTTGAAGCTTTGCTCATGTAACAAGAACCATTGTCTTATTATATTTTGCTTGAGTTTAATGTTGTTTGATCATGTGGGAATTGTACGTGTCTTGGTCCATCATATAACCAAAAACATTAGCTTGATGTCAAGAAATAAGTTTGAATTTCATTTTCAAATGAGTACACACTTACGTTTGATGAATTTCAATTCATTCAGCTGTGAACTGGGAATGACAAATTACATTAGCTTGACATGTTCGTTTGGGTCCGGCTTAGGTGTTTTGGTTAAGACGAGGAAAAAATCAAATTGAACGGTCCATTAGGTTAGAACGTACAGTATTGGAAAAGAGACAAAATTAATGACGTCGTTTTTGGTCTGAACCAAACCATGTGAACCGACAACCCTCTTATTGCAACCGGTTATTGGATTCTTCCCTATATACCGGTCCTCGTTCTCACCTTCGACGTCTAGGGCTAACGCTTCACAGTTGACACACCATTTTCAACAAGGAACAAAATGCTGGCTAGGGTTTGGAGATCGGAATCTGCTTCTGCTAGATTGATTAGCACAAGATTGATTCATCATCGCGTCGCCCAGAAAAAAGGTACAATCCGAAAGTCTTCTCCTTCAGTCCATTGCAGTGGTAGCCGAAGGGATTTTGAAGGAGAGCGTTTGAAATTGAGAAATGGGTTTCATTATATCAAAAGCTTAGATGATGCGGTTGCTTTGTTCGATGATATGGTTCGATCTCGTCCCTTACCTTCCGCGATTGATTTCTCTAAGCTAATTGGTGTGGTCTTGAAAATGAAACGCCTAGATCTTGTGATCTCTCTCTATCATAAGATGGAAATGCGCAGGATTCCATGTGATCTCTACAGCTTCTCTATTCTCATAAAATGTTTCTGCACTTGCTCTAAGCTTCCCTTTGCTCTGTCTACATTCGGGAAGATCATGAAACATGGGTTTCAGCCTGACGTTGTCACCTTTATGTCTCCAGGATAGGATTTCCGAAGCTGTACCTTTGTTTGACCTAATGGTTGAAAAGAAATGTAAACCCGATGTCATAACATTCACCACACTGATGAACGGTCTTTGCCGTGTGGGTCGAATTCTTGAAGCTGCAGCTCTGCTTGATCGGTTGGTGGAAACAGATTATCAACCTGACGTTGTTACTTACGGAACAATTGTAAATGGAATGTGTAAGATGGGCGATACTGTGTTGGCCTTGAATCTGCTAAGGAAGATGGAGAAAAGTCACATCAAAGCTGATGTTGTAATCTATGATGCAATCATTGATCGTCTTTGCAAAGATGGACGTCATAACCATGCTCAAAATCTTTTCGATGAAATGCAAGAGAAAGGGACTTATCCCCACCGTAATTACCTACAACTGTATGATAGATGGTTTTTGTAGCTGTCGTAAATGGAGCGATGCCGAGCGATTGCTGCGTGAAATGATCCAAAGGAATATCGACCCTGATGTTGTAACTTTCATTGCACTGATCAATGCATTGGTCAAAGAAGGGAAGTTCTTTAAGGCCAAAAAGTTATATGAGGAGATTCTCCGAAAGAGGTATAGTTCCTAGTCCTACTACTATCACCTATAACTCAATGATCGATGGGTTCTGCAAGCAAAACCGCCTAGATGAGGCCAAACAGATGTTTGATTCGATGGCTACCAAGGGCTGTTCTCCAGACGTAGTGACACTTAATACACTCATTGACGGGTACTGTAAGGCTAGAAGGGTTGATGAAGGAACGGAGCTTTTTCGCGAGATGCATCGAAGAGGAATTGTGGCTGATACAGTTACTTTCAACATTTTAATTCATGGGGTTTGTCCAGTGGGTGATCTTGATGGCGCCCTAGAGGTTTTCGAGGAGATGATTTCTAATGGTGTGGCTCCCGATACCATTACTTTCCACTGCATGCTGTCCGGTTTATGCAGTAAGAAGGAACTACGAAAGGCAGTGGCAATGTTGAAGGATCTGCAAAAGACTGAGGTATGTCATTTTTTTGGGTTTTGGAGAAAAATGTATACATACCTTTGGCTGCAGCTTCTGCTGCAAAGTCAAATTCAAGATACAGATTCCAGATTATAACCATCTAAGTAATTTGGTGTGTTTGCTTTGCAGAATCATCAACTTGGAGGATGAATGAAAGAAAGGAAGATCTTTCACATTTCTTCTATCTATAGTGCCATTTTCTTTTTACTTAATCTGTTTTGATTCTGATGCTCCACAACTTCACTTTTTTATTTATCATGCTTATCTATGTTAACTGTTGAAATGAGAAATGTTATGTGATGGCCAAGTTTACAAAAGCTTGTTGGATTTGGATATGCTTTCGGTGTTCGTTTGATTTCTTCACGGTAATGCTCTGTTCTGATGTCTCTTCATTTATAATGATATGTAGGATGGAATGAATGGTTGCAGATTTGGACTCTTTATGTAACAATACTGCATGCGTCACAAGTTTTTCTCATACATGAATCAATCAGTACATTTTTGTGTAATTTGCAAACAAATTGCTCTTAATTAATTACACAAGTTATATTAAGTTCTAAATCAGCTGAAGCCAGATGGAGAAGATATGATGATGAGATCGATTTGGAAGAGATTTTGTTCATCGGAATCTCCAGGGGAAAGGTAGTCTTCCAACTGCTTCATTGGTCTGAAAGGAACGGGTCTTATTTCTCCTTAATAATGTGAAATGTATTCGATTCAGATACTTGGTCTGATTCTATGGTTTGATTAGGAAATACAGTTTTAAAATTCAGATGTTTGTCAAGTTGTCAAAATCTGCCGTTTTGTAAATAGGAATGAGCTTATTAGTGGCCTAGTTGTAACAAGTATAAGTTATAACACTGTAAAAACTCGAAAACTAAAAAGAAAACACATGAGAAGATCAAACTTGACAACGACGTCGTTTTCGGTTTGAACCAAACCAAGTGAACCGACGAACCTCATCTTGCTACCGGTTATCGGATTCTTCCCTTTGAACCGGTTTCTGATACTTTCTTTTGCGTCGCTCTCACTCGCACACCATTTTCATTAGGTCCTTTGTCAGATTTTAGAGATCAACAAAATGTTGGGTAGGGTTTGGAGCTCGTAGTTGAATCGACAGTTAAATCAAATTGATTAATAACCTGAACCATATATTTTAAGGCGGTTTAGGGATATATATTCTTATCACAATATTTTCACGTTGAGAACATCCTTGTCCTCAAATTGTCCCAATGAGAATTTAGATCCCAATGAAATCTTGATCAAATTGTCCAAGCGTTTTTTCTTTTACGTAATGTTTGGTTTGCTCTCCAATACTCGATGATCCCAATAAGATGTTCTCACAAATTGTTTCTACATATCTTTGGTGCTTGAAGAATGGAATATTGCATAGGTACAAAGTCCAGCAAGAGAACTCTCAACATGACCAAAGTTCGACTCGGAAGGCATGAATCCTATTGGAGAACTCTCTAGTTGCTCATGTTCTTTTAGATAGCCAATATTCTTCATCAAAGATAAACCTTATCTAATCATTGGTCCATTGCCAAACTACTCTTGCTTGATGACAGCGTCGACTTTGTTTTTATCTTCACACAATGGTATCTCATTCGGTTTGGTATTCCTAAAAGCTTCCAATTGCTCATCAGCTGCTTACAACTAACTATAGGTAATTTATGGACGGATATTGAACGTAATTTACTGTTTAAGTAACGTCTGCTTCGTTTCAATGTTTAATAAGTATACATACAAGAGTTAAACTGCGAAGAAAAATAGTTATTTAGTTTTCGAAAAATTGGGACACTAAAAAGCGTATCAAAATTAAGTTAGGGTATTTTTATGGAATTAAAACAATTTTCTAATTGCCAAATTACGTTAAACTAATTTTCGAAGAAAAATGTCTATGCTTTATATACTTAAAACTAGACAAAAAATAACATAATCATCATATATATGAAAGGAGAATGAACCCTCCCCGCCTGACACGCCAAAATCTGACACGTGGCCCAAAAAAAAACCTTTAACCTACCTCACTTTTTAAACGGCGAAAGAAACCGAAGGTATCGATCCGAATTCTCCACCTTTGACAAGCTTTTAAACCTCTAAATCTCGCATCGATCTCTTTACCCAAAAAAAAATTTAAATCATTGTTCTCGAAGTAACATTAGTCGGAGATTCCATACACCTTGCGATGAGTTTTCTGGTGGTGGAGGGTTATTCGGCCGGCACGCAGCTCCAATCAGAACCTAGAGGCATTACTCGGAGAAAGATGATGTTGAAAGAATTGGGCCTATTGTGCAGATTTTTCATTTAATGGGCGGGATGCATATAGTAACGATGAGAATGTTGTGGTCGATTATCCGTGTTCTGCTTCACCGAAGAAGGTGAGCTCGAGATGGTATCATATCCTTAACGGATTGATATTTTAGTGCATTGGGTTTCACATTTGCTATGTTGGTAATATTTGGATTCTCTACGATATGAGCTTAAGAAAATAAGTATTTTTTGTTCAAATGGATATAGATGAGACTCAAAAATTGTGAAGGTTAGTTTGAATATTGGTGTCACTCTAAAGTTGTTGGTATTACCGTTGGAAAAAAGTGGAATCATCTTTGGTCAATCTTATGGTCAAAGGCAGAAACTTGTTTTCAACCAGAAGGTTTCATCAGGAGAGAGTAAAGCAAAGACACTGTCTGATTCATAGTCTTTCGAAGATAAGGTTGTACTTCTGAATCAGGAACACTTCTCTCTCTCTCTCTCTCTCTCTGCAATCTGTTGCAGAACAGTACACAGTAAGGCTGAGCTTGGAGGAGACACGAGTTTGCAGGCCTACTCCAGGGTTTCCTCCCTCAATTTCAGTGTAATTAAGGGGACAAAGAAGCTTAAATCATGGTAAGCTTTCCTTGGTGACCAAGTTGGTTCTTGTCTATATAATGAACCATGTAGTCCTCTTAATATGTACTGTGTGTGTGAGATCAGAACAAAAGAGAGAGAGTGTAAAGGATTAAGGGTTCGGTTTTGAAGTAGATTCTCCGGCCATACGTAGGCACCTATTCCCAAAGAGTCCGAACTGGTTAAATTTGCTTGTATCATTTACATTTCTGCTTTCTATTTCTTGCAAGCAACACACGAGTGAAACCATCGAAACAGAGAGATTGAGAGTAGAAATTCTTAGAACAAGTTAAAGACTTTAGCTTTCTTGAAACGTTTCTGCAAGCCTTTTGGTTACAAAGCTTTGTGCTTTGTGTTTCTGAGTGACTCTAATCTCAACAAAAATGATACTTAGAGAGACTCTTTGGTATCCAGTACCGAATATATATATTTGTTTTATTCTTTTCCGATACATTTGTGCTACACTATGTATGATATTGTCAAAGAATGCAACATTAGCCAGCTCGATTCATTTCGTATGTGATATGTTTGCGTAACCAACAAATACATGGTCTAACAAATACATGGTCACGGTGCCAGGATAGGGTCAGGAGTGCTTACTATATTGCTCACGGGAATATTATAGGAAGGAAACCGACATTTGGAATTTTTGGATTAGTTTAACATCCTACTATGCGGGTTTTGATCTACAATTCATTGGATTAGCCCTTTGTGATAAGTAAGAGCTTAGAAGCTAACTTGATACCTTAATTTTGTTTCCTTCGGGGTTGATCTACAATCCATATGACTTGAGCCAGAGATGCTTGAAGAGATTCAAAAAGCTCAAAATGATTCTTAAAATGAACGATGACCTTTTATATATGTGGCAAACGACCTTATCAAGAAGAAGCTTAACAAAAGCAAAAGAAACAAATCTTTGTTGTACAAGTTCGTGATAAGCTTCTTTATTTGTATATTGTTGGTTTATGGTTGGTTTGCGCCCATGATTTGGCAGCATACCGAACCGGTTTAGTTAACCGGTAGTTATGGGATATTAAATAATCATAACTATACAAATGACAATCGTGTCTTTTGGTACATGTCTTTTCGTTGTCTATATAATAGACATTTACAGAGAGACATAAATAACTCTAGAGAGAGGGAAAAACGGTTTAGAGAGAGAAAGCTTTGAGAGATCAACCGGAAGGGCATTTGAACGGTGGCTTGTGGTTGATTTCAGTCTGTGATCTCAACCCCGATCTCTGCGTCGATTTCCAGTCGAATCCGTGCCAAGTTCTTCAGCAAACCGGCCAAGGTATGTGTTCCGGTTTAACGCTTCCGCATATAAGATTAACATTGGTATCTGAGCATTAGGATTCGGTTCTGGCATGTTTACGTTCTTTGTTAGCATGTGTTAGAACCGCTTATTCATGATGAATTGTAGAAATCGGTTAATGATATGAATGGGTGCAAATGGTAACGTCGTGATTCTTTGATGAAATGAATTGAAACTTTGCATAACTGTTTTTCATATTGTCTTGAATGTTTCTGGAAATTATTGCATTGAGAACCGAAACATATTGCACGAATTTGGATAAATTATAAATAAACTGGACTTTTTGTATCGCTCATATCTTTCTTCTCGATGATCGGAATCGCGCGATTTTGGTATCTATTTGTAGATGCTAAAATTATCTTTCCAATTATATATCAAACGCGCGATTTTAGTCTGTATCGAATCGCTGTAAAACTTTATATGTTAGGAAGACGATGAACAGTAACCGCCATGTTTCAATTTCTGATTTGTCTGAAAATACATAGCGTTTTAGTCATAGAATGTGTTAAGTATGTTCAAATTTAAAAATAAAAATTTTGCTAGATTCGTCTCTTTGTGGAGAATTTGAATATGCAATTTTGAGATAAAATATTTGTTTACAAAATTAAATTAATTTTGTTAATAAGAATTGGTAAATGTATTATTATGTTTCATTTGTTGATTCATAATGGAAAATACATTGATCAAGTGGGAGTTTTAATTTGTTTAGAACTTAAAATTTTGCGTGGAACAAGTTAATTTGTTGTGATACGATTGTAATACGGGTGAAGATTGGGAACATAGTGAACCCTCGATCTTGTATTATAAATTGAGTTACTTTAAATTAATTTGTGTTCATTGCAAAATTGTGTGTTGTGTGTGGGAAATATGCAAATAAAATGAATGTCTCTGAATGTTCAAAAAGGCATGTCGTAGGTTTGTAAGAACATCATTGCTGAGTTTAATCGAGAAGACAAACTGGATGGTGATAATTACGATATTTGGTATCGTAAAGTCCAGTATGTACTCGAAGAGCAAGAGGTGAAAGAGACTCTTTTCCATCTCATGGAAGAGACTGAGGAGGGTACTACAGATCATCACAGGAGATATCAAGAGGCATATGTTGCCTGGAAAAGAAAGAATAGTATTGCTCGCATTACGTTGCTGAGTTGTATGCAAGATGATCTCATGTGTGAATTTGAGGAGTAGGAAATTGCAAAAGGCATGTGGGAGGCCTTGAAAGAGAAGTTTGGTACCACATCGGCTACCAAACTTAGGAGACTTAATCAAAAGTTTAATGCCTACAAGAAGCCTCCTAACCAATTCATGAGGCAACATCTTAGAGTCATGTCAAACATGATTATAGAGCTGAAGACTGCTGGTCAGATTATGTTTGATGAAAAGCAAGTGCAAGCTGTTCTCCGCTCATTACCTGAAAGTTGGGATCATTGAAGTTCAGATGATACACAATGTTAATGTGAAAACATTTGAGGATATATCACGTCATCTTGAGTTAGAGGATGAAAGCCTAGAGGCGGCTAAACCCATTAGTGAGGGCAACGTTGCGGGTTCGACCTCAGGCTTGAAACGCAAGAAAGGTAAAAGGGGAAATGAGGCTCCCAATTAACCTTATCCTAAGAGACTAAAGAAGTTTGCCAAGCGTGGTAAACGTGGAGGAAGAAAGGATAAGAACAAAATTAAATGCTACAATTGTGGCTCTTTGGGTCACTTTGCTCGTGAATGCACTGAGGCAAAGAAGGTATTATCCTTGGACTCTACTTGTAAATATGCTTATGTTTCTAGTTGTGCAATGATTGCAGAAACTCATCCTTTGTGGATTGTAGATTCAGGAGCAACAGACCACGTAGCTAGAAATGGAGAAGCATTTATGGAGTACCGGCGGATACCTAAAGGTGCAAGATGGTTATATGTGGGGAATAACTCCAAAGTTCTGATACTGGGTATTGGTACATGTCTGCTACACATGTGTGGCGGGAGGATCCTTATCCTACATGATATCTCGTATGCTCCTGAAATTCGCCGGGACCTTGTCTCTATTTTAGCTTTTTAGCTTTACTTAAGTTAGGATTTGGTTTGAATTTCCATGATCTGTATTTACACATTTCTCTAGGATATGTGTTCTTTGGTTTTGGTTATGTTTGTGATGGTTTCATTGTACTTGATTGTACTACAGATGTTACTAGTAGTATTGTTAAACGTTGTTTTTCATTTGTCACAAGTTTTACTAATGTTGAACCAAATGTGTGGCATGGTTGACTGGATCACATTGGTGTCGATCGAATGAATAGATTAGCTAGAGAAGGCTTTCTAGGCTCGATCGCCCGAGTTGATCTTGACATATGTGAACTATGTTTAGCTGGAAAAACAAAAAAGAAACCATTTGGAGCTGAATATCCATTGTAATTTTTTCATTCAGACATTTGTGGTCCGATGAATGTGAGGGCGAGGCATGAAGCTTCATATTTCATCACTTTTATAGATGATTTCACTCGATTCAGGTATGTGTACCTGATTTCTCATAAGGCAGAAGCATTAAATTGCTTTAGACGTTATATCACTTTGGTCGAAAATTAGTTGGAGAAGACGATCAACTGTATGTGAACGGATTGAGATCGTGAATATCTATCTGAACAGTTCAAGGAACTATGTGATGAAAATGGTATTGTCAGACAATTGACCATACCTTACACACCACAACAAAATGGTGTTGCGGAAAGAAGAAATCAAATGCTTCTTGAAATGGTTAGGTCCATGATGGCGCAAGCTAATCTCCTAGTTTCATATTGGGGAGATACATTATTGACTGTTGCCTATATACTTAACCTTGTGCCCTCCAAATCTGTTACTTCTACCCCTTATGAATTATGGAAAAGAAGAAAACCCGATTTAATGCATCTAAGACCTTGGGGGTCTGCTGTGTTTGTTCGTGATACTTCACACCCTCATGGAAAATTGGGTCAGAGAGGGAAGAAGTGTATCTTTATCAGATACTCTGAACAATCCAAGGGTTATGTGCTTATCGGTGAACAATCGGATGGAAGTATAACAAAAATCGAATCACGAGATGTTACGTTCTTGGAAAATGATTTTCCAAGAAGAGGAGAGATTGATAGGGAATTCCATCTTCAAGAGATGGTTAACCCAACTAATGTTTCTACTAATAACCAATCTGTGGAAGTTGGTGAAAGTTCACGTGAACCATCCCAACTTAGTGGGAGAGAGACATTGGTTAATGATCCTTCTAGAGAAGAATCACATGAGCTTGAGATACGTAGAAGTAACCGTGGAAAGGTTCCTCGACGTCATTTTGAAATCGAAGGAGAAGCTTTTATGGTTGCTCCGTATGATGACTTTGAACCTAAATCAGTTCATGAGGCTCTCTCTTCTCCAAACTCAGATGAATGGAATGATGCAATAGGAGAAGAACTAGAGTCTATGAGGATAAACCAAGTATGGGACTTGGTTGATCTTCCGCATGACGTCGAGCGATCGGAAACAAATGGGTTTTCAAGATCAAATGAAAGGCGGATGCATCCATTGATAGGTATAAGGCTCGCTTGGTAGCGAAAGGATATACTCAACAAAAGGGTATAGACTATGAGGAAACGTTTCACCTGTGGTGAGGAAACGTTTTCACCTGTGGTGAGGTTTGCCTCCATTCGCCTTATTCTAGCCATAGTTGCCGGATTGGATTTAGAATTACATCAAATGGACGTTAAGACTGCGTTTCATAACAGGGAGCTAGAAGAAGAAATTTACATGGAACAACCTATTGGTTTCATTGTAGAAGGCCAGGAGCATAAAGTTTGTAAGCTCCGACGTTCAATATATGGTCTAAAACAATCTTCTAGTGAAGACCATCGTGTCTATGTCAAGAGCATTGGACATTCCTTTGTGATTCTATCTCTATACGTTGACGACATCTTGTTGGCTGGAAATGATATGGAGTTTCTCGTAACCATCAAACAGTGGTTATAATCTCATTTTGAGATGAAGATATGGGAGAAGCTAATTATATACTTGGAGTTAAGATACACCGAGACCGATCTAGGAAACTGTTAGCTCTTTCACAAGAGTCATACATTCGTACCATCCTAGAAAGGTTTAAGATGCATGATTGTAATCCCATTGATACTCCAATCGCAAAAGGTGAAGGCCTAAGCCTTGATATGTGCCCTAAGACTCGTGAAGAGAAAAGTGAGATGAAAAAAGTCCCATACTCTAGTGCTGTAGGAAGTTTGATGTATGCTATGATGTGTACCCGGCCGGATATTTGTTATGTTGTTGGCTTGGTAAGTCGTTACCAATCTAACCCCGGGAAGAAACACTGGATGGCAGTGAAAAGAATCCTTAGATACTTGAAATGAACGATGTACTATTCGTTATGCTATGAAGGAAGTGATTTACGCTTGACAGGCTATACTGATGCTGACTGGGCTGGCGATCTGGATGAGCATAGGTCGACTTCAGGGTATGCGTTCTTGTTGAGTAATGGTTCCATTACTTGGAGTAGCAAGAAGCAAACTTCTACTGCTTTATCTACGATGGAAGCTGAGTTCATTGCATGTTCAGCATCAGTTCAAGAAGCTGTATGGCTATGGAGGTTCTTTCAAAGCTTACAAGTCACTGAAGAGGCTTTGTGTCCTGTGACTATTCATTGTGATAGTCACGCTTGTATTGCTTATGTGAAGGATCCCAAGTATCATGGTAGGACAAAGCACATAGAAATCAAACATCATTTTGTGTGAGACATTGTGGCAAAGAAAGAGGTGGTCCTTAAGCACATTTCTACGCATAGGATGGTAGCCGATCCGTTTACTAAGCCCATTCCTAGAGATGTTTATCTTGCTCATGTTCAAGCTCTAGGTTTTCTTAGAATTTGATGTATGTACTAATGGAGCTTTGATATTTGACATTGTATTTATGTTTAAGGATTTATATATCTAAAGAAATTTCAGACATAGTTTATGATGGTTATTTTTGTTGCATTTGCATATTTACACACAAATATTGAGAAGTGTCACCAAATAGGAGACTGGTTCACTCACATGAACAATAGCCTCAAATTCTTTGTGAAATGTTGAGATGAGACATGATGAGCTTGGCACTAGTGGGAGCTTGCCTCGTAAGGTTAGTCAATGTCGCCTTGAAAGAGTCAAGATGAGATATGCCCATTGAGATATCGATCATGATTGACCTTGAATCATGAATACTTGGAAGAGCTGGATAGGTACATAATAAAGCGCTAGACAGCGAGCTGATAGTAGCTTGATCCACATAGTAGTATTTGGTTTAACCAAATGACATATGCTCTTGAAGAAAGAGTTAACTACTATGACATGTGATTCATACCACATGTGCTAGTACGACCATATAGGAAGCTAGTGATATTATATTTATAATCCCTATCACTCGCAATGTGAGTTCCTATTAACCTTATTATGGTTTCAAGTGTTACCCTTGAACATTCGTCTATGTTCTTGAAGAGAGTGTTCGCTACTTTTGTATTTTTTTCTGATGGTGATGGAATAATTAGCCTTATGGGACATGCTAGGAAAGCGGTTAGTTTGGAACAGATAGACATGAGTACGGAAGGGAAAACTATTTATTTTTACATTGACATATGTGTTTGCTGGCCAGCCACTATATCGCTCAATTGGAGTTTGAATATAGTGAACACATGATGTGAAATCCTCTATATATTAATTGAGGAGATATAAGTGGAACAATCCTATGTGTCATTCAATGAGGATTTCAAGGGACATAACATTAAATTTAACCAATTAAAACATTTCAATTAAATTTATATGTTTTCGTCACATTCTCTACATATTTTCATTAATTTAATAAAAAAACCTATTAATACATGTTTTCCAAATTTAAACCCAATTAAATGTAATACTTATGATTTATCATATCATCTATAGCAATATATTTTTCTGATATATTGACAATATTTTTATAGTTATATTTATAAACATATTATATATTGTGTATATATGTTCTTAGATTATTGTATTATACATGTATTTTTATTATGATGTAGTCTATTATACATGTTTAATCAAATTTACAAATATTTCTTTATTTTATTACTGAAAAACATATATTTTGTGTTTTATTTGTTATGTCTGACAAGTTCATATAAATATAAAATTTATTTGATTTATCGTATACTCTATAATTTACACAAATAATAAAGATCAATTTACACTGAAAAAGATATTAAAATAAATAACATTTTCATATATTTTAATCAATTTACACATATAAAAATTAAAACTCATGGCTTGATAAAAAATATTCAACTTTGTGCACAATACATATCATTTTTTACGTCTAATTATAGATTATATGTTTTGTCATACATGTTTAAATATTAAAAAATTGTATATATTAAAATTGATTAGCCATTCTATTTAATTCTTTAATCTCACGCTTGGCGTGGGTTAAAATCTAGTGTCTAACATATGCTATAGGGATAAGATATGTTAAGATTGATGTAAAATATAAATAAGTTTGGGGAACAGCGAAACATGCTGAAATGCAAATATTTTCTCTAGGGTTGTAGCAGTTATGTATCCCTAACAGGTGCATAATTTAGCTCCCAAGTGCAGGTGTACTCGCAAGGTCGCACGGTTCATTTGTTGTATGATTTCTGGATTACGATTCTCGAACGTAACCTCTAAGATCTCTCTAATACTAATTATGCCCCCTATCATGTGCGAGTGGGAGATATTGGTTTACGGTTGGTTTGCGCCCATGATTTGGCAGCATACCGAACCAGTTTAGTTAACCGATAGTTATGAGATATTGAATAATCATAACTATACAAATGACAATCGTGTCTTTTGGTACATGTCTTTTCGTTGTCTATATAATAGACATTTGCAGAGAGACATAAATACACTGGTGTCCATTGACACAAAGAGAAAACTCTAGAGAGAGAAAAACGGTTTAGAGAGAGAAAGATTCCAGAGATCAACCGAAAGGGCATTCCAGAGATCAACCGGAAGGGCATTCTGAGTTCAACCTACGCTCACATTTAGGTCCAGTCTCACCATGTATGTTTTCACGTTTTCTCATAATTGATTTTCTCTACATTGGTATATTGTAAAAACATGTGTGATTTGTTTTAGTGGATGCACATATTTTGGTTACTTTCATTAATAAAACGAAATAGTTTTTAAATTTTAAACTCTTTTACACGTCTTGGTTTATTTTCAAGATTTTGATCACAATGTGTCGTTTCAAATTAACTCTAGATTTATATCGTTAATGTACAAATGAAGTCTGGTTCTTCTTTCTATTTAATTATTTTAATTGTTGTTTGATGTTTATTGCATGTAGAACTTGCTCTTCCATCTTTGGCAGAAAACTAATGGCAAGCGAAAGGAAGCACATGTTTCTTTGCATGCAAACACAATGTGTTACATGCCTCAAGGTGGTAGATCTCTAGAATTTTTTACCTTCTTTATATATTTTTCAAGAAAATATCTTATGGCTGAATCTTGTGTTTTACCACAAAATTTTGATCTCAAAACTAAGGCTACTTGATGCTGCAATTATATATCATGCCTCTTCTCTGTCAACGTTGTAAACTTATGACAAAAAGGAATCATCTTATGTTCTCTTCAATGTAGAATGATTTGTGGAAGTTGTGGAATTTGTGGAATTTGTTCTTCTTTCATAAGATGTTTGTTCCTATTGATGTTCTGTGAGTTGTGAGACAACACTTGATAGGTTGTTCTATGTGCAACAAAGTTTTGATGCCCTTTGATTCACAACAAAATTTTAGACCATTCATTATCTTTGATTTCTCAAAATGTTATTAAGAGGGGGGTAATTAATAAAAGCAGTTTTAGTGATTTCATAGATTTCTAACTGAATTGCAACTTGAGAGACCAAGTGTTATGGTTGCTTTTTAGGTTATTGAAGAAATTGAATTTTTAGGTTGTGGAAAACCGTCAAGTTCTTTTAAGGATTTGCTAAGAAATTCTCTCTTCTTCTTTGGGTTATTTTCGTATACTAATCAATCATTATGATATATCATCTTTTAACTTTAACAATCCTAGCAGAGAATACAATTTATGAAAACAAAATCAGATGTTGTTACCAAGGTTGATGGTACATTTGTTCCTCGCGATAAAAGGAGACACTAGGAGAAAGGTTAGAATTTGATGTCTTGTTTTTTTTCATTCCTTCCCTTGGCTCACTTGAATCATTGATGCAAGTTTACGTGTAGATTTATTGTTCTGTTTCTCATTCCACATTCTGCATTATAATTAGTATTCACATCACAAGCACATACTCTGTGAAGCTATGTATCGTTCATGACTTTGTGATATCCTTACTTTTTCATTCTGTGAACGAACAATATGTTGTCACATCTAAAAATGTCTTTAGAATATCAGTACCATGATTCTAAAGAGATGAGCATGACCTTCATCTTGGGGTCTAGAAGACGTAGATGTGGCTCTGCTCATAATCCGTCTCAGAAGAGTAGAACGTGTTGGATTCAACAATAGAGAATAAGCCAATATGAAAATAGACCGTAGAATTAGCATGTACAAATATATTTTCTACCAGTTTCTCAAGTAGTAGACAAATTATGATTATTTACACTTTTCAAACAAAATATACTCTCCTTTTTCCAACAAACACAATTAGCATGTTCGTTTGCAAGAAGTTGCGATTGCGGGAGCGTTAGACAAAAAGAGTCTACACAGATGCTGCAGAAAATGGACGCACGTGCTTGACGGGCCTGTTGATCGCTGAGATTTTTGGCGGTATGTGTGTAATACGATCGTAATTGCAGACGCAGCAACATCTCTCATGACACAAACTTGTCTCTGCTGCCACCATCGTTAGGCTTATTTCTCCCTGTCGCAGCCGCAAACGCTGGGATTTGCAGAAGAACAGGATAATATATATATGTGGGCAATAGTTAGCTTTCTAATAAGTTTTAGCTTAACTTAAATTAAACCAAAGTTTTTTTTTAATATTTTATTTTATTAAATCTGATTTAAAATAGTTTACATCGAAAAATATCAAATACAAAAAAAAACTAATGGTTATTTCTGCACCATTTGCCGAGTAAAAAACACGGTTCGCCCTAGCTCTTCCTCTCTCAGACACAGAGATCGAGGCAGCTGCACGCTTGATGAAGAGGAGTCCCAGCCACCGGCGACCCAGCTCCGATCTCATGTCCTCCTGATCTAGGTTTATCCCTCCTCTCTCGGTGAGAAGCTTCGTCCTTCCCTCTCTCGTCTCCATGGCATCACTTGTTGTGGGTTCAATTTCCAGTCCTCCCCACCATCAAAGCCTCCAGATCCGTGTCTCGTCGCCGATCTCTCGCCTGACCCTCCGGAACCTCCGATTCCCCCAGATCCTCCACCTGTTGTTTTCTCTCTCTCGCGTTTTATGTCGCCAACGTTTAACATCTCGAACATCGCTGGATTTTCTCGGGTTATCTCAGATTCAGATCTAAGTCTGATGGTTCCAGATATCGGGTCACCTGTATGTGCTCTCGACTCACTATTTCCGGGTGAAACATCCATTGTGTTCGTTTCTCTGATCAAGGTATGCTCCTGCCCTTTGTCTCCTACCTCTTCGATTCCGAAAATTCGCAGGATGTGCATTGTGTGGGTTGATATGGTCTTGTTCGATTCTGCCTTTTCTCACTTAGTCCTGATTGCTTCAGTATCTTAGACCTCCTTATCGCCTATGTGCGAGATCTTACTGCAGTATGCAGGTCCCATTACGTTTTCGCTGTAACGGTAGTTGCTTTGATGTTGATTACTCTCCTTTTGTGGCAGAATGGAAAGAAATCTCTTGTTATAGAGTTTATTTTCTTCCTAAATCCTTCACTTGTGTTAAGTGATGTTGTTATAGGGAGTAAGAGTACTCTGTTTCAAGGTGCAACTACGCATAGGTGTATATCCTCAGCGTTAGTAACAGAAGCCCTTGCTCGAAAAGCCGCCTTAATTGCAGCTTCCTCTCCCGAGATCAGAGACATCTATGTGTCTTCCGATTCTCATCCTCTTGTCAAGCTTCTCAACTTTGATGGCGTGATCGAAGAGTGGAAAAGCTATCTCTTCGACATTTGTTGTCTAATGAGCTCCTTTTCCTTTTCCTTTTCTTTCTGTTTTATGTATGTGTTTCTTATGGCTAATGAGCCTGTTGTTACCTTGGCTAAATCAGTCCTACGTGCTTTAGTAGGTTCTGTGTAAGGTTGAAATGAAAGTAATGAAATTGGTTTGTTAAAAAAAAAGAAAAAACTAAACCCAATCAAATGAATCATAATAACTCATAAAATCTATAAGACGAATAACATCGAATTGTCTTCTGACCAAATAATCCAGGACATCATCTAGATTTCATGTCGAGCGGAAAAACTACTAGTTTACAACATTCTCTTTTTCATGAAACCGGCAAATGCTGTGGACATCGGAAAGAGAGTAAACTCAAATCACTTTTTTTTTTCTTTCTTTTTATCTCTTACGGTTAGGGTTTTGAGCGTTTTCAATTAAAGCAAAGTTTAAATGGGGTTTTCATCCTTAATCTTTTGTATTATCTTGACACAAAACACTAAATTATTTAGTCACACTAGGAAATATTTAACCTTAGTAGTATGAAAATATAGGAAACAAAAGATTAACTAGAAATATTACATATTCACAAACCTACGCATACGCGCGGATGTTTACCTAGTACAAACTTAAAAAAGGGTTTGTCTAATCAAGAAATAGAAAGCATTCCAAAAAACAGCGTTCATGAATTATCTACTCTAAATTATCAAAGTTTAACTATGATTCTTGTTGGGCCCGGACCTGCGGCCCAACAATCTGAGCAGATCGCGGATCACCGAAGGAAGCAAAAGTCCAGCGGGCTGCCAGAGGCCCACCTCAAACATAACCACGGTCTGATCGCACCCAGGGTATATCAGATTAACCGCGGTCAGCTGAACTCAAGTTAAACCCACCACCGTTCACTATAAATAGAGGCCGAAGGGTGAGGTGACGCCAGACTCATCTCTAAAGAAATACAAACACCACCACTCGCGAGCTCCCTAAATTATAAACCTTTGTACACCAATATTTAGTAGTTCGGGTCTGTCTGACCTACCACGATCTCTGAGTAGCGAACTGATAGTGCGGGATCTGTCCGGGCTATCTTGAGCGACCTATCAATAAATACATCTCTTCGACTCGACTTTCTATACACGAAGTTCTCCGACCTCTGATCTATTATAAATTCATTGTCGATCTGCCTGGACCAACAATTGGCGCGCCAGGTAGGGGCTTGGAGATTTTCTAACGCAAAGAAATATGAGTCCGAACGTGTCCATAAGTCAACAACTCGGAGAAACATCAAATCAGGGAATCTTAGAAGCAGGTCGCCCTGCTCCACCCATCACAATGGAGTCCAGCCCGGTCATCACTCAGACCGCAACAAATGAAGAAACGAATGCCATAACTTGTGGTCCCGAAGCAACAACAAATACGGACGATAAGATTGATCTCGTTCGGGTCTTGGGAACCCTCATGAGACGCTTTGACCAACAAGACGACATGGTCCGTCAAACAAACGCCCGCCTGGACTCCCTCGCAACGGCTCAGAACGTCATACAAGAGCAGCTCGACTCTTCCCGACTTATGAACTCGCAACATCCCTGGGCGAACTCATCTCCGTCTCTTGAAGAAGAACATGGATGCCCAGCCGTCCAGCATCAGATTGTTAACCTCAATACCCCATCACAAACCCCGATTAACGTATAGCTCGAACGCGCAACCCACTCGAGAGAACGCTCTCCAGCCCACGATTCTGAGCTCGAGAGCATTAAGGCCTCACTTCGGGAAATGCAATCAAAGGTCCACCAAGCCCTAAGCTCAGCGCCTGAGATCGACCGAGTCTTTGAAGAAACGCAGAGGACGCCGTTCACAGATCGAATCACCGCGGTTCCGATCCGTCAGACAGCCAAGTTGCGAATCGAGCCCTTTGGTGGAACCACGAACCCGAAGCATTTCATGACCTCGTTCACCATCCGCCATAGGGCGAATACGGCTATCTCCCGAAGAGCGGGAGGCGGCCCGTTGTCAGCTATTCGTCGAACATCTCGTCGGCTCCGCACTCGATTGGTTCTCTCGGCTTAGGCCGAACTCAATCGGAAGCTTCACGCAGCTCTCGACTGCATTCTTCAAACACTACTCCATGTACATCCAGGACGGTGCCACAGAAGCCGACCTGTGGGCTCTCGCCCAAGGACCAAGGGAATCCCTTAGGGATTATATGTGCCGTTTCAAAGCGATCCTCTCAACGATCGACGTTCAAGATACCTCCGCGATCGGCGCTCTGAAAAACGGGCTAGGCACGAATCGGGATTCCGGGCCGATCTAATTCTCCGTAAGGCTCTGACTCTCGCCGATGCTATGCACAGGGCGACAAGCTTCGTTCTGCTTGAGGAAGATCGAGCAACCAATCTCAAGAAACACTCCCCGATCAAACCGGTGGCCACAAAGCCTAAAGCCAAAGATGTGATAGAGACCGACCACAACGAACCATCTCAACATCTTGATCAAGAATTTAAGGAATTAAAAAGAAATTCCTAGCAGCGAACGTAATCCAGGCGCCTCAGCCCGCTCCTGCGAAGCAACAGCAGAATCAAGGCCAGCAACAAAACAAAAAATGGCCGTTTAAATTTGTCCGCGGTGAAGAAAAGGAAGAAGACATCAGGTCGTTCTGCGACTACCATCAGAAGTTCGGTCACGCGACCCACCAATGCCGACAGTTGCAGGCGAAACTGATGGCGAAGTATAACAGTGGAGCGGTACACATCGATCTGCCCCCAAAACGGACAGAAGTCTGACGATCAAATTGTCCTCCCATCTCCTCCAAAGCGACCTGCAGAAGACGGTGGACCCGGGCCACACCGGCCTGCTTCCAAAAAAAAGATCTACATGATCATGGGAGGTTTCAAAGCAGCTTCAAGCTCAGTCCGCTCTCTCAGGAAGCACGAGAAGGCGGTCTCCCAGCAAATAGAGTGCAGTACTCCGGCCGCAGTCGACATGCCGATTATTTTCTCCGAAGCGGATACCAAGAATGTGGCAATGCCGCATAACGACCCGTTAGTCATCGAGCTGAGCATCGAAGATTGCGATGTCACCCGCGTGCTAGTCGACACAGAAAGCTCGGTTAACCTCATCTTCCTGGCAACTTTACGGAAGATGGACATCAGTGACGACAAGATTAAGCCAAGCGTCAAACCACTGACCGGTTTTGACGGCGTAACGTCGATGACAATTGGAACAATCAGGATGGCGACCCATGCAGGCGACATCACCAAAATCGCCAAGTTCGTCGTGATAGATAAACCGGCAGTCTACAACGCCATCGTCGGAACACCATGGCTTTCATCACTCCGGGCTGTGGCGTCACCCTACCACCAATGTGTCAAATTCCCGGCCTCATACGGAGTTTTCACGATCCGAGGGTCACAAAAGGTGGCCAGGTCATGCTTCGTTACGGAACACAAATTAAGACGCGTCACCTGTAACATAAGATGATCTACAGCGGCCCTAGGCACGTCGCCACAACAAGAGGCCACGGTCTCCATCACTCTCGATCTGCAACATCCTGAGCGCCAAGTCAACATTGGCGCCGAACTCAAAGAACCTCTCCGTGGCAAACTGATCCGATTTCTGTCCGCCAACATCTCCACGTTTGCTTGGTCTATCCACGACATGAAGGGGATTGACCCAAAGATAACGACGCACGAGCTGAACGTCGATCCAACGTACAAACCGATCAAGCAGAAGAGGCGAAAACTCGGACCAGAACGATCTCAGGCAGTAAACGACGAAGTCACAAAGCTCCTCGAGGCGGGCTCGATCACAGAGGTCCATTATCCCAAATGGTTGGCGAATCCAGTCGTAGTTAAGAAGAAGAACGGAAAATGGCGAGTGTGCATCGACTTCACGGACCTCAACAAAGCATGCCCGAAGGACAGCTTTCCTCTTTTTCACATCGATCAGATCGTCGAGGCCACGGCAGGCAACGAACTCCTTTCCTTTATGGATGCGTTCTCTGGCTACAACCAGATCATGATGCATCCAGACGACCAAGAGAAAACCGCTTTCATCACAGATCGCGGAACGTACTGCTACCGCGTCATGCCCTTCGGATTGAAGAATGCCGGCGCGACATATCAAAGACTAGTCAACAAAATGTTCGCTAGTCAGCTCGGCGACTCAATGGAGGTCTACATAGACGATATGCTGGTTAAATCTCAAAAGGCTAGCGACCATATCACGCATCTGCGCGCTTGTTTCAAGATACTCAACAAATTCGGCATGAAGCTCAACCCGGCTAAGTGCACTTTCGGGGTAACCTCGGGAGAATTTCTCGGTTACATCGTTACTCAACGCGGGATCGAAGCCAATCCCAAACAGATCGCAGCGATTATCAATATGCTCTCTCCAAAGAACCAGCGCGAAGTCCAAAGACTCACGGGTCGCATTGCCACCCTCAACAGATTTATCTCTCGGTCTACGGACCGTAATCTTCCATTCTACAAGGCGTTCAGAGTTCATAAAGATAACTTTCTCTGGAACGATCAATGTGAGACCGCGTTCAGCGAGCTGAAGGCTTACTTGTCAACTCCGCCCATGCTCGCGAAACCAGAGACCGGAGAGCCGCTGTTCCTTTACATTGCGGTCACGAACGCAGCCGTCAGTGGAGTATTTGTCCGGGAAGATCGTGGCGACCAGAAACCCATTTTCTACATAAGCAAGTCCCTGGACGGGGCAGAGTCGCGTTACCCTCTACTGGAGAAGCTCGCTCTTGCCGTCATAATCGCAGCCCGCAAACTACGACCATATTTTCAGTCCCATTCCATCGTGGTCATGTCAACCCAACCGATGCGGACTATCCTCCACAGCCCGAGTGTGTCGGGCCAGATGGCCAAGTGGGCCGTGGAGCTAAGTGAATACGACATTGAGTTTCGGAATAGAACGAGCGCCAAGTCCCAGGTCCTCGCAGATTTCATCGTTGAGCTCCCGCCAATCTCCCCAGAAGCCGACCTACCTCAAGAATGGGCCCTTCACGTCGACGGGTCATCCTCTAGACACGGCGCTGGAGTCGGAATCCGACTCGAATCCCCAACTGGAGAAGTACCTGAACAGTCCTTCCGTCTGGAATTCAAAGCCTCCAACAACGAAGCCGAATACGAAGCCCTCCTCGCTGCACTACGATTGGCAAAGGAGGTCGGCGCAACCAGGATCCATGCATACTGTGATTCCCAGCTCATCGCCATCAGTTCAACGGCGAATATGACACCAAAGATGAAAGGATGGAAGCCTACCTAAAGCTCGCGCGCGACCTAACCACAGACTTTGACGCGTTCAAAGTCACGAAGATCCCACGAGCAGAAAACGCTCAGGCCGACGCCCTCGCCTCTCTTGGTTCTAGTTCGGATTCCGACTTCCGACGAGTAATCCCCGTCGAATCCATCCCAGAACCAAGCATTACTCTTCCAAAGGGTATTTGCATCATTACGTCACAGTCCGATGACCAGGTCGACCCTGCAACAACTTCCCTACAACAGAACGACCAGCCCGCAACAACAGACTGGCGCCAAGAGATAATGGAGTACATAATGTCCGGTGAACTCCCGGGCGACAGGTGGGCAGCCAGACGTCTCAAAAAACGCAGCGCATACTATACCGTCCTCAACGGTGAGCTATACAGATGGAATGCTGCCGAGGCGCTCCTACAATGTCTGGCCGGCGACGAAGTACGTCGCGTACTGACCGAAAGCCACGAAGGAGCTGGCGGAAGCCACTCCAGAGGTCGGGCTCTTACGGTCAAAATCAAGCGCCTCGGTTTTTACTGACCGACTATGCTTAGAGACTGCGCCGAGCATGCCCGCTGCTGCGAACAGTGCCAACGTCACGGCCCGATGATCCATTCACCAACTGAGCCACTTTCTACAGCAACTGCGCCCTATCCCTTCATGCGATGGGCAATGGACATCATGGGCCCCTTCCCGACGTCTCGGCAAAAGAGGTACATCATCGTCGTAACGGACTATTTCACCAAATGGGTCGAGGCCGAAGCTTACGCCACGATACGAGCTAATGACGTCCAAAACTTCGTCTGGAAATACGTCATCTGCCGCCACGGACTCCCGTACGAAATCGTCACTGACAACGGCTCGCAGTTTATCTCCGCAACCTTCGAAGACTTTTGCGCGAAATGGAAGATACGTTTAAGCAAGTCCACACCAAGATACCCACAGGGCAATGGTCAGGCCGAAGCATCAAACAAAATAATCGTCGACAGACTCAAGAAGCGACTTGAGGAAAAGAAGGGCCTCTAGGCAGACGAACTCAACGAAGTACTTTGGTCGTTCAGAACTACCCCCCGTCAATCTACAAACCGAACTCCGTTCTCACTCGTTTATGGTCTGGAAGCCATGGCGCCTGCAGAAGTCAACATCAACAGCCTACGACGCGTAATGATGACTACGAATCCCGACCTAAATGACGATATGCTCGTCGACGACCACGATCATATCGAAGAAGTTTGCTGCGAGGCCCTCGTCCGGATCCAGAACTATCAGCAGCTCGCTATGAAGTATTACAACAAGCGCGTCCGTAGCCGCAGTTTCGCCGTTGGCGACCTCGTCCTTCGAAAGGTCTACGAAAACACCGCGGAGTACAATGCCGGCAAGCTCGGCGCGAACTGGGACGGACCATACCAAGTAACCGAAATCGTCCGACCTGGAGTCTACCGGCTTATGACGTTGAACGGAGAAATGATTCCCCGATCTTGGAACTCGATGAGCCTAAAGCGGTACTACTACAACACCAACGTGCTCAACATACAAAAAGACTGCGGAAATCCTCCTTCAACGGCAGTCAGTCCGATTACCGAGTCGAAACGGACCACAATTTTTTTTTAAAAAAAGAAGAACGCTCTACGAGCTCAATATCATTACTTATATATGAACTACGAATGGCTTGATCCCTATTACAATGGGTACATAGGCAGCCCGTCAGAAGGCACAACTAATAATCAAAGATATATATACTCAATTTACTCAAATATACGTCTATTATACATATTACTGTTGTTACCAAATTACATTCACCGTGAACTAAAGTGGTCTGATCAACCACGTCGCCAGAACGGGAGAATAAACAACTTTCTTCTAAGCGACCTATAAGCCGGGCCAGTCCCGCAACCAGTCTCGAAGCGTCTAAGTACAATAAGCCGAGTCCGCCTCGCCTACTTAGTCACGCATCGGACAAACACAGTAAGCCAGGCCAGTCCCGCAACCTGTCCTAAAAAAAAAAAAAAAAAAAAAAAAAAAAACGTCTAAGTACTAAGACGAGCCCGCCTCGCATACTTAGCTACGAACAAGGCATTATCTTAAAAGCCGACCTCAAGGTCGCACACAATTTAAAACAAAAAACAATAAAAGCGCGAACTGAAAAATATACATATATATCTTTGAAAGAGAGGTTCAAATCTTTACAACAAGATACAAAGGCCACAGGCGGCTTGAAAGCAAAAAAAAAAAACAAAACAACAAACAACAAAAAAAAGGGGAAGAAAGAGAAGACAACGTAAGGTTCATTTATCAGTCCGCGCCGGAGGATCCTGAATGACCGGAATGCCATCAAGGTCAGCCAGCTTATCGCCTGTGGTTTGGTCGACGGCTGGAGCAGCGAGGATTTCGGGATCCGGGTTCTGGGAGACAGTCTCCGTCCTGGTCTCATTACCAGCTGCCGGAGCGACCTCGACCTGAACCGAGGGATTAGCAACCTGAGGAGGTGCGGCGGATAGCCACGAGGGAAGAGGCATCACAAAGTCCTCCTCCTCGGCCTCTTCGACTTCCAAGACCTCGAGCTGGCCCTTGAACTTCTCGAAATTGTCATCAAGGACCTTCAGCCTCTCCTCAGGAATGGTAATACCATCCTCTTCCCCCATCTTGACCAAATAGCCCTTAATAGCCCGCGACTGACTCATCAGTTCTGAGAGCCGGGCGACCTCCGTAGAATCAGCGATCGACCTCTTTATCCCCGCCAGCCTCTTGTTGCAGTCTTCCACGGTGCTCCTAACGACTGACGCCCGGGACTTACGGAGGCGGTCAACTTCAGCCTGAAGGGAGTCCTTCTGAATGGTCGCCAGCTCCAACTGCTCCGCGGCATCCCTCTTCTGCGACCTAAGATCCTCAATGATCTTATCCGAATCCGCCATCATCTTGCCAAGATTGCTGATCCTGGACTTCAGGTCGGGAACCCTATTCGCTTCCGCCTTCGCCGACTCGAGTTCCTTCTTCATCGACTCGAACTCCCCCTTCATTGACTCCTGCTCCTTAAGCTGCGATTCATATTTCACAAGCTGCTTAGAGACTTTGAAGAGCTTGCGTTCGTATGAAAGGACCATCGAGTTCGCGTAGGTCATCAACTGCAAAGAAGGCAACCCGTGCGCTAAGGGTTAACAAACACACAAAAAAAAAAAACCCCAAGAGAAACAAAATAGACAAACAAAGTGCTCACCTCCACCGAAGCCCCGCAGACCTTGCGATATGCTTCGAACTCCTCGAGCTCCTCCGGCTTAGGAAATTCATAGGCCTCGTTACAAGGGAATCACGACCATAGGTTGGCGCATGCCCTAGTGTTGTTTATCATGTGCTCAGGCGCCCTGAAATCCATATCGAGCGTGTAGTCCCTAGAGTCTACAGAAGGAGAAGCGGCAGCCGAGACAGGGACAGCAGAGGAACCTACCCGGTTGTCAGTCCGAGCCTTCTTGCTCCGCCCCTCTGGAGCATCCTCCAGCGGCCTCTTATCCATAGGGACCTTTCTTGCAGGCCCCTCAGCCACAACAGCAATTGTTTTGACGGCTTTCTTCTCCGCCAGCATGGCCTCAGCTTGCCTGGAAGACGGGGCTCCGGACTGCCCCCAGCAGGGATTCCTCTTCCAGGAGGACCGGTTCTTCTAAGCGTAGAGGCCACGTTCTTCTTCTTCGCGCCGACCGTGGCCGAAGTTTGCCCAGCCTTTTCAGTCGTGGCGGGCTTCTCGGTCGGAACGACCTTTCCAGCAGGACGGCCTGCTTTTGTTTAACGGTCTGCCCAGTTAGGGCGACCTGCTTCTCTTTCGAAGTCTTGACCGCTTCATCTAATGCGGCCTCGTTGTAATCTACCCTCCTCCACGTCCCTTTAGTCTTCCTACCCATCTGCTCCGCTGCTCGTTTAAGAGTCTTTGCCTTTGGAACAACTGGAGGGTGCGAGAAAGGGCGGAGAGGTTCGAGTTCGAGATCGAAACAGCCTGCAGAAGAAACGGAGGCATCCTCAGAACAAAAAGAAGGAAGGATTGACAATCCGAGATCGGGAGAACAGGGCGGACACTAACCGGTTAGGATCCTTCCGATGCACCTTCGAATCCTTTGTTCGACGAATTCAGGCCAGATCTGGGGGCCCAACTTCTCAATAAATCCAACAAGCTATTTCTCACCAGACTGCTCGGGGTAGAGTATTCTTGGCGGCGGTCTGTCTGCAAACAAAGAAAAAAAATCAGACGTCAGCCCGAACAGAGAAAAGAAAAATAATTCGTCAAAAACGTACTTATGTTAACGTTCCAGCCCGCACGAATAGGCCACTTGGGATTTCCTACGGACGCAGCATCTATTTTTACGAAAAAGTAAAAACACTCCCAGTCCGCACTCTTATCGGCATCAGAGCCCGTGATCAACCGATTGTACTTAGGTTTGGCCGAAACGTATTAGCGGCCTGAAGAACCTCTCCGCTTCAGCGCAGTTAGCCCCTCAAAGGTGTCGCAGTCACAGACCAGTCCTTGCTCCGCAGCCAAAACCAGGTACGCCATGAAGTTCCTGATAGACCCATGGGTTAGCTGAGAGATGGCCAGGCCGCGGCGAGCGCAGTACTCGATTAACAGCCGCGGAATCGGGAAAAACAGCCCGCTCTCCTCGAAGAAGGATACTTAGAGACACATGTATCCCTCCGGGGGCGACCAAGGACGTTCACCGCTCTGGGGAACACGAAATTCGACCTCTCTCGGCAGATCGCGGATAGACCAGATGTTCTTAAGCATAGACAAATCGGCCTCCGAATCGAAGTCGTCCTTTCTTGTCAGCTCGATGCCCGGACCTAAGGACGGTCCCGAAGGCTCCAACACAAGTCTATCGACAGACGTGAGCCCGAAGGAGTCAGGATTCGAGTAATCCCGCCGAACTTCGGGCTGACCTTTAATCACAGACCGACGTTTGGCCCGACGAGGCTTACTAACTGCGGGCTGCGAAGCTCCAACCCCAGGATGGCCAACAGAGCTGGATCCAACGTCGTCGGCGGCCAAAAGGTTGCCGCTAGCCGCCCTCTCATCGGTATCCGACGAAGTCCCTTCGCGAGTCGAAACGACCGGACTCTCAGCGGAGGACGGATCAGTTCTGCCAAGGTCGGAGAGATGATCATTCTGGGAATCGGTGGCTGAAGAGACCATGATTGCAGTGGGAACAGATCTGACTGGACTCTAGATCGATACGGCCCTTTACCGACGGTGATTATGGAGACCACGACGGAAATATATCGGAGAAATCAAAGAAAAACGCAAACAGAAGGAAGCTAGAGAGAGAGGAAAAGAAAAAACAGTACCTTAGAGAGAGGAGCAGGCGAAGCGAAATGAAGAGGAGAACAGAAACTAAGTGCCGTATTTATAGGCGCAGAGCTGCATACGAAGGGTCACACCTCGGGAAAAACGAGACCGCAGCGAGAACCAGTGAAATTTTGACACGTGGCGATCTCGCGACTTCTCAGAATCAGATCGAACGACCTAAGATCGACGAAGCTCAGACTGCCTCGTTTCGTCGACTGAGGGGGGGGGCTACTGTTGGGCCCGGACCTGCGGCCCAACAATCTGAGCAGATCGCGGATCACCAAAGGAAGCAAAAGCCCAGCGGGCTGCCAGAGGCCCACCTCAAACATAACCACGGTCTGATCGCACCCAGGGTATATCAGATTAACCGCGGTTAGCTGAACTCGAGTTAAACCCACCACCGTTCACTATAAATAGAGGCCGAAGGGTGTGGTGACGCCAGACTCATCGCGAGCTCCCTAAATTATAAACCTTTGTACACCAATATCTAGTAGTTCGGGTCTGTCCGACCTACCACGATCTCTGAGTAGCGAACTGATAGTGCGGGATCTGTCCGGGCTATCTTGAGCGACCTATCAATAAATACATCTCTTCGACTCGACTTTCTATAAACGAAGTTTTCCGACCTCTGATCTATTATAAATTCATTGTCGATCTGCCTGGACCAACAATTCTTATTCATCGAATTTCTTAGGCGAAAAACACAACGCTCTAACCATTTTTACCTATATGCGATTATATTTTACCAAGAAAAAAACGATTAGAAACAACACATTATAAACATTTATTTATTAAACTTAAATATGCTCACATATAGGTATTAGTTAGAGAGTTGTGATTTTAATTCATGGTTGGCCTATTATTTAATTAGCCCCTCCACAAAATCAGTTCTGAACATAGACGAGTCGATGTTTTCCTTTGTATTTTGATTTTATCCATGTCTCCCTCACGCAGAGCTTAGACTTCGCTGTAGTCCGTCGGCTTAGTTTTCCAAAACCGTATTCCAAAAATATATTCCATCCCTATATTATTCCAGTGTTTGTAATAAAATTATGATTACTTTAAAAAAAACATAGACGAGTTGATTTACATACCAAAATAAAAGAAAACAAAAAAATATAAAGATATTTAAATAAACAACTTTTCACCGATTCAAAGTTGAAAGCTCTGTATGGTTAACGTTAACCCTGTGCAATCTGCATCATCCATCGTCATCGTAATGACCATGATAAAGATGTAATTAATTTTCCCCCCACCAACATTCTAGAAATAAAGCAGATTATAATCAAAACAGTCTTTTGACAAACAAAAAAAAAAGTAATCAAAATAGTCCAAAATGATATATTTGTAAAAAATATCTACGTAAATTAACAAGAATGTGACTATCACTTGTACAATAGTGGTTTATGTTAATGTAATTGTGCCATTATTGAGATGTAAATCCACATAATACAAATAAAAATAGAAAAAAAAATCTAAATAATCGGTAGTTATAAAAATAACAGATTCTTGAATTGATTTTTCTGTCAATTATGTCGTCTAACTAATTTAGTAGTATTAAATTTCTAGCAGATCTGATAATCTGTATATTTATATCTAAATATGGCGAGTTACAATATGTTAAGATTGAAAGTTTACTTACAGACTTACAGTGAAATATTGAATACAGTAGTTGGTAGTTTACAGCAATACTATTCCATGAATTAATTATTAGTTTTATGGTAATGTTTATTTCATCAATTTATAAAAGCATGAACCTAACTTAAATTCATAATAGTTTTCTTTTTCATTATTTTTAATAATTGTGTTCATAGAAATATATCTAAGGAATATATGGCAGTAGAATCTGGATTTGTTAGAAAACTACAATTCTATTCGTAGTATGTTGATTTCATCAATTTATAAAAGCATGAACGTAACTTTAATTCATAATAGGTTTTTACTAATAATTGAATAAATAGAAATATATCTGATGGGTTGAACAAAAACAAAAAGAAAGAAAGAAATGTATCTGATGAATACATGGCAGTAAAATCTGGATTTCAGGAAATAGTTTATTTTACGATTTATTTGATGAAATTTTAAATTACAACATGTATCGACTAGACTAGACGACTAATTTCGACCAAAAAAATACTAGACGACTTCAGAAAACAATCAATGTTTCATCAAATAATTTGTATCATAATTTTAACATTCCTACATACTTAACTTTATATCTACCTAATCTCTATAGGTTTCATTTTTCAGCTTGGTCTAGATTTAGATAAATATACCTAAAATGTAATTGAGAGAATATCTTTTGCATACGAGACCAGTGATTTGTGTATTTTTTGTTTTTGTTTTTTCTTTTTTTTTTCTCTCATATGCAATATGCAAGTTGTAACCTCACAATGCGATTAAATAAGGTGACCGTCCTACCTATAAATGAAAAAAAAATTGCGGTTGACACGTGTCGACACATTATTGGGACTATTTTGTAACGTTTGTCTCCTCACCCAAGCCACTTTAATTTAGGCCATAAATCTATGCCCAACTGTAACCATTAAAGACCTATATATACATTGCATCACATTATTTCCCAAATTTTTCTTTTCCATTTTAATACAACTTTTAACACATCATTTTTCCACCTAACAATTTAGTCTACCCATTATATTAAACTTTACAATATGATGATATTTTTCATGGGATGATCTTAATCTAATCACGGCTAGGTTCAAATCATATAATGTATAACCATTTAAGTAAAGATTCTTTTACAAAATAGACATTTTTCATGGGATATTTTGAAAAATCAAATTAGACAATAAAAACCAAGAATACAGAATTTACTGAAATCAAATTAGAAACCTTTTTTCGTTAAAGTGTATTTACTGAAATACAGAATTTTTGTTGTCAATAAAAAAAAATTATAACCCTAAAACAATAAAATTATTCCTGTAATTAACATCGAAGTAATTTCATCATTTTTTTGTTTTCTCACATATGAAAAGAGAAAAGGGATGTTTCAATTTTAAACAGATAAAAAACTAAAGACAAGAAGTTAAGGCATTGGATTAACTTACCCACTTTCTTGCTAAATTTGTGTAGTTTTCTCACATCCCAAGGTCTTTTAATCTTTTGACTTTGGAACCGTTTTAGTAGTGTTACTGTTAGCATTTCTTTCATCGTCCTGCCTTGCCACGTGTCATTATAATCCTACACTGGCATTTTCCGTAATTAACTAGCCAACACAAGGGCGAATCCATACCACACCAACTATAAATGAAAAGGCAGAGCATACCGCTAGAGAAGAAACCCAAAACACAGAGCTCTTTAATAACAAAAACAAAGAAAAAGAAAAAAGAGAGAGAGAGAGAGATGGGTTTGGTTACAGAAGAAATCAGAGCTAGGGCAGAGAAATACACAGGAGATGAGATTTGCCGCGAGAAGACAAAGGAGTTCCTCAAGGAAGTATCTATGCCTAATGGGCTATTGCCATTGAAGGACATCGAAGAGGTTGGTTACGACAGAGAATCTGGTGTTGTCTGGCTCAAACAGAAGAAGAGCATCACCCACAAATTCGAAGCCATTGGGAAGCTTGTCTCCTACGGCACTGAGGTCACCGCGGTTGTGGAAACCGGAAAGATCAAGAAGCTGACCGGCGTTAAGGCCAAGGAGCTTCTTATTTGGGTCACTCTCAATGAGCTTGCCTTGGAGCAGCCAACAAGCTCCGGGAAGATCAATTTCAGGACACCGACCGGACTCTCCAGGACTTTCCCAGTGTCTGCTTTTGTGGTACCTGAGGTTGAGAAGCCTGCAATGGAGAAGAACAATGGAACCACTGAGGTCAAAGAAGCTGTTGCACTCACAGATGCTTAGATATTATGAAATCGCTTTCTTAATCTCTCTCACCATCTAAATCATGTATTACTTTCTGCTGCTGCTACTTAATTTTCTACATTAATAAGATCTCAGGTCCTATTTTCCAGACTAAACCGCAATATGTTTCTGTATGTCCAAAACCTATGAACAAGTTCTAATTGTTTAGATCTGAACCTAGTGGACAACTTCTGATGTTAACATTTCAACGGTAAGCTGTGCCTTTTGCTTTAATAAAGGAAACTCAGAGGTTACTTCATAGCCACAACCATTTCTTCAAGTTTCTTGCAAGCTATCACAATTCACGACATCAATACAAGAAAGAGAAGTTATACTATAAATAGGCCAACAACACTTGATCCATTGAGGCAGGTTAAGATTGTCCTGATACCAAACCTAGCCATACCTGATCTAAAACGAAGTATGGCGACGTTTGCTCTTTAATAATTAGGACCACTCTCCATTACTGTATTCATGCTTAAAGAGATTTGTCCAGTAATGGTAGTTAATCAAAGAAAAAGTCTCAGCCATTTTCAGATTCTGTGTTCTTCAACAATCATTGTTAATTGTTATCATTCATCTTTACTTTCTTCATCTTCGTTACTTGTTTCTTCTGCGATTGAATATCCATCCAACCAATAACTTAACCAGAAACGGCACCAGAGCATAAATATAACAAACCCTCTCCAGTTTACGAAATCGGAAACCAAGTTTTCATCTTTGTGTTTCATGTTCAACTTCCAGTTTCTTGATCATGAACTAGGGAGTCTAAGTCAGGAACATAGCCAGCTTCTCTGGTCTCCTCTATCAGTAACCCCAAGACTGAATACACAGAATTCGCATTAGGACACATTTTATCGCTTACAGCAAAGCTAACAACCTGATTTTCCAACTGGATCCAGCTCATACCAGCTTCTTTTTTGTTCCCCATCATCCTCATCATCTTCCTCATTCTCGCGAAATCCCCCCACTTCCCTTCTGCTGCATAGATGTATGAAAGCATCACATAAGTTCCCACCATTCTCGGTTTCAACTCCATAACTTTTCTTGCAGCTAACCTGCTTATCAATCCTGTGTGTTTATGCGCTTTACAAGCCCCCAGAATTGCTCCCCAGGTGGATTCGTCTGGCTTAAACGGCATCCTCTCAACCAATTCACAAGCCTCGCCTATTTTGCCAGCTCTTCCGAGCAAATCCACCACACAGTTGTAGATATCTCGATCTGGTATAATGCCGTACTCATTTTCCATCACTTTAAAGTACTTCAATCCTTTTTCCACCAGACCGGCATGGCGGCATGCGCTCAGAACCGCCATGAAAACAATCCGGTCAGGTCTTATACCTGAACTAACCATTTTGTCAAAAAGCTCAACAGCTTCTGCTCCATAACCGTGTGATCCGTACCCAATCATCATTGAAGTCCAGGATACTAGATTCCTCCTCTCTGCGATTTCACCAAATACTCTTTGAGAGTCTGGTATGTTACCGCATTTAGCATACATGTCGATCAAAGCATTGGCTAACTCAACGTTCTTGTAAAACCCTCTTCTATAAATCCTTCCATGAAGTTGCTGGCCACAGTTCCATGCCACTATATTGGCGCAGGCAGCAACTAAGCTTGTGAAAGTGTAACAATTTGGCACAAAGCCTTGTGATTCAAACCTTTGAAACATGAGCAGAGCTTCACTGCTGTCTGATCGCTCGAGCTCGGAAATCAAAGTGTTCCATGTAATCAGATCTCTATCTTCCATCTCAAGGAAATAGTGTTTCCCCTCTGCTAAATACCCACATCTGCAATACAAGTCCAGTATAGAGTTCATCACCGGAAGGTTAGACTGAAACCCGCGTTTAATCACTGACGCATGAATTTGCTTGCCGGTTGTAACAGAATCAATTGAAGCGGAAGCTCTAACAGCTATCGTTATACAGTAAGGCGTGACATCTGCATTCTCCTAAACACACAAAACAGATCCCAATGTTAAAACCTCAATTCAAAACATAGGAAATCGACCAAAAAGCGAGGAATGTAGCAATTACCAGCAACATTTGCTTATACATCTTCAAACCGCCAATGCCATCACCCAAGTGCGTAAACCCGGTGATCAGAGTAGTCCAAGTGACATCATTTTTTACCTTGATGTCCCGAAAAATCAAACAAGCAGCATCCATTGTTGCCGAACAAGTAGCATACATGTTCATTAGAGCATTGTCAACGTACAGAGAACCTTCCATACCGAGTTTAACCACAACCCCATGAACCGAACCCCCATAAGCCAAAATCTTCATGTTTCTACAAGATTTGAGGACGCTTGAGAGCGTGAACTCATTCGGGCGCGTTCCATGCCTAAGCATCTCGCGGAAACACTCCCAAGCGTGAGCGTTGTACTCAGAAGAAGCGTAACCAGTTATCATTGCGGTCCAAGCCACCACGTCTCTCTCAGGCATTTCGTCGAACAGTGAGCGTGCTTCCTCAACCAGACCTTTTTCAAAATATGAAACGATGAGATTTGTAGCTAAAATGTGATGCTTCTTGGGTCTATAAGGAGAGTCCGTGCTTTGATTCGACTCGACGCAAGCGTTACGTAGAGAACTCCTGACAAAGTTTGGGATCTGTTTAAACCCATTGGAGCGTACAAGTTTCGTGACGCTCATTGCTTACCTTCAGACCCCAACAGTGTCTGAACACAGCTTATTAGAGACTTCTGGGTTCTGTAGTAATTTCACCATTGCCACAATGACAAATTTCGATAGTCTAGGTTAAATATTTTTCCCACTGGTTTGTTAATATCGCAAAGCTAAAGTGATTAATGTATTTTAAATTAAACGTTTCACTTTTTACCTGAACCAACGCTTCTACATGAAGAAGCTGTATAATGGTATAAAACTGTTGCAATTTTGTGTATATATATATATATATATATCTACAAACAGAGATCAATATTATATTTGTGACAGTCATGTTTCTGTAAATTTTCAAATCCTGAAAGATCTAAGCCTAAAAAGCTTATTACGATTGAAATGTTCGGAGAAGCACATAGACAGTTTTGCACTCATCGAACAAGAATCTGAGTCTTGGCAGCAACTCGGGAGCATTTTTTCCGGCCAGTTTTGCTGAGACCACAAACACAAATATCCAGAAGTTCATAATCTTCTTCCCAGAATAACAGCGAAGCCATCTCCGGGTTTGCCAGGAGGAGTTTAGAAGTCAAGAATCCTGCGACTGTCCATGTCTGGTAAAGCCGGGACTGTTTTCCAATGAATTTCCCAGATCGGGTGTCGTAATACTCTGGCCAATGATCTGCCATAAGTCTCTTCTCAGCCAATGCAAGAGCTTTCTCAGCAAGCTCTGGTCTACCCATCTTCATACATGCTAATGTGAACTGTTACAAAAGTCAAACACACAAAGCTTTTTGTGAGAACTCTGAAACTGTACAAGTGTTTAATATGACCCTCCTGGTTGATTTTGGTGATCTAAGTATTATTATTAATCAATATAAATTCCAAACAAATATCTGCATACCTGCCAAAGAAGCGTTGGCCAAGATCCACTGTTGTGATACGACCAAGGCCTGCAAAGTAAATCAACTGTTTTTAAGGTTGGTTCACACAAAGAGTTAAACGCAAAATACGCAATCTTGTCAACAACTAAAATAAAGGGAGTGCGCGCAAGAGAAAGTAAAGAGTAAGCGAGACTCACGTGTTCTTTGGGTCGCTCCCAGTAATTATACGCCAATCATCATACTCTAAAGCAGGATAACAGATCTTAAGAGGCATACTCCCAATAATATCGTCCCATTTAGCTTCAATTAAGTTCAATATAGCTTCATTCTGCTTTGGTGTGCTCAAGGAGGAAACAACAGACCAAAAGTTCCCGAGAGTGAAGAATCTGAAATCCATGTGCGCAGGCTGTAGGTTCCCAAGGAGATACCCACCTTGCTCGGGAATCCAATCCATGAGCCATGGAGGAATTTGTTCAGGATAGATGTTGAACTTGTTAGTAGCATCTGTGGAATACTCTTCTGTCTTGTAACGGTATATCTCATTGATCTTTTTTATGTCCACCCAGTAGTATTCTCTGATATGAAAGGACAAAGCACTTAATCTGTTGTTAATGGCTCTTACAAGATTCGTGGAGCTGTCATTAACAGAAAGCATCTCACGAGAGCATCTGAGTGCCGAATAGAATAACGACTGCAATGTATCCACAGAGAAAATCAAGTATAAGTCTCACAAAAAAAGATAAATATCTTACGTTATAATAAGATAAACAGGCAAAGAATCGGTACTTGGATTTCGAGGGGGTGGCCATGGATACCCATTCGACGATCAATCATGCAAGATCCATCTGTGACTAGAAGTGTTGGAAACATATCAAATCCATCTGCTAAACACAAGTTCATGATGAGCTTTATGCCTGTCTGAACATCTATCCTCTCTTGCAATGAGAAATCTCCCGTCAACTTTCCATATGCCCTTAAGAGAATAATCCACCACAAACCTATAAATGACATACAAAACAATCAGCAACAAACTCCCATGAAGAAAAGAATACAATCCACATAGCTCTCCAAGCGACACTCTCAAAGAATAATCAATCGCATCTACATGTACGTATTCACTTTTATATAGCCAGAGAGAATCTACTGACCCGAATCCACAGGTGCAACACGACCAATAGCTGATTCACCAAAATCTGGATCCAGAACCTCTTCGGTAGTGTTTTCATCAAGTGCCACGGTTCTGACTTTGAAACTTGCAGGCATCAACCCCTGTCCGGGACTGTAACAGTCTACCGTTTTCTCCCAGCTCTTAAGAAAACAAATAAAAGTCTATCAATAACAAACCATAAAAACTTCAATAATCCACACTTAATTCACTAAAATCTACTGAAATTCCGCTTTGCATTTTCTTAAACAAGAGGTCAATAGCAAACCATTAGACAGATAGAACCCATAAATTAGTTGATTCAAACTATAATCACTACCTGTAGCTGTAATGTATGGAGGAGAAAGTTCCTGACAATTTCTCCTTCTCCTTTAAGCAAAAAAGCCAAAGCAGAAGGCACAAAGTCTCTTATAAAGACTTGATCATAATTCAAAGGCAACTTATCTCCGGGATCATTTGCCGCCACCGTCCCAACCGGCGAACCACAATACCTAACGACGGCGTCTTCCAAAATCCTCCACGCTTCCTTCTCAGCCTCACTCTCCTCTCTCACTTTCCCACCAACAGTTTCTACAATTTTACCTTCAGATTTCTCAATCTCAATTCTGGAAACTGATTCGCCTTCGTCTTTGTGTATCCTTTCGATGACCAATGGATTCGAATTTAGACCAGTTTGAACATGAATTTTCTCGAAGCTTTTGTCACTGGTATTGGTTTCCACAGATGTGAAAAATTCTCTTACGGAGACGCCGGTACTTGTCGTTTGATCGGAAACCCAATTCGGTAAAACCTTCGATTGGCCCAAACACCTTATAGAAGGAATTAACTGGTGGGGTCTGTTGAATCCGGTAGGATGGTTCGAGATAGAGCTTGAGTAGGGACGAGTTAAGGCGTTTCGGGCTAAATCGGGTGATAAATCGATGGAAAATTTGGAAAAGAAGAGGCTCCTATGAAACCGAGAAGGAGTTTTCATGGAAAATTTGCGGAGGATAAAGATTCCGCTCATTGTTAGAGACGAAATTCTGGAAGAGCAGACACAAGGAGTGAGACAAAATCTGGAATTAGAAGAAGAGGAGAATCAGGGTCAAGAACAATTGGTGGGAATCGATCGATTAGCGAAATGGAAAGAATGAGAAAAAAATTGGAATGGAAATAACAGAAGAAGGAAGGCGTGTTGGGGAAAGACGACGGATCATTATTATTCCTTGGGAAACACTCTCATACGAGTTTACCCTTTCTACAACACAAGGGTTAATTTTTGATATTTTGGTTCACTAATCTAATTCTAAACAAGTTCATATGCTGGTTTATCCAATTTCTACTACTCGATCGTTTCATCTAGCCCTCGGCAGAATAGATTATGGATTTGGTTTGGTTCGATTATCTCGGTTATGAGTTATTTTGGTTAGTGAATTTAGAATTTATATAGGAATTTTCGGTTTGATTCGCTTTGATATTTTTCGATTTGGTTTGGTTTAGACATTTTGAACAAGAACCAATATAGAACCATAAATAGTAGATATTCGGTTTGGTTCGGTTCAATCTGGATATTTTTAGCAAAGATCAAATCACAACGTCTATCTTAAAGGTTCTCCAATTTCTTGAAAAACATGAATTGATTCGGAAAACTGTGACGACCCAATCCGTCAAATAAAAAAAATTTCAACCCGGATCACTATTATCATAAATAAGATCCTCAACGGTCCAATAAACAAACAGCGCGGAAACAAAGATTCAAACAATCAATTACAATTATCGTTTAACAAGCCCATACTTATTAATTACTAGTTCAATTTGTTAATACACATAGTTCTGAAATTGCTAACACCCTAGCAATTCTAACTTATTACACGAAAACGAGCCACTAGATCATTCCCCTCGTCCCGGCCATGATTCCACGATCACTGACTGTCTTTACCTGCATCATGGTTATAAGAGATGCGTGAGTATTATCATAAATACCCAGTGAGACGGTCATCCCATCTACAGGCTATACACACAGGCATAAGCAAAAGATACAATATCAGGATGAACAAACAATAATGCATCACACAACAACCAAACGAGAACAACACGTTCAATATGTCAAACTGACGGTAATCAAAAACCCGTGTCGATCGACACAACCTCCTTGTGTCGATCGACACACCCGGTCGACACTGTGTCGATCGACACACACAACTTGTGTCGATCGACGCATGACCAAACAATACGTCAAACTGACGGCAATCGAAAACCCGTGTCGATCGACACACCCCACTCTGCTCGACTCCTCTTGAGTCAAAACAACCGTCTGCACAAAAATCCACCAAAACAACATACGAGAATCGACCCAAACAACACACAATCGCATCCTATCAATTCCTTTACCCAGATAAACCTATGGTCACGCACTCACCTTGATTCGGAAAGAAAAATGGATCAAAAATGCTCAAGAACGCTCAAGAACATGAAGAACGGATCCACTAAATCCGAATTCACCTTCCTCCTTCGTGAATCCCGGATCCACCACGATCCAACAGCTTCACCAATCCGAACACAAGCCTCAAAGATCGAGAACTCGAAAGGAACAACACAAATCCCCCAAATCTCTCTTTTAATCTGATTTTTCTCCCCAAAAAAATCTGTTGTTCGACTTAAATAGCCAGACCAGCCGACACTGTGTCGATCGACACACACATCGATCGACGCATGACCAATCAATACATCAAACTGACGGCAATCAAAAATCCGTGTCGATCGACACACCCCAACTGTGTCGATCGACACAGCCCTCTCTGCTCGACTCCTCTTGAGTCAAAACAGCCGTGTCGATCGACACACAAACCTTGTGTCGATCGACACCCATCCAAAAATTACTTTTTGGATCATGGGCGTTACAATTCTCCCCCAGTAACACGGATTCGACCTCGAATCACGGAACACCGTCTCACTACGGTCTCCACTACCTGACCCGAACGCGGCCATTAACCTTCGAGATTATGCTTGAATCCTCTAACCCGTCCTACTAAGGCTACACTCTCGCCCAAAATTCGCCCAGATTCCCCCAGAGCACCCACGATGCACGCCCCATGGTCCGGATTAGAGCTGCCCGATTGACCGTCCAACAATCAAACAAGAACATGTCCGATCAACCGTTGACCCCGCACTGGACCAAATGATCGTACAACAATCAAACAAGAACATGTACGACCATCGGTGTAACATATGCTACCAAGATTGTCCGACCAGAATTCCAGACTCCAATAATAACCCTAGACTCGACGTATACAACACAAAACCCCTAGCCCTCAGCCAGCACCACTCGCGATCACACCTAATTCCCGAGTTCTACTAGGCTCACACTAGCCTCATTGCACCATATCTATGGATAAAATCCTGACCAAATCCGGTCAGTCCATGATCAGAGATCACCACCCGATCTCAATCACCTAACCCCGTCTCACTAAGGTTGACACTCTCATCCAAAACCCACCCAAATTCCCCCAGGAAACATCCACGATGCAACACTCGCTGATCCGGATCAGGGTTGTCCGATAGATCGCGCAACAATCAAACAAGAACATGCCCGACCCACCGTAGACCCAAACCTTGGATCAATTGGTCGCACAACAATCAAACAAGAACATGTACGACCAAAGAGGCCACATATGTTTACCAGGGTCGTCTGAACTAAGGTTCCAAACTCGAGTAATAACCCTAGATTAGACATCCACAAACCACCTGAGATCATTCCCGATCCCTGAAGTTCATCCAATCTCATACTTATAATCACACTACAGGTACTATTGCTCAAACTCATATCTCTATACACCACTCCCACTCACAGGGTCGTCACCCATCGAGCTCTCGATGTATACCATACCCGCTCTCGGTATGCCCCAGCCCCTCCGCTTCAGGACACACAGTCCATCAGCTCTCGGCTGCAGAGGAATCACACATCCTCTGGAGAGATCGCAATCCCTCAAAGTATATGCAGGAGAATATCACCATCCCCTGGAGCAGTAACACTGTAACGTACATCATAAGAACCTGTCGACCGATTTACTTCCGTGGTTCCTATCCTGATATTCCCTAACCCGGAATATCACTCATGACCAATCCCCAGGTCATCTGAAACAACCCAATCGCCAGGGTGTTTCCTACCCCAATATTCCCTAACCCAGAATATCACTCATGACCAATCCCCAGGTCATCTGAAACAACCCAATCGCCAGGGTGTTTCCATCGGAGTCCCTGGAAAAGACAGTCCTAACTCACATAAGACTTCTGTTCCCGACTCTCCCTAGAAAATAGACAGGTTCTAACTCACATAAAACCTCTATTTTCCAGCGCCATCTAGGGATCTACCCGTCCTAACCCCTTAGGACCCCCCATCCCTAGATACCTAGACAAGCCCTAACTCCCATAGAGCTTCTATCCTAGCCCCTCAAATGACCTCCCCGTCATCATACTCATAAGAACATCCGTCTCAACCAAAGATAATAAGGAAAACCCCATCTTATTATATCTCAACAATGTATATCGTTACAACCCCAACGAAAATACATATAACTCATAGCCACAAACTAATACAACCACTGAAAACCAGAAGACACTCAAGCCTCCGCTTGCTTCTCGAACCACTTCGAGAACTTTGCCTTCATACTTGCCTCTGGTTCCCAAGTCTCCTCCTCGACACCATCACAGTCCCACACGACTCTCACCAATGGTATCCTCTTCCGGCGCAGAACCTTGACTCTCCTCTCGAGAATCCTCACAGGTCTCGCCTCCAACGTCATGTTGGGCTGAAGATCCTCCGGAATCCTAGCCAACACCTCCTCAGACTCATGTAGACACTTCCGCAGCATCGATACATGAAATACCTTATGAAACGCTCTCATACTCTGAGGTAACTCCAACCGATAAGCCACTGGTCCAACCCGCTCCACCACTCGGAACGGACCCATAAACCTCGGACTTAGCTTATTCTCCGAAATGGATCTGTTAGGACCCCTCAACATCGATGCCTTGAGATACACCAGATCTCCCAGCTCAAACTCCAGCTCTTTCCGTCTCTTATCAGCATAACTCTTCTGCCGATCCTGAGCCTCTCTCATGTTCAGTCTCAAGACATGGATCTTTTTCGTCGTCTCCTGAACAAAATCCGCACCAAACATGCTCTTCTCCCCCACTTGAGTCCAGCACAATGGTGTCCTACATGGCCTCCCATACAGAGCCTCATATGGAGCCATCCCAATACTCGCCTGGTATGAGTTGTTGTACGCAAACTCAACCAGGTTCAGATGATCCACCCAATGACCACCATAATCCAGCACGCACATCCTCAACAGGTCCTCTAAAGTCTGAATAGTCCTCTCCGACTGCCCATCTGTCTAAGGATGATACGCCGTGCTCATGTGCACCTTAGTGCCCATCTCTGCCTGAAACGCTTTCCAGAACTCAGACGTAAACCTCAGATCCCTGTCTGACACAATACTCGCTGGCACCCCGTGCAGCCTCACTATCTCACGCACATACTTCTTAGCCAACACCACCGTCCCATCGGTCTTTTTGATGGCAAGAAAGTGTGCTGACTTGGTCAGACGATCCATAATCATCCAGATCGCATCATACGTCCGTGACAACGGCAACCCCGTCACGAAGTCCATGGTAATCATATCCCACTTCCACTCCGGAATGGGCAAACTCTGCAACATACCACTCGGAACCTAATGCTCAGCCTTCACCAGCTGACACACGTTGCACGCTGCAACCCAATTAGCTACATCCCTCTTCATCCCGACCCAGTGATAATACCGCTTCAGATCACGATACATCTTGGTCGCCCCCGGATGAATCGATAACATGCTCGCATGAGCCTCACGCAAGATCTCTTGCCTCAGATCCTCATCCTTGGTTACACAAACCCATCCGTTCACCAGTATCGTCCCATTTGTCGAGACCATATACTCTGAACCTGCAACCCTAGCAGCATCAATCAACATCGGATCCAACTCCTGAGCTGCTCGAATACGACTCAGCAAATCTGCTTGGTTAGCTACCTCTAACCCCAACGGCTCCTGTGATATCACACACAACCTCAACGTACTAATCTCGCTCACCAGAGCTTCCATATCACGCTCCTGAGCCGAAGCAACCCTCATCCGACTCAACGCATCTGCAACCAGATTAGCCTTACCCGGATGGTATCCGATCTCCAAATCGTAATCCGCTACCAACTCCATCCAGCGCCTCTGTCTCTGGTTCAGCTCCGGCTGAGTGAAGAAATACTTCAAACTCTTATGGTCTGTGAACACCTGAACCTTTCCGCCATAAAGATAAGATCTCCAAATCTTTAGAGCAAAAATTACCGCAGCCAACTCCAAATCATGGGTAGGGTAGTTGCACTCATGCTTCCTCAACTGCCTCGAAGCATACGCAATAACCTTTCCCTGCTGCATCAGGACACAACCCAGACCAACACCCGAAGCATCAGTATACACCACGTAAGGCTCCCCTGGCTCGGGTAACGCCAACACAGGTGTACATGTCAACATCTCCTTCAGCTTGCTAAAACTCTCCTCGCACGCAGAAGACCACACAAAAGGAACATCCTTTCCTGTCAACTTGGTCATCGACTTAGCCAAACTTGCAAATCCCGCGATGAATCTCCGATAATAACTTGCTAACCCAAGAAAACTCCTGATCTCAGTGGCATTCCTCGGTCTAGGCCACCCTCTGATAGCCTCAATCTTAGCCGGATCTACGGAAACTCCCTCTGCAGACACCACATGGCCAAGAAAACTCATCTCCCTCTGCCAGAAACTGCACTTGCTCAACTTCGCAAATAGTCTATGCTCCCGCAGCTTCCCCAAAACTACTCTCAGATGCAACTCATGCTCCTCAGGACTCTTCGAATACACCAAAATATCATCGATAAAGATGATCACAAACACATCCAGATACTCCTGGAATACCCCGTTCATCAACCGCATGAACGCTGCTGGTGCATTCGTCAAACCAAAAGACATCACCACGAACTCAAAATGCCCATACCTTGTCCTGAAAGCAGTCTTCCTCACATCTGCCTCCTCCATCGGAATCTGATGGTATCCCGAAGCCAAGTCGATCTTGGAGAACCAGGTAGCCCCTCGCAACTGATCCAACAACTCATCAATGCGCGGCAGAGGGTACCTGTTCTTCACGGTGACTCGGTTAAGTCCCCGATAATCGATGCACAACCGGAAACTACCATCTTTCTTCTTCACAAACAACACCGGCGCTCCCCACGGTGAAACACTAGGCCGAATAAAACCCTTATCCAACAAATCATCCAGCTGCTTCTTCAGCTCTGCCATCTCTGCTGGAGCCATACGGTAAGGTGCCTTAGATATCGGAGTAGTCCCGGGTTCCAACTCAATAACAAACGGATCCGACCGCGATGGCGGTAATCCCTCCAATGACTGGAACACATCCTGGAAATCCCGAACAACTCGAATATCCTCAACTGCAACCCCTCCAACAGACTCAGGCATCATTATCGTTACCAGATACGCCTCGCAGCCCTTGAGAAGCAACTGTTCGGCCTGTATCGTGGAAATCACAAGACTCCCAGAAGTTGGTCTCACACCCTGATAAACCAACCTCTCTGCCTCTCGCTCAAACACAACTCGCCCTCGGTGGCAATCCAGATGGACCCTGTAACGATCCAACCAATCCATACCTAGGATAACATCGTACAGCTCCACCGGACTGATGATCAGATCTGCTGGCATCAACTCTCCTGCCACCAGAACATCCACACCACGAGCCCGCCCGAAAGTAGCCAACGTCCTACCACCAGCAACCTTGACTACTCCCGCCTGTTCCCCGGAATCACTCTGGATTCCGCTGCTCTCCGCACACTCCGGCGTAATAAAGCTATTCGTAGCTCCCGAATCAAACAACACGTGGGACTCATAACCGCCCACAACTAAGGTCCCTGCACAATCCCATGTGCCTCAGAACCCTACCATTCTAGCACAGACTCACAATTTCCCAATAGACAAAAACTCAAACAACCACGAATTTAAAAAGTCAAGTCCGGAAATACCTGTGATCGGTCTGGTGCTAGATCCACCCGCCTCTGCAGACGTGAATACACGCGGTGCTGCTGCAATCTGAGACAACGGCTGCACTGCCAATGGCTGCACTACGACCACCGCCAACTACTGTAGCTTCGGACACTTGGGCTTAATATGCCCCGTCTCTCTGCAGTGGTAACACACCCGTGTATCCTGGACCCCGACCCGCACATCTCGAGTCCCGGTCCCGGTCCTCTTCGGACAGCTCACCACACGATGGGACATACTCCCACACCCGAAGCATCCCGAACAGCCCTGACTGACCCCTGAAGTGCTCTCCCACTTCCTCTTCTGTCCCTGAGCAAGCTTACCGCCCCTGGCTGAACTCATCTGCTGCTGAGATCTGCTCGGCTGCTGCTGCTGCACTGGTGGACGAACCACCACAACCTGCTCCCCGAGATCCTCCTCGATCGCAGCAGCCATCTCAACCAGCTCCGTCCTCGTGGCGAACCTACTCGCCCTGCAGCGAGTCCTCAAATCTGGTCGAAGTCCTCACAAGAACCTCCTAACCTGGGCATCCTCGCCCTCCATGCCTCTCCCTGCATGTACCAAGAGTCGACTGAACTCAACATCGAACTCCCTCATTGACCGATCTCCCTGAGTTAGGTCCAGAAACCTAGACTCCAAACGGTCCACTGTCTCCTGCGGGAAATACTTGGCGTTGAACTCCGCCAAGAAGTCCTCCCAGACCATCTCGGCCTGCACCCTCCTGGCCTCAACACCTCTCCACCAGAGATGCGCATCACCCTCTAGGTAATGTACCGCCAGATCCACTCTGTATCCCTCTGGACACCTGATGGAGCGAAAGTTACGCTCTAAACTCATCCGCCACCCATCCGCCTCCTCAGGCTTAGCACCGCCCGAGAAAAATGCAGTACCAATCCGCTGCATCTGCTCCATCATCCGTAGATAAGATGGAAGCTCCTCAACCCCAGCCAAACCCGGCTGCACCCCAGCCATACCCGGTTGCACCCCAGCCATACCCGGCTGCACCCCAGCCATACCCGGCTGCACCTCAGCCAAACCCGGCTGTACCCCAGGAGCATGACCCGGAGCATGCACCCCTCCTGGTAACCTCTCCAGAATCATCTGTAGTAGACCCGCCAGACGATCATCTCGATCCGGAGCAACGCCTACGGCAGCACCCCCACCAGGGCCCACTGCACCGCCAGCTACATCAGGACCCGCACCAGCCCCTCCAGCTCTCACACTGGAACCCGTAGCTGTCACACCCACGGACCCCTCCTGAAACGCCTGCGAGTCAGCTACCCGCTCCTGTGTAGTCTCCTGGGACACCCACGTGGCAGCACACTCACTCCCAAGTCCCCGCCCACGCCCACGCCCAGCACGACTACCACGACCTCTACGGCCCCCGCGACCTCTGCCTCTAGTCCCCCTAGTCATCACTCTGCACTCAACCGCAGACTGCTAAGTATTAGAAAACAGAAATCATAAAACACATACCGTGGAATCTCATTGACGGCTCGGAAGGGATGATCTAGGACTCCATACCCACACAACAATCAATTGACTAACTCACATAATCAATTAACTAACTAGCCCTAGAACCGCTAGGGCTCTGATACCAAACTGTGACGATCCAACCCGTCAAATAAAAAAAATTTCAACCCGGATCACTATTATCATAAATAATGATCCTCAACGGTCCAATAAACAAACAGCGCGGAAACAAAGATTCAAACAATCAATTACAATTATCGTTTAACAAGCCCATACTTATTAATTACTAGTTCAATTCGGTAATACACATAGTTCTGAAATTGCTAACACCCTAGCAATTCTAACTTATTACACGAAAACGAGCCACTAGATCATTCCCCTCGTCCCGGCCATGATTCCACGATCACTGACTGTCTTTACCTGCATCATGGTTATAAGAGATGCGTGAGTATTATCATAAATACCCAGTGAGATGGTCATCCCATCTACAGGCTATACACACATGCATAAGCAAAAGATACAATACCAGGATGAACAAACAATAATGCATCACACAACAACCAAACGAGAACAACACGTTCAATATGTCAAACTGACGGTAATCAAAAACCCGTGTCGATCGACACAACCTCCTTGTGTCGATCGACACACCCGGTCGACACTGTGTCGATCGACACACACAACTTATGTCGATCGACGCATGACCAAACAATACGTCAAACTGACGGCAATGGAAAACCCGTGTCGATCGACACACCCCACTCTGCTCGACTCCTCTTGAGTCAAAACAACCGTCTGCACAAAAATCCACCAAAACAACATACGAGAATCGACCCAAACAACACACAATCGCATCCTATCAATTCTTTTACCCAGATAAACCTATGGTCACGCACTCACCTTGATTCGGAAAGAAAAATGGATAAAAAATGCTCAAGAACGCTCAAGAACATGAAGAACGGATCCACTAAATCCGAATTCACCTTCCTCCTTCGTGAATCCCGGATCCACCACGATCCCACAGCTTCACCAATCCGAACACAAGCCTCAAAGATCGAGAACTCGAAAGGAACAACACAAATCCCCCAAATCTCTCTTTAAATCTGATTTTTCTCCCCAAAAAAATCTGTTGTTCGACTTAAATAGTCAGACCAGCCGACACTGTGTCGATCGACACACACAACTTGTGTCGATCAACGCATGACCAATCAATACGTCAAACTGACGGCAATCAAAAATCCGTGTCGATCGACACACCCCAACTGTGTCGATCGACACAGCCCTCTCTGCTCGACTCCTCTTGAGTCAAAACAGCCGTGTCGATCGACACACAAACCTTGTGTCGATCGACACCCATCCAAAAATTACATTTTGGATCACGGGCGTTACAGTGAACATAGAACAATTGATTCATACCCTGAGATTGAAATTTTGAATAAGCTGAATTTGGAGAATCTGGGGAAGAAGGATCGTGAACTAAAAAGCTTGTTAGGGTTTACACTTTTGATAATTGGGGATTAATTACGATGGATCTTTCTCTTTTTTTTTAAATTTGAGTTGGATTTGGTTTATGTTTTGGTCCATTACAATTTATATAATAAATCAAAAACTAAGCATAGTAATTAGTAACATAATAAATACTTATTAATAACATTATTAACATATGTAAGGTAATGTATATAAGGTTTTCGGTTAACCTATTGGATATCGGTTACAAACCAAACCAAACCGAAATCAATGGATCGGAAAGCTGAGATCCATTAGGATAATTTATATGGTTCCGAATCCGACCAAACCACTTTTTTTTGTTCGGTTTAGGTTCAGTTTTTCGGTTTCGGTTAAAATGCCCAGGACTAGTTTCATCTAATTTGACAACAAAAAAAAGTTTACGACACCTCATAAATTTTATATTATGAAAACCCAAGCCCATATAAGTGTTATAAGTAACAGTTATTAGCTCGCTGCTTAAGGGCTTGCAGTACTGACAAGATGTACTAAATGAAAATACGTAACATATGGTTGCTCAGACGTCATGTGAGAGTTGTGCTGGTTAATAAGGGTCGATTAAGATAGTTAGGTCGTGAGACGGAGTACACCGTCTTACTGAGTATTCATTATTTGCCCCCTTACAAGGCTTGCAGGATAAGAGATCCGATCAGGTAGATTATAGGAAGGCAAGACACGAGAAACAACATGCACGGTGAAGGCTTTCCCAAGGCGTTGTAGTATTATGTTCATTATATTGTTACTTACCAAACAATGTAAGAGGAATTTTTAAGAGCAATGAAATACGTAAATTTGATTAACACTTTGACATGGATTTAGAGTCCGTGAGCAGATTGCCACTCCAGTTATGACCTGAAGGACAATTACAAAAGATTTCTAGGGACTACTTGGGAAATGACTCATGTTCCAGCTGCCTCTCGTCAGCCTTTCTACCTATGGTTTTCATGGTAAGTTAGGTTTAGTATTCTTAGATTAGTTAGGTTGATTGTCTAGCCGATGCGATGTATCAGAGTCGCGTGAGGAAAGCGCGGTGAAGATGAAATTTAGGGAAAGCAAGGTAGAAAGGCCATGATAGAAGGGGACCAGACACAAGTAGATAAATGATAGGATCTAGGAGCCCAACCAGTTTGGGAAATGGAAACCCTAACAGCATTGCATGATCCATCAGCATGGACATAATTGATGTCAACGCACTTTTTAACGCTAGGGCCACCCATAACTTATTGGATAGGGATGGTCAAGGAAGACCTTCGACTAGGACATCAGTAGAAGTCCAACCACCTCAGTCACCATTCAATCCATAGGAGAACATGCTACACGGGCAGAAATCAATGACCGTAACACATTTCCTCAAGGTCAGCTAATCAAGACTCGTGATGATAAATAAATGGTGGTATCTGCATTACGAGCAAGGTGAACGCTTCTCCAAGAAAATGGATCCTACCATGCAACCATCTTTGGTACTAAAATATGGAAGGATGCTGACGTAGACGAAGTAACAGTGTGATAGAAGACTTTGGCGAGATAAAGGATATGAGAGTGCCAGATAGAGGATATGGGCCATCTCCATGACACCCTACCGGATGGCCCCAACGGAGTAGGCGGATTACTAGAAGCAGCAAAAGGAACACGATCGAGATGAAGGTTCTACAACACATCATCATGTCTTAGGAGGCGGCCAATGCTCCTTGTTAATAAGAAAGACAAAATCATCTGTCTATTCATTATGCATATACTATCACAGATTGACTTGGGGGACTATGAAGGACACATAACCATTAGACGAGATTCTAGACCATTTGCCCTTCAAATTCACGGTCAAGCCGTATAGCTCTAGCACCGTTCATCAGCCTTCATACAAATAACGAACATGGTGTTCCAAGCCCATTACATGAATTGGGAATCGTATATTGTTATACTCCAAGACCTGGAGGAGCATTGATATCACATGGCTTTGTGTTGGGCTGACTACATAGACAATAGATGGTAGCTTACCTAGTTAGCATAATTCCGACAACCAAAGATTTGGGTACGAAAGACACAACCATACAATGGAGGGATGGTAAAAACTAGTGGCAAGAAAACCATTTGGTGAAGTAGAGGACTCGGGAAAGGAGGACGACGACACAAATTTTTTTTGGAAATTATGGCTACTGTAACGCCCGTGAACCAAAAATCTGATTTTTGGATTGTGCGTCGATCAACGCAGTGTATTTGTCGATCGACACAGTGTTTCGACTTGTGAGAAGTCACGAATTTGGGTGTTGCATCGATCGACACAGGGTGTGTGTGTCGATCAACACAAGCTAGAACTGAACCAGATTGGTTCAATTTTAGGCGTCGGTTCGGCTCGGTTTAGGTAGAAGCCCTAGCCGAGTTGTGTTGCATTTTTGGTCATTTTTGAGTTCTAGAAAAGTTCCAGAGAGTTTAGTGAGTTTTGAGTGAAGATTTGAGAGAAAAGGGAAGAATCATCGTTGACTTCTTCGAGTTCTTGATCCTAAAAGCTCTGGTGTATGGTTGTGAGGCTCTGGAGATCGTTTCTGGTGGGTTGGATTTGCGATTGGAGAGGATTTAGATTGGAGATCTGCGTTCTTCGTGTTCTTCGCGTTCTTCGTGAAATTCCATCCTTTTTCCTTCTAGAATCGAGGTGAGTGCGTGACCATAGGCTTTTCTGGGTAAAGGAATAGGTAGAATGCGATTGCTTATGATTGTTTGGTGGATTTTGTGTTGTATTTGGTGGATTTGTGCAGGAGATCGAAGCGATGCGATCAGGAATAGATCCGTGAGAGGATAGGTTCGAGTCTGAGTTCTACGTCGTGCGTCGATCGACACAATTGCTTTGTGTCGATCGACACAGCATGCATCGATCGACACCAGGGTTGTGTGTCGATCGACACACTGCTACTACATCAATCAACACATGGTGGTCATGTCGATCGACGCAAGGTCTGTTTGCTGATTCACGTTTGACTGTTCTTGTTGTGCATGGTTGATTGTTCATCCTAGTATTGTATCTCTTTCTTATGCATATGTGTATAGCCTATAGATGAGATGATCGTCTTACTGAGTATTTGTGATAATACTCACACATCTCTTTTTGCCATGTGATGCAGGTAAAGAGAAAATATGATCGTGGAATCAGGGCAAGGAAGAGGAGATGATCAAGTGTCTCGGTTATGTGATGTGATGAAAATGTTAGAACTGCTAGGTTGCTGGTTGTATGAATTTGAGTTAGACTGTTGAATTGCATTGTTTTGTTGAATTGCATTTTTGTTGTGAGATTGTTAATGGTTATGGAATTGAATTGGTTTGATTATGATTTCCGCTGGTTTGTTGTTGATTGAAAATTTAGCATGATGAGAGTTAGTATTTATGGGAATGCTGATTCGATGCTATAAAAAAAAACGGGTCGGATTGTTTCAACTACCATATTGATATACCCTATATTTTACCACTTTTACTATCTATTTTCTATATTTCCAAGCATTTTAATAAGGCTTTATGCCTTTAGAGGTAGTTTTCCTCGTATTTATAGTTTTAGAGTCTTGAAAAGGAAATCAATAAAAAAAGAGCAAAACAAAATAAAAGAGGTATAAATTAAGCTACAACAACCTTCAAAAGTCAAAGACATCATCAAAGCCAAAGATTTGAAAAGATACGATATTTTACTAAGTTGGACAGAACATATACACTAGAAGTTTAGCAATTAATGGAGGAACAAATCAAATTGGAATTACATGAAACTTGGTGTGTCGATAGATCCTTGAGTTATATTTCTAATGAAGTTGGAATTACATTATTTCGACCTGCAATTTGAAAGATACACTTTAACTACTAAAGATATGTCAAACAGCCCGAAACTGAAGTAAGACCAAAACTAAGCCAAGCACAGGGCCAATTCGTGGACCGGTGTTCCAAACCAAAACTAGCACGCCGCAAGGCACTTGTAAGCCTATTACCGGTTGTGGTCCTTGACCATTGCTTGGACCGGTGTTTGGAGCAGTTTCGACCAAAAATACCTTTTTGTCCTAAACTTAACTCTCGAAGACCCTACACTTATATACACGTGTTTTTAGCCTCTTTAGGAGATGAAGCATCCAAAAGAGCAAGAGAGAGCACGCCTAAGACAGCCCTAGGCAATCGCCTATCGCTCTTCAAAACAATAAACACATTTTTATCTTTGTTCTTCATTGGATTTGGATTCTAAGAGCTTATAGGAGGTGATCTCGCTTTGTACTTCGACATAGAGAAGACTTCTTACCTTTTACATTTTAAATTCAGTTTATCTATGATGTTTCGTGTTTTACCTTGTTGCTTCGTTGTTACTTTGATCATGTCTGAGTAATTTTCTTGTTAGGTTTTAGCCATTCAAAGATTCAATGTTTATTCATAATTGAATATCGAACTCGTTAGGGTTTATCTACTGGATTCTTCATCTTTACTTACTCATAATGCTGCATGCTTTTCTGATAAACTAGCATCAGACCTTGGGTTAATATACTCTCCAAAAGCTTGTAATTTTGCCTGAACTAGTATTTGATGAGGAATGCGTCATAATAATTCTAAATGTTAGTTATGGAGTATTATGAACAATTGACTCTTGAGCACTAATTAATGCGTGTTTTAACCTGGTAATAATATGTGATAGTAGAGTCTAATAGGGTGTTAAAACATACTGATCGGAGCCACGACAGTGGGAAAATTATACCTTAGTGAATTGAATTCAATAACGATCTTTAAAAACCCGATATCTTTATGTGTTTCATGAGTCTCTGCGAATTGTTTAACGCCTAATATTTCCGTATTATTGTTCTCTTCGATTATATTTACTTACTTATTTCTTTTTTCATTGATAACAAAACCCCAAAACATATTCTCTTCTTACCTTGATTTAAATCTTATAAATTCGTAGCGTAACTATCCAGTCTATGTGGATCGATCCCTAAGTACTACAATCGTCTACTGTGCACTTGCAGTCTCTCTAGGGTTATATAATAAAGAATTGCATGAATAAACCTGTGACGACCCAACCCGTCAAATAAAAAAAATTTCAACCCGGATCACTATTATCATAAATAATGATCCTCAACGGTCCAATAAACAAACAGCGCGGAAACAATGATTCAAACAATCAAATACAATTATCGTTTAACAAGCCCATACTTATTAATTCTAGTTCAATTCGGTAATACACATAGTTCTAAAATTGCTAACACCCTAGCAATTCTAACTTATTACACAAAAACGAGCCACTAGATCATTCCCCTCGTCCCGGCCATGATTCCACGATCACTGACTGTCTTTACCTGCATCACATGGTTATAAGAGATGCGTGAGTATTATCATAAATACCCAGTGAGACGGTCATCCCATCTACAGGCTATACACACAGGCATAAACAAAAGATACAATACCAGGATGAACAAACAATAATGCATCACACAACCACCAAACGAGAACAACACGTTCAATATGTCAAACTGACGGTAATCAAAAACCCGTGTCGATCGACACACCTCCTTGTGTCGATCGACACACATCAAACCCGTGTCGATCGATACAACCTCCCCGTGTCGATCGACACAACCTGCCGACACTGTGTCGATCGACACACCCAACTGCGTCGATCGACACACCAACCCAGAAACTCATCAAACCGATTTTCTGCACAAAAATCCACCAAGAATCCATACAAGAATCGATCCAAACAACACACAATCGCATCCTATCAATTCCTTTACCCAGATAAGCCTATGGTCATGCACTCACCTCGAAATCGGATAGAAGAGGATAAGAATCCGACGAAGAACACGAAGAACAAATCCGAGATCCTTCACCGTACGGTCCTCCCACGCTTCCACAACCTCACAACACTCCCACAAGCCTAATAAGATTGAGAAACACGAAGGAAACAACAACAACAACCTCTCCTCTCAATCCTCTCACTTTCTCTCTCAAAAACCGTTTTATTTCTGCCCAGAAATCTGATTTTCGACTTAAATAGCCAGACCAGCCGACACTGTGTCGATCGACACACCTCATTGTGTCGATCGACGCATGACCAATCAATACGTCATACTGACGGCAATCGAAAATCCGTGTCGATCGACACACCCCAACTGTGTCGATCGACACAGCGCTCGCTGCTCAACTCCTCTTGAGTCAAAACAACCGTGTCGATCGACACACAAACCTTATGTCGATCGACACCCATCCAAAAATTACTTTTTGGATCACGGGCGTTACAATTCTCCCCCACTAGAACAGATTCGACCTCGAATCACGCAACACCGGCTCACTACGGTCTCCACTACCTGACCCAAACGCGGCCATCAACCTTCGAGATAACACTCGAATCCCCTATCCCGTCCTGCTAAGGCTACACTCTCGCCCAAAAATTCGCCCATATTTCCCCGGAGCACCCACGATGCACGCCCCATGATCCGGACTAGAGCTGTCCGATTGACCGTCCAACAATCAAACAAGAACATGTCCGATCAACCGTTGACCCCGCACTGGACCAAATGATCGTACAACAATCAAACAAGAACATGTACGACCATCGGCGTAACATATGCTACCAAGGTTGTCCGACCCGAATTTCAGACTCCAATAATAACCCTAGACTCGACGTACACAACACAAAACCCCTGGCCCATCTAGGGATCTACCCGTCCTAACCCCTTAGGACCCCCCATCCCTAGATACTTAGACAAGCCCTAACTCCCATAGAGCTTCTATCCTAGCCCCTCAAATGACCTCCCCGTCATCACATACATGACCTAACCCAGTCATCAAACCCATGACCTCCCAGTCATACCATAAGAACATCCGTCTTATAACCCAAGATAATAAGGAACTCCATCTTATTAAATCTCAACAATGTATATCGTTACAAACCAAAACGAAAATACATACAACTCATAGCCACAAGCTAAAACAACCACTGAAAACCAGAAAACACTCAAGCCTCCGCTTGCTTCTTGAACCACTTCGAGAACTTCGTCTTCATACTTGCCTCTGGTTCCCAAGTCTCCTCCTCAATACCATCACAGTCCCACACGACTCTCACCAATGGTATCCTCTTCCGGCGCAGAACCTTGACTCTCCTCTCGAGAATCCTCACAGGTCTCGCCGCCAACGTCATGTTGGATTGAAGATCCTCCGGAATCCTAGTCAATACCACCTCAGACTCATGTAGACACTTCTGCAGCATCGATACATGAAATACCTTATGAAACGCTCTCATACTTTGAGGTAACTCCAACTGATAAGCCACTGGTCCAACCCGCTCCACCACCCAGAACGGACCCATAAACCTTGGACTTAGCTTATTCTCCGAAATGGATCTGTTAGGACCCCTCAACATCGCTGCCTTGAGATACACCAGATCTCCCAGCTCAAACTCCAGCTCTTTTCGTCTCTTATCAGCATAACTCTTCTGCCGATCCTGAGCCTCTCTCATGTTCATCCTCAAGACACGGATCTTCTCCGTCGTCTCCTGAACAAAATCCGCACCAAACATGCTCCTCTCCCCCACTTGAGTCCAGCACAATGGTGTCCTACACGGCCTCCCATACAGAGCCTCATATGGAGCCATCCCAATACTCGCCTGGTATGAGTTGTTGTACGCAAACTCAACCAGGTTCAGATGGTCCGCCCAATGACCACCATAATCCAGCACGCACATCCTCAACAGGTCCTCTAAAGTCTGAATAGTCCTCTTTGACTGCCCATCTGTCTGAGGATGATAAGCCGTGCTCATGTGCACCTTAGTGCCCATCTCTGCCTGAAACGCCCTCCAGAACTCAGACGTAAACCTCGGATCCCTGTCTGACACAATACTCGCTGGCACCCCGTGCAGCCTCACTATCTCACGCACATACTTCTTAGCCAACACCACCGTCCCATCGGTCTTCTTGATGGCAAGAAAATGTGCTGACTTGGTCAGACGATCCACAATCACCCATATCGCATCATACGTCCGTGACAACGGTAATCCCGTCACGAAGTCCATGGTAATCATACACTTCCACTCCGGAATGGGCAAACTCTGCAACATACCACTCGGAACCTGATGCTCAGCCTTCACCAGCTGACACACGTTGCACGCTGCAACCCAATTAGCTACATCCCTCTTCATCCCGACCCAGTGATAATACCGTTTCAGATCACGATACATCTTGGTCGCCCCCGGATGAATCGATAACATGCTCGCATGAGCCTCACGCAAGATCTCTTGTCTCAGATCCTCATCCTTGGGTACACAAACCCGTCCGTTCACCAGTATCGTCCCATTTACCGAGACCATATACTCTGAACCTGCAACCCTAGCAGCATCAATCAACATCGGATCCAACTCCTGAGCTGCTCGAATACGACTCAGCAAATCTGCCTGGTTAACTACCTCTAACCCCAACGGCTCCTGTGAGATCACACACAACCTCAACGTACTAATCTCGCTCACCAGAGCTTCCATATCACGCTCCTGAGCCGAAGCAACCCTTATCCGACTCAACGCATCTGCAACCAGATTAGCCTTACCCGGATGATATCCGATCTCCAAATCGTAATCCGCTACCAACTCCATCCAGTGCCTCTGTCTCTGGTTCAGCTCCGGCTGAGTAAAGAAATACTTCAAACTTTTATGGTCTGTGAACACCTGAACCTTTCCGCCATAAAGGTAAGATCTCCAAATCTTTAGAGCGAAGATTACCGCAGCCAACTCCAAATCATGGGTAGGGTAGTTGCACTCATGCTTCCTCAACTGCCTCAAAGCATACGCAATAACCTTTCCCTGCTGCATCAGGACACAACCCAAACCAACACCCGAAGCGTCGGTATACACCACGTAACGCTCACCCGGATCAGGTAACGCCAACACTGGTGTACTCGTCAACATCTCCTTCAGCTTACTAAAACTCTCCTCGCAAGTAGAAGACCACACAAAAGGAACATCCTTCCCTGTCAACTTGGTCATCGACTTAGCCAAACTCGCAAATCCCGCAATGAATCTCCGATAATAACCTGCCAACCCAAGAAACTTCCTAATCTTAGTGGCATTCCTCGGTCTAGGCCACCCTCTGATAGCCTCGATCTTAGCCGGATCCACAGAAACTCCCTCTGCAGACACCATATGGCCAAGAAAACTCATCTCCCTCTGCCAGAAACTGCACTTGCTCAACTTCACAACTTGTGTCGATCGACGCATGACCAAACAATACGTCAAACTGACGGCAATCGAAAACCCGTGTCGATCGACACACCCCACTCTGCTCGACTCCTCTTGAGTCAAAACAACCGTCTGCACAAAAATCCACCAAAACAACATACGAGAATCGACCCAAACAACACACAATCGCATCCTATCAATTCCTTTACCCAGATAAACCTATGGTCACGCACTCACCTTGATTCGGAAAGAAAAATGGATCAAAAATGCTCAAGAACGCTCAAGAACATGAAGAACGGATCCACTAAATCCGAATTCACCTTCCTCCTTCGTGAATCCCGGATCCACCACGATCCAACAGCTTCACCAATCCGAACACAAGCCTCAAAGATCGAGAACTCGAAAGGAACAACACAAATCCCCCAAATCTCTCTTTTAATCTGATTTTTCTCCCCAAAAAAATCTGTTGTTCGACTTAAATAGCCAGACCAGCCGACACTGTGTCGATCGACACACACAACTTGTGTCGATCGACGCATGACCAATCAATACATCAAACTGACGGCAATCAAAAATCCGTGTCGATCGACACACCCCAACTGTGTCGATCGACACAGCCCTCTCTGCTCGACTCCTCTTGAGTCAAAACAGCCGTGTCGATCGACACACAAACCTTGTGTCGATCGACACCCATCCAAAAATTACTTTTTGGATCATGGGCGTTACAATTCTCCCCCAGTAACACGGATTCGACCTCGAATCACGGAACACCGTCTCACTACGGTCTCCACTACCTGACCCGAACGCGGCCATTAACCTTCGAGATTATGCTTGAATCCTCTAACCCGTCCTACTAAGGCTACACTCTCGCCCAAAATTCGCCCAGATTCCCCCAGAGCACCCACGATGCACGCCCCATGGTCCGGATTAGAGCTGCCCGATTGACCGTCCAACAATCAAACAAGAACATGTCCGATCAACCGTTGACCCCGCACTGGACCAAATGATCGTACAACAATCAAACAAGAACATGTACGACCATCGGTGTAACATATGCTACCAAGATTGTCCGACCAGAATTCCAGACTCCAATAATAACCCTAGACTCGACGTATACAACACAAAACCCCTAGCCCTCAGCCAGCACCACTCGCGATCACACCTAATTCCCGAGTTCTACTAGGCTCACACTAGCCTCATTGCACCATATCTATGGATAAAATCCTGACCAAATCCGGTCAGTCCATGATCAGAGATCACCACCCGATCTCAATCACCTAACCCCGTCTCACTAAGGTTGACACTCTCATCCAAAACCCACCCAAATTCCCCCAGGAAACATCCACGATGCAACACTCGCTGATCCGGATCAGGGTTGTCCGATAGATCGCGCAACAATCAAACAAGAACATGCCCGACCCACCGTAGACCCAAACCTTGGATCAATTGGTCGCACAACAATCAAACAAGAACATGTACGACCAAAGAGGCCACATATGTTTACCAGGGTCGTCTGAACTAAGGTTCCAAACTCGAGTAATAACCCTAGATTAGACATCCACAAACCACCTGAGATCATTCCCGATCCCTGAAGTTCATCCAATCTCATACTTATAATCACACTACAGGTACTATTGCTCAAACTCATATCTCTATACACCACTCCCACTCACAGGGTCGTCACCCATCGAGCTCTCGATGTATACCATACCCGCTCTCGGTATGCCCCAGCCCCTCCGCTTCAGGACACACAGTCCATCAGCTCTCGGCTGCAGAGGAATCACACATCCTCTGGAGAGATCGCAATCCCTCAAAGTATATGCAGGAGAATATCACCATCCCCTGGAGCAGTAACACTGTAACGTACATCATAAGAACCTGTCGACCGATTTACTTCCGTGGTTCCTATCCTGATATTCCCTAACCCGGAATATCACTCATGACCAATCCCCAGGTCATCTGAAACAACCCAATCGCCAGGGTGTTTCCTACCCCAATATTCCCTAACCCAGAATATCACTCATGACCAATCCCCAGGTCATCTGAAACAACCCAATCGCCAGGGTGTTTCCATCGGAGTCCCTGGAAAAGACAGTCCTAACTCACATAAGACTTCTGTTCCCGACTCTCCCTAGAAAATAGACAGGTTCTAACTCACATAAAACCTCTATTTTCCAGCGCCATCTAGGGATCTACCCGTCCTAACCCCTTAGGACCCCCCATCCCTAGATACCTAGACAAGCCCTAACTCCCATAGAGCTTCTATCCTAGCCCCTCAAATGACCTCCCCGTCATCATACTCATAAGAACATCCGTCTCAACCAAAGATAATAAGGAAAACCCCATCTTATTATATCTCAACAATGTATATCGTTACAACCCCAACGAAAATACATATAACTCATAGCCACAAACTAATACAACCACTGAAAACCAGAAGACACTCAAGCCTCCGCTTGCTTCTCGAACCACTTCGAGAACTTTGCCTTCATACTTGCCTCTGGTTCCCAAGTCTCCTCCTCGACACCATCACAGTCCCACACGACTCTCACCAATGGTATCCTCTTCCGGCGCAGAACCTTGACTCTCCTCTCGAGAATCCTCACAGGTCTCGCCTCCAACGTCATGTTGGGCTGAAGATCCTCCGGAATCCTAGCCAACACCTCCTCAGACTCATGTAGACACTTCCGCAGCATCGATACATGAAATACCTTATGAAACGCTCTCATACTCTGAGGTAACTCCAACCGATAAGCCACTGGTCCAACCCGCTCCACCACTCGGAACGGACCCATAAACCTCGGACTTAGCTTATTCTCCGAAATGGATCTGTTAGGACCCCTCAACATCGATGCCTTGAGATACACCAGATCTCCCAGCTCAAACTCCAGCTCTTTCCGTCTCTTATCAGCATAACTCTTCTGCCGATCCTGAGCCTCTCTCATGTTCAGTCTCAAGACATGGATCTTTTCCGTCGTCTCCTGAACAAAATCCGCACCAAACATGCTCTTCTCCCCCACTTGAGTCCAGCACAATGGTGTCCTACATGGCCTCCCATACAGAGCCTCATATGGAGCCATCCCAATACTCGCCTGGTATGAGTTGTTGTACGCAAACTCAACCAGGTTCAGATGATCCACCCAATGACCACCATAATCCAGCACGCACATCCTCAACAGGTCCTCTAAAGTCTGAATAGTCCTCTCCGACTGCCCATCTGTCTAAGGATGATACGCCGTGCTCATGTGCACCTTAGTGCCCATCTCTGCCTGAAACGCTTTCCAGAACTCAGACGTAAACCTCAGATCCCTGTCTGACACAATACTCGCTGGCACCCCGTGCAGCCTCACTATCTCACGCACATACTTCTTAGCCAACACCACCGTCCCATCGGTCTTTTTGATGGCAAGAAAGTGTGCTGACTTGGTCAGACGATCCATAATCATCCAGATCGCATCATACGTCCGTGACAACGGCAACCCCGTCACGAAGTCCATGGTAATCATATCCCACTTCCACTCCGGAATGGGCAAACTCTGCAACATACCACTCGGAACCTAATGCTCAGCCTTCACCAGCTGACACACGTTGCACGCTGCAACCCAATTAGCTACATCCCTCTTCATCCCGACCCAGTGATAATACCGCTTCAGATCACGATACATCTTGGTCGCCCCCGGATGAATCGATAACATGCTCGCATGAGCCTCACGCAAGATCTCTTGCCTCAGATCCTCATCCTTGGTTACACAAACCCATCCGTTCACCAGTATCGTCCCATTTGTCGAGACCATATACTCTGAACCTGCAACCCTAGCAGCATCAATCAACATCGGATCCAACTCCTGAGCTGCTCGAATACGACTCAGCAAATCTGCTTGGTTAGCTACCTCTAACCCCAACGGCTCCTGTGATATCACACACAACCTCAACGTACTAATCTCGCTCACCAGAGCTTCCATATCACGCTCCTGAGCCGAAGCAACCCTCATCCGACTCAACGCATCTGCAACCAGATTAGCCTTACCCGGATGGTATCCGATCTCCAAATCGTAATCCGCTACCAACTCCATCCAGCGCCTCTGTCTCTGGTTCAGCTCCGGCTGAGTGAAGAAATACTTCAAACTCTTATGGTCTGTGAACACCTGAACCTTTCCGCCATAAAGATAAGATCTCCAAATCTTTAGAGCAAAAATTACCGCAGCCAACTCCAAATCATGGGTAGGGTAGTTGCACTCATGCTTCCTCAACTGCCTCGAAGCATACGCAATAACCTTTCCCTGCTGCATCAGGACACAACCCAGACCAACACCCGAAGCATCAGTATACACCACGTAAGGCTCCCCTGGCTCGGGTAACGCCAACACAGGTGTACATGTCAACATCTCCTTCAGCTTGCTAAAACTCTCCTCGCACGCAGAAGACCACACAAAAGGAACATCCTTTCCTGTCAACTTGGTCATCGACTTAGCCAAACTTGCAAATCCCGCGATGAATCTCCGATAATAACTTGCTAACCCAAGAAAACTCCTGATCTCAGTGGCATTCCTCGGTCTAGGCCACCCTCTGATAGCCTCAATCTTAGCCGGATCTACGGAAACTCCCTCTGCAGACACCACATGGCCAAGAAAACTCATCTCCCTCTGCCAGAAACTGCACTTGCTCAACTTCGCAAATAGTCTATGCTCCCGCAGCTTCCCCAAAACTACTCTCAGATGCAACTCATGCTCCTCAGGACTCTTCGAATACACCAAAATATCATCGATAAAGATGATCACAAACACATCCAGATACTCCTGGAATACCCCGTTCATCAACCGCATGAACGCTGCTGGTGCATTCGTCAAACCAAAAGACATCACCACGAACTCAAAATGCCCATACCTTGTCCTGAAAGCAGTCTTCCTCACATCTGCCTCCTCCATCGGAATCTGATGGTATCCCGAAGCCAAGTCGATCTTGGAGAACCAGGTAGCCCCTCGCAACTGATCCAACAACTCATCAATGCGCGGCAGAGGGTACCTGTTCTTCACGGTGACTCGGTTAAGTCCCCGATAATCGATGCACAACCGGAAACTACCATCTTTCTTCTTCACAAACAACACCGGCGCTCCCCACGGTGAAACACTAGGCCGAATAAAACCCTTATCCAACAAATCATCCAGCTGCTTCTTCAGCTCTGCCATCTCTGCTGGAGCCATACGGTAAGGTGCCTTAGATATCGGAGTAGTCCCGGGTTCCAACTCAATAACAAACGGATCCGACCGCGATGGCGGTAATCCCTCCAATGACTGGAACACATCCTGGAAATCCCGAACAACTCGAATATCCTCAACTGCAACCCCTCCAACAGACTCAGGCATCATTATCGTTACCAGATACGCCTCGCAGCCCTTGAGAAGCAACTGTTCGGCCTGTATCGTGGAAATCACAAGACTCCCAGAAGTTGGTCTCACACCCTGATAAACCAACCTCTCTGCCTCTCGCTCAAACACAACTCGCCCTCGGTGGCAATCCAGATGGACCCTGTAACGATCCAACCAATCCATACCTAGGATAACATCGTACATCTCCACCGGACTGATGATCAGATCTGCTGGCATCAACTCTCCTGCCACCAGAACATCCACACCACGAGCCCGCCCGAAAGTAGCCAACGTCCTACCACCAGCAACCTTGACTACTCCCGCCTGTTCCCCGGAATCACTCTGGATTCCGCTGCTCTCCGCACACTCCGGCGTAATAAAGCTATTCGTAGCTCCCGAATCAAACAACACGTGGGACTCATAACCGCCCACAACTAAGGTCCCTGCACAATCCCATGTGCCTCAGAACCCTACCATTCTAGCACAGACTCACAATTTCCCAATAGACAAAAACTCAAACAACCACGAATTTAAAAAGTCAAGTCCGGAAATACCTGTGATCGGTCTGGTGCTAGATCCACCCGCCTCTGCAGACGTGAATACACGCGGTGCTGCTGCAATCTGAGACAACGGCTGCACTGCCAATGGCTGCACTACGACCACCGCCAACTACTGTAGCTTCGGACACTTGGGCTTAATATGCCCCGTCTCTCTGCAGTGGTAACACACCCGTGTATCCTGGACCCCGACCCGCACATCTCGAGTCCCGGTCCCGGTCCTCTTCGGACAGCTCACCACACGATGGGACATACTCCCACACCCGAAGCATCCCGAACAGCCCTGACTGACCCCTGAAGTGCTCTCCCACTTCCTCTTCTGTCCCTGAGCAAGCTTACCGCCCCTGGCTGAACTCATCTGCTGCTGAGATCTGCTCGGCTGCTGCTGCTGCACTGGTGGACGAACCACCACAACCTGCTCCCCGAGATCCTCCTCGATCGCAGCAGCCATCTCAACCAGCTCCGTCCTCGTGGCGAACCTACTCGCCCTGCAGCGAGTCCTCAAATCTGGTCGAAGTCCTCGCAAGAACCTCCTAACCTGGGCATCCTCGCCCTCCATGCCTCTCCCTGCATGTACCAGAAGTCGACTGAACTCAGCATCGAACTCCCTCACTGACCGATCTCCCTGAGTTAGGTCCAGAAACCTAGACTCCAAACGGTCCACCGCCTCCTGCAGGAAATACTTGGCGTTAAACTCCGCCAAGAAATCCTCCCAGACCATCTCGGCCTGCACCCTCCTGGTCTCTACGCCTCTCCACCAGAGATGCGCATCACCCTCAAGGTAATGTACCGCCAGATCCACTCCGTATCCCTCTGGACACCTGATGGAGCGAAAGTTACGCTCTAATCTCTTCCGCCACCCATTAGCCTCCTCAGGCCTAGCACCGCCCGAGAAAAATGCAATACCAATCCGCTGCATCTGCACCATCATCCGCAGATAAGATGGAAGCTCCTCAACCCCAGCCAAACCCGGCTGCACCCCAGCCATACCCGGCTGCACCCCAGCCATACCCGGCTGCACCCCAGCCATACCCGGAGCAGGCACCCCTCCCGGTAACCTCTCCAGGATCATCTGTAGTAGACCTGCCAGACGATCATCTCGATCCGGGGCAACGCCTACGGCAGCACCCCCACCAGGGCCCACCGCACCGCCAGCTACATCAGGACCCGCACCAGCCCCTCCGGCCCTCTCACTGGAACCCGTAGCTGTCACACCCATGGACCCCTCCTGAAACGCCTGCGAGTCAGCTACCCACTCCTGTGTAATCTCCTGAGACACCCACGTGGCAGCAGACTCACTCCCAAGTCCCCACCCACGCCCACGCCCAGCACGACTACCACGACCTCTACGGCCCCCGCGACCTCTGCCTCTAGTCCCCCTAGTCATCACTCTGGACTCAACCGCAGACTGCTAAGTACTAGAAAACATAAATCACAAAACACATACCGTGGAATCTCATTGAAGGCTCGGAAGGGATGATCTAGGACTCCATACCCACACAACAATCAATTGACTAACTCACATAATCAATTAACTAACTAGCCCTAGAACCGCTAGGGCTCTGATACCAAAACTGTGACGACCCAACCCGTCAAATAAAAAAAATTTCAACCCGGATCACTATTATCATAAATAATGATCCTCAACGGTCCAATAAACAAATAGCGCGGAAACAATGATTCAAACAATCAAATACAATTATCGTTTAACAAGTCCATACTTATTAATTATAGTTCAATTCGGTAATACACATAGTTCTGAAATTGCTAACACCCTAGCAATTCTAACTTATTACACGAAAACGAGCCACTAGATCATTCCCCTCGTCCCGGCCATGATTCCACGATCACTGACTGTCTTTACCTGCATCACATGGTTATAAGAGATGCGTGAGTATTATCATAAATACCCAGTGAGACGGTCATCCCATCTACAGGCTATACACACAGGCATAAACAAAAGATACAATACCAGGATGAACAAACAATAATGCATCACACAACCACCAAACGAGAACAACACGTTCAATATGTCAAACTGACGGTAATCAAAAACCCGTGTCGATCGACACACCTCCTTGTGTCGATCGACACACATCAAACCCGTGTCGATCGACACAACCTCCCCGTGTCGATCGACACAACCTGCCGACACTGTGTCGATCGACACACCTAACTGCGTCGATCGACACACCAACCCAGAAACTCATCAAACCGATTTTCTGCACAAAAATCCACCAAGAATCCATACAAGAATCGATCCAAACAACACACAATCGCATCCTATCAATTCCTTTACCCAGATAAGCCTATGGTCATGCACTCACCTCGAAATCGGATAGAAGAGGATAAGAATCCGACGAAGAACACGAAGAACAAATCCAAGATCCTTCACCGTACGGTCCTCCCACGCTTCCACAACTTCACAACACTCCCACAAGCCTAATAAGATTGAGAAACACGAAGGAAACAACAACAACAACCTCTCCTCTCAATCCTCTCACTTTCTCTCTCAAAAACCGTTTTATTTCTGCCCAGAAATCTGATTTTCGACTTAAATAGCCAGACCAGCCGACACTGTGTCGATCGACACACCTCCTTGTGTCGATCGACGCATGACCAATCAATACGTCATACTGACGGCAATCAAAAATCCGTGTCGATCGACACACCCCAACTGTGTCGATCGACACAGCGCTCGCTGCTCGACTCCTCTTGAGTCAAAACAACCGTGTCGATCGACACACAAACCTTGTGTCGATCGACACCCATCCAAAAATTACTTTTTGGATCACGGGCGTTACAAAACCACACACATCACACATCTGAAAAATGCATGGAGAGCAACTCATAAGAACATAGGACCGAGGCAACCGATACATTCAAGGGAAATCTGGATATTTCCATCTTGGATCCGAGGTTGGATCCAATTTATGGGGGGAAGGGAATTCGTAACATCACCGAACTAGGTATATGATTTTGGAGGCCATAGAGTATTTTACAAAGGTATATGAAACTATCGTGTGAGGTACAGGTTACCTATGGATTGGCTCGCGAAAGGGTAAACGGGTTGTATATAATTAAAAGGGGAAGGAAACCCTAGGAAGGAGGGGGAAAACGTGGTGGGCAAGGAAAATAATCGAGCTTGGCCTATGTAGTAAAGAGGTGGAGTGATGTAGTCTCGAGTTTTACCTCTCAACTAAACTTCCTGCAAGTGCAAAACAATCACAATTAGTATAGATAAGCGATCGAATCCACATGGATTTCTTAACCACACTTCAAATTGTAATGAATAAAACTAAGCTAGAACAATATATGTTTGTCATTTTTGTGATTGTAAAATAAGCAAACAATAAATCTAAATAGGAACAAAAATCAATAGGAGAAAAGCGTTAGGACTTAGGTAATTCGTAGAGAATTATGCAACAATAGAGATCAATTGATTTTATGGATTTAGGAATTATGAACCGTCTAGAATACATGATGTAAGATCTTTCCACTGTAACACCCGTGAACCAAAAAGTAGATTTTTGGTTGATGCGTCGATCGATACGGGTTGATTTTGAACCGACATGTTCGATTTTAAATTGTCCGGTTTGCGTGGTTGGTTAGGGGAAACCCTAAGGGGCAATATAAAAAGGGAGCAGCCGTGTTTAGGCTGCATTTTTGGGCAGAAAACACTCAGAAATCAGAGTGGAGAGAGTGGATTTTTGGGGGTTGTGAGAGAGAAGAAGAGATTGTCGTTTTGGAGACAGTTCTGGCTGTTCTAGAAGAGTAGAGGAACGAACATTATAATCAGATCGGATTGGAGTGAAACTTCTAGGGTAAATTCTCCACTCTCGTATCTGAGAGTTACGGTTATTTTTCTGAGAGAGATTTGTGCAGAATTGGATCTGCGATCAGTCCACTTCATGGGAGTTTTCTTGTCGAACCAGAAGGAAGAACTAGGAGGCGATCTATATAGCGTTGGAAAGGTGGTTATGCTGATATGAGGCGGGAACAACTAGAGCTTGAGCTGGGAGATTAGGTGTATCTCAAGACGGTGATGTTGAGGGATCCTAACAGATCCATTTTAGAGAATAAGCTAAGTTCGAGGTTTATGGGTCCGTTTAAGGTTGTGGAACAGGTTGGACCAGTAGCTTATCGTTTGGAGTTACCTCAGAGTATGAAGGCATTTCATAAGGTCTTCCACGTGTCGATGCTACGGAAGTGTCTACAAGAGTCTGAGGAGGTGTTGGCTAGGATCCCGGAGGATCTTCAGCCCAACATGACTTGGAGGCGAGACCTGTGAGGATTCTCGAGAGGAGAGTCAAAGTGCTTTGCCGGAAAAGGATACCGTGAGTGAGAGTCGTGTGGGACTGTGGCGGTGCCGAGGAGGAGAATTGGGAACCAGAAGCGAAGATAAAGGCAAAGTTCTCGAAGTGGTGCGAGAGGCAAGTGGAGGCTTGAGTTGTCTTTTTCTGGTTTTCAGTTTCGAGATAGCATGTTGCTATGTGTTGTTATGTATTTCGTTTAGTGTTGTAATGATTTACATTTCTGGAGATTTAATAAGATGAGTGGTTTCTTATTAAATGTGTTTATAAGATGTGAGTTCTTATATGTTATGACTGGTTGGGTCATGTGTGTGTATATGATGGCTAGAAATGGAAATATTATGTGAGTTAGAGCTTGTCCATGTTCTAGGAGTATCTAGGAATGGAGGTTCTATGGGAGTTAGGACATGTCTGTTCTCTAGATGACGCTGGGAAAAAGAGGTCTTATGTAAGTTAGGATCTGTCTCTTTCCTAGGGAGAGTCTGGAAAAGAAGTTTTATGTGAGTTAGAACTATCTTTTCCAGGGACTCTGTGGAAACACCCATGGTGGTTAGGTTGTTTCGGGTGGCCTAGTGATTGGTCACGGATGTGATGATATTCTGGGTTTAGGAATGTTATGATGGGCAACAGAGGCGATTCTGGTCGACAAGTGCTTATGATGCACGTTGCAGAGTATTGATCCAGGGGACGGTGGGTTTCCTGCATACTTGAGGGATAGTGGGTCTCTCCAGGGGATAGTGGGTTCCCTGCATATACTCGAGAGATAGTGGGTCTCTCTGGGGGACGGTGGGTTCCCTACATTTACTTTGAGGCATAATGGGTCTCTCCAGGGGATAGTGGGTTCCCTACATACCGTAGCTCAAGGGGTGACGATCCTGCGAGTAGGTGTGGTGTATATGAATATGAGTTATGAGTATGAGTTATGAGTAGTAGCGTCTGAGCGTGGTCGTAAGTATGAGACTAGATGAGCTTCAGGGATCGGGAATGATCTCAGGTGGTGCTGGCCGGGTGGGTCAGGAGTTTTGATAGGGATGTGTGTGTGGCGTCTAGTCTAGGGTTGATATTTGTGTTTGGAACCTCGGTTAAGATGATCCTGGTAACATATGTAGCGTCTTTGGTCGTGCATGTTCTTGTTTGATTGTTGCGCGATCAATTAATCCAATTTTGGATCTACTGTTGGTTGTGCATGTTCTTGTTTGATTGTTGCGCGATCAATCGGCAAGACCTAATCCGGATTAGGAAACATTGCATTGTTGATGTTTGCGGGCGAATCTGGTAAGGTTTCGGACAGGAGTATTAACCTTAGTGAGACAGTGTTATGTGATTCAAGGGTGAATCCATGTTAGTAGGGGAGAATTGTAACACCGTAAACCAAAAAGTAGATTTTTGGTTGGTGCGTCGATCGACATTGGTTGATTTTGAACCGACTTGTTCGATTTTAAATTGTCCGGTTCGCGTGGTTGGTTAGGGGAAACCCTAAGGGGCAATATAAAAAGGGAGCAGCCGTGTTTAGGCTGCATTTTTGGGCAGAAAACACTCAGAAATCAGAGTGGAGAGAGAGGACTTTCGTGGGTTGTGAGAGAGAAGAAGAGATTGTCGTTTTGGAGACAATTCTGACTGTTGTAGAAGAGTAGAGGAACGAACAGTCTAATCAGATCGAATCGGAGTGAAAGTTCTAGGGTAAGTTCTCCACTCTCGTATATAGCTTTGGGCGAAATCGGTTTGTCATTTGGATTAGTATTCTGAGAGTTTTAGGTTGTTTTTCCGAGAGAGATTCGTGCTTAATTGGATCTGTGATCAGTCCACTTCGTGGAAGTTTTCCTGTCGTACCGGAAGGAACTAGGAGGCGATCTATATAGCGTTGGAAAGGTTTCAGTCTCACGATTCGAGATCATGTTTCCAATCATGATTCTGAGATACTCTCATTTCTCAGCGTGTTTTCGAAGTCGGCTGGTCGTTTATGTTTTCATGAACCCTAATCCGGTTTAGGGGAAACTCCAATTGGTTTGGTTAACCAGTTTGGGTTGGTTCGGTTTGGTTAATCAGATTGGTTTGGTTGGTTAGTTTAATCGACTTATTCGGTTTGTGTTAACCGATTGGTTTGGTTTGCAGTGTTCATCAGGCTAAGGCCCAAAAGTCAGAGGAGCGTTGCTAGAGGTTGAGGTTTAAGGCAATTGATAAGCTAAGGTGAGTGTGTGACCATAGGCTTATCTGGGTAAAGAATTGGATAGAATGCGTTGTTGTGTTTGTTTGGTTGGATTCGTGTTGTATTGTTGAGTTTTACGCAGGAGATCGATGCGATACAAACCGGAATCAATCCGTGGGAAGATAGGTTTGTTTCTGGTTTCTACGTCTTATCGATCGATACGTGGTGGCTGTGTCGATCGATACATTGATGATGCATCGGTCGACACATGGTGGTTGTGTCGATCGACACAGACCGTCTGCTGATTCTCGTTTGATTGTTTTGTTTATGCATTGTTGATTGTTCGACCTGGTATTGTATGTCTTTCTTATGCCTAAGTGTATAGCTTGTAGATGGGATGACCGTCTCACTGAGTATTTGTGATAATAGTCACGCATCTCTTTTTGCCATGTGATGCAGGTAAAGAGAAATTGTGATTGTGGAATCATGGCTGGGAAGAGAAGATGATCTAGAGTCTCGATTGTGTTGTTTATCGTATTGTTTAGAACCGCTAGGTTGCTGGTTTGATGAATTGGATTATGGAATTGGTTATTGGGTTTAATGATTAATTCGATTGATTGATTTGGTTTGAGTTCCGCTGGTTTAATTGTTATTTGAGTGTGATTGATTGAATAATGAGAATTAATGTTTATGGGAACATTAATTCGAATCCAATGTAATTAAAAAAAAAATGGGTTGGGCTGTTTCATCCACTGTCGTGGCTCCGACCTCTATGTTTTAACACCCAAATAGACTCAACTATCGCAGGTTATTACAAGGTGAAAACATGCATTAAAGTTCAAGTTTTGATAAAGTTCACCAAACTCCTTAACTAACCTTTCGAATTGTTAAGACATTTGGCTCATCAAATACTAGTTTAAGCAATATAACAACCTTTTGGAAAGTATATAAACCTAATATTAGATCACTAGATGCGCGGTAAATCCATCATGCATAGAGTATAAGTAAAGATGAAAACTCTAATGATATCCCTAAATAACCATCATTCAATTTTCGAATTATGAAACTCATTGAAAACCTAAAACCAAACAAGTTAATTACTCAGACATGGTGCACACAAAGCAATAGATAACTGATAAATTCATGACAAATAAACTTGAATTAAATAGTAAAGGTAAGAGGATTCTTCTCTATATCGAAGTATAAAGCGAGATCATCCACTCTCTAAAATCCAAATATAACGAAGAACACCAGGAGAACTCGTGGTGGCTTCTTATTTATGATAAACTAACCTAAATATTTCGGCACACACCTAACAAGAGGCTAAAAAAAGTTTATATAGGTCAAGGATCTTCTAGGGTTTTGTTTAGGGCGAAACGGTCTTTTTGGTCGAAACTGATCCAACATCGGTCATGAGAATCGGTCAAGAAACATGACCGGTGTTAGGCTTGAAAGTTCCTTTCTGCGTGCTGGCATCGGTCTGGTACAGAAGTCCAAGGAGCGGCCCGGTGCTGGAGTCAATTCTACACTTACTTCATTTCAAAGACAGTTTGACGTATTTTCAGTAATTCTGGTGTATCTTCTTGCTCACAGCTCCAAATGATATGATTCAAACTCCACTGTGAATTTAACTCAAGGATCTATCTTTCCAAAAAGTTTTATTCAATTCCAAGCTTATTTATTCCTCCGTTTATTACTAAACCTTTGGAATATATGTTCTGTCCAACTTGGTATAATGTTGTATGTTGTGAAATTCTTTGGTCTTGGTGATGTCTTTGATTTGTGAAAGTTTCTGTAGCTTCTTTTATACCTCTTTAGTCTGTTTTACTCTTTTTTGATTGATTTGCTTGTTAAGACTCTAAAACTACAAATACGAGAACAACTACCTCTAAAAGCATAAAAGCGTAGATAAATACATAGAAAAATAGAGAAATACGAGTTAAAATATGGGACATATCATGGAGAAAAATAAGAAAAATGAATATTCTCTGGTGGGGTGGTGTATAAATAGGGGTCTAAAGAGCTCACAATTACACACCAAAATTATTCTCTCGAGAGAAACTCTTAGGAGGAAGAGAATCAGGAAGAGCTTCAGAAGGAATCCAGCACCGCAGCCCCAATGATATAGATTCACTGTAAAGATAAAGCGCGATCGTACCTAACTTCCCTTATCTAGTCTTTTCTATTATTGCTTTCATAGGGTGTTTTAATAGTTATGGGGTTTACGGGAATGTTAATGGTCGAGAAAACTCGGTCCGAAAAAGTGGTATGGACGAGAACCTTGATATAAGTAAGGTTAGTGGCCGAGCATCACTCGATCACGTATCGAGTACGGGACTGACGAGACGCATCTCGACGATGTCAAGGGGCTGTTAGATGGTAATGAGATAGTCGTGCCGCATATAGTTAGGCACCCGGTCTCCTATTGGTTGCACGAAGTCAAGGCAAGTAAGAGAGAACTGATAGTGACGCCTCGATAGGGTATCGACATGGCGATGAGGTGACTCGATGACGCATTGACAGGGCACTAACATTAAGTAACGTGCCATGCCACAATGAGCATTGTGCCGCACTACGAGAAGGCAGCGAGCCGCGTCACAGCACGGTACTTTGCCATCCCACGATAAGCGATCATGCTATAACACATCATGGTATCGTGCCGCATCTCAATAGACACCGTGTCGTGTCTCAATAGACACCGCGATTCCACGATCACATCTTTTCTTTACTTGCATCACATGGAAAAATGAGATACGTGGGTATTATCACAAATACTCAGTGAGACGGTCATTCCATCTACTTGGCTATACACACATGCATAAGAGAAAGATACAATACTAGGATGAGCAATCAACAATGCATAACACGAACAATCAAACGAGAATCAGCACAAAAGATCATGCATCGATCGACATGCCACCATGGTGTCGATCGATGCATTGCACCTGCGTCGATCGACACAACACCCTGGCGTCGATCGATACGAAGCACTTGCGTCGATCGATGCACATCACTTTCGTCGATCGATGCAACAACGCAGAGTCCAAGAATCGAACCTATCTTCTCATGGATCGATTCCAGAATGCATCACATCGATCTCCTGCACGAAATTCTCCAAAAGAAGCACGAAATCCATCTAAACAACACAATCAATCGCATCATATCATTCACTTTACCCAGATAAGCTATGGTCACGCACTCACCTCGATTCATAAAAGAAAATGATAAGAAATCAACGACAAACGCGAAAAACACGAAGAACACAGATCAAATCGCATTTCCAGAGCCTCACACTCACACTCCCACGCTTTTCGGATCAAGAACTCAAAGGAAATCAATAATAATCCCTTTTTCTCTCTCGATCCTCTAAAAAAACTCTCTGAAACTTTCTGGAAACTCTGAAAAACGACCAAAAATGCGGTCTCCCTCTTTTATACAGAAACTCTAGGATTTCCCTAAACCGAGCCACAAACCAAACGATTAAAACTGAAACCGTCGGTTCAATTTAACCTTGCGTCGACGCACACCTTGCGTCGTGCGTGATCGACCTAAAATCACGAAATTTGGTTCATAGTCGTTACAAGTTTCTCACAGATTGTCTTCTAAAACAACCTTAAAATATTATATACGATGCTTTTTGGATCATCAATTGAAATTAATGAATAGATGTACATTATTTTGTCTATCTAAATACTAAATTTCATTCGGTACATCATATCTATGGTGTTTGTTCGTTGGAAAGTCACTTCGGACACGAACACCACCGATATTATAGTTTACACTGAAATTCTTGTATAGTATCACGGTATATGGTTTTTCTAATCACATATTAAGATTAAAGGTACGTCCTCGTATCATGCCTACTTAGGAACATGGATCCTAAGGTTGGTTTGTGCATTGGCATAAGGTTCATTGTTACATAGCTGGCCAATCATTGAATCGAAGAAAGGGTGATAATAAGTCATTTTAGACAAATGATGTCTTGGTTACTCGAAATGTTCGACCATGCGCACGATATGTTTTCAGGATGCGGTGCAAACATGATTTGTATTTTTTACTTTTGCAATGAACATAAATACACCTAACGACAAACATTGGATAAGGTTGGTTTGTTTTTGTAGCCATGTCTTATCCCATGAAAATTTGCATTTTTGTTTTTTGTTTTTAGATTTACATCCAGAAAATCCAGAAAAAACGATGAATGTTTTTACAAGGAAGTCTTCGCAAATTGAATTTCTTTGGCGTTGTGTTTTGTTTCTTTCGATTGTTTTTCTTTGTCTTTTTTTTTTTTTTGGTTGATTTGTAGTTCTTTCGAAATATTTTATTATTTTTATTTTAAAATTTTTTTTACTCTCTAATAGATTTAGATTTATGTTTTTTTTTCTATTTTATGCAATACAATGCAAATAACTACCGTAATAAAATTGCAAACTTAAAATCTTATAAACACAGTATATAACCTTTTTTCCGAACACAATAGATAAATTATATCATCTTATTAAAGACTATAAAACTTATTTATTTCTTTATGTGCTACAGAGAATAATATATTCGTTTCTGCGGTTATACAGAATGTGTTTTTGAGCAGTTAAAATTGATGAATAGACATTGCATGAGTTTTTCTAGTCGTAAAAAACTAAAAGTAGAATATAATTTTGAAATGATAAATTAAGCAAAAGGAACGTATACTTTTGTTCAATTATAATTTTCTGAATTGGTTGAGTTTCTTTGTTTATCTGTCTTTATTTTTGCCAATTTGCGATATGAATGCAAGTTTTCGACTAAAAGAACGTGGCATCAAATAAGAACTAGCGCTCCCACGGTTGAATGGCATCGACTGCTTTGGTTTCCACAGGCTATATATACCGAGGCAAAAATTCATCACATGGCTTGCTTTTCGAAACAGGTTATCAACAGGTTCAAGAATGAGGCAATGGGGGGATTACTCAAGCGTGTCCGCTTTGTGGAGAACCAAACGAGACTAGAGACCACCTCTTTTATGCCTGCCCATACTCATATACAATATGGGACTTGTTCTGCTCGAGGTTGCTAGCTTTAAGAATCAACCCTGACTGGGTACACTCATTGCTGCGTAACAAGCTCTGACCCTTGGATTCCATGCTCTCTAAAGCATTCCAAGCAACAATATACTGGACTTGGAAGGAAAGGAACGGGCGATGTCATGATCAACCGCGCCGCACTCCTCTGCATTTGGCTCATGTCATTCATAAGGAGATCAGCAACAAGCTTCTCTCTCTGGGTGGTGCACCGCAGAAGTGAACGAACGTTTGCTTCGTTGGAATGAAGTTGCTACACCTCATTGACTTTCTCACTTTATTTTTTCGCAAAACTCTTTTAAAAGAGTAAGAACATGCCACATGGGATCAAAATCTTTGTAAACATTTTTTTTTTTTTGTTGATAAATAAAATTACATTTTAACAAAAAAAAAAAGATTGCGGCATGAATGATTATGAAACAAAATACCGTGATAAATATTTAATTGGTAAGTCTACAAAATCGTAGAATGATTCCACCGTCTCTGTATATAGTAGAAATTAGTTTTTCAAGACTTCATTTGTAAGTTTAAATTAAATGATGTCTCGTGTAAAGGCAAAGAATCAGATTTCTATTTTTTTTATCCTAAACTTGTTTCTTTCGTTGATTCTTGATCTTCCTCTCTTCCTCAAAGTCGTCCACTCTATCAAGTTAACCATATCTTTGATCATTGACGACGGCTATTGCTTCTCTTTCTGGTTTTCTTATATTTTGAGCCAAACAAAATCTCTCAAAACCAGAAACATGCTTTTCTTTTTAATCCATAAGAAAATGGAAAGCAGAGAGCAAGAACATCAAAGCCCTCTCAATATTTTTCAACGAATCTACGATTTCTTGGTGAAGTTATTAGCCACACAAACTTTGAAGAATGTAGCTCTTGGCCACCCATTACCACCTGGTACAGCCGAATCAAAGGAGCAAAATTCTGATATTGGCTCTAATATCATATGTAATGCTGGACAAAACATGGAAACCAATGAACTTGATGGAGAACAAGTAAAGTCACGTTTACCAATAGAAAAGGCTCCAAAAAAATGTGTGAGCATAAAAGAAGAAGTTGATGAGATACGAATAAGTTCAAGGAGAATCAAGAAGAAGACATCAAAAGGAAGTTTTAGTTCCTTCGACTATGAGGTTATCTCACTGCAACCACTGAAATCGATTCTGAGAAAGGATTCAGCAGTAAGCAATAATATATGATTAATATTGGATTAGTAAGAAAACTTTTATTAAGATGTATTTACGAATATCGTTACTCATAATGACAATAAAATATTGGCCAATGGAATATGTGCACTAATAACTTAAACAATCGTTCTATCTCCGTACCTCTAGGATGGCCAAACAGAGTTTTGGGTTGGGTTTCTTAGACCATCTCCATTGGTAAGAACTTCTAATGGAGTTTTTAACAATTATTTAATATTAAATTAAGTTAAGAGTCCCATTTTTATTTTGCAAATTTTGTTCTTTCCATTGATTAGAACTTTAAGGGGTTCTTAAAAATTAAAAATTAAAATTTTGTAATTATTTTATTTTATATATAATTTATTTTGTTAAAATTTATAAACATACTACATTTTATAAAATCTAAAAAATATTGCATTTTTTGAAATTATAAACATACATCACATAAAAACATAAATTTACAAACTATAAAGAGAAAAAACGCATTAATGTATTGATAATGCGTAACAGGGGATTTGAGGATACGTTTCCTTGAGAGATAATGTATTGATGATGCATAATAGGTCTTTTCAATGTTTGATACAAAGTCTGTGATCTGAGCTGCATTGTGTTGCACCATGTTCCGAAAATGGGGCATGGACCCTTCATGTTACGCTCATATCGACTTGATAATGGCTAAACGCGTTAATGAAAAAGTGGTGTGTGGCATGATTCATCGGGCTGGAAAGGAACTCAGATTAGGTGACGAAGTTTATTGATAAATCCATTATCCAAATCAAAGATAAATCCATTAGTAAAGAAGCATTACAAGAGAATCCATTAGTCTCAAATTCTACATTCGTTCTGCATCAAAATGTTAAGACAAATCCAAGAACCATAAAAAACTATACTATACAAATGTTGGGTTCTTTACTTTTAATTTTGTTCATGTCCCTAATCAAACACATGCAAATTCACAAACTCTATGAGATCATATGAAACCAATATCCTACAATCTTCTATTCATATCCAGATTAAGATCAAATTCACAAATTATATGATCTTGATATGAACCCATCAAAGACTAGATTAAATTTTAATTCTGTACTCCATGTACATATCCCAAGTTAGACATGATGCCAATTCACAACTACAAGATCATTCTAACCCAATATTCTACATTTTTTAATATCATATCAAGATTTGTAATTCACAGATTATGTCATGGCCCAATCCCATAAAATTCTCCAAAACCTAAAAAGCCCGTTACGTGTGGCCCAAGTGCTAAGTGAAACCCTAACCTAGAGTCTCCTTTATCTCTATAATAAGCCACACAAGTGAGAGGAGGATCAGAGTTGCGCAGCTAGAGAAAAACCCTATTGTTCTCCCACTTGCCTTCTCAGTTAAGGTAGTTCCGAGTAGCTGTTTTTCGGGGCTAATTTCCGGCGGCTCAGAAGGAATTAGATCGTGATTCTTTTATCTCTGAAAAGATCACGGATTCTAGTTTCTAAAGCTTCTTTCCGATTCCAATTACGAGGTACGGTCTGCTCGCAATTCGTGTTTGAATATCGGAAAAAATCTCAATTATCTGAATCTGAATTTTTGGTCTCAGATTCGACCAGTGAACTTTCGGGGCGATTTTCCGGCGTTCCGTGAGGAGTTAGGCGACGATCTATATACCGTTGGAAAGAGGATTCTTCGTAGATTCTGGGGCTCTTTTCCGATTTGGATTCCGATGTAAGATGAATCCGGAATTTACGTTTTATGTTCGCCCTAGTTATCTGACCAAAATCTGTTCTCGGGTTTCACAGTGCTAACTTTGGAGGAAGGTGCACGCTGCTACAGAACGAGTTAGATTACGATTTTAGTACTGTTGGAAAGCTGACGTTACAAGGATTTCAGATCAACTTTTGGCTTTCCAATCCGATATAAATTCGGTGAGTTACTGACGTTTCTTTCTGGTCAAGAAACACTGATTCTGTCAAAAACTAGAAACGCTATTTTTTTGACTTGAATCGCTATTTTCCAGTATCCAACCGCCCAGAACGCACATTCACATCCTTCTAGGATCACTCCTTTGTTTCTGATCATCCAAATGGCTAAGGTGAGGGTGTTGGCTAGATAACTCTAATACTAGTTAACGGTAGTTGTTCTTATACGTTAGGTTAGGAATGTAATGTGACGTTGTGGTTATATATGCTAAGTCTAGGAATGTTTGATGCTTGCTGAATGATAGTAGTGATTCTTGATGTTGCAAACGGTTTGGATAAGAGAGAATGTTAGGATTAAAATTATTCTTTGAGATTGTAGAATAGATTATAGTTCTGGGAACAATCGCGTACGTAAGCCCGTTACAGAATTTTGCGTGTTGGACTACGAACGATCGCGTATGTAAGCCCGTTGTAGTCCATTAAAGCCATAAAAGGCCGACGGGGAGGACAGACCCAAAACGGTAGAAAGGGGTTGGCTCCGCCGTCGTACGTAATATATTAAGTAAAGGAAGGAAAAGTAATGTATGTGAAAAGGAAAGAAAGTAAAGAATGTAATAAGTAAAGAATGTGAAAGGTGAAATGTTTAAGTATGATAATGTATGAGTGAAAGAGATTATGGTCTAGAAATGTTAGGTATGAAGATTATGTTACTAGTAATAGGTTGAATGAAACATGTTCTATTTCTGGTTTAATGTGTTTGAATGCTTATTGTCATCAAGTATTAGAGTGGTCGTGGGTAACAATCTCACTGAGTAATTTCTTTCCGGAATTACTCACCCCTCTTTTTCCCCCTTTCAAGTAATGATGAGTAGCGGCTCAAGGTGGTTGTTGTCCGGGTGCTGGTTTTAGCGGGATTTATGTTTGGATTTTTAAAACAATTTACTTAATATTTTTTTCTACATTGGTTTTTCACGAGAAGGATTTATTAAGTTGGAATTATGGTTTTGTGGAATGATTTAAGACTTGAGTTAGGAAATAAATTAATGATTTTCATAAAAGTATCCGTTAGAATTGATAGGTTGTTTTCATGACTTGCCATCTCGGCTAAGTAAGCGAGTCGGGTGTTACAATTTGGTATCAGAGCCTAGGTTAGCCAAGCCGGTTCTGACCCGGAAGGCTGGTCCTAGGCAAATAGGAAAAATGTTTTCGAAAAAAAAAAAAAAAAATTGTTTTCGAAATTTGGGGATGGGTTTTTATATATAAAAATAAAAGAGCACCGACAACACTACACTTGAGCAAGTAAGTTGAGTTCCTTTTAGAATATTCTAATATTTGGTTGACTCATCATAAGGCTGTGTTGGATTGCCCGAGGACCAAAGCGACATTTGCAAGACCTGAGGGTAGGCTCGTCTATCGAGGAGTGAAGACACAGAGTGGGGTTCCTATCATTTCTATGATTCAAGCGGAGGAGTCAATAAGCCGAGGAAATGATGCATACCTCGCTGTGATCTCAATGGAAGGAGGAGGATCTGGAGTTGAGTTACACTCGATTCCGGTGGTGGCAGAATTTGCAGACGTATTCGAACCGCTTACCAGACCGCCACCAACACGAGGAGACGCATTTACTATCGAGTTAGAGCCAGGGACAGCTCCCGTTTCTAGAACACCGTATCGGTTGGCACCAGCAGAAATGGCGGAACTAAAGAAGCAGTTAGAGGATCTCACTGATAAAGGGTTTGTCAGACCTAGTAACTCACCATGGGGTGCACCAGTATTGTTTGTTAAGAAGAAAGACGGCAGTTTCAGACTTTGCATTGATTATCGGGGACTCAACAAGGTGACTATTAAGAATAAGTACCCGTTGCCGTGTATTGACGAGTTGCTAGATCAACTACAAGGGGCATCTTGGTTCTCAAAAATTGATCTCGCATCTGGATATCATCAGATTCCGATAGCTGAAGGAGACATAAGAAAAACTGCTTTTCGGACTAGGTATGGACACTACGAGTTTGTAGTAATGCCGTTTGGATTGACTAATGCACCAGCAGCATTTATGAAGTTGATGAATAATATATTCCGGGAGTATTTGGATAAGTTTGTGATCATTTTCATCGACGACATTTTGATCTACTCTCGTAACCGTGTGGAGCATGAGGAACATTTAAGGGTTGTGCTAACCAAGCTCCGGGAGCAGAAATTGTTTCCAAAAGAGAGCAAGAGTAGTTTCTGGAAGAGACAGATTGGATTCTTGGGCCATATAGTTTCAGAAGCAGGGGTAGCAGTGGATCCGGAGAAAATTTTGTCTATCACCAATTGGCCTACACCCACTACTCCCACAGAAGTTCGTAGCTTCCTTGGCTTGGCCGGTTATTACAGAAAGTTTGTAAAAAGCTTTGCTAGTGTGTCTAAACCAATGACTCAGCTTACGGGAAAAGGAGTAAATTTTGTGTGGTCAAAAGAATGTGAGGAAAGTTTCAAAAAGTTGAAGGAGCAGTTGACTCGAGCACCGATTTTAGTACTTCCACGGACAGGAGTGCCATTTAGTGTTTACACTGATGCATCAGGAACAGGGTTGGGATGTGTGCTCATGCAAAAGGAAAGAGTTATTGCTTATGCATCGAGACAGTTGCGGCACCATGAGGCTAATTATCCTACGCACGATTTGGAGTTAGCTGCAGTAGTCTTCGCCTTAAAGATTTGGCGTGCTTACCTGTATGGAGAAAAGGTTCAAGTATTCACTGATCATAAAAGCTTGAAGCACGTCTTCACTCAAAGTGACCTAAATGTAAGACAGCGAAGATGGATAGAGTTACTTGCAAATTATGATTTGGATATTGCTTATCACCCCGGGAAGGCTAACCTAGTGGCAGATGCTCTAAGTAGAAGGAAAGTCGAGGTGTCTGAATGCAAGGAAGTTCAGGAACTCACGGGAATCTTGGCTAGTCTAGGATTGTATGCGGTAACAGTCGAAGATGATACCGTAGGATTGGAAGCAGTGAATCAAGCAGATTTGTTATGGAGGGTTAGAGCAGCGCAGAAAGAAGACGTCTCTCTGATGAAGGCATTGGAAATTGGTGTGATTGGATATCGCACGACATCTAATGGAACAATCTTGTATAGGAGTCGAGTGTGTGTGCCTCCAGTCAAGGATCTAAGGGACGAGATCTTGCAACTTGCCCACGAGTCTCGATTTTCGATACACCCAGGGAGCAACAAAATGTATCAAGATCTAAAAAGGTACTACCACTGGAATGGGATGAAACGGGATGTTGCGGAGTATGTGGCCCAATGTTCAATATGCCAGATGGTTAAGGCAAAACATGGACTTCCAAGCGGGTTGCTACAGAGCTTACCGCTACCTGAATGGAAATGGGACATGATCACTATGGACTTCGTTACTGGGCTTCCAAAGACGACTGGTGGAAAAGATGCCATCTGGGTGATTGTGGACCGGCTTACCAAGTCTGCTCATTTCTTGGCTATTAAGAAAACGGACGGAGTGGAAGTATTAGCAGAGATATATTTAAAGGAAATAGTCAAGTTGCATGGTATCCCAGTGAGCATTGTTTCAGATAGAGATCCAAGATTCACTGCCTTATTCTGGACCGCCTTTCAGAAGGCATTGGGGACTAAGGTACATTTGAGCACTGCTTATCACCCTCAAACAGACGGGCAATCGGAACGCACTATTCAGACATTGGAAGATATGCTAAGGGCGTGTATGCTGGATTGGGAAATGAGTTGGCTGCGCTATTTACCTTTGGTAGAATTTGCTTATAATAATAGCTACCACTCGAGTATTGGGATGGCACCCTATGAGGCCTTTTATGGACGGCCATGTCGCACACCCCTATGTTGGACCGAAGTGGGGGAGCAACGGGACCTTGAATTGGAGCTTGTTCAGGAGTCGGAAGAGCAGGTAGCTTTAATTCGGGATAAACTTAAGGAAGCTCATGATCGTCAAAAAAGCTATGCCGACAAAAGAAGAAAATACTTGGAATTCGATGTTGGAGATGTAGTGTATTTAAAAATGAGACCATTTAGGGGACTGGATAAGTGGAGGAAGTTGAAGAAGCTCAGACCACGGTACATTGGTCCAATTACAAGGTACGGTCTGCTCGCAATTCGTGTTTGAATATCGGAAAAAGCCTCAATTATCTGAATCTGAATTTTTGGTCTCAGATTCGACCAGTGAACTTTCGGGGCGATTTTCCGGCGCTCCGTGAGGAGTTAGGCGACGATCTATATACCGTTGGAAAGAGGATTCTTCGTAGATTCTGGGGCTCTTTTCCGATTTGGATTCCGATGTAAGATGAATCCGGAATTTACGTTTTATGTTCGCCCTAGTTATCTGACCAAAATCTGTTCTCGGGTTTCACAGTGCTAACTTTGGAGGAAGGTGCACGCTGCTACAGAACGAGTTAGATTACGATTTTAGTACTGTTGGAAAGCTGACGTTACAAGGATTTCAGATCAACTTTTGGCTTTCCAATCCGATATAAATTCGGTGAGTTACTGACGTTTCTTTCTGGTCAAGAAACACTGATTCTGTCAAAAACTAGAAACGCTATTTTTTTGACTTGAATCGCTATTTTCCAGAATCCAACCGCCCAGAACACACATTCACATCCTTCTAGGATCACTCCTTTGTTTCTGATCATCCAAAAGGCTAAGGTGAGGGTGTTGGCTAGATAATTCTAATACTAGTTAACGGTAGTTGTTCTTATACGTTAGGTTAGGAATGTAATGTGACGTTGTGGTTATATATGCTAAGTCTAGGAATGTTTGATACTTGCTGAATGATAGTAGTGATTCTTGATGTTGCAAACGGTTTGGATAAGAGAGAATGTTAGGATTAAAATTATTCTTTGAGATTGTAGAATAGATTATAGTTCTGGGAACGATCGCGTACGTAAGCCCGTTACAGAACTTTGCGTGTTGGACTACGAACGATCACGTATGTAAGCCCGTTGTAGTCCATTAAGGCCATAAAAGGCCGACGGGGAGGACAGACCCAAAACGGTAGAAAGGGGTTGGCTCCGCCGTCGTACGTAATATATTAAGTAAAGGAAGGAAAAGTAATGTATGTGAAAAGGAAAGAAAGTAAAGAATGTAATAAGTAAAGAATGTGAAAGGTGAAATGTTTAAGTATGATAATGTATGAGTGAAAGAGATTATGGTCTAGAAATGTTAGGTATGAAGATTATGTTACTAGTAATAGGTTGAATGAAACATGTTCTATTTCTGGTTTAATGTGTTTGAATTCTTATTGTCATCAAGTATTAGAGTGGTCGTGGGTAACAATCTCACTGAGTAATTTCTTTCCGGAATTACTCACCCCTCTTTTTCCCCCTTTCAGGTAATGATGAGTAGCGGCTCAAGGTGGTTGTTGTCCGGGTGCTGGTTTTAGCGGGATTTATGTTTGGATTTTTAAAACAATACTTAATATTTTTTTCTACATTGGTTTTTCACGAGAAGGATTTATTAAGTTGGAATTATGGTTTTGTGGAATGATTTAAGACTTGAGTTAGGAAATAAATTATTGATTTTCATAAAAGTATCCGTTAGAATTGATAGGTTGTTTTCATGACTTGCCATCTCGGCTAAGTAAGCGAGTCGGGTGTTACCGATTAAGCCAGACAATAATTTTTTTGGAGTCTGGATTCGTAATCTATCTCATTAGGCGAAAACTTGGCGAAAGAAACAGCAAGAGATTTATCATCAATCAAAGTCTTCAAACAAGTTCCGTCTTTAGCATCCCAGAATTTACAAGAACCTTCATGACTCCTAGAAACAATCAATGATCCCTCGATTCTCTAATCAACGATCGTTGAAAATCGGAGCAGCTCCATCGCAAACAGCACAAGCGGAGATCCCTCGATTCCAGAAAGCACAAGTGGAGACGGATTTTGATCAGTTGATCAAGAAATTTTGCCTCCGTCATAATCGTCTTGTTCACAGAGATGGGCGAGAGATTAATGAAGTCTTTTTTTAACTTAAAAAAAAAAATTAGGTCAACGAATCACCTAATGACACATTAGGGGTTCTTAGCAGATCTTAATCTCCTCTCCAAGAACCGGTTCTAAGCATTTCTCATTTATTTTTCTCTTTTTTTTTAATTAAGAAACCTACTTAAAAATCTTTTAACAATCCATGATGAAGTGCTCTTAGGTTTTGAGTTGGGTTTGAGTAATTTGGATTAAGAACTATTGTACTAAATTCAGTCCAATTAAAATTTGGATCAAACTTTTAGATTTTGGATTGGATTTAAATTGTTTAGATCACAAATAATTTAACCAAAGTAAACTTAAATCTTCTATATATTAAAAAAGAAACATCTTAGGCTAATTTTGCTTTAAGTGTCATCACCACAAATTTTCTCATCTCTCTTATTTTTTATTTATTTAATTACTGTATACTCATTACCAAACACGTTTATTTCCAAATTAACTCATTTTGATTACTCTTACTCTAATTGCTAAACACATTAAAATTATCCTAAACTTGCCAAAATTAAAATATTTTGAAATCTTAACTTGCCAAAACTTTAATATTTCGAAAGTTCTACACTTAAATCATATAATTGAATTTGAACAAACAATTTAAATATAATTCCAAATTTTAGTTAGTTATCAAATAAAATAGATAGTTTGATTATCTTTTAAAATTTATGAGCATGTAAAATAAGTTATATATATTTACATATATTCTTAGATATATTTAAGTTAAATACAATTCATGGGCTCAAACTAATGAAATGAATGACGACAAAAAAAATACAATTAATTTTTTTCTTTCAAAAATTTATGTGAACAGAACAACTAAAAATTTGTATTAGATCTTAACAACAAATGTAACAATATCCAAAGGTGTGGTGGCCTAGTAATAGCACAAATGGGTTGGTTCATTTGCCCTTCGGGTTTAAATCTTCTTTAGTACATAGCATTATTCTTTAAATCAGAATATCCAAAGATTGCATCTGGGTACCGATGAGATTATGAGCCAAATATTCAGAATTCTCACGGTTTATATATGAAAGAAAAAATGTAAATATATTTAGTAATTTATCGATTTGGTTTTGTATAATTTGAGTTTGGTTTAGATAATTTAGTATAGAAATTTTGAAACTTATTCATAATTATATAATTTGGTTCGAGTTTGGATTGATAAATTTTGAATTACGATGTTTTTATCCGCCCATACTCATAACCAAACACAGTTGACTACAATTATTTCAAAATATTATATTAAATCTCACCATTTAATGTAAAATAAAGTAAATTCTTTTCCATATTAATTTTGTGAAAAACAAAATTAAATTTTTTTTAACAATATTTGATACATAACAAATCACATTTAAGTATGGATGGACAAAACATTCGAAACCGAATTACCGAACCGAATCTGATCCAAATTATCCGAAACCGAATTTGATCAATTCAGATATTGGATACATTTCGGCAAAAATAACCAATTTATGTTATTATTTGAACTATTAGAATTTTTTTTTTGTGGTATTTTTAGATAATTCGAATAACAAATAAAGTCTTTGGGGCAATATTTGAATATTTACTACAATTTTGGATTATTTCAGATAATCCGAACCCGACAAAATCCAAACCAAAACCGACCCGAAGTTTTCAAATACCTGAATGGATATTATATCTCTAAACCCGAAAATTCAAAAATCCGAAATACCTGATCCGAACCCGAACGGATACCCGAATGCCCACCCCTACATTTAAGGTAGAGAAAGCATTATTCGATTTTTTTTGGAAAAATTTGTGTTAGCAATTAAAAATTTGGGACATGCATAAAATGATACTAAAACTTAAACCATGTGAGCAATACTAGATCAAACACTATGTGATAAAAATCAGCTAATTGATTGAGAAACTATATAAAATACATAAACAAAGTAATAAATTTTTATTTCTTGGATTAGATTTTGTAAAATTAGAGTTCGTTTAGGATAATTAAGTATAGAACTGATGTACCATTCAGATTATTATATAATAGTTTTAGAGTTGAATTGGTGAATTTTGATTTTGTTCGGTTTATACAGTTTTCTTTTTTATAGGTGATACATATTCTTAACCAAAATAATTTGAAATTTGAAATTTTGGATATATACAAACATGTTTTGAATTTCTTTTGAGTATATACATTTCATCTAAGCACAGTGCGGGTAATATTCTAGTATAATTTTATTTGGGTTATTTAAGTTTTGGATAAGATTCGATTAGTTGAACTTTCAATAAAAATGACGATAACATCTAAAACAAATTCTTAACGCAAATTTTTTTCAATAAAATAATTCATAAATGCCAAAATAAAACAAAACACATTACTCTTGAAAACTTAACTTTAAAATAAAATAAACAACTTGAAAAATAGAGCAAAATATTAATAGTTCAACTGAAATTATAGAAAAAAATTTTTCATCAAAAAAAGAAATTATCGAAAATAATCCTTCAAAATCCCAAGAAAAACCTGAAAAATAAAGCACACAAATACATACTCCAAAACTAAAATATTAATTAATAAGAACTAAAGTAATGAATTAAATTTTAAAAACTGCTAGTATTGTTAACCAATCCAAAATTTGGGTTTTATTAGGGTTTTTCAGTTATCTAAAAATCAATCCAAATAACTCAAACCCAAATTAATTCGATCTAAACGGTTTTTTTGTAAAAATCCAAATCCAAACAAATTTGAGTTTCTTGGATTGGGTTGGATTTGGAAATTGGCCACCTCAGCTTCAACCTTCTTCATCTTGATTTTTTGCTTCCACTTTGTTTGGTGTTAACCGAAAGGAAGAATGTAACATCTCTATCCCAAGACTCAAAATCCATTGAATTTATTTTGACTCGTTAGCTAAATCTAGACCATTTCTTCAAATGCCCAATAAATAATGCCTAAACCCTAAATATAACATCCAAAGGAAGTGGGCTAGACCCAAATGGGAGGGAACCCTAGTACGAATAATTCGGACATTTACCCACCTGACCTAGGGTTTCCTACAACTATACTATATAAGGAGGAGAGAGAGGGATTTTTGGGTTTAAAGGAAGAGCGCGTCAGCAAAGCTCTGCCCAATCAGAGGGACAACCGTTGCCACTGTTGGGGAGGAGAAGCCGCCACCGTGAAGGAGTTGGACCTACCTATAAACAGACGCGCTCAAGAGGAGGAAGAGAATGGGCAGGCAAACCAGATTTGATCAGAGTATAATTTCTAGGGTAAGTTTTCCACTCTCAGATCTAACTGTGGGTGAAAATGGCTTGTCAATCGCCTATGTATTCTGAATATTATCGCTATTTTCTAGTCGTACTTGTACAAAAACGAATATCACTGGAAAGGTCTGCATCTCAAGATTCCATCTCGGGTTTTGTGTCTCGGTTCTAAGGTAAGGTCTGTCCTTTGTGTGCCTTCAAAGTGAGCGTAGTTCCTAACTTGCCTAAAGTGGAAAGTTTCCCAATGTCCGAAAAAGGTAACTTTCTTAAATGGTAATTGTTGGGCTTTTCAAGCCCATGTCCAACTCTCTCATTAGTATGATATTGTGCTCTCTGGGTCCAGGTAGTAAAGCTAGCACGAATTTATCTTTGAGATTTTTTCCACGAAGCCACATACTAATTAGAGTTGGACATCTCCTAAATATTAGAAAATATTTGTCTAAATTTCCGATGTGGAACTTGGATGGATATCCCCACAATCCTTCCCTCAAACAAGGACCACACAAACCCGTGGCCATCTTGTCTTGTTGACGTCGAATGCTTGGTCACACTTATGAATCAAACTGAGGATACAATGGACTTGACTATTACGTTAAAAGCGTGAGTACCAAATTTTGGGACACAAAAAGAGTTAAAACTTAGAACACAAATATATAAGCCATACAGTTTTTTCGAAAAGACCTAACCTTTGGAAAAATAACCATAGAGCGGTTGTTTCGTGAAGATGCAACTCTTGACAAAATGATTATATTGAAGAGACACAACCATTATAAATAACCATAAAATGTTTATTTCGTAAAACGTAACTCTTGACAAAACGGTTATATTGAAAAGACACAACTTTTGGAAGTAGCCGCTAAATGGTTTTTTGAAGAAATAACACAACCCAAAAATATTCATTTTCTAGGATTGCTATTATATGTAATTTAAACCTTGCCATAAAATCTACATTGCATAAAGAAAGAAATACAAATTGTTTAATAAAAATCCAAAATTATTGGAAATTCTACAATAGTAAAAAGATCAACACTTTTTTTTTGAATAGTTTTAAAATATTAGAATGATTTTTTTTATTTATCTTTGTTATGTTTTAAGTGAATGATAAAATTTGTATACATAATTAATAAACTGTTCATTACAGAAAAGAGTTTTTTTTGGGTCACAATAAAGAGTATTAAAAACACAAAAATATAGGCCAAATTAAGAAGTTTTTTCTATAGACGCAACCACTAAAAATAACCATAAAGCGGTTATTTGGAGAAAACACGACTCTTGACAAAACGATTATATTGAAAAAACGTAACTCTTAACAAAACGATTATAAAAACAACTTTTGAAAATAACCACTAAACAATTTTTTTTATGAAAAGATGCAACTCAAAATATTTATGTTTTAGGATTGCTATTATATATAGATATGTGAATTGCGACACAATAATTCAGTTATGAATAGTGAGACACAGACAGTAGTCGTATTATGGTGACTTATTACTTATTTAACTTCATTCCAATTTTTTAATTAATTCCTTGCTGTTCAATGACCATGCATGTCACTACTTTGATTCAAAATGGTATTATCAACCAGATGCTATAAAAAAGAATAAAAATTAAACTCTTAATTAAAGTTGGCTTCCTCTATTAAAATAAATGAAAAGTTACAAACTTCATCTCCTCACTATGAAGTTTTCAGGTGCATAAATGTGAAATATTTTACCGTGTCATCGATTTTGAGAGCTGACTTCACTAATTGTGTTTAATTAAACTGGAATCGTGTTTACAATTCAGAAAAAAAAAATCAAATTAGGTAATTGGGTTCTTAGAGAGATATGAAGTCATATTAGGGTTCTCGAGACACAATGTCAAAAGTACAACAGTAATGGAGAATATAGTGGCTAACTCAAATGAGCCTACGGTTTCTGGAGATTTAATCACGTCGGAGAATACGCAAAACCGAACAGAGAATGACTCAAAAGGCAATGAAAATATACAGCCTGAGGGTGAACAACAATGGACAACAGTTTCCAAATCAAGTAGAAGTTCTCCAAGACAGCAACAAATAGTACAAGATGGACATGCAAAACATAGGCTTAATAGGTCTAAGGATGCAGGGTCAACGTCTCCGTCTCGGTATAATGTGCTCTCTGAGATTCATGAAGAGGAAGAAGAGCAGGAGGAAGGAGAAATAGCGGAGAAAAGTGGAACGGCTGACTCCACTGATACAGAGATTGAAGCACCAACAATCATCGCTAAACCATTAAGTGGAGCTAGTCAAAAGAAAAAAAAAAATGGGCTGAGGAGACGTGCTCCCAACCAGAAAGAACAAAACTTGGCACCAAATAATACAAACAAAAAGTCCTCCTCACGGAGGAACTAATGATCATGACGTCTTTCTTTGCGTGAAATACCCGAGGTTTCAACAAAATGCGCAAACATAACTTGGTAAAAAATTGGGTTGCAAATTCAAATCTTTCATTTGGTTGTCTTTTGGAGACAAGGGTGCAGGAGGAGAAAAGTACAGAAATTATTAACCGGGTCTTTCTGGTCGACTTGGTCGTATTTGGGTAATCTGGTCCGAAGAAGTAACTGTTACTATTCTGTTTAAAAGTCCTCAGATGATCACATTGGGTGTGGAATCCTTACGAGGAGAGGTTTTCATCTGCTCTTGTATCTATGCCTCAAATTTTCGTAATGACCGCTCTACTCTTTGGGAGGAGATTCATCAAGTTAGAGACATTGTTGGAGGAAATAATCATCCGTGGGTCTTGATTGGGGATTTTAATGTTACCTTACACTCAGAGGAACACTCTAGAGTGTTACATGGTTTGGGAGACCAAAATGGTATGTTAGAATTTCAAGCGTTGGTCACGGACTGTAGCCTCTCTGATCTTAGTTACACAGGTCCGCAATTCACTTGGTGGAATCATCAAGAGGTTGATCCCATTGGTAAGAAACATGATCGAGCTTTAGTGAATGTAGCTTGGATTGATACGTTCGCTGAATCGCATGCCTCTTTTGAAACAAATGGCACCTCTGACCACACTAGATGCACGGCGGTCAAGATTGCCACTACAGTGCTACGAAAGAAACGTCACTTTCAATTTTTCAATTATTTGGCAGAGCACCCCCTGTTTCTGGATATTGTTTCTAAATATTGGAATGAGACTGAGCCAATCTATCACTCTCGATCTGCTCTTCATATGTTCCACCGTAAGCTTAAGCAACTCAAGCCGCTACTCCGAGAATTGAATAAAAGCAGATACGAATGTAATGCCTGCGAACCAAAATTGGTGATTTTGGTGTGTGCGTCGATCGACGCAGGTTGCGAATTGAACCGGGTTGGTTCGATTTGAGTCGTCGGTTCAACTCGGTTTAGGGGGAAACCCTAGGGCTTCCCTATAAAAGGGTTGTGACCGCGTTTTGGTCGACTTTTTCAGTTCCAGAAAGTTCCAGAGAGTTTTTAGTGAGTTTGTGAGAGTATTTGAGAGAAAAAGAAGAATCATTATTGATTTCTTCGAGTTCTTGATTCTAAAAGCTCATGGTTGTGTTTGTGAGGCTCTGGGATTTTGTTTTGGATCTGTGCTCGCGAGGGAAGGAGAGGATTTCGGATTTGGAGATCTGTGTTCTTCGTGTTCTTCGCTGTCTTCATCCTTTTTTCCTTCCAGAATTGAGGTGAGTGCGTGACCATGGGCTTATCTGGGTAAATGAATTGATAGGATGCGTTTGATTCTGTTGTTGGTTGGATTTCATGTTGTTTTTGGTGGATTTATACAGAAGATCGATGCGATGCGATCAAGAATCGATCCATGAGAGGATAAGTTCGATTCCTGGGTTCTGCGTCGTGTGTCGATCGAAGCAGTTTCTCTATGTCGATCGACACAGTGCGACGATCGACACCGGGGTTGAGTGTCGATTGACACACTGAGGCTGCATCGATCGACATAGAGTGTGTATCGATCGACGCAGGGTCTGTTTTGCTGATTCACATTTGATTGTTCATGTTATGCGTTGTTGATTGTTCAGCCAAGTAGATAGAATGACTGTCTCACTGAATATTTGTGATAATACTCACGCATCTCTTTTACCCATGTGATGCAGGTAAAGAAAAGATGTGATCGTGGAATCGCGGCTCTGAAGAGGAGATGATTTAGGGTCTCGTTTTCATTGCTATCGAGTTGTTAGAACTGCTTGGTTGCTGGTTCTATGGATTTGATTTAGACGATTGTATTGCATTCTGATTTATTGAATTGGTTTAATGGTTATTGGAGTGATTGTGAATTGAATTTGTTTGATGATGATTTCTCCTGGTTTGTTTTTGGTTGAGAATTTAGCATGTTGAGGGTTAGCATTTATGGGAATGCTAATTCGATGTTGTATATAAAAAAAAACGGGTTGGGTTGTTTCAACGGGGATATCACTCAGAGAACTCGTATTGCTTACGATGTCTTGTGTGAGAGGCAACGACATGGTGATCACAATACTTCGTTCTTTCACCGAACCCAAACTCGTAACGCTAAGAATGCCATTCGGAGGAGTTGTAATGAGGCTGGGGAAGTGAAAACGGAGCCACAAGATATAAAAGAAGAAGCAATTAACTATTTTAAGACGTTTTTACGACACAACCCGGATCAACCCGAGTTAGAGGAAGTTGAGGTTGATAATCTGATTAGAGTTCAATGTTCTGGAGATATGGCCACTCAAATGATAAGATTAGTCACAGAGGACGATATTAAACAAGCCCTTCATTCTATGCCCTCTGGTAAAACGCCGGGTCCGGACGGTTACACCAAAGAGTTCTTTATAGCAGCTTGGTCAATCGCGGGTTCTGATTTTGTCATGGCAGTACAATCATTTTTCCAATATGGATTCATGCCGTCGGTGTAAATGCCACAATTTTAGCCCTCGTTCCAAAAAAAAATTGATCCTCAAATGATGAAAGACTATAGACCGATTGCATGTTGCAACACAATCTATAAAGTCATTTCTAAGATCCTTGCATATCGGCTAAAAGCTCTGCTTCCGGCAGCAATGGTACCAAACCAAAGTGCATTCATTAAAGGTCGTCTTCTCTTGGAAAATGTTTTGCTTGCTACTGAATTGGTGAAAGACTATCACAAAGACACTATCTCTCCTCGATGTGCTCTTAAGATAGATATCACCAAGGCCTATGATACGGTTAAATGGGACTTCATCTTACGAACGTTGAAAGCTATGGGGATCCCGGAGCTTTTCATTTATTGGATACAAAAATGCATCTCGATGGCTTCTTTTTCAGTTCGTGTTAATGGGGAACTTGAATGGTTCTTCACCAAGTACCCGAGGGCTGAGACAAGGCTATTCTCTCTCACCCATTCTTTTTGTTATATATCAATATTCTCTTTCATCGATTGACTAAGGCGGCCAGAGACAATTTATTCGGGTATCATCCTAACTGTAAGAAGGTTGATCTCACTCATCTTAGTTTTGCAGATGATTTGACTATATTTGTGGATTGAAAGGCGGAGTCTCTCACAGGCATTGTTGACATTTTGGATGCTTTTGAGCATGAATGCGGTCTGGCAATCAATTTGTCAAAATCGGCCCTGTTCATGGCTGGGATTACTCAACATGAGTTGCAAGAGAAAGCTTCAAGCCTTAGTCTTGGAATAGATCAGCTCCCCATTAGATACTTGGGGCTCCCTGACTATGAACCTCTTATTGATAGAATTCGAACTCGTTTCTTAACTTGGTCCTGCAAATCTTTGTCTTATGCGGGCAGACTCCAACTCATAAACTCGGTCATTGCCAACATTACCAATTTTTGGAGTTCGGCTTTTGATTACCAAAGAGATGCTTCGAGGCTATTGAAAAAATGTGTAATAATTTTTTTGTGGTCAGGCTCTCCACATACAACTTCAAAGGCCAAAGTAGCTTGGGAGGATATATGTGTGCCTAAGAAAGAAGGAGGATTGGGGATTCGAAGAATGAAAGATGTGTCTATTGCGTTATCTTTGAAACTCATTTGGCGATTGTTTGAGGAAGCTGGATCATTGTGGGTTGCTTGGACGCGATGTTATCTCATTAAAGACATCTCTTTTTGGGATATCTCGTCCTCTACCACTAGAGGCTCATGGTTGTGGAAGAAACTGTTGAAGTTGAGACCATTGCCTGGAACTTTCTTAAAATCAGAGGTGCGAGATGGGCAAGCTACTTCATTCTGGTTTGATCGTTGGTTGAGTGTAGGTCCTCTGATTCATATTTTTGGGATGTTGGTATAAGAATTCTGGGTGTGAGACGCAATGCTAAGGTCGTAGATGCAGCGGAGGGTAACAATTGGAAAATAAGGCAACCACGTAGTCTCCATCTTCAAGATACGATGCTGGCAATCCGGCACACTCCACCGCCGTCGATCACGGCTGGTCCAGATCGTGCTTTATGGATGCAGGGGATAGATAAATACGAATCAAAGTTTTCCTCTCGCCGTACCTGGGAGCTAATCAGAAATGCTCATCCTTGTGTTGAACAAGAAGCAATTCTGAAGGGTTCAGAATAGGAAACATATTTAGGAGTTATCTAAATATGTTAAGAGTTTAATAAAAGGAAATTGTGTTAAGGGTTTTCTCTATATAAAGAGTTGCCAATGTGTGGTATACCTTTATGAGTTTATGAGAGATTGTGGACTTTAGGTTTTGAGATATTTTCCTAAAGATAATAAAGAGATTTATACTTTATTGAATCTCGAGTTTACATCATCGATTTTAGAACTTTATTTGGTATCAGAGACAAATCGATTTTTGAGAAGTCATGGGAGATGAAACTGCTATTGTTCCGGTGAAGACAAAGGAAGGAGGAGGACCTTCGTCCATCATATGCCCTATGCTAACTTCAACAAACTACACGGTATGGGCACTAAGGATGAAAGTTGCTCTCAAGGTTCATAAGGTATGGGAAGTAATTGAAACAGAATCGGGAGATGTAGACAAGAGCAATATGGCTATGGCACTGCTGTTTCAATCCATACCCGAAGCCCTTGTTCTTCAAGTTGGGGAGCTTGACACGGCGAAGCAAGTATGGGAAGCTATCCGAGCACGGCATGTTGGAGCAGAGAGAGTGCGAGACGCGAGACTACAAACTTTAATGTCAGATTTTGAGAAATTGAAGATGAAGGATTCGGATAAAATTGATGATTTTGTGGGAAAATTGTCTGAAATTTCATCAAAGTCTGCAGCCCTAGGTGTCGTCATTGAGGAATCAAAATTGGTGAAGAAATTTTTAAACTGTCTTCCCCGGAAGAAGTACATACACATCGTGGCCTCTCTTGAGCAAGTGTTAGATCTCAACACTACCACTTTTGAAGACATCATAGGTCGTCTTAAAGCCTATGAAGAACGCATTGCTGAAGAAGAAGATGCTCAGGAGGATCACGGAAAATTAATGTATGCGAATATAGAGTCTTCAAACCGTGATTTCAGTGGGTATAGAGGACGTGGAGGTCGTTTCCCTTACAGAGGAAGAGGACGTGGCAGATTCAATGGGTATAGAGATGCATCCAAGATCACATGTTTTCGCTGCGACAAACTTGGACACTTTGCTTCTCAATGTCCCGATAGATTACTCAAGCTACAAGAAGCTCAAGAAACCAACGATAATGACACTCAAGATGCGAATGGTTTAATGATGCATGAGGTGGTCTATCTCAATGAGGATCGTTGCATACCCAAGAAGTTTGAGACAAATAATGATGGAGAAAACATATGGTATCTAGATAATAGGGCAAGTAACCATATGACTGGTGATCGGAGGTATTTTAATACACTTGATGATTCTGTCTCGGGAAAAGTAAGATTTGGAGATGACTCGCGTGTAGACATCAAAGGAAAGGGCACCATTGCTTTCATCGACTTAAACGGAGAAGCAAGAGTAATGAAGGATGTCTACTACATACCAGACTTAAAGAGTAACATCATAAGTCTTGGGCAAGCGACAGAATCTGGTCGTGATATAAGATTGCGTGGAGCATACTTGACGATGAGAGACCACAAGGGGAACCTACTTGCTAAAGCACCACGATCTAAAAATCGGCTGTACAAGGTTAGAATGGGATTAATAAATAATGTGTATTTATTTCTCTCATCTATAAGTGAATCCAATAGGTGGCATGCAAGATTGGGTCATGTGAGCTATGGAACGATCAAGCTCATGATAGACAAAGAACTTGTCAAAGGAATTCCGAGTGTCAACATTGAAAAAGAAGTTTGTGCTCATGTCTACTTGGTAAACAAACTCGACAAGCATTTCCGCAAGCTACTAACTATCGAGCATCAAAGAAGCTTGAACTTGTCCATGGAGACCTCTGCGGTCCTATAACGCCGAGTACGAGTGCTGGAAATAAATACATCTTTGTCCTTATTGATGATTACTCACGCTACATGTGGACAATCTTGCTGAAAGAGAAGAGTGACGCATTCCAGAAGTTCAAAAACTTTAAGACAATGGTGGAGCAAGAGTTGGATACGAGAATTCGAAATTTCAGAACTGATAGAGGAGGCGAGTTCGTGTCCCTAGAATTCAGCTCGTTTTGTGAAGATGCTGGGATTAATCGTCATCTTACAGCCCCATATACCCCTCAGCAGAATGGTGTGGTAGAGCGTCGAAATAAGACCTTGATGGAGATGGCAAGAAGCATACTCAAACATATGCATATGCCAAATTACTTATGGGGAGAAGCAACAAGGCATTCAACATATATTCTGAACAGATGCGTGACTCGGGCTCTAACAAATCAAACTCCGTATGAAGTCCTTCGAGGTAAGAAGCCGAACATTGAACATGTGCGGATTTTTGGATGTGTTGCGTATGGTAAGATCGACAAGCCTTTTCTAAAGAAACTAGAAGATAGATCAAGAATACTTGTCCATCTCGGAACAGAGCCGGGATCTAAAGCATACCGTCTACTTGATCCGCAAGCAAGAAAAATAGTGGTGAGTCGAGATTGATGAGTCAAAAGGATGGAATTGGAGACATAAAGATGATAAAGATGTGAATGAAACTTTTAGGATTGAGTTTCATGAGTTTGGAAATCATGGTCTTCGAGAAGGAGAAGGGAACGTAGAGAAAGATGCAAGTGTTGATGGAGATGAGCACGGTGATGATGATAATCACGATCAGTTTGATGCGGGAGAAAACCCGTGCGTCGCGCGACGCAATGGCAGTGCATCGCGCGACACACACGGTGAGGACTCGGGCGTCGCGCGACGCAATGGCAGTGCATCGCGCGACACACATGGTGAGGCTGAAACAGAGCACGACGGTCCTGTTTTTTCGACAGAGCAGCATGGTCACGGGCTTGAAAATCCGATGCTCTCTGCTTCAGACGCAGCGCATGACGTCGAACCTGTAGGAATTTTGCGATGATCACAGAGAGAGAGAACCAAGCCTAAATATTTCGAGGATTATGTTCTTCTTACAGAAGAAGAAGGAGAGATGCTGCTTATGTGTTTAAATAACGAACCAAGAGATTTTTATGAAGCTAGCGAGTCGAAAGAATGGACAGAAGCGTGTGAGGAGGAAATCACTTCTATTGAAAAACTCAACACATGGAATCTTGTTGATTTACCAATTGGAGCAAAGGCGATTGGGTTGAAGTGGGTATTCAGGCTTAAGAGGAATTCAGATGGAAGTGTTAATAAGCATAAAGCTCGGATTGTTGCAAAAGGCTATGTACAACAATATGGAGTAGACTTTGAGGAAGTATTTGCGCCGGTGGTTCGCATTGAGACAATAAGATTGCTTATTAACATCGCAGCATCGAATGGATGGGAAATCCATCATCTAGATGTTAAAACAGCCTTTCTGCATGGAGAATTAAAGGAAACAGTTTATGTCTTACAACCTGAAGGATTTGAGAAAAAGGGTTGTGAGAACAAAGTCTACAAGCTGAACAAGGCACTGTATGGTCTGAGGCAGGCACCAAGAGCATGGAATAACAAACTGAACAGCATATTGATGGAGTTACAATTTGAGAAGTGCTCTAAAGAACCATCAGTATATCGGAAGGAGGTAAGAGAAGGAATACTTGTTATTGCAGTATATGTTGATGATTTGTTTGTGTCTGGAACAAATCTTGAGGTTATTAACAAGTTTAAGGAAGAAATAGCCTCAAAGTTTGAGATGAGTGATCTTGGAAGACTTACTTACTATCTCGGGATCGTGGTGGCTCAGCATGATCAAGGAATTACAGTGAACCAGAGACGATATGCAGAAAAGATCTTAGAAGAAGCGAAGATGGGAGATTGTAATCCGATAGGTGTGCTTATGGAACTCGGACTAAACTTGGGCAAATTTGAGAATGAAGAAGAGATTGATGCAACAAGCTATAGAAAGACTGTCGGGTGCCTTTGCTATCTACTTCACACAAGGCCGAACTTGTCTTATTGTGTTGGCATACTAAGTCGTTATATGCAGAGTCTTAGAGTCTCACATGGAGTTGCGATGAGACAAGTTTTGAGGTACTTAAAAGGTACCACAAATCTCGGCCTAACATTTGAACGATGCTCAGATATTCCAAGGCTTGTAAGTTATTGTGACAGTAGCCACAATGTTGATTCGGACGATGGAAGGAGTACCACAGGACACATTTTCTACCTTGGTAAGAGTCCAATCACGTGGTGCTCACAAAAGCAAGACACTATCGCATTATCTTCTTGTGAAGCAGAGTTCATGGCTGGGACTGAGGCGGCAAAACAAGCAATATGGTTGCAAGAGTTGCTTGGTGAAATTACTGGAACGAAGAATGCAAAGGTGGTCATTTACATCGATAATAAGTCGGCGATTGCGTTAACAAAGAATCCAGTTTTTCATGGTACAAGCAAATACATTCACAGGAGGTATCATTTTATCAGAGAATGTGTTGAAAGTGGTCAAATCGAAGTTGAGCATATACCCGGAAGTGAGCAAAGAGTAGACATACTCACGAAGGCTTTGGGAAAGATCAAATTCAGGGAAATGAGAGAGATCATAGGACTGCAAGATTTGGAGAAAGAAGGTTTCAAGCTTAAGGGGGAGATTGTTGAAGTAAGCTTGAAGAAGAAGCAATTCTGAAGGGTTCAGAATAGGAAACATATTTAGGAGTTATCTAAATATGTTGAGAGTTTAATAAATGTGTTAAGGGTTTTCTCTATATAAAGAGTTGCCAATGTGTGGTATACCTTTATGAGTTTATGAGAGATTGTGGACTTTAGGTTTTGAGATATTTTCCTAAAGATAATAAAGAGAGTTATACTTTATTGAATCTCGAGTTTACATCATCGAATTTAGAACTTAAATCCTGTTGTCATTTGGTATCGACTTGTTTGGTTTCCCCAATCTATCCCGAGACAAACTTTCATATTGTGGTTATTGTTTCGGAATAGATTATCAATGGGAGACCGAATGAGACAATGGGGAGTGTCACAACCTTGTTTGCTTTGTGGGGAACTGAATGAGACACGTGAACTTCTATTTCTTGTGTGCCCTTTCTCTTAAACGGTTTGGAACATGCTCGTGTCGAAGATTCTTGGCTCACGGATGCACCTGGAGTGGAACTTAATGGTGATCAGCCTTTTGCGCAATACGTTTACAAAGCTTAACGCTACTTTGGCAAAGATGGCGTTTCAGTCCACAATCTATTGGATTTGGAGAGAACGAAACGGAAGAAGATATCACCAACCTTCTCGCTCGCCTTTACAACTTGCCCACACTGTCCACAAGGAGATACACAACCGTTTGCTTTCGCGACGGTGAGAAGGGACTGATGCTCCAGACATAGATGATGGGCTCAATCGCTGGATTGAGGTCTCTCTGCCTCCAGCTTAGGAAGATGATCCTTCGCCACTCAAACTATGCAATTTAAATGCTTGGTTCTTGAGTGTTCTTGTTTGCAAACTCTGTTTTGTAAACTGTTTTTTGACTCAACGGACTAGTCTTAAATATTGTAATTTTTTTTTTTTGTTGATAACTAAATTTCATATTAAAAAAAAAAGAAATGGTCATGCAACTACAAAGTTTTTGCAAGAATTCGGTTCTAACCAACAACCCATGAATCCTAATTACATCTTCCGTATATCGATTCTCATGGCTGATTATAGAGAGAGCAATTTATAGTAGGCTAAAAGAGAGCCAATTAGTTTTGGAATTGACTCAAAATGTAATTAGATTACGCTCTTTTGAATACAGGTCCACCTAAACACAAAAAGGTGAATAAGCTTATAGTTTAATTAAACATAATACAAGTGAAATCAATTATATTTGGTGAATTATAAAGAAAAATTAACCATAATCTCGTTACCTTTTTGTGTTTAAGTTGAAGATAATATAAAAAGCTCAATCGAATTACATTTTGGGTCAATCCTAAAACTAATAAATGGTCTTTCAGCCTAATAGAACCTAGTCTCTATACTCGACCATGATAAATCGACTCATGAAAGATCAAATTACATTCGATTGTGAGAGGAGATTTGAAGCCATATTAGGGTTCTTGAGACACATTGAGTTGATAGTCTTGCAACCACGAAGCTCTTGCAAGAATTCGACTTCTAACCAAAACCCCGTGAGCCCTAATTTAATTTTCCCTCAATTTAGTTCTCATGGCTAATTAAATTTTTAGTAGGCTGAGAGCATCTCCAATTTAGTAGAGAAATTTGCTAAATTATGACACATTGATATAGAAAATGTCCTAATACACTTTTATATTTATACGAATGTCCCATTAGGAATTAGTTTCAGTTAATCCCAATTTTGACCTCGATTTATATTGACAAAGAGTTTTTTTTTAAACTCCCAAACTTCGGACGCATGGACCGGTCACAGCTCCACTTCGCCCCGTCAGTCTCAAAGAAACAGAACCAACGCCTTTGCTAACCAAAACCTACGACATACTGGAGGATCCAACCACAAACAGCATGGTTTCATGGAGCAGAGACAACAACAGCTTCATTGTTTGGGAACCAGAGACTTTTGACCTAATTATCCTCCCTAGATGCTTTAAGCACAATAACTTCTCCAGCTTTGTTAGACAGCTCAATACTTATGTGAGTTACTTTCTTCATTCTTGATCAATCAATTATCATATGAAAAAGCTTGGTTTTTTTATCTTAATTCTTTGGATTTTCATTATAAACTTCAATCTTTTATAGGGTTTTAAGAAGATTGAAACAGAGAGATGGGAGTTTGCAAATGAGCTTTTTTTTTTAAGGGATAGACATCTTCTCAAGAACATCAATAGAAGAAAGACATCATCTCAAACGCAATAAACAGAAACGCTAGAAGAATGTAGATTTGGACTAGAAGGAGAGATCCAAGGCATGAGAAAAGAGAGAGTGGCTCTAGTAATAGAACTCATGAGACTCAGACGAAAACAAGAAACCGTCAAGACATATCTTCAATTGATGGAAGAGAAACTGAAAGTCACCGAGATGAAGCAAGAAATGATGATGAATTTCTTGTTGAGGACGATAAAGAACCCTAAATCTTTGCAGAGCCTAAAGAAACGTAAGCATCAAGAAACCAAGAATCGAGAGGAAATGCAAGAATTATCTCAAGCCATGAGGTTGAGGATCATGAAACTTTTATCAAAGTTAAGCGGGAAGAGAATTACAACGGCCATAAACTTCACATGGCTTCAATGGAGGATCAAGGACAAGATGAGGTTGAAATAGAGATGGATAATGAAGGGATGTGGAAGAGTTTCGTGTTGACTGAGAAAATGTGTGTTTTAGGAAATTTTTTGTTATAGTTTTATTGAATTAAAGAAGTTTGGAATTTTTCATCAATAATTCACACACATTACCGGATTTCAATCCACGTTAAACCAATATGTAAATGGATTTAAATTTGAGCTATGAAACGAAAAATGAAACTATTACAAAACAGTAAGCTACATGTTGCTATTAATATTTTTGGATGGTATGAAGATGTGTTTTATAAGAAGGAAACACGAGGAAGAAGAAGAAGATTATGTGAAAACGTATTTTACAAAGGAATAATTTAAAAAAAATTATTTTAGGTAACAAAAAAATCACTCATAGATTTAAGGAACTTGTAAATAATTTTTTAGAAACTACATTCTAAGAATCGGTAGATGATAGACAAAGTAGTAGACGTTGCGGTAGAAACTATGTTCAAGACACGGTAGAATATATTGAGAAAGGTAGAATGTACTATCTAGGTTTGGTAGATGTCAATCTAAGTCGTGGAACTAATATTCTACGACAATGTAGAATGTATAGCGCATGCATGATGCAATACCAAAATTCTACCCTTGGTAGATAGAGGTCAAATAGACGGAATCCTAAATCTACCGAATTGTGGTAACCGTAGAAGAAAAAATTAAAATCATTTTTCAACTTATATATAAATGACTGTTAATGACATCTTTATAATTATCATATTTTTAAAAAATTTAAAAACCTTTTATTTTGAATTATTTGTATTTCTATTAAGGGTAGTATAGACAAAAAGTGGTAAAAGTTGACAAAGGTGTATTGAGACATTATCTAATTCAATTTGACCTATTTTAGCAAATTTCCCAATTTATTTCACCATTTTTTACATCAAATTGGTAATTAGTTTTACGAGCCAACGTCTAATTTGTCCCTTTGAGAGCAAAACAAATCTCTTAAATCCCTCTGTAATCTTCATGTCCCTCTATTGTTTAATGAAATTGGAATTGACAAAAATACCCTTATTGAAATTGAACAAAAACAAATTAATTAAAAACAAAAATTTTGGGAAAAAAAAAACGTCGAACACGAGCTCCTCGCATCGCACGCCATCAACACGAGCTCCTCCTGCGCCGGACCGGCGCCTCCTCGAGCCTCCATCGCCTCCGGACCGCCGCCGCCACCGATTCATTGCTCTTAGGTTGGTATTAGGTTTTAGCAGTGTAGCTCAATCTAGATTAGGTTTTAGCAAATTAGGGATTGATTAGATTTGGGTCATTATTGATGCACATTGGGTGTTTTAGTATGAATTCTGGGTCGATTAGGGCTATAAAGAGGTAACAAATGTATTTTAGTGGTTGAATCATACTGAATTGGAAGTAGATTGGATCCCCATTTGTGTTCTTGCGACATGGTAAAACTAGGTAAAACAAGTAAAATTGTAAATATTGTAAAACTGGTAAAACTAAGATTATGAATTACGTATAAAATCAGGATAACTGTGGATAACTACTATTACTGAGTGAATTTTTTGACAGGATATGATGAGCAATGAAGTGGGCATATTCTTTAAATACCAAAGTCGCATGTATAGTATAATGTTCAATACATCAGTGGGGGAGATAACTTTGTCGATGGTGGAAGCTAGGATATTGAAGAAGATTTCATTAGATGAAAGAAGGGTTAAATTGGAATTGAGTTATTTTCCAGTGCTGATGGAAAGAGATGAGGAAAAATTAGTTGTTGAGGATGAGGAGGATATGTCTGTTTACCTAAGGTGTGGTGGTAAAGAGAACCGAAGATGTCTTTTGTACGTGGAGGTCATCGCTTCATCGGAACAGCCCGAGCAACTGTCGAGAGTAGAGAAAAGTTCTACTGGTATGAACTTTGATGTATTGGAATCAAATGATGAGGAAATCAGAGCTAATGCCATTGTTCCGTATGTAGGCGAAGAACAAGGAAAAGAACAACATCAGGCGGTGGAGGATGATGATGATGATGATGATAGATCACGTGATAAATGTATGGACAACGGTATGGAGATATCGGATATGCGTGAGAGATATATTGAGCCTCAGCCTGTTGTAGAACTTTATCAGTTTATAGAGGAATGGGAAGACGGTTTGGGTCTGAGTGTGGGTCAAGAATTTTAAAATAGGAAGGCAGTACAAGAGGTGGTGGATAGAGGTGCATTTGCTAAGAGTTTCGATTATAGGATAATAAAGTCGGATAAGGTGCGATTAGTGCTAAAATGTCCTATAGAAAACTGTAAATGGGCTTTAAGAGCTGCAGTGGTTACAAACACAGAGATTTTCTCGATTAGGACGTACACGAAGATGCATACATGCTCTCGGGCTAGTCAGAGTACAAGCAACACGAAGAGGAAAGGCTCGGCCCAATTGGTTGCATCTTATTTGAATGAAAAGTATCCAGGACAAATGGATACTCCGAAGCCGAAAATTATCATGGGTATGGTTTAGAGAGATTTAGGTGTGCAGATATGCTACTCCACAGCTCTGAGAGGTAAAAGTCTAGCTGTTCGTGATTTACGTGGTAGTCCCGAAGACAACTACAAGTTGTTGTATCGTTATTTGTACGTGTTAGAGCAGTTCAATCCCGGTACGAAAACAAAGTTGTTATTGGATGATGTGGGGAAATTCAAGTATCTATTCATAGCGTTGGGAGCTAGCATCGAAGGGTTCCAAGCGATGAGGAAAGTGATAATTGTGGATGCGACCTTTATCAAGAACGGATTTGGTGGTGTGCTTGTTTTCGCCTCAGCCCAGGATCCTAATCGACACCATTATCCCATAGCGTTTGGTGTGCTCGATGGTGAGAAACTTGATAGTTGGACTTGGTTTTTTGAGATGCTGAAATCCGATGTACCGGACTCTTCCGAATTGGTGTTTATGAGTGACAGAAATGCAAACCTCATCAGCGCCATAGAGAAACTGTATCCCCTGGCTCATCATGGGTATTGTGTATGGCATTTGTCCCAAAATGTGAAAACTCATACCTCTGGCGCTAACAAAGACGTAATCGCATGGAGATTCATGGAGTGCAGCAGGATATACACGGTGGGTGAGTTCGACCGTGCTTATGAGTCATTTAAGATGAGATATCCAACTGCGGCGAAGTATCTTGAGGAGAGTACCGCGAAAGAAAAATGGGCAAGGCCTTATTTTCCAGGTTGCAGATACAACCTAGACACGAGCAACGCCGTAGAATCTTTGAACAGCACGTTTTTGGACGCAAGGAAATACCCCATAATACCCCTGCTTGATACAATCATGAGAACATTTTCCCAGTGGTTTAATGAACACCGGAAGGAGGCCGCGGGTGGTACTGCACATAATAAACTGGTGCCTTTAGTGGAGAACTTCGTGCACGATACATGGCCTATTGCTCAGAAATTAATTGTTTCGGAGCTAAACAGTTTCGCGCTTGAATACGATGTCACCGGTAGTGACGGCAATTCTTATTTGGTGAATTTGAGGTCGAGAAGTTGCAGTTGCAGGTACTTCGATGTTCAGAAGTATCCTTGTGAGCACGGGATAGCAGCATTCATTGCATTTAAAAAGAAAGCTCCTCAAAATCGTGAAATCGAAGGACATGATATCCAATTAGAATTACATGAACTATGCTCGAGGTATTATTGGACCGAGTTGTGGGCGTTGGCGTATTGTAGGACAATTTATTTAGTGCCGGATATGTCGGAATGGATTATCCCAGACCACATCAATGAGTTGCAGATCATACCTCCGGATCGCGTGAAGAAGAAGGGAAGAAGGAAAACAAAGAGGTTTCCATCGGTTGGGGAAAGGCGACCAAGGACGAAAAACAAAAGGCGGTGAAGGCAAGGACTCCAATGGTTGCTACTTGGATTTGGTAGCCCTGTTTGATTGTATCTTAAACGCTTGTGATGTAAAATTATGTATGGGATCTGTATCTTCAGGTAAAACTAGGGAGAACTGGTGTTTTGTTATGTAAAACTATGTAGGAGATCTGCATCTTGAGGTAAAACTATGGAAAACTGGTTTTTTTAATGTACAACTATATATGTTTGATGATCGATTTAGCCAAAAATAACAAGGAAAAACAAAAACAAAGACAAAAACAAAGACAAAAACAAAAACAAAACAAATTGATGATCGATTTAGCCAAAAAAAAACAAGGAAAAACAAAAACAAAAAAACAAAGACAAAAACAAAAACAAAACAAATTGATGATCGATTTGGAAAAAAACAAATAATAAGAAAAAAAAACAAAGATCGATTTGAAAAAAAACAAACAACAAAACAAAATATAATTACATGATATAAACGTTATAAATAGTTGTTTTTTCTTGTACTAACATGAAAACTATATATTTAGAATTTTTGGGTCCATATGAAACAATCACACCAACAAATGACTTATACTTTTAAGATCACTATAGGAATAATAGCCAAGTTAGTAGGGTGAAACTACAAAAATGTAAAACTGAAACATATTAATTCACACAACAACTAGAATGATAGATTAAAGGAGGAAACTCAACTGTAAAACTAAAAATTTAAAGTTTAAGAGTGGGTAAAACTGAATAAATTGAAAATAGCCAAAGTAAAACTATTTGGGAGTTTCGTAAAACTAAAATGTTTGGTAAAACTAGGTGTAATACTTGGGCGCCAAAACGAAAATTTTTTGGCGCCAAAACGAAAATATCACCAATTTCGACAAAATTACACCAATTTTCGACCATTTATTTCCTTTTCCTTTGTTCTCTCTCTCATTTTCTATTTAGTTCTCTCTCTCTAGTTCTCTGCTCCCTTATCCACTTCACTTTGGTTCTCTCTCTCATTTTCTCTTTAGTTCTCTCGTTCTCTCTCTCTAGTTCTTTCCTTTTCCTTGTCCTTTATTTACTCATCTCATGGACAAGATCTGTGAAACTGATCCGTGGTACACTGACATGAAGAGGTTTAAGAAGGAAGAGGCGAGGAGGTTGTTACTTGCCGATGGTTGTGATGGCATACCAACAAACTGTCCATGCGGTGCTCAAATCGTTGCGGACCCTTCACACCTCTCTGGATCTGATGTGGGAAGGAGGTACCTTATTTGCAGTGAATTTGAGGTGAGCGATGTTGTTGATGTCAATAGACATTTATTTTTTTCTGGGTCCGGTCGTAAAACTGGAAAATTTGGGAAAATTATCGTGTGGTAAAACTGGAAAACTTGGTTAAACTATTATGTCTTCTTGTGTAGGAGGGTAATGACCAACACCTTAAAAAGCTTTGGGTTCATGGTGTCGAAGAAGAAGTTACAACCGTAAGAAGAAAAGTTGACTGCCAGGCCGAGGAGCTTGGCCTCCATGCCTATCGTATTGAGCAGCTTCAAAATGAGAATGCAAAGCTCAAAGAGGAGCTGAAAGAGGTTGCAAAGCTTAAGGTTCGCTTCGATTCGCTTTTTGGGAAACCATAACAATCTCTTGTGTTTTATGACTTATCTCAAGTGTTTTAAGACTTATCTCTTGTGTTTTAAGACTTATCTTTGTGTTTTTATGACTTATCTTTTGTGTTTTTATGACTTATCTTTGTGTTTTAAGACTTATCTTCTAATGTCTTGTGTTTGTGATGTAAAACTTATCTTCTAATGTCTTGTGTTTGTGATGTAAAACTTATCTTCTAATATCCTTTAAGATTTATCTAAGCATGTTAGACTTCGAAAACAACATAGTTTTACAAAGTTTTACGAATTAAACACATCATAGTTTTAACATAGTATTACGAATTCAAAACAACATAGTTTAAGCTTGTTCGAATTCAAATAAAAAACAACATTGTTTAAGCTTGTTTATCAAACCGGAACTCATCTACTCCAAAATCATGATCTTCCTTCAAGTCATATATAAAAACCCTAACTCTTCGATCTTAAAGCAATCCTTTCACCAATCCTTTCCTCCAATTGTTCTCATAAAAAACTTCAACCTTATCCAGCAGCTGCACCTAATCATACCAGAACCAATCAAATCAAATAAAAAACTTCAACCTTATCCAGCAGCTGCAACATAGTTATTCCAAGTTTTACACTTTTACCTCATCTAACTTCTTCAACACATAACTTTCCACCTTCTTCATTCTCTCATCAAACCCATTCAACTTCTCATTAACTGACTTGAACCCTAAGTCCATTTCTGCCTTCATCCCTTCCACAAGCTGTGCCAAATCGTTTAAACCATTCGCTTCTCCGGATGTTCCACCTTCTTCTTTCTCAACTTCTTCTTTGTCAGCTTCTTCTTTGTCAGCTTCTTTTTCCTCTTCCACTCGGGCAGCCACGTCATCGTTGTACATTTCTGGAAAGAAGATTGCATTTCCTTGATTGTAACGGGTTATCCATTCGCGAACAGCCGGATCGCCACAATCCTCGACATCGTCTTCTTCGAAGATTTGAGCAAGATCTACTTCTTCTTCACGATTCAAGATGATGCTATGAATGTCCTGTGAATGTCAACAATTATGTTAAAAATTAAAAACAAAAAACAACTCTAAATAATTTAAATGCGTAAAATAACTGACCTTAGTTGTACCAAGTTTTTCGTTGATCTTTGAAAGAGGAAACCCTCTCATCAAGCTCTTCTTGAACTTGAACTTGCACATCCTTGGACAACCATCGTCTGGCGGTAGAATTAGCTCGCGGAAACTACTCGCCAAATCTGGAATTGCTTCAAACGCTAGCAGCTGCACAACACACTTATAGTTGAAATAGTTTCAATTATTAAAAAGTTGCAACAATTACTTCCTAATTGTACATACCTCCAAAGGGATACAGAAACCGGCAATCGGCCTTAAAATGTCTTCCTCGACGACTCCGTCAAATTGATTCAGCATGCGATACATCTGTTCTATGATGTAATCAAAAGACAACCTCCCAAAAGGATAACTCTTGCACAAGTCAAGATTGTCAACAACTTTCAGGAAGAAATCGGAGATCGGAGTTGCATGCTTTCCGCATTTTTCCTGAGCTATGATGATGCTGCAAAGGAAATACAACACAAGCATCCTCAGCCTATCTCTATCAGCTGGGCATCCCATCTTCTAGCTTCTTTTTGACATCTTCATATCTGACTTTTTTTCTACCAAAGTGCCTCCTCACATACTGCATGTCACCCAACTTATAATTCGCCTCATAATTTCTACAGTTTAATCCGGATATCAAGGCGTGCTCTCTCAGACCGTATCGGATAGGAACGCCATTAACCACGAACCACGCCTCCTTTTTCTTCTCAATGCGTGCAGTTCGGAGTAAAAGCATCCACATGCCTTGGAACTTGTGATTGTTGTCCTTTGGCAAGTGGAAGATGTGTTTGAACTAGGGATGCCTTTCAAACCAATTCTTCTCAGCACGCGTAAGTGGAGGCTCCAAATTATCTAGAGTTGACAAAAACTCTTTCACGTAGCACCTCGTCGAGATCCTTATCTTTTTCTTGTACTCCGTTGGTTGGAAGTACATACTCAGAGGTCTCATAACCGCTGCTTCATCACCAGATCCCTGCATCAATCAGTTGTATCAAGTTATTCCATTTATACATCTGTATATTTACCAAGTTTGACCAGTTTTACAGCAATCTAGTTTTACCAAGTTATCCAGTTTTACAGCACTTTTGTTTTACCAAGTTATCCAGTTTCTCTTCAAACCCAACAAATTGACATGCTTTCTGGATTAACTGTGTCAATTTCCTTGCAATAAAGATCAAATTGCACACAAAATTTCTCTAACTAAAACGAACTATTTTTCCCAAGCTTTTCCTTGTTTTACCTAACTAAACGGGAATACTTACCGCACTGTCATGGGAATCGTCTCCTCCTCCAGCCCCATCCTTGTTTGCCTCATCGTCTTCATCGTCTTCTCTGCCATTATTGTCTTCATCGTCTTCTCGGTTTGTATCTTCCTCTTCTTCTCCCTTTTCTTCTTCACTCTCTATTCGGTCATCTTCTTCTCCCTTTTTTTCTTCACTCTCTGTTCGGTCATCTTCTACATTTTCTCCTACAGCTCCACTCGCTTCACGCGCCGCCTCCTCCGCCATAATCAAGGAATCGTTTCTCAATCGTCGGTTTGAGTTGAGAGTAGAGGAGGAGACTAGACAGAGGAACGAGAGAACGAGAGAATTCGTCACCGTCGAAGGAGTCGCCGCTCGTCGCCGTCGAAGGAGTGCTGTCCGTTGAAGAGGAACGAGATAGGGTGAGAGGAGGAATCGAGAGTTTGAATTGAGGCTCTGTAAAATAATTAGGGATTGTAAATTTTTTTTTTTTTACATTTTTTGGGTTTGACCCGTTTTCTTTGGGTGGGCGGGTTATACCCAGGTACAGATTGTAATATCGTAAATATGGGTTGGTTTTAGGGTAATTTTGTTTTTTTTGGTATTAAAAATAAACATTAAACAAAAATGAGTTAGAACAGGGAGTTATAAGATTTGTGATTGAGTTTGAGGGACATACGAGACGATTCCTCTAGTTTTACTCCAATGTATTACACCACTTTTAGATCAAAAAATAATATTCTAAATATATTCTTTTTAAAAATTACAAACTATCATCTATTTTTTCAAATCCAATGAATTATAAAATCATTTAAATTTAACACTGATCATAACTAATACATTATATCATAAATATATTAAATTTTCGTTTAATCATCATCAAACATATTATATTTGGTTTAATCATCACCATTTATATATGTTTTCATTAGTTTTGTAATTACCTTAAGTTTGAAAGACCTCTTTATAAATTAAAAAGTCAACACCAAATATGGTGTAATCTCATTTTTTTTACACCAAACAAGTTTGATAAGAGAGCCAATTAGTTTCGGAATGGACCCATTATGTAATTGGATTACAATATTTTGAAAAAAGGTCAACCTATCACACATAAATAGTGAACAAGATTACGGTTTAATTAATACAATTAGTGAAGTCAATATATTTTTTTTTTCAACCAAAACTTAATTAAAATATGCCACTGTGATTAGTAATCCAATTAGGTGGAAAATTGTTTACAAAAGAAAAATCTACAGATCTAGAGCGTGCAGAATGTGCCAAACAGTACGCCTTCAAATTAAAAGTATGAGAAATTAAAGAGAGAAAAATGGGGAAAACGGTCGTGCATTTTCCAGAATTTTGCCGAGAGGATAGAGAAAGCCGAACACTCCTCCGGATTGCCAACGATATCCACCAAATCTGAACAGTCTGTTTCAAACTCATAACAATCCAGCCCTCTCTCCAATATACATGACATAGCCCAAATTATAGCTTCCATCTCTGAATGTAATGGGGATCTCCGGTGGGTGAGCCCTTTCCCGCCAAGAAGGACAGTTCCATCACCTTGAACGCATATCCATTCCTAACCCTGAAGTAGTATCTGTCTCCTTCCAGGAGCCGTCAATCTGACAATGCAGTTGCGTTGATGATTGCTCTGGTGGCTGCGGTACTGTCCCTGAAATAATTAAACTCTCTAGTACATCTAGTTGTGTGTCCATCCATGCTAAAAATTATCTCTCAGCCAATCGAAATGTATTCAATGGTTCAAACGTCACTCCTTGGAAACATCTTTTATTCGCTAACTTCCAAATATAACACATTAACCAGGAGAAATAATTACATTCTCCATTAAGTTTATCTTTCGTTTTAATCCCCCAAAATAAAAATCCATATTCGCATATACTGAAGAGTAGGGAATGACACCCTCCCTGAGGGGAAATGTATAAGGCCTATGTCTGTATAGACATAGGGCATTCAAATAAAGCATTATTAATAGTTTTCTCTTCTGTCCCGCATCCCAAACATAATTTAGGACAATTAATCTCTCGACGATTTAACCTAGATGCTACTGCCATAGACCCTTACAAAGTCTGCCAAAGAAAATGCTTGATCTTGGAAGAGCACTACAATTTCCAAACATGACCTTTTAGAACTGTATAACTTGGTCCATTGACTAGATTGGCTTCGACATCCCTCTCTAATTCTTTTGATAACCAATAACCCGATTGAACTATATACCTCATAAACTTTGTAAAATGCCACACATAGTTATCATGCTGAAGAGAGGGACTGATCTCAAGCCCTTGGATAAGTTGAATGTCATTGGGATCCATTAACTCATGTAGAATTGGAAGATGCCACCTCTTTGATGTAAAATCAAATAGATGATTCACCTTTAAATTTGGATGCAAGACATTCCCTCTAGGAAGTGAAGTCAGTATCATTTGGTTAATTATAAAAAAAAACAAAATGCATGGAGTTTTGAGGGAAAAGAAATTGGTGTAGTAAAACAGAGAGGCAAAACGTCTAAAGGGATAGCATTTTAGTTGTATATCTAGAGGGATAAATACGTAGTCAGCTTGATTTCTAATCATATTAAACAATTATTGAAAGGGACCCACTCCTACGCGATCAACAAACGCAATCAACAAACACCTGAAGGCCAAAAAAAATAATTAGAGGGGGTGTTTTCTTACGACTCTTAAGTCAAGAGTAGAGGTGAAGAAAGAGAACAAAAGAGACCATAAAACTAATTAGTTGAGGGAGTTGTGGAGAGTACGGGTCCCAAAACGTAATTAAGGAGACGGGAAAAGGTAAATTCGGGCCGAGCAAGATATGGTTTCTTGGTTCTTCCTTCTTCAATTTTAGTTGTTCTTATTCTCCTTTGATTCCATCTTGCTCGTAGGCTTCCATTGTACCTATAAAATACAAATGGGCAATGCAAATGCAAGAAATGAAACATATGACTCTTATACTTAATCTTAACTAACTGGGGCCTTAAGTGAAGAAAAAGAGGTAAAACACAAGACTTATGTATATTTATGTTATGTAAAATGCAAGCTAAGTAAAATACAAGTACATCATAAGTATTTATAAACTTTACATGTCCATACTCGAATACTGGATTCCGTGTCCTTGGTTGGGATGGGTTTGGACTCCCGCGGTTAATACGGTATGATGCCTAACTTTTTTTGTTTCTTTGTGCCACTTGGCCGAAAATAAAGTTCTCCATCAGCATGACCTTCCCATATTGTTGGCAGTGTCTAATGCCGCGGGTCTGACTCAAAGGTGCTCCTTCTTAATAATTCTTTGGTTATAGACCACCTGATTTTTGACGCTAACACGCATAAGGTGAAATTTTTTACCCTTTAACTAAAGATTCAAATTAAAATACTTAAACTCATTTTGAACTGAGAGCAATGACTATGAAAGTTATTTCATGCTTAGCCTGAATTCCGAACACAAAAATTAAGGCTATGTGGGCCGTCTTCACTACTAATAGGTATATGCTCGTCTGCCACTCAGCTACAGACCCAGCTCATCGTGGGTAACGGGAAGCAATACCCGGACGTGGATCTGTCTTTGGTGACCTTAAATATTAAGTTATTTGGGATATTGCTGATGCATGCCTGAATACCTCTAGAATTTGGTCTAAGAATTATCTCCGCCAACGAAGATATGAGACCTGCCTAAGCGAGAAACACGTGGTATCAGACTATTCGTTTAACTCAAAGGAGATTATATTATTCCTTTTTTTTAACATCATAGAAAATGAAAAAAAATTGGCACATTATATTATTTGGGTTTTATTGTTTTGTGGATCACAAAAAAATAATCGATACGATATCAATTCTTGAAAATACAAGGGAGTTTCTTAAAAATAAAACATTAGAAACATCGTGATCAATAGTGGAGGTATGGTGGTGGTTGTCGTCAAGGGAAGGAAGTCTTCACTGTCCCCAACATCATCCATCTTTTGACTTTCATTCAGATCTAGATCAAAAACATAATCTTTATTCATGAAAAAATTTAGTATCTTGTCATAAAAACTAATAAGAACATGTTACGGGTGTGGAACATCCTTCGCATTGGGATGCCTCTTCGTATACTCATTTTGATATATAGTCTGATAATCCATCACCTCCTCCGCATCCGCAGCCACATCCACATTCACATCTGCATCAACAACCACACCCCCAATATCATAATGAAGAGGTAAATAAGAAAACTCACCATTTTCTTCAAGGTAATTGATCAAACGAATAAGCTCATCAAGTGATTTAATTTATGAACAACAAAACATAGATCTTCTATGTTTTTTCATCGAAATGAAAGTCAAGTGTCTGAGCATAACAAAACAAGCAATCATGATGGTACCGAGATGATCTTTACGCAGCTTTATCAATAGTTCTTGCATAATAGAAAGAATTATACGGGACGACACGGAAACCCACTAGGGGGTGTCCAAACCAAATGATGACACTAAAACTTGAACTTGACTTTCACTTCGATGAAATGAACATAGGAGATATATGTTTTTTATCTGGATCTGGATGAAAGTCAAAAGATGGTTAATGTTGGAGACCATAAAAACATTTTCTTCCCTTGAGGACAGTCACCACCAAGCCTCCTTTTTAAGGACTAATATGGTCTTGACTTTACAATTTTTGTGATACCATTTTTTTTTTTTTTTGGGATATTGAAACACAATGTAAAAAGGAATAATATAATTGAGGATAAAATAATCTCTGTTAAGGTAAGCAATCGTATTGAAATAGATAAGATTTTTTTTATTATTTGTTTTCGATTCTGCTACATATTTGTATTCTCTTTTCTTTTCACTATTTTTTTTCTGAATATATATATATATATCATGCATATTCTCTAATTTCTAATTAAAATTTGAAATAGGTATAAATTCTTTTTCTTAGATGTCTTTACATTTTTGTTATTTCCTTCTTCCTATTACAAAAAGATCATCTACCATAAACTTAATTCCTTTTTGTTATGGATTTATATTTTTGAATATGTATGAATTAAAACAAGATTCAAATATTTATTTTTTTATGTTATCGTATATTTTATATTTTTGTGATGAATTTATTTCTTAAAATATAATAAAGGATAAAGTTGGTATAGATTATATTTTATATCCAATAACTATAAAATCATATATATATATATATAATACCATAATTATCTCTCCATCTAAAACCCCACATCATATTTTCATGTAGAATGTGGGTTTCATGTTTAGTAACTAAGTAGATTTTTGACCTGCATTAAACGCGATATTATAATATTTAAAGAATAAAAATAATATTTTTTACAATATACATAACAAAATAGAAACAATAAATATCAAATAGTATATCTTCTATATAGATTAATATATTTTATCTTACAAAATTTAATATGCATGACACTTAAATTGAATCTAAGCGCTTTTTAATGTAAATTGAATACGTTTGTGATTATGAGTTATCTCAAACTTGTTTGAGCTCACCAAACCCAAAATAATATCGCTTTAGTATAAAACATCTTCTTAAATAAAAAATCAAAAAATAATAAAAAAGGAAAATGATGATTTTTGAAATTCAAGCATTAATGTTTGATTTGTATAATTGTATGTTTATACTAAAAATGCAATTTTAATTAGAGTAATATGGATACAATTAAATGATATAAAAGAAAATAAGTATATAATCAATCATATATGGTATCTAAGTGGATATAAATACAATTTTTTCTGTTAACAATAAATACAACTTTTATAAAGTAATTGACATGAGTAAATGATTCATCGTTAAAATATTATGTTATATAATGTTTAAAATATTAAGAATTTATTTTTACTTGGATTAAAATTAGTAACATATGTATTTGTACTTTCATGTTAAAAATTAATGTAAGTATGTAAAAAGTTTCAACATGACATATAAATTAATTGAAATGTTTTGAATGATTAATTTTATTGTTGTATCGTTTAAAATCTTTATTGAGTGACACGTAAAAAAATTTCACTTAATGTCTCATCAGTTAATGTATAGAAAATTTACATTTAACATTTTGATTAATCTGTCAATCTATTTTAATATTTTTTATCCAATCAAATACTATAATAACAGCACTAGTGTCTCTCCAAAGAGAAATACATCAACATTTTTATTTTGGAATTGCCACCTCATTAAAAAACCATTTTTTTAAAACCAGTTAGATTATTTTAGTAATACACATCAAAACGCATTTATTCTATGCACAAATTCTTACTCCTCTTCTCGACGTTTAGATTCATTCACCTTCGCCATATTCTTAAAATTGTTCCACCTTCACGCTTAATTGACATTAATTACTCAAGTTGGTAAAAAAAAACAATCGTGTGTGTATTCCTATATATGTGAAAAGATTTATTCTCGAATGAAGATGTTATGTAATAGAGAGACAAAGATTCGGTAAAAGGATCAGCCAATTGATTAGCGGTCTTGACATATATGGTGATGAGAAAACCACTTCAATTTGATCACGATTTACATGACAATCTAACTCCACATGCTTAGTCCTCTCAGGGAAGACTGCATTATTAGCAATGTATAATGCAGCGGTATTGTCACAATACAAGTATGCAGAGCATGAAAAGGAACTTTCAAATCGACCAGAAGACAAAATAACCAAATCATCTCCTTTCTGGCAAGAGACATTGCTCAATACTTGGCTTCAGCTGTACTACAAGAGACAAATTGTTGCTTCTTTGATCGCAAAGAAACCAATGAACATACAAGTAAAGTATCTCAAGGACAAAACTATTTTTAAAGAATAACTCTCTTTATATAAAGTATCTCAAGAACAAAACTCTTTTTAAAGAATAAATCTCTTTATGTGTTTAGAAACTTAACTCAAAACTAAACATAAGTTTTTGCTCTTTCTTGATGTTTTGTATATTTTGGGATTATGTTCACTTACAATGAGAAGCTATATTTATAGGGGAGATGAGAAAGGTTTGGTGAAGTGTGAATGAGTGAACCTCCATTTTTGACAACCTCCATTTTTGACCACCACCTTTCTTGACCATTATGGATATCTTAGGTGGTAAGTCATCTAGAAGCTTATCCAACATTCTCCCTCGTAAGCTTTGTTGACTTCATCTTGGACATGTCTTGAACTCCTATCAAGTTTCTCATCTCAGCAAACTTGATTCGCGCCAATGCTTTAGTTAAAATGTCCGCCTTCTGCTCAGTTCCCGGCACATGCTCCACATCAACTAACTCCCTCTCAATGCATTCTCAAATGAAATGGTAGCGCTTATGAATGTGCTTACTTTTGCCGTAAAATACCGGATTTCTTGTAAGTGCTATTGCAGACATGTTGTCGATCTTGATTAGCACTTGCTCGTTTTTCCATCCTGTAATCTCGCTTAAGAGATCTTGAAGCCATATAGCTTGCCTTGCTGCTTCTGTTGCTGCCATGAACTCGGCTTCGCATGAGAGAGTGCGACCGTGTCCTGTTTCTGAGAGCACCAAGTAATTGGCAATGCTCCAAAGTAAAAGATATGACCCGTCGTACTTCTTCCATCATCTTGGTCAATATTATGGCTACTATCACTAAAGCCAATAAGTTTCTTTGATCCGCCACGTTTAAACTTGAAGCCATACGTCATTGTTCCCTTAAGATACCGCAGAATGTGCTTCATTACTTCACCATGTGACTTTCGAGGGCTTTGCATGTATCTGCTAGCAACTCCAACAAAAAACGCCAAGTCTGGTCGCGTGTGTAACAAGTATCGTAGACATCCTACGTTCCTTCTGTAGCTTGTGGGAACTATCTCTTCTTCTTCTTGTGCCTTAGAAATCTTTAATCCAAATTCCATAGGTACTTGAGTTGGGTTACACGTTTCTAAACCAGCTTCTTGTAAGATTCGTCGAGCATAACCTTCTTGCTTAATCTCGATCCCATCTTCTCCTCGATATACTTCAATACCAAGATAATAAGTAAGTTTTCCTAGATCCGACATCTCAAAGTTAGTAGACATTCCAACCTTGAATTCACTAATCGCTTTGAGAGAGTTACCGGTCACGAACAAGTCATCAACGTAGATCGCAATAATGAGAAGATTTCCTCCTTCTTCTTTGCGATAGACAGCACTTTCTTTTGCACACTTCTTAAATCTCATTCCTTTTAAGATTTGATCTAGTTTTGTATTCCAGGCTCGTGGAGCTTGTCTTAGACCATACAATGCTTTTGAAAGCTTGTATACCTTGTATTCTTCTCCTTTTATCTCGAAGCCTTGGGGTTGTTCCACATAAACATCTTCTTTTAACTCTCCATGTAAGAATGCGGTTTTTACATCCAAGTGATGAATCTCCCATCCTTGTGATGCTGCTAACGCTATCAATAATCGAATTGTCTCAATACGTGTAACTGGTGCAAACAGTTCATCAAAATCTATGCCTGACTCTTGTACGTATCCTTTTGCCACAAGCCTCGCCTTATGTTTGTTGATAGTATTATCCGCATTCTTCTTGAGTTTAAAAACCCATTTGAGACCAATGATCTTCATATCCCTCGTTCTATCAACTAAAAACCATGTCTTGTTTTTGTTGATTGACTCGATCTCCTCCTTACATGCTAATCTCCACTTCAATGATCCCTTTGCTTCCTTGAAATAGCTTGGTTCATCGTTTATTAGGAGTAACAGTCTCTCACACTCGATGGAGGCTTGGAGAAGGTAATCATTAAGGTAAGTCGGCTTACTTACTGCTCGATTTGATCTTCTTAAAGGTTGTTGTATAGGCTGATCATGTACTGCTTCTTCTTCGTTTGTGTTGTCGCTTTCTCCATGATCACTTAGCTCTTCGTTCTCAGTTTCGTAGTGATCTTGGTGTTGATCATTACCGATTATTGTAGGTCCTTCTCCTGTATCTATAATATCTCCCCATCTCAAGTGAAACATTCCTGGATCTCTACTTGATTCCTCACTTGTTTTAATCCAATTCCAACTTGTCTTCTCGTCAAAGACCACATCGCGGCTTACAACAATTCTTCGAGTCGTTGGATCGTAAAGCCTATACGCCTTGGCTCCAGGTTCTAGACCAAGATGTATTAATGGTCTTGACCTATCGTCAAGCTTCTTGAGATTAGTCGTCTCCACTTTCGCATAAGCTATGCATCCAAACACCTTTAGATGCTCAAGATTCGGTTTCTTGTTTCTCAAGCATTCGTATGGAGTCATACTCTTGAGAGCTCTTGTTGGTACTCTATTGATTAAATGGGTGGTGTGTCGCACAGCTTCTCCCCACAAATAGTTTGGTACTTTCATGGCTTTGAGAGTACTTCTTGTCATCTCCAATAGAGGCCGATTTATTCTCTCCACTACTCCGTTTTGCTGAGGTGTGTACGGTGCTGTGAGATGCCTCTTGATCCCACTTGTGTCACAAAATTCATTGAATTGTCTTGAAGTAAACTCTCCTCTGTCCGTTCTTAGAGTCATGACTGTCTTCCCAATATCCTTCTGTACTAAGTTCTTGAACGCTTTGAACTTAGAAAACGCATCGCTTTTCTCCTTTATCAAGATTGACCACATGTATCTTGAATAATCGTCTATTATAACAAAGATGTATTTGTTATGTGCGATGGTTGGTGGTGAAATTGGGCCACACAAGTCCACGTGTAGTAGCTCTAGAGGTTTAGTAGCTCGATACATGGTTGCCTTAGGAAAGGATTGTCGAGTTTGTTTTCCCACCAAACAAGACTCGCACAATCTATTTTCTTCTTTAAACTCTAGTAAACCATGGACCATCTCTTGTGTTGACATAGCTTTCATCGTCTTAAAGCTTATGTGTCCTAACCTCGCGTGCCACCTCCAAGAATCTTCTTCTATACTCGTCTTTAGACATATTGGCCTCCCAATCTTGAGGTTTATTTGGTAGAGTCTATTTGCCGTTCTTGTGACTTTTACTAGGAGCTTTCCACTTGGATCGTGAACCGTCAAGAAGTCTTGCCTCATTCTTACATCACATCCAACCTCCGCAGCTTGTCCAAGGCTTAGGATGTTGCTTTTAAGACCAGGGATGTAATAAATGTCGATAACAAGTTTATGTTCCTCTGTTGTGCTTTGAAATAATACGGACCCTTTCCCTCTTATTTCAACGCACGATTCATCGCCGAACTTGACCTTGCCTTTTATGTTTTCGTTTAGCTCCAAAAATAACTCCTTATGTCCGGTCATGTGGTTGCTTGCTCCGTTATCAAGATACCTGATGATAATCCTTTTCGGGTTTTATAAGATTTAAAACCTAAGGTATCACTAATCAATGTAGAATAGTGAGGTTCGTTCAAAGGGACCAGCAATACACTCTAATCTTTTGAGATACGATTTCAGCTAAGCGATCAAGTGGTTTTAAGTTGTCACGATTAGAAAGCAAATATGTAAATACGGTGTAAGCAATGATAATGAAAGAGTTAGGTCAAGGGATATCTCAGGGATTATGACATCAAAACCAAGCAATTATTCAGGTTATCAAGTTATGAACCAATCTAGAACTCAACCATAGATTCAAGAAGACCCACTGTCGTGGCATCAACTACTTCAACAAACAATCTAACACCCTAAACTGTCGTTTGAGGTTACAAAGAATGAAGAGCATTAAGCGATTTGGGTTGATTTGTTCACGAGTTGCTTTAACTTCAACTTTCGTTGGCTAAAGACAACTCGCCCACCTAAATCAATTCCAGCAATCTACAACACTCTCGTGAGTAGATTCAACCTAAAATCAGAGGCTAAGTGATCAAGTTAACCTAGGCAATATGATCGATTATAGGTAGAGATATCGAATGATGTTCAAAACCTATCTATGCTTAGTTATGATTCTCTAATCCCATCGAACCCCTCAACCTAACAAGGGGACTACTCGCACATATTTAAGAAACCAACAACAGCAAGAGATAAAAGAAACATCATTAAATCAATGTAAAGAGATTAGGGTTTTAGGAAAACTCCAACAAAACGTGAAAGACAATCTCTAAAACAATGGTTCGAATCTCTCCCTCTCTCTCTCGTTGTGAATCTCTATGGTGTTGCTGCTGCTGCTGCGTGATTGTGGCTGTGGCGTGGTTGCTCTCTCCCAAAAAGATCCAGCAAAAAGACCTATTTAAAGGCCCATTACGGCTGGCCCAAAATTAGGGTTGCAAAATTAGGGTTTTGCAAAAGGCCCATTAATGATTCTGCTGGGAGCAGGTGCTCCCTCTCTCGTACTAGGTGCTCCTTCCTTCGTACCAGGTGCTCCCTCCGGATCGATCGATCATAGAATTTACGTCGGTCGATCTGCTCCATTCTGGGTGTCAGGTGCTCTCTTATGGGCGTCAGGTGCTCTCTTATGGGCGTCAGGTGCTCTCTTTCTCCAGAATGTCCAAAAAGGGTCCAACTTCATTCTTTTCTAGCCAATTCCGATTGCAAGTTCCAGTCATTGCTTCCAGCCACTTTTTGTACCTAGAATGACTCGATAGAGAGTGAAAGACTCGATAAAAGCCTACAAAACAAGGGTTAGAATGCGCCAAAAATGCATTATATCAATTCCCCCAGATTTAGATCTTTGTTTGTCCTCAAACAAATTCAAGACCAAGTGAAGGAGAAAGGTTTGAAAACGCAGGAACTCAGCTTCTCTTTTGGAACGTTTAATGACCACTAATTTTGTAATCCACATACTGCAAGGACAAATTCCAATCGAACCACCATGTACTTCTCCGCAAACTTTTTCAGCATCCCAAATTCATCCCAAGATTTCGCAACACTTTCCACAAGCCATCATCGCTATCCTCATTGATAATCTCAGTGCTAAGAACCTTCTAGATTCATTCTCGTACAATACCATGACAGATCCCCAATACAACCTTTTGGTACTCTTTCTTTTCCCCATACTTGTTTTGGTCTCATAACGGGACTCACTACTGTTGTTCCTTGTGAGGAGACAGGGTCGTGAGAATTTTTTTTTCGTTACGGTTTTAGAATAGCATTCACTACTGTTGTTCCTTGTGAGGAGACAAGGTCATGAAGACTCAGTACTGTTGTTCCTTGTGAGGAGACAGGGTCGTGAGGATCTTTGCATTATTCTTAATTTTATTCAATCTTGGAACAGGGGAGAGGAATACCAATACTTTTCACACGGGGTGCATCTATCAGGTACGAACGAGGAATCAAGCTCTATAGACACCAATCATTCCAATGAAGGTGCAATTAGCTCAAGCTTAGTGGACCTTGCTAGAAATATGAGACGTCTCTAGTTAACTAGTCAGCCTTTGGATTTTCTATTAGTCGGATCTGAATTCAATCTGCAATAATGGTCACTCAGATAAATGGTCAATAAATAAAGAGAACAATTACATCATAGTTTCCTAACCATAATACTCTTGACTCAATAAAACGACGTGGACTGACTCAATTGGACATAATAAGAAAAAGAAAACAACCAAAATAAACGATATTAGTAGCAACTCCCCCCAGACTTACTTCACACCGTCTCGGTGTGAGAACAAGAAAAGAGAGAGTGAAAAGAAATAAAATCATAAGAAAAAGCATAAAATAAAATTGTTTGTGATGAATACACATTTGACTAACCTCTTTGTGGGCCTAAATCCGAGTTTCAAAATTTTACCCTAGAGAGCAGGTGCTCTGTATGTTGGAGCAGGTGCTCTGAATTGGGAGCATGTGCTCTCTGGAAATTGGATCGATCGATCACAGAACTTACGTCGGTCGATCTGAAATTCAAATCGATCGATCTGTTCAGATATCGATCGATCTCAATGTTGGAGCAGGTGCTCTGAATTGGGAGCAGGTGCTCTGAATTGGGAGCAGGTGCTCTCTGGAAATCAGATCGATCGATCATAGAACTTACGTTTGTCGATCTGGGCAGGCGATCGATCGATCCTAAGTAGGATCGATCGATCCGGAGGCAAGCTCCAAGTTTTTTTTTTTTTTTTTTTTTTTTTTTGAAAAAAACTGAAAACTCAAAACTGAAATCAAAGTTAGTAATAAAAGAAATCAAATTGAAAAAGTTAGAAAACGTACCGGTGGGTTGCCTCCCACCAAGCGCTTGGTTAAAGTCACTAGCTTGACTTGGATCTCATGTGTCAGTCAGGAAAAGGGGCATGAGAACTTTCTCCAAAACAAGCTCCACAATCAGAAATTCTCATGTTCAGACCCTTACTCAGAATTCCATTCACAACACCAATACCCTTCTCTTTCAACTCTAATGGAAGAATAACTCTAACTCTGGAGAAAGGTTTAGGAGTACCTTTGCACTTCAACTTATATTCGACCAAGTTTCCATCATATCCTTGAGGGATCAAAGTCATTTTAGGATCACCCTTGATCCTTTTGCACTGTCCTTTTCCCTGCACCTTCGCCTTCTCCCTAAGTTTCTTGGTGATATGAGGATGATTTCCATCCAAAACTTCATTGATCTTACTCGTATCACCAAGCTTTTTCACAATATCAACTGACAACTCCTCTCTATCTACTGCTGAGATGCAAGAGGCGTGTGTGGTGGTTCTTTTGGGAATGACTTTGTAGAAAACCTTTTTGTTGACCTTGGAAAAGGAGACTCGCTTATTAGGCATATCAATGATTGCACCCACTGTAGCCATGAACGGTCTCCCAAGAAGCAAAGACATATCATAACCTTCTCTCATCTCCACAACCTGAAAATCAGTTTGAACTAGGCAATCCCCTATTTGGACAGGTAAATCGTGAATGATGCCGTACGATGTTGTTGTGGAGGAGTTTGCAAATCTAAGAGTCATATGACTAGGTTTTACCTCAGCAATTTTCAACTTCTCTGCAATAGCCTTTGACATAAGATTCACACTAGACCCAGAATCACAAAGAGCTTCTTCAAATTCAACTCTTTCAATGGAACATGGAACAAAGAATTTTCCAGGGTCTTCAACCTTAGGCAATACTCTCAATGGTGGTGGTGTACTCCTTGCTTCTGCAAAGATTGCCTTAATCTCTTCTCGAGTCTCTCTACAGTTCCAAAAGAAATCATGTATGGGACGATTTTCCAAGGCCTCTTCAAAGGAGATTTCTTTAGGAATCCTTCTCACCATCTTCTTGAAACTATCTAGTTTCTCTGCACTGATGGGATCCCTTTGATCTCTAGGTGGAACTGGGTAAGGAACCTTAGGAGTGTAAACCCTCGCTGGAGGATTTTCTGCAGGGTTGGTTGGAGCACGCTGTTGGAGCAGGTGCTCCGACGAAGAGTTAGGGTGCTCTCTTGTTTTTTCTACGGCTGCAGAATTCAGTATCCTCCCACTTCTCATCTCAACTGCATCGACATATCCATTCCTAGGATTCACCTCTGCTTTCCCAGGAGGAATTCCTGATGCCTCAACAGTTTGAGCAACTTGAATTTCAAGCTTCTTCACATGAGTGCAAACATCTTCAAACCTACTATTGAGATCATTGTACATGCTGTCCACCTTGACATTGATCTCATTAGCAGATTTCTGCTGGCTGAGTAAAACCAATTGCATAAGGGTCTTCAGCTCGTCTTGAGAGTTAGGCGCATGAGCTTGAAAGCTCTGATTCTGCACATAGTCTCCACCCACATAGTTCACCTCAGCATGCTGCTCATCTCTTTTGTTCTCACAAAGCTGGACACTTCTCTGATTTCTCTTCAACAACAGGTTCACTTTCGCTGTCAGCTCATCAATCTTCTTTGACTCAACACTGCTGACATATATAGGCTCATCATACTCATGGCAGTGATTTCTGGAACTTGCAGCCAAGTTCTCTATCAATTGATATGCTTCTTCCACGGTCCTCGTCATAAAATTCCCATTGCTAGCAGAATTGAGAGTATTCCTGTAATTCCAATTGACTCCATCATAGAAGATACTAAGCAGATTCTCATCGGTGAAACAATGATGTGGGCATTCCCTCTTGTACTCTTTGAACCGTTCCCATGCCTCACAAAAGGACTCTCCTAGATGTTGCTGGAAAGAGGAGATCTTGTTCCTTAGACTCGCGGTTTTGGACTTGGTGTAGAAGTGGTCCAAAAACGTGGCTCTACATTGTGTCCAGGTCGTGATGGATCCAGCAGGTAGAGACTTAAGCCAACGAGAAGCTTTGTCCGCGAGTGAAAACGGAAACAGCTTGCATTTCACGAAATCCGGGTTCATCCCATTAGAGCTTGTCGTGGAGCAAATCTCCTCGAAATTCTCTATATGGTCCATCGGAATTTCAGCAGGCAATCCGTGAAACAAGTGCTGCTTAACCAGCGATATCATCTGTGGTTTGATCTCATAATCATTCCTTTCAACAGCGGGGGGAACTATCGCAGCTCGGTTTCGGTAATAGGCATGGGGATTGTCCATATCCCCAATGGCACGATGCTGTTGTGGTATTTGCTGCTGTTGCAACTGCTGCATTTGTTGTTCTAGCCTTCGAATAGCAGCAGCTACATGACCATCTACAGCTCGGTTGTTCGTTTCGTCGCCCATGTTTGCTGGATTCGACTTCTTTATTTGTTTTTCTTTCTTTCTTTTTTTTTTTTTTTTCTGCTCGTTCTACCCTTGCTAACTCTTGATTGTTGAGTGTGAGAAGGTTTTGAGAACCTTGGTTACACCTGACATACACACAAGAGAAGAAAAGAAGAACAAGTTAGTAAATCTTAGACTAAAAACGTATAGTAAAATTAGAGGTGTCAGGTGCTCTCTTCTGGGCGTCAGGTGCTCTCTTCTGGGCGTCAGGTGCTCTCTTTCTCCAGAATGTCCAAAAAGGGTCCAACTTCATTATTTTCTAGCCAATTCCAATTGCAAGTTCCAGTCATTGCTTCCAGCCACTTTTTGTACCTAGAATGACTCGATAGAGAGTGAAAGACTCGATAAAAGCCTACAAAACAAGGGTTAGAATGCGCCAAAAATGCATTATATCAATACCAAAGTCCTTCTTCTCCCTCATCGGTCTTGTAGTTCTTTGGTATAATATTTTCTTCGTTTAAGAACACAACTTCGTGCATATAAAGAGCCGAGTCTGCATCTTCTGTCTCTACTTTATTTGCTTCTTGTATCTTTTGTGTTCTATCTGGACATATAGAGGCAAAGTGACCTGGTTTATCACAACGGTAACAAATTACTTTTGCTCGATCCTTCTTCTCTTTTGACTGGTTTTGATCCATATGATTTGTTGATCGTTCATGTGAGTTAAACCTTCCTCTTCCTCGTCCTCTGTATCCTATGCCTCCTCTTCCACGTCCTCTCCCTCGTGAAGATGACAAGTTCCTTTCCTCAGAGTTTGCATAGAGCAGCTTCTCTTGCTTGTCTTCGTAATTCTCCTCGTTGAGAATCCTTTCTTCGTAAGCTTTAAGTCTTCCGATCATATCTTCAAAGCTTGTCGTCTTTAGGTCTAGAACTTGCTCAAGAGAGGCTATGATATGGATGTATTTATGTCTAGGTAAGCTGTTGAGAACCTTCTTCACCAACTTAGCTTCTTCAATCCTTTCTCCAAGTGAGGTCGCCTTTGTTGATATCTCCGATAATTTTCCTGCAAAGTTATCGATTGTATATGTGTCCCTCATCTTCATCCGATCAAACTCTGACAATAGAGTTTGTAGTCATGCCTCCTTTACACGATCGGCTCCTAGATGTCGAGTTTTGATCGCTTTCCAAATCTCTTTAGGAGATTCTTGTTCGCCCACTTGCAAAATAAGAGCCTCCGGGATAGATTGAAAGAGTAATGCAATTGCAACATCGTTCTTGTTGGATTCCTCTGTTCCGGGTTCGATTGCTTCCCACACCTTATGAATCCTCATCAACACTTTCATTCTCATGACCCATACGGTGTAGTTTGTAGATGACAACATAGGGCATTGGATTGAGATCGTCTTATCTGAATCCTTTGGTCGCGAAGGAGGGTCGGCGTCTCCCATAGCTTGGTTACGTTGATCTCCTTCTGTGTTTAGAACTTCGTGATCAAGTCTCCTTCTTGATCGTATCTAGTTAAGCTTTGATACCAACTAAAGTATCTCAAGAACAAAACTCTTTTTAAAGAATAACTCTCTTTATATAAAGTATCTCAAGAACAAAACTCTTTTTAAAGAATAACTCTCTTTATATGTTTAGAAACTTAACTCAAAACTAAACATAAGCTTTTGCTCTTTCTTGATGTTTTGTATATTTTGGGATTATGTTCACTTACAATGAAAAGCTATATTTATAGGGGAGATGAGAAAGGTTTGGTGAAGTGTGAATGAGTGAGCCAACATTTTTGACAACCTCCATTTTTGACCACCACCTTTCTTCACCATTATAGATATCTTAGGTGGTAAGTCATCTAGAAGCTTATCCAACAACAAGTACCAGAAACAGATCTTCTTGTATCCAGACAAGCAGCCCAATCAGAATCAGAGAAGCCTCTAAGATCAAACTTATTATCTACACGATAGAATAAGGCTTGTCCAACCGTTCCTTTGAGGTATCTCAACACCTTATGAACCACATTAAGGTGAATATCAGTTGATGCAGAAGAGAACTGACATAGAGTATTGACTGCATAAGCAATATATGGCCTTGTAATCTGCAAATACATAAGTTTTCCCACAAACTTCCTATAAACTCGAGAATCGTGAAGAACAACACCATAATGTTTTGATAGCTTTACACTAGGATCCATAGGAGTAGAAGATGGTTTACTACCTAAGAAACTAGTGAGACAAAGCAGTTCCAAGATGTACTATTTCTAGCATACTGAAATCCCTTGAGCAGATTGAGCAATCTCCAAGCCAAGGAAATATTTGCATTGACCAAAATCTCTAAGCTTGAAATGAGAAGCTAAGTGAACAATGAACTCCTGGACTACATCAGTACTATTGCTAACCATCATGATATCATCGACATAGACTAATACACCAAGGATAACCCCATTAACGAAGTTGAGAAACAATGTATGATCGCCAATAGATCTCTAAAATCCCATACCACTAAAAGTACTAGAAAATTTTAGGAACCATTGTCGAGAAGCCTCTTTAAGACCATAAATCGACTTGTGAAGTTGACACACATTATTAGGAGGCAGAGATTCACCAGTCAAATCCGAGTATCCAGGGGGAATCTTCATGTATATTTCCTCATCCAAGTCTCCATTAAGGAAGGCACTGGAAATGTCCAATTGATGTAATCTAATTAATCTTAGTTCCAAGAAGTAGAAACATCCCCATAGTAGCTAGTTTTGCAACAAGAGAGAATGTTTCTTTAAAATCCATGCCTTCTTCTTGTGTACATCTTTTTGCCACTAAGCGGGCTTTATGTCTCTCAATTTCTTCATTAGCCAAAAAATTGATAGTAAAGACTCATTTACATCCTATAGATGTCTTATTTGGAGGTAAAGAGCAAATACTCCACGTCTGAGTCTGTATCATAGCATCAATCTCCACATCACATGCATCAAACCACACCTTAATATATTTTTCTTCTAAAAATCTTTGTGGTATAAAATGGTGTTAATGAAAGCTAGAAAGGGCTCAGAGATACTAGAATAAGAAACATAATCTGAAATTGGATATACAATATTAATAATAAAAGTATAGCAATGATAGTCCTGCAAGTGTAGAAGAAACCACTAACTCGGAAGATGGCACATCAGGATGATGATGTGCATAAGATGATGATTGCACAAGAGGAAATTGACCATCAAGGGAAGCAGGAAACTGTAAATGAGGGAAGAAAAACTTTGGAAAATCTGAGATATTAGATGAGACAAAAGGAAAGAACTCCTCATGAAATACGACATGTCTAGAAACAGAAACCATATGTGTCTCCAAATCTAAAAGTTTATATCCTTTATAAACAAAGGGATGACCTAAGAATACACAAGCCCGAACCCTTGGATCAAACTTAGTTCTCTGTTTAGGGGAAGTGAAAATATAGAATAGACAATCAAAAGACTTCAAAGAATGATAATCAGGCGGTTTAGACGTTAACTTCTTATAAGGAGTCTTACTCTTTAACACTGGTGTAGGAAGTCTATTGATTAAGAACACAGCCATAAGAACACAATCACCCAAAACTCTAAAGGTACATTTGATTGAAATAAGAGGGCTCTAGCTACATTCAAAATGTGTTGACGCTTTCTCTTTACTACTGAATTTTGTTCACGTGTTTCGGAACACGAGTGATAAACTAAAACTCCTTTAGATGCAAATAATTCAGCAAAATTTTAACTCATGAGCATTATCAAAACATACAGACTTATTGTAGCATATTGGTTCTCTACCATTGTAATAAAACTGGAAAAATATGTAAAACATCCGATTTCAGTTTAAGAAAATATATCCAAGTAGCTATGCTAAAATCATCTACAATAGTGAGAAAATATTTGTAACGCCCGTAAACCAAAAATTAGAATTTTGGGAGGGGTGTCGATCGATACCAGGAGGTGTGTTGATCGAGACCAGGGTATTGACATTGGAAATTCGCGATTTTGGTCAGCTTTTTATTGAACAGATGGGTTCGGTTTTTGGAGCATCGGTTTGCGATTCGGGTTAAGGAAACCCTAGGATTCTACTATAAAAGTCGAGGGGCCGTGTTTCAATCGTATTTTTTAGAGTTGGAGAGAGAAATCAGAGACAATTGAGAGGATTAAGAGAAGAGAAAGATCATTATTGACTCCTTTGTGTTCTTGATTCTAAAAGCTTGAGATTGTGTTCGTGAGGCTCTGGAATCGAGTTTCGGTGTGTGTTCTTCGCGAAGGAAGAAGGAAATCCGAATTGGAGAGTGTTAGGGAGTCTCTGATTTCATTGTTCTTCATGTTCTTGTCTCAATTTCCTATCCGAATCAAGATGAGGTGCATGACCATGGCTTATCTGGGTAATTGGAATGTCATGATGAGTTTGATTGAGGTTTGGATTGATGTGATGATGTTTGATTGTGTGTTTTGGATGAGTTTCGTGTCTGTGTTGATGTTTTTCGTGCAGGAGATCGATACGTTGCATCTTGTAACGAGCCATGAGAGGATAGGCTCGTGTTCCTCGACACAAGAGGCTGACATGTGAATGTCGTGTTGAATTATTTTGTTGTTCATTTTGCTTGATCGCATGGTGTTATGGTTTGCCTGTGTGTATAACCGGTAGATGGGATGACCGTTTCACTAAGTATTTGCGGTAATACTCACGCATCTCTTATAACCATGTGATGTAGGTAAAGAAAAGGTGTGATCGTGGAATCATGGCTATGAAGAGGAGATGATCTAGAGTCTCGGTTTTGTTGCTTTATATGTTTTGCTTAGAACTGCTAAGTTGCTGGATTGTTGAGTTAGAATTGATTAGTTGAATTTGGTTATATTGTTTCAATGAGTTATTGGATTTAATGGATAAATAGTTTGTTCGAATTGAGTTATTTCCGTTGGATGTTTGATTGGTGCTTGATGTTAATAATTGGTATTGTTGAGGATTATTATTTATGGAAATAATAATCCGAGTTTTAAAAAGAAAAAAAAAGGGTCGGGTTGTTTCAATACTTGTAACCTTCTATTGTAGGAACTGAAAAAGGCCCATGTCTCTATATGAACTAACTCAAAAGGATGATGACAGATGTTTTGTCTACTGGTAAAAAGTAAATGCTATTGTTTAAACAAGTTACAAACATGAGATTGAGTTTTATTCCCTTTAAATGTTTCAATTCCAATACAGTAGATAGAGAATTAATTTTAGCTTCAGAAGGATGTCCTAATATGTTATGCCATGTACTAGAATCCACTACCATACTAGAACATACATGAGTGGTACCTTTTAAAGAAACAGATTTAGTAGATGCAATGAAATCCAAAACATATAAATTCCCAACTTGACTACCTTGACAAATCATCAACTCTCGTGTAATTTCATGAATAAAACATGTATCAGAAGTAAAAATCACTTTAGTATGCAATGATTTAGTCAATACGCTAACACTGATCAGATTAAATTTGAATTCAGGAATGTATAGAATATTCATGAGAGAGATAGTATCAGTTAATTGAATCAAACTTATGCCCACTATCCTAACTATGTAACTATTAGGTAAACTAACAAAGGTCTTATCTAATGGCTTGCAGTATATGTTGGGGTCAAAACTCCCTCCGACAGTTATTTTCAACGAAATGACTAAGTATAGAAATAGGTCAAGAATTATCTGGGCCGGCTTCACTATGTAGACCTGGACATCTCACCGGAATAGATAATTTTGCCAACTACCGAAGCATTCCGCCGACTACAGTCTCTGCCCACCACTATCTCCGTCGACCACCGTCTCTGCCGACCTCTCTTCTACACATTCTGCTGACTACTGGTCCAACGCGCCGACGTCAGCAACAACTGAGACCTCGCCGCCTTGCTGACGCCGTCGCCCTGAAGAGCTCGGCATCTCGCTGGTGCCGACGACTCAGAGAGCTCGGCAATGGGCCGACTATGGCTCGAGTTAGCAAATTTGGCCTACTACAAAGCAATGGGCCGAGATCCATAAGCCGAAGATGGCGAGGAGACAAGGTCAAGCCCAAGACAATGAGGATCGTGGCAAATGCCGACTTCGATTAAAAGAAGTCTTTAGAAATAAGGAAATTTTCCTTATCAACTTAGTAAAAACTCTAGCCGACTTAAGACTTGTATATATACTCTTGTAACTCCTTTGTAAAGGGGATCCGCAGCTTTATACGCAAACACTTAGCAAAAATCAATAAAAAGCTTTCTTAATAGCAATTCGTATTGTTCTTCTTTGTTCTTGTGATTCTTTATCAGAGATCTCGCATCTTCCCTAAAACCCTTGAAAATTTTAATTGCGTTGGTTTCAACCTCCACAATTTGGCGCCGTCTAAGGAGACAGAGATTATCTTACACGCAAAGAACCACACAACAGCAGATCTAACAAAGATGACTGCCGGCAACAAATTCGAGACCCAAGAGGAGATAAACCTGGAGAAAAAACACAGAGGATGAGAGTAGTGGCGTCGACAAGAATGGCGCCGATAACTCCGGAGCTGATAATACCGGCACGGACAAGATGGGCACTGCGAAGAACGGAGCCGACAACTCTGGAGCAAATCGAGCCGCTGGAGCAACGGTGGCAACGCCTGAATTCCTCAACCATGTAAAGGCGATGATGCAGACGCTGCTCAAGAAGTCGGCAGAGCAGGATGCACGAACGTGGCGATAGACGACGAGCGAAGGTCTCCAGCCGCAGTAAGCCGAACCCGAGGGAGGGGAACATGCTTGATACGGAGATCCACGGGACACCTCAACCCGACGGCGTTGAACTTTTTCACCCCAACTGGCGCACGAAGAATCCGTGGATTATCATCGATCCATCCTGTCTTCGGCACAGCCGAGCCAAACGCGATGACGAGCGCACATCCATCCGATAAGGTGCCTCTAGTCGTAGACCTAAAAGATGACTCAAACGGTGAACGCAATTCAGACGATTACAGCGATCCCAGAGATGAGAACTGAGCCCCAACTCGACGAAACCATACCCGCCTCGAGCGCAATCAAGACCTCGCAGACGAAGAGGAGGAGAACATCTTCTAGGCGGAGCAGTCGCAACTTGACGAGGAGCGCACAATTTTAATCAAAGCCCAATAGGACGAGATGGCCCGGATACGAGCAGCGATAGAGAGAACCGCCTTCGATATGATGGATATATGGTCACAAATACATCAAGTATTTAGCAGGGCGTCCGAGATTGACAAAGTTCTCGATGAGGCCCAAACTACCCCCTTCACAGCTTAAATCGCCCGAGAGAACATATCTAATCATGGGAGATTAAAGGTCCATATATATGAAGGGAACACAGACCCAAAGGAACATCTCCTGGCATTCACAATCGCGATGGGACGAGTTAACTTCAAAGAGAATGAAAAGAGCACTGGCCAGTGTCTCTTGTTCGTTGATAGTCTCAAGGGACCAGCTCTCCCATGGTTCTGAAGACTCGACAGAAATTTGATCAACAATTTTGAATAACTCTCTTCCGCTTTCCTGAAACACTATGGCATGTTTATGGAGGGACACGCCTTTAAGGCTGACCTATGGACTATGGGACAAGGGTAAAACGAGATGCTTTGAAGCTTCATGGACAGGTTCAAAACTGTCTTGTCTAAGTTAGAAAGAGTAACCGACAGCTCCGCGTTAGACACTCTTAAAAACGCTTTGTGGTACGTGATGTGTCCCTAGGTGATCAACTCCGAAGGAAAGGCTGTAAGGAGGAGAATATGCAAAGATGAAACCTTGATGATGATGATCGGTGGATGGGCAGCAGCGATGTGTAGAGATGGAGATGGGTTTCGGATGTGATGATGGCGTGATTGAGATGAGATGATGATGATTTTTACGGGTAGATGTTTAAGTGATAAAGCGGATTAGAACAAATAGAAGAGTTTCAGAATCACAACGTGTATTGAAACTCAGACTCAAAGAACACATTCAAGAATCAAAATGAGAGAAGAAAATCGATATTGCTTCATGCATAAAAGTTCTTCGCTAAAACTCAAGGAAGGCGTCACATGGGGTTTTATAATTAACCCTAGAGACGTGAACCCAAACAACAAAGCGTTCTGTAAATAAACAACAAGGCGTCTGAAATTTAATTAAAACAGCGAGGTGTCCCTTCCAAATGGACCTAAGTGGTGCACCTCTACTAAACTACTAGTGCATTCTGAACGGTTCAGACTTGCACATTATTACCCATTAGCAACGACTTCTAAGTAACTCGACGTAGTGAATCATCTACCTCATTAAAAACCATGCTGAGAAAACCCATTGGGACAAAACTCAAACATGGGAAAAAGAGTACAGACTCCTCATCTAAGTCACTTAGTCATTACTACCGGGTGTAGTCTTCAAAGTGAAGATATTAAAGACTTGAATCATCGGTAAATTGAGTGATCCTTCTGCTATGAGTGAATGAGCTTCCTTGGCCATCTCCTTAGCTCTAGAACAAGTGATCCGTCCTACTATCTCCGGTTCCTCCTCAGCTTCCTTGCTATCCACGATCATATCATCCCCTCCCTCTTGAAAAGGATTTGTCCTCAAATCTGTATCTGCACGATAGGGAAGCAAGTCAGAAACATTGAACGATGGAGATATGTTATACTTACCTTGGAGATCAATCTGATAAGCATTGTTGTTGATCCTCTTGACGACTTCAAATGGTCCATCAACTCGTGGCATAAGCTTGCTCTTTCTCTCTTCTGGGAATCGGTCCTTTCGTAAGTGAATCCACACCAAGTCTCCTTCTTCGAAGATTATCTCCTTCCTGCCCTTGTTTGCTTGTTTCTCATACTGCTTAGTCTTCTTCTCTATATTCTCCTTAGCTTTAGCGTGTATCTTCCTCACCTGTTCAGCTTTTTCTTTGCCATCTAAGCTACATTTCACACCTAAAGGCAAAGGGATCAAGTCTAGAGGTGATTGTGGATTAAACCCATAAACAAATTCAAAAGGAGAAAAAAGAGTTGCAGAATGCTTAGCGTGATTGTAAGCAAACTCCACGTATGGTAGGCACTCTTCCCATGACTTGATATTACTCTTCACCAACGCCCTGAGAAGTGTAGACAATGTTCTGTTCACCACCTCTGTTTGACCGTCAGTCTGAGGATGACAAGTAGTTGAAAATGCCAGCTTGGTTCCTAGTTTAGCCCATAAGGTTCTCCAGAAGTGTCCTAGAAACTTTATATCTCTGTCTGAAACTATCACTTGAGGCATGCTATGCAGACTTACTATTTCCCTGAAAAACAAGTTAGCTACACTAACAGCATCATCTGTCTTGTGACTAGCAATGAAGTGAGCCATCTTACTAAACCTGTCGACAACCACAAAAATAGAATCTCTACCATTCCTGGTTCGAGGTAAGCCAAGCACAAAGTCCATAGAAATATGAGTCCAAGGTTGAGAAGGGATAGGGAGAGGGGTATACTATAACGCCCGTGAACCAAAATGTGTATTTTTGGTGTTGCGTCGAGCGACGCAGGGAATATGCGTCGAGCGACGCTAATCTTTAATCAGACCGGGAAGTCGGGTTTGATCGCACGGTTTGCATGATGGTTTAGCGGAGCCCTAGGGTTCGATATAAAAGGCTGGAACAGTGTCCTGGCCGTTTTGTTGATGAGAAATCAGAGAAAAAAAGTTTGGGAGAGAGAGACTTTGTACTTGAGAGGTTCATGTGTATGAACAGTTTCTGATCGAAACTTTGAGAGGGTAAACGGCTGGGCTATTCATGGCGGCTTGAAGTGATTTTTGGAGGGTAAGTTCTCCAATCTCTGCTCGTGTCATAGGCGAAAACGGTTCGTCTTTGGGTTGATTATTCACTGAGTTATGGCTGTTTGAACTCGGTGGGTTTGTGCAGATTGTTGTCTGCGATTAGTCGGGTTCAGAGGGGAATACCGATGGAACCAAAAGGGGTCTGGAGGTGATCTACATACCGACGCGTAGCTGTGTGTGTCTAGTTTCCAGAACAGTCGCATGTTTTGGAATTGGACCAGTGGTTCGTCGTGTACGAGGGTTTTAGTGAACGTCATGCATTCTTTTCATTTCGATCCTTCGAGGTGAGTGCGTGATCGTGGGTTGTGTGGGCATAGGGATAGATGGAATGCGTTTGATTGTTGTTTTCGTGTGTTCTGTGACTGGGATCGTGTAGGTGACTTGATAAATCGCGACGGATTCGAGCCACGAGAGGATAGGCTCGTTTTTGTGGATGTCGCGTCGATCGACGCCAGGGTTGTGTGTACGGGTTCGTGTTAGTTCTTATTGCTTGCTTGTGTTCTCATCCTGGTATTTGTCTTTTGTTATGTCGATACTTAAATAACCGGTAGACGGGATGACCGTTTCGCTGAGTATTTGTGATAATACTCACGCAACTCTTTTTGCCATGTGTTGCAGGTAAAGAGAAAATGTGATCATGGAATCGGGCAAGGAAGAGGAGATGATCCAGCGTCTCGATTGTGTGTTATCGTATTGTTTAGAACCGCTAGGTTGCTGGTTTGATGAATTGGACTGTTGATTTATAATTGGTTATTTATTGACTCGAATCGGTTATTTGGTTAATGGGTAATTGTTTGAATTAAGTCGAATTGATTCTGCTGGTTATGTTCGATTTGCTAGTTCAATACGATTGTTGATAATTGTTGAGAATTAGTATTTATGGGAATACTAATTCGAGGTTTTAAAAACAAAAAAAAAACGGGTTGTTGCAATTTGGTATCAGAGCCCTTACGGTTGTAGGGCGGGAGAACGTAGTATGTTTGATTGATTGACTGTGAGTGGTTAGTCAGTTGATTGTTGATTGGGTTTGGAGTCCTGGATCATCTTCTCCGAGCCTTCAATAAGATTCTACGGTAAGTGTTTTATGATTTTCTGTTTCTAATGCTTAGCCTGCTGTGAATAGTCAGTGGGAGATGGCTAGAGGAGTGAGAGGCATGGGTCGTGGTGCCCATGGTGCCAGAGGGCGTGGTCGTGGCCGTGGTCGGGGACCGGCGATTGATTCTGTTGAGTCGAGTGGGATTCAGGAGGCCACGCAGGAGGAGGTTGTTGAGTCGTAGATGCCTCCAGAGCCAGTGGGCGTCGAGATTACTGAGTTGGCCAGTGTGGCGCAGGGCCCAGGTGGGGGTCCTGGTGGGGGCGATGCTCTGGGTCAGTTGGACCATTTGGAGGCTGTGATGCGACAGGTTCTGGAGCGGTTGCCAGGTGGGGCACCGGCTCAGGGACATGCTCCGGGTGTACAGCCAGAGGCGGCTGGTATTGAGCCAGCAGTGGCTAGGGGGCAGCCAGGTGTGGCGGCTGCAGAGGAGGCTCCATCCTACCTGAGGATTTTGGAGCAGATGCACAGGATTACTACTGGGTACTTCTCGGGCGGTGTTAAGCCTGAGGAGGCTGCTGCATGGAGGAGTCGTCTGGAGCGTAATTTCCAGGCGTTGAGGTGTCCCGAGGGATACAGAGTGGACCTTGTGGTTCACTACTTAGAGGGTGATGCATATCTGTGGTGGAGAGGTGTGACGAGCAGGAGCCCTCAGGCGGGGATGACCTGGGCGGATTTCTTGGCTGTATGACGAGCAGTTTGGTCGGCTGTTGGTGTATGCTGGTAGGGAGTTTGGGAGTGAGGAGTCCCAGATCAGGAGGTTCATGCATGGACTTCGACCGGTGCTGAAGACGCTGTGCAGGGCTCGTAAGTACGCCACGAGGGCGGAATTGGTTGAGACTGCGACAGCTATTGAGGTCGATATGGGGGCAGAGCTGGCTGCGGTGATTGGTCCACCGGTGCAGCAGCAACAGAAGAGGCCGCAGCAGCAGCAGATGGGTATGAGTCGGGGCGGTAAGCCGGCTCAGGGACAGAAGAGGAAGTGGGAGGGCTCTTCGGGTTCCGGTCAGAGGGCCCAGAGTGGTCAGGGTGGTGCAGGGTGCTATGGTTGTGGGAGCACGGAGCACCGGGTGGCAGCTTGTCCGAAGAGGAGAGAGATTCGGACTACACAGGTGTGTTTTCACTGCGGAGAGGCGGGGCACATTAAGGTGAGGTGTCCCAGGTTGCAGATGGCAGTGGCAGTGGTGCAGCCGGTGCAGAGGGCGGCGGTTGATGTGCAGCCGTTGAGGCAACTTGCTGCGCCGCGTGTGTTCACTTCGGCGGAGACGGGGGGTCCTAGCGCCAAGCCGATCAGAGGTACATTTTTACCTTAACTTGATGAATTTATAATGTTGTGAATTGTCATTTTGGAAGCTTTGTATCTGTGATAATTCTTTAGGCTCTGTGACACATGAACTGTGTAGGGACCTTAGTAGTAGGCAGGCGTGATTCCTATGTCTTGTTTGATTTTGGAGCTTCGAATAGCTTCATTACGCAGGAGTGCGCGAAGTGCAGTGGGATCCGGAGCGACTTTGGAGAGCAGCCGGGAGTAGTTAGAGTGGCTGGAGGGAAGGCTTTGCTACTTTCGGACGGGCTTGTGGAGTCGATGTTCTGGTGGCAGGAGAGGTCATGCCAGCAGATTTGGTTATCAGTCCGGTGGAGTTGTACGATGTTATTTTGGGGATGGACTGGCTGAATCGTTACAAAGTTCATCTGGATTGTCATCGAGGTCGAGTGATGTTTGAGCGTGAGGTAGGGAGGTTGGTCTATCAGGGCATCAGGCCAACTTCCGGGAGCTTGATGGTTTCGGCAATTCAGGCCGCGCAGTTGATTGATAAGGGCTGTGAGGCGTACTTGCTGACGATTGTGATGCCAGAGTCTGTTGGGGAAGTTGCAGTAGCTGATATTCGGGTTGTCCGGGATTTTCAGGAGGTATTTCAGTCGTTGCAGGGATTGCCACCGTCAAGGTCAGATCCTTTCACGATTGAGTTGGAGCCTGGGACTACGCCGATATCGAAGGCACCCTACCGCATGGCGCCAGCAGAGATGGCAGAGCTGAAGAAGTAGTTGGATGATTTGCTGGGTAAGGGTTTCATCCGACCGAGTAGTTCACCGTGGGGAGCGCCGGTGCTGTTTGTGAAGAAGAAGGATGGTAGTTTTCGGTTATGCATCGATTATCGGGGCCTTAACCGAGTTACTGTGAAGAACAGGTATCCTCTGCCGCGGATTGATGAGTTGTTGGATCAGTTGCAAGGGGCTACTTGGTTCTCCAAGATCGATTTGGCTTCGGGATACCATCAGATTCCGATAAATGAGGCCGATGTGTGGAAGACGGCTTTTAGGACGAGGTATGGACACTATGAGTTCGTGGTGATGCCGTTTGGGTTGACGAATGCGCCAGCAGCATTCATGAGGCTGATGAACGGGGTGTTTCAGGAGTACTTGGATGAGTTCGTTATTATCTTTATCGACGATATCCTGGTGTATTCGAGGACTCATGAGGAACATGAGGTTCATCTGAGATTGGTTATGGAGAAGCTGCGGGAGCAGAAGTTATATGCGAAGCTCAGTAAGTGCAGTTTCTGGCAGCGGAAGATGGGTTTTCTGGGGCATGTCGTGTCTGCGGAGGGAGTTTCAGTTGATCCAGCTAAGATCGAGGCTATTAGGGATTGGCCGAGACCGAGGAATGCGACAGAGATCAGGAGTTTCCTTGGTTTAGCTGGGTATTACCGGAGGTTCGTCAAGGGTTTTACGAGTATGGCGCAGGCGATGACGAAGTTGACGGGTAAGGATATCCCGTTTGTGTGGTTTGCGGAGTGTGAGGAGAGCTTCGGGAAGCTGAAGGAGATGCTGACTAGTACTCTAGTTTTGGCATTGCCTGATCCGGGCGAGCCATACGTGGTGTACACGGATGCATCTGGTGTGGGTCTGGGGTGTGTTCTGATGCAGCAGGGGAAGGTTATTGCTTATGCTTCGAGGCAGTTGAGGAAGCACGAGTGCAATTACCCTACGCATGATTTGGAGTTGGCTGTAGTGATCTTTGCCCTGAAGATCTGGCGATCTTACCTTTATGGTGGGAAGGTCCAGGTATTCACGGATCATAAGAGCCTGAAGTACTTCTTCACTAAGCCAGAGCTGAACCTGAGGCAGAGGCGTTGGATGGAGTTGGTAGCGGATTACGATCTGGAGATTGAGTACCATCCGGGGAAGGCTAATCTGGTTGCAGATGCGTTGAGTCGGAAGAGGGTTGCTTCGGCTCAGGAGCGGGACTTGGAGGAACTGGCGAGCGAGATTGGCGCGTTGAATCTGTGTGTTATCTTGCAGGAGCCGTTGGAGTTAGAGGCAGCTAACCGAGCAGATTTACTGAGCAGGATTCGGGTAGCTCAGGAGAAGTATCAGGGTCTGATTGATGCTTCTCAGTTGGCGGGTTCAGAGTATCAGGTCTCCGGGAATGGGACGATACTGGTGAACAGTCGGGTCTGTGTACCCAAGGATGAGAGTCTCAGGCAGAAGATTCTGAGGGAGGCTCATTCGAGCATGCTGTCGATTCATCCAGGAGCGACCAAGATGTACCGGGACTTGAAGAGGTACTACCACTGGGTCGGGATGAAGAAGGATGTTGCGAGTTGGGTTTTGAGGTGCAACGTGTGTCAGCTGGTGAAGGCTGAGAATCAAGTTCCGAGCGGGTTGTTGCAGAGTCTGCCTATGCCAGAGTGGAAGTGGGATATGGTGACTATGGACTTTGTGACAGGATTGCCGATCTCGCGGACTTATGATGCGATCTGGGTGATTGTGGATCGTCTGACCAAGACAGCACATTTTCTGGCCATTAAGAAGACTGATGGGGCTGCAGTGTTGGCTAGAAAGTATGTGCGGGAGATTGTGAGGTTGCATGGGGTGCCAGCGAGCATTGTGTCAGATAGAGATCCGAGATTTGCTTTGGAGTTCTGGGGACCATTTCAGGCTGAGATGGGCACGAAGGTGCATATGAGTACGGCATATCATCCTCAGACGGATGGGCAGTCTGAGAGGACAATTTAGACATTGGAGGACTTGCTGAGGATGTGTGTGCTAGACTACGGTGGTCATTGGGCAGATCATCTGAGCCTGGTAGAGTTTGCTTACAACAACAGTTATCAGGCGAGTATCGGGATGGCTCCATATGAGGCTCTGTATGGGAGGCCATGTAGGACACCATTATGCTGGACTCAAGTGGGGGATAGGAGCATGTTTGGTGCAGACTCCGTTCAGGAGACGACGGAGAAGATCCGTGTCTTGAAGCTGAACATGAAGGAGGCTCAGGATCGGCAGAAGAGTTATGCCGATAAGCGGAGGAAGGAGTTGGAGTTCGTGCTGGGAGATATGGTGTATCTCAAGGCAGCCATGTTGAGGGGTCCTAACAGATCCATTGCAGAGAATAAGCTGAGTCCGAGGTTTATGGGTCCGTTCAGAGTGGTTGAGCGGGTTGGGCCGGTAGCTTACAGGTTGGAGTTGCCTCAGAGTATGAGGGCTTTTCACAACATCTTTCATGTTTCGATGCTGCGGAAGTCTACACGAGTCTGAGGAGGTGTTGGCTAGGATCCCTAAGGATCTTCAGCCTAACATGACATTAGCGGCAAGGCCTGTGAGGATTCTCGAGAGGAGGGTCAAGGTGCTGCGACGGAAGAGGATACCGTTTGTGAGAGTCATGTGGGACTGTAACGGTATAGAGGAGGAGACTTGGGAGCCGGAGGTGAAGATGAAGGCCAAGTTTCCGAGGTGGTTCGAGAAGCAAGCGGAGGCTTTAGTTTCTTATTTTGCTAGTTTCAGTTTTGTAGTAGCGTGTGGCTACAGTTACTGTATTTTCGTTTTTGTTGTAACGATTATACGTTTCTCGAGGATTTAATAAGATGTGTTTTCTTATTATTGTTGGATCTTAAGAGGTGAGTTCCTATATGTTATGACTTGTGGAGTCATGGGTTGTGATGACTGGTAGGTCATGTGATAGCTGGGAATGGAAGTTCTATTCGGATTAAAGCTGGTTCATGTTCTAGGAGTGGCTAGAAATGAGCTTGTTCATGTTCTAGGAGTGGCTAGAAATGAAATTCGTGTTCTAGGGGTGGCTAGAAACGAAAGCTTTATACGAGTTAGAATCTGTCTATTCCTAGGGAGAGTCGGGAAAAGAGGTTTTATGTGAGTTAGAATCGCCTTTTCCAGGGACTCTGTGGGAACACCCATGGTGGTTGGGTTGTTTAGAGTGGCCTAGTGGGGGTCACGAGGTAGCCACAGAGGCAATTTCGGTCGACAGGTACTTATGATGCATGTTTCAGAGTATTGCTCCAGGAGACGGGTGGGTTTCCTGTATACTTGAGGGATAGTGGGTTCCCTGCATACACTCGAGGGGTAGTGGGCTCTCTGGGGACAGTGGGTCTCATACATGTACTTTGAGAGATAGTGGGTCTCTCCAGGGGATAGTGGGTTCCCTGCATACCGTAGCTCAAAGGGTGACGATCCTGCGAGCAGGTGTGGTGTATATGTATATGAGTTATGAGTATGAGATATGAGCAGTAGCGTCTGAGCATGGTTGTGAGTATGAGACTGGATGAACTTCGGGGATCGGGAGTGGATCTCAGGTGGTGCTGACCGGGTGGGGTCAGGATTGCAGCCGTGGTGAGACAGTGCAATGAGGCTAGTACGAGCCTAGTAGGACTCAGGGATCAGGTGTGATCACGAGTGGTGCTGGCTGAGGGCCAGGGTGTTTGTGGACGTCGAGTCTGGGGTTATTACTGGAGTCTGGAATTCGGTTCGGACAATCCTAGTAGCATATGTTACGCCGATGGTCGTACATGTTCTTGTTTGATTGTTGTACGATCATTTGGTCCAATGTGGGGTCAACGGTTGGTCGGACATGTTCTTGTTTGATTGTTGGACAGTCAATCGGGCAGCCCTAATCCGGACCATGGGGCGTGCATCGTTGGTGTTCCAGGTGAATCTGGTCGAATTTTAGGCGAGAGTGTTAGCCTTAGCAGGACGGGTTGTGGGATTCGAGTGTGATCTCGAAGGATACTGGCCGGGGGCGGGTCAGTTGGTTGAGACCGTGGTGTGGCGGTGTCGTGTGATTCGAGGACAAATCCTTGTTAGTGAGGGAGAATTGTAACGCCCGTGAACCAAAATGTGTATTTTTGGTGTTGCGTCGAGCGACGCAGGGGATGTGCGTCGAGCGACGCTAATCTTTAATCAGACCGGGAAGTCGGATTTGATCGCATGGTTTGCATGATGGTTTAGCGGAGCCCTAGGGTTCGATATAAAAGGCTGGAACAGTGTCCTGGCCGTTTTATTGATGAGAAATCAGAGAGAAAAGGTTTGGGAGAGAGAGACTTTGTTCTTGAGAAGTTCATGTGTATGAACAGCTTCTGATCGGAAGTTTGAGAGGGTAAACGGCTGGGCTATTCGTGGCGGCTTGGAATGATTTTTGGAGGGTAAGTTCTCCAATCTCTGCTCGTGTCATAGGCAAAAACGGTTCGTCTTTGGGTTGATTATTCACCGAGTTATGGCTGTTTGAACTCGGTGGGTTTGTGCAGATTGTTGTCTGCGATCAGTCGGGTTCAGAGGGGAATTCCGATAGAACCAAAACGGACGCGTAGCTGTGTGTGTCTAGTTTCCAGAACAGTCGCCTTTTTCGGAATTGGACTAGTGGTTCGTCGTTTACGAGGGTTTTAGTGAACGTCATACATTCTTTTCATTTCGTTCCTTCGAGGTGAGTGCGTGATCGTGGGTTGTGTGGGCATAGGGATAGATGGAATGCGTTTGATTGTTGTTTTTGTGTGTTCTGTGACTGGGATCGTGCAGGTGACTCGATAAATCGCGACGGATTCGAGCCACGAGAGGATAGGCTCGTTTCTGTGGATGTCGCGTCGATCGACGCCAGGGTTGTGTGTACGGGTTCGTGTTAGTTTTTATTGCTTGCTTGTGTGCTCATCCTGGTATTTGTCTTTTGTTATGTCGATACTTAAATAACCTGTAGACGGGATGACCGCTTCGCTGAGTATTTGTGATAATACTCACGCAACTCTTTTTGCCATGTGTTGCAGGTAAAGAGAAAATGTGATCGTGGAATCGGGCAAGGAAGAGGAGATGATCCAGCGTCTCGATTGTGTGTTATCGTATTGTTTAGAACCGCTAGGTTGCTGGTTTGATGAATTGGACTGTTGATTTATAATTGGTTATTTATTGACTCGAATCGGTTATTTGGTTAATGGGTAATTGTTTGAATTAAGTCGAATTGATTCTGCTGGTTATGTTCGATTTGCTAGTTTAATACGATTGTTGATAATTGTTGAGAATTAGTATTTATGAGAATACTAATTCGAGGTTTTAAAAAAAAAAAAAAACGGGTTGTTTCATATACAAACTGTGAGGCTGTACTTTACTCTTTGCCATTTTACAAACAGCACACCTAGAACAAACCTTCTCAACGTCTGACTTCATGTTAGGCCAATAGAAGTGATTTTGCAGTCCGAGTAGAGTCTTTGCTATTCCAAAATGTCCAGCTAGTCCACCTCCATGAGCTTCTCTAACTAGCAGTTCTCTAATAGAGCCGCGCGGTATGCACAATCGATTGTTATAGAACAAATATCCATCCTGTCTAAAATATTTTTCAAATGCAAACTTATGGCACTTGCCATAGCTCTCAGCAAAATCGATGTCAGTCGCATAAAGGTCTACGATATGCTCAAATCCATTTAACTTTGAAGTTAAAGTAGAAACAAGAGTATACCTTCTGGATAATGCATCTGCGACTACATTATCCTTACCTTTCTTGTACTTAACGATGTATGGAAAAGTCTCAATGAACTCCATCCACCTGGCGTGTCTCTTGTTGAGCTTCTATTGTCCTTTAAGGTGCTTTAGAGACTCATGATCTGTGTGAATGACGAATTCTTTGGGCCACAAGTAATGCTGCCACGTTTGAAGAGCTCGAACCAATGCATATAGTTCCTTGTCATAGGTGGGATAGTTGATGGTTGATCCTCCCCAGCTTCTCACTGAAGTAAGCCACCGGTTTCCTATCCTGCATCAAAACAGCTCCTATACCTACTCCGGAGGCATCACATTCAATCTCAAAGGTTTTCAAAAAATCAGGAAGTACTAAAAGAGGAGAGTTGATAAGCTTCTCTTTAAGGGCTGTAAAAGCCTGTTCTTGGGCCTCTCCCCATTTGAACCCCACGTCTTTCTTGATAACTTCTGTCAATGGCGCGGCTATGGAGCTGAAATCACGAACAAAGCGCCTGTAGAATCCTACTAAGCCATTAAAGCTTCGGACTTCTCCAATACTCTTAGGGGTTGGCCACTCCTTGATAGCCTTTATCTTCTCTTCATCTACTTTGACTCCTTCTGCACTTACTACAAAGCCTAAAAAGACAATCTCATTAGTGTAGAATGAACATTTAGATAAATTGGCAAAGAGAGATTGAGCGCGAAGAACATCTAGAACCGATCTGAGATGGCCCAGATGTTCCTCCAAACCTTTACTGTAGATGAGGATATCATCGAAGTAGACTACCACAAATACTCCAATGAACGGTCTCAGGGCATGGATCATTAATCTCATGAAGGTGCTAGGAGCATTGGTGAGGCCAAACGGCATGACTAGCCACTCGTAGAGTCCTTGCTTTGTCTTGAACGCTGTCTTCCATTCATCTCCTTCTTTCATTCTGATTTGATGATACCCACTCTTCAAGTCTATCTTGGAAAAGATTGTTGATCCACACAGCTCATCCAACATATCATCTAGTCTTGGAATCGGATGTCTATACTTCACAGTGATGTTGTTGATAGCTCGACAGTCTACACACATCCTCCAAGACCCATCTTTCTTAGGAACTAATAGAACCGGCACTGCGCATGGACTCAGGCTCTCTCGGATATGTCCTTTATTCATCAGCTCGTCTACTTGTTTCTGCAGCTCCTTAGTCTCTACTGGATTGGTTCGATACGCTGGTCTATTAGGCAATGCTGATCCTGGTACCAAATCAATCTGATGTTCTATTCCGTGGATTGGAGGTAAACCTGGTGGAATCTCTTCTGGAAATATGTCCATGTATTCCTGCAATATCTCAGTCATAGCACTAGGAAGCTCCTGTAAGGGGTTAGTACTTACAAGGGTTTCCTTGTACACAAACATAAAAGTAGTCATTTTAGGATCAAAGAGTTTAGAAAATTCACTGTGATTGATGTAGAGATTGGTGGCGATCTTCTCTTTATCCTTGCGGTTCATGTGAAGTTGGTCCTGATAGATTTCACCTGGTGTGAGTGGAAGAAGGGTGATCTTGCGCCCCTTAAACTCAAATGACTGTTTGTTTGTGTAGCCATCATGAAGAACCCTTCTGTCGAACTGCCATGGTCTGCCCAATAAAACGTGACTAGACTTCATAGGAATCACATCACAGAGTAACTCATCTTCATACTTCCCAATCGCTAACTTGACTAATACTTGCTGAGAAACAGTTAGAGCTCCCTTGTTGTTCAACCACTGTAGCTGGTATGGTCTAGGATGTGAAGTGGTCTTAAGATTGAGCTTCTTTACCATCTCTTCACTAGCAGCATTTGTACAGCTATCCCCATCTATAATCAACGTACAGACCTTGCCCTGAACTACACATCTAGTGTGGAAGAGATTCTCACGCTGTCCTCTATCATCTGGATGAATCTGAACACTCAAAGTTCTGCGTGCTACTAACATCTCTCCAATTGCTGCTGGCTCTTCTTCTTCTTCTAAGTCAATAACGCTTTCGCTTTCTGAACTATCTTGAGGCACAATCTCTCCTCCTTCTTGAAGCAGAAACATCTTCTTATTAGGACAGTCCCTAGAGTAATGTCCCATTCCTTGACATTTAAAACACCTGATCTGACTAGTAGAAGCTCCACTTCTTGGTTTAAATTCGATCTTAACCTCTTCTTTGACTGTAGCTGTCGCTGGTTTGGTGTCCTTGGTATAGGCCGGTTTGCTGAGCTCTCTTGGTTTTGGGATGTTAGAAGTGAAAGTTGATCTCCCAATCCTTCTCTTGATCTGCGATTCAATCAGCTCTGCCTTATGTACCATCTCTTGTACATCTTCGTAATTCTGCAGCTCCACTTTATCTTGAATCTCTCTGTTTAGTCCCCCAAGGAATCTAGACATCTCCATGTCTTCACCTTCTCTCAAATCAGCCCTGATCATCAAAGTTTCCAGCTCCTGATAGTAGTCTCTAACTGACTTCGTGCCTTGAATGAGATGCCTAAGCTTGTTAAGAGTCTCTCGCTGATAGTGTGCAGGAACAAACTTCTTTCTCATCTGCTTGACAAGCTGATCCCAAGTAGTAGCAGAAGGTTCTCTATGTCGATGTCTAATAAGTCCTAGCTGTTCCCACCACAAGAGTGCATAGCCATTGAATTTAGAGATGGCTATTTTCACCTTATTAAGCTCATAAGTCCCTTGAACCAAAAAGTTTGATTCCATCTTCCTCTCCCAGTCAAGATAAACTTCTGGATCATTGGTGCCATGAAAAGGAGGATACTGAATCTTGATATGGTTCAGCTGTTGTCTCAAAGGATCATAGTCTCTGCCATTGCCTCTGTTTCTGTCTCTTCTTAAAGTCACAAGACTGTGATTTGAGGCCTCATCTTCTTCTGAATTCTCGCGATCTGTATCAAAATAAATTCGGTGTCCAGCAACATGTTTGGCTCGGCGGTGTGATCGTGTAGATGCCCTGCCAGTCTGACGGTTCTCTCTCTTTGTGCTTTCGGTGTTTCTCCTCTGATCGAACAAGGTTTCTCTACCTCCAGTGGGTGATCTAACGGTTCTGGTTCGTGGTTGCTTAGAGGGTGCTCCCACGTGTGCTTTACCCTTGGCGAGGCGGATAGCTTCATTAGGACTAAGCGGTTCTGACGAGTCTTGATCCGCAGCACTGGACTCTTTTAGAAGCTCCTTGAGACGGCTCTCAAACTTGTTGTTGAGCTGCTCTATCTGTTGAGTGAGTTGGGTAGCTACTGACTGATTTGCCTCTTTGATTTGCTTAGCCATGGCTTGATTTAGAGCTTCCATAGCTTCTGCAGGTAGCTCCATAGTACCTGAAATATTTAAACAACTCACGGAAACAAGTTCTTACAATGAGAAATAGCAAAGCTAAAACTATGAAAATACAAGTGCATCAAACGACAAACAAAACTAGAAAAGCCCTAAAACACGTAATCCCTAATCCTAGAACGAGTAGGACTCCTAACAGATCAAACAAAAAAAACAAGTCCTAATTCCACTAGCAAACGAAACAACAAAAGAAAATTAAACCCTAAAGCAACTAGAAATCGAAACAAACCACAACCTAATGCAAAAAGGAATCAAAACTCAAATCCTAAAACAAATCGTAGATAACAAAGGTGGAAAGAGGGTTTAGGGTTTGCTCAGCCTTTGGCTCAGAGTTGGCTCTGATACCACTTGATGTGTCCCTAGGTGATCAACTCCGAAGGAAAGGCTGTAAGGAGGCGAATATGCAAAGATGAAACCGTGATGATGATGATCGGTGGATGGGCAGCAGCGATGTGTAGAGATGGAGATGGGTTTCGGATGTGATGATGGCGTGATTGAGATGAGATGATGATGATTTTTACGGGTAGATGTTTAAGTGATAAAGCGGATTAGAATAGATAGAAGAGTTTCAGAATCACAACGTGTATTGAAACTCAGACTCAAAGAACGCATTCAAGAATCAAAATGAGAGAAGAAAATCGATATTGCTTCATGCATAAAAGTTCTTCGCTAAAACTCAAGGAAGGCGTCACATGGGGTTTTATAATTAACCCTAGAGACATGAACCCAAACAACAAAGCGTTCTGTAAATAAACAACAAGGCGTCTGAAATTTAATTAAAACAGTGTGGCGTCCCTTCCAAATGGACCTAAGTGGTGCGCCTCTACTAAACTACTAGTGCATTCTGAACGGTTCAGACTTGCACATTATTACCCATTAGCAACGACTTCTAAGTAACTCGACGTAGTGAATCATCTGCCTCATTAAAAACCATGCTGAGAAAACCCATTGGGACAAAACTCAAACATGGGAAAAAGAGTACAGACTCCTCACCTAAGTCACTTAGTCATCATTACCGGGTGTAGTCTTCAAAGTGAAGATATTAAAGACTTGAATCATCGGTAAATTGAGTGATCCTTCTGCTATGAGTGAATGAGCTTCCTTGGCCATCTCCTTAGCTCTAGAACGAGTGATCCGTCCTACTATCTCCGGTTTCTCCTCAGCTTCTGGTTCCTCAGCTTCCTTGCTATCCACGATCATATCAGTACGAGTCAGACTTCCGAAAGGAACTGTGCGTGAACACGCCACCATAATCCAGGATGCTCTGCATTGAGCAACATGCTTTGCAAAGAACGAAGAGGAATTCCGCATGCTTGCTCAGAAACATGGCAATACGAAGCAAGCTAACAATCCCGCCCATACTACGAACAATATTGGAAATACCATGATTGAATTTACGATTTTGGGTAGGAACAACGTAAAAAAAATCGTAAAATCTAAAATAATCACATATCGTAAAACTCGAAACAGACTGATTATTATTCTAAATCTACAAAAAAACATGTCATAAAATCGAAACATTGGACTTCCTAATCTAAATGCACAAAAAATTGATGCATTTTTTTTTTTATAAGATTATTGTACATTCCGCATCGTAAAATCATAGTTTTCGAAATACACAAATGGTGGAGCTATCACACTCTATCATTGACATAAACGAACCTTGTAAATGAAACGAGATTTTCCCATATTTGTTTCTACTCTAACAGTTCTAACTAACTCAACTCCAAAACACAGTCAAAATAGGTAATGTCTTGATGAGAATCTGAAGGGATGAGTATAGAATCACCTTAAACCCAAATGTAAAACAAACAATAAAAAGGAAATAACAAAGAATTTGATGTAAAAAACAACACATAATTGCAAGTAAGATTTAAGTAAGTAGTAATAATTTAAACTCTTATCACGGTGGTGAAAGTCACTGAGATGGTGGTGTGTTTGGCGTTCACCGATTACATAAAGTTGCTCAAGGAATTGATGGTGATTTGGATACATCAGCTTCAAGAATATATGCTCGAATTCAGATATAGCAGGACGATGCTCACATATAGTGACTCACTCTGCTTCCACAACACCTGCTCCACTTCGCTTTCCCAAAAATAGAATTAATCACATATTTAAATAGGACATCATCTTTGTCTTCTCAATTATTATATTCATTGGTTACATTCGGTTTTTTTTTAATGTAAGTTCCTGAATGACAAAGACTTAATTAGAAATAATTTAAACAGATCGTCAATTCATTTCAATTTTAGCAATTAGCAATCTCACAATTTAGAAATTCAAGAAAAAAAAATATAATGGCATCTTTAAAGATATAAAACAGTGAAGTTGCAAACTCCACTAATGTAACAAAACAAATCCAGGACTATATATGTTCTAATTAAAGTCAATAAAAATACAAAAATCGACATTAGATACCGAAATAAAAAAAGGATATAAAAAGGCTTAGGAAAACTACCGCCACTTCCTATTTTTTGTGTTGAAACAATAATTTTGAAGGAAAATTATGTTTTGGTTATTTTCTTTTACTTAAATTCACACGTGTAAATTTTTTGGCAAAGAGTTTGAATAGCAATGTTGGTAAGAATATTGAAAATACAATGATTGAAGTTACGATTTTGGGTAGCAACAACGTAAACGAAATCGGAAATACAATTATCAAAATTATGACCTTGAATAGAAACGATGGAAACATAAATGAAAATACAATAACTAAAATTACGAATTTGGATAGCAACAAAGGAAACGTAAGTTTGAATAGCAACGATAGAAGTAAAATTGGACAATGACTATACAAGTTTGAATAAAAACGATGGAAACTAAATTAATTAGGCTAGTATTGTAAGAGATTATAAATTTAAGGTTCACAAGGCCACTAAATTTACGAATTTGGATAGCAACAAAGGAAACGTAAGTTTGAATAGCAACGATAGAAGTAAAACTGGAAATACAATGACTAAATTACAAGTTTGAATAAAAACGATGGAAACTAAATTAATTAGGCTAGGATTGTAAGATATTATAAATTTAAGGTCCACAAGGCCACTAACAAACATAAAGTTACGAGTTTGAATAACATGCCACACAGTAATGATTTCATTCATCTTTTTGTTAATTTTGGATTTAGGTTTTGAGAACGTTATCATTATATCTCCACGCTTCAACATTATTCATCTTAATTTTCTGCTTCCGCTTTGTTTGTTTTTATTCGAGAGGAAGAAATTTGAAACCTACGGTGATAGAATGATAAATTCTCAAAATGTAAGTCCCGAATTCGTGCACCACAATCTCACCACCATTAGGAAAATAAAATCTTTCAAAATAATTTCTTTACATAAAGATTTCATCTATAGTATTTTCCGCAGTGATCTTTTTCATAAAGATTTCATAAAGATTATTTTAGAGAAATCATCACATATCGTAAAAAGTTGATGCATCTGTTTTTTATAAGATTATTATTGTACATTCCGCATCGTAAAATTATAGTTTTCAAAATACACAAATGGTGGAGCTATCGCACTCTATCATTTACATAAACGAATCTTGTAAATGAAACGAGATTTTCCCATATATGTTTCTACTCTAACAGTTCTAAGTAACTCAACTCCAAAACACAGTAAAAATAGGTTCATGGCTTGATGAGAATCTGAAGTGATGTGTATAGAATCACCTTAAATCCAAATGTAAAACAAACAACAAAAAGGAAATAACAAAGAATTTGATGTAAAAAACAACACATAATTTCAAGTAAGTTTTAAATAAGTAGTAATAATTTAAAATTTTATCACGGTGGTGAAAGTCACTGAGATGGTGGTGTGTTTGCCGTTCACCGACTACATAAAGTTGCTCAAGGAATTGATCGTGATTTGTGTAACGACCGCGAACCAAATTTTTTTGAATTTTGGTCGTGCATCGATCGACGCACACTACCTGCGTCGATCGACGCAAGGTTAAATTGAATCGAGAATTTTGGTTTTAATTGTTGGGTTTGCGGCTCAATCTAGGAAAAACCCTAGGGTGCGACTATTTGATTCTAAGGGACGCGGATTGCTGCGTTTTTCAGAGAAAAACAGAGGGTTTGAAAGAGAATTGAGAGAGAAGAAGAATCCTTGGGTGTTCTTAAAGTTTTGGAGGCCATTCTGTCCGGTTTTAGAAGAGGAGAGTAACGGTCAGTAAGAACAGATCGGATCGGAGCGAAACTTTCAGTTTGGGTCTGCGATCAGTCCACTTTGAGGGAGGCTTCCCGTCGAACCAGAAGGAGTCAGAAGACGATCCGCATACCGTTGGTTAGATCTCTCTGTCTAGTTTCAGATGAGGTTTCCGATCCTGATTCTGAGGGGTTTTTGGAGAAAGGATCGTGTTTGATCCGTGTCCTTCGTGGAGGAAGAAGGAATCCGAATTGGAGAGTGTTCGGAGTCTCTGATTTAGTTGTTCTTCGTGTTCTTGTCTTTATTTCATTCTGAAATCAGGGTGAGTGCGTGACCATGGCTTATCTGAGTAAATGGAATGTTATAGTGCGATTGATTGATGATGAATTGATGTGATGATGATTAATTATGAGTTTTGGATGATTTTCGTGCTCTTCATTGAGTTGTGCATTGTTGTGTGCTCATTTGGTATTGTTTCATTTTCTTATGCATGTGTGTATAGCCAAGTAGATGGGATGACCGTCTCACTGAGTATTTGTGATAATACTCACGCATCTCTTTTAACCATGTGATGCAGGTAAAAACAAAGTGTGATCGTGGAATCATGGCTATAAAGAGGAGGATGATCTAGGGTCTCGACTGTGTTGCTTTATCGTATTGTTTAGAACCGCTAGGTTACTGATTTGATGAATTGGTTTATGTTGGTTATTGAATTGTGATGTGTGCAGGGTTTAGATGCATATGCAAACTTTAAATTTATAACCCTACGAAACTGCAAGTGCACAGTTGACAATTGTAGTACTTAGGGGTCGATCCACTGAGGACTAAGTGATGATGTGCTACAAATCTATATGATGCGAATTAAGCTAGATGAATATAGTATTTAGTTTTCAGGGTTTATGGAAGCAAATAACGAAGCAATAAAGTAAAGATAGATAGTTCAATCAAGATAAAAGATCAAGCAATTCACAAGACATATGCAAGACACAAGCAAACGATTTAGGATTTTAATACTAGTTGTTCTAGAACTCAAATCACTAAGGTAAAATCATACCACTGTCGTGGATCAAACTGTAACGCCCATGAACCAAAATTGTGATTTTCCGGCAGTGCGTCGATCGACGCAAGATTGAATTGAACCGGTTGGTTCGATTTTGATTTGTCGTTTTGATCGGTTCGATTTTAAATCGTTTGGTTAACGATTTTGGGTTGGGGAAACCCTAGGGCTCACTATATAAACGAGCGGCCTCCTTTAGGAAAAAATCAGAGGGGAGAGAGAGGATTTTCGTTGGTTGTGAGAGAGAAGAGGAGATTGTTGATTGTGGCTTTGGAGGCGTTCTGTCCGGTTTTAGAAGAGGAGAGTAACGACCAGTAAGAACAGATCGGATCGGAGCGAAACTTTGAGTTTGGGTCTGCGATCAGTCCACTTCGAGGGAGGATTTCCATCAACCCAGAAGGACTCAGAACACAATCCGCATACTGTTGGATAGGTCTCTCTGTCTAGTTTCCAGATCAGATTTCCGATTCTGATTCTAAAGTAATCTCAGTTCTTTGTGTACTTTTGAAGTCAGCGTATCGTTTCTTTTTTTCTGAAACCGTAATTCAGTTTAGGTGGTTTTTAGAGAAAGGATCGAGGTTTTGCTCGTTCGTGAGGAAGGGAAGGTAGAGCAGAGGCTGTAGAGAGAAAGAGAGGTCTCTCTTTGTAGTTGTTCTTGTCTAGAATCGATCCAAAACCAAGGTGAGTGCGTGACCATGGCGTATCTGGGTAAAGAGAATGTTATAGTGCGATTGATTGATCATGGATTGATATGATGATGATTGATTGTGGGTTTTGGGCGATTGTTCGTGCTGATTATTGAGTTGTGCATTGTTGTGTGCTCGTTTGGTATTGTTTTATTTTCTTTTGCCTGTGTGTATAGCCAAGCAGATGGGACGACCGTCTCACTGAGTATTTGTGATAATACTCACACATCTCTTTTATCCATGTGATGCAGGTAATGAAAATATGTGATCGTGGAATCATGGCTATGAAGAGGAGGATGATCTAGGGACTTGGTTGTTGTTGCGTTATGAATTGTTTAGCACGGCTAGGTTGCTGGTTTTATGGAATTGTTGAATTGGATTATTGCTGTTTATAGAATTGGTTTAATGAATTGGTTATTGAATGGTTTAGTTGAGTTTTGCTTCCGCTGGTTAATTGATTGTGATGTTGAATTTGTTGAGTTAAATGACTGATTCGTTGATGTTTAAGATTAATATTTATGGAAATAATAATCTACGTTAATTAAAAAAAAATGGGTCGGATTGTTTCAGTTTGGTAACAGAGCCCTTACGGTTTTAGGGCGGGTGAATTTGGAAATTGATTATGAGAAGTTAGTCAATTGTTGTGTGAATTGAATTGATTATGAGTATATAGTCAATTGTTGTGTGAATTGGAGTCCTAGATCATCTTCTTCGAGTCTTCAATGAGATTCCACGGTAAGTGTTGTTTGATGTTTATGGCTTTTTAGTATGCTTAGTTTTTCCTACTGTTGGTAGTGCAGTGAGTGATGGCTAGAGGTACAAGGGGTAGAGGTCGTGGTGGCCGTGGAGGCCGAGGTGGTCGTGGAGGGCGTGGCCGCGGACAGGGACATGTGAGTGAGTCTGTTGCCGCGAGTGTGGCCCAGTAGTCCACGCAGGAGCAGGTGGTGGCTTCGCAGACGCATCAGGAAGGATCCGTGAGTGTAGCCACTACGAGTACTAGTGTGAGGACTGGTGGGACTGGTATGGGCCTCGGTGTGGCACGCGATGCGGTAGGCCCAGGAGCGGGTGCTACCTCAGGTGTAGCTCAGGATCCAGATGATCGTCTGGCGGGTTTGCTACAGTTGATCTTGGAGCGGTTACCGAGAGGGGTGCCGGCTCAGGGTCAGGCTCCAGTAGTGTAGCCAAGAGAGGATAGTGTGCAGCCGGGAGTGGCTGGTGTGTAGCTGAGGGTTGCGATTGCTGAGGAGCTCCCATCCTATCTTAGGATGATGGAGCAGATGTAGAGGATTGGCACGGGGTTTTTCTTGGGAGGTGCCTAGCTTGAGGAGGCCGATGAGTGGCGGTGGAGATTGGAGCGTAATTTTCAATCTCTTAGGTGTTCAGAGGGATACCGGGTGGGTCTGGTGGTACATTACCTAGATGGTGATGCACATCTCTGGTGGAGAGGTGTGGAGGCTAGGAGTGCTCAGGCGGAGATGGCCTGGGAGGACTTTTTAGTTGAGTTCAACGCCAAGTTCTTCCCGCAGGAGGTGGTGGATCGTTTGGAGTTGAGGTTCTTGGAGTTGACTTAGGGTGATCGATTGGTCCGGGAGTTCGATGAGGATTTTGGTCGACTTCTGGTTCATGACGGTAGAGATATGGAGGGCGAGTAGGCCCAGGTGAAGAGGTTTTTGAGAGGAGTTCGACCTGATTTGAGGACTCGCTGTAGAGCAAGCAAGTTCGTAACGAGAAAGGCGCTGGTTGAGACGGCTGCAGTGATTGAGGAGGATCATAGGGATCAGGCTGTGGTGGGCAGCCCAATCGTTCAAACGAAGAAGCCGCTGCAGCAAATGGTTCCGAACAAGGGCGCTGAGTCTGCGCAAGGAAAGAAGAGGAAGTGGGAGGATACTTCGGGGTCGAGTTAGAGAGGTCAGGGTGGTCAGGGATGCTTCAGGTGCGGGAGCATGGATCACAAGCTGGCGAGCTGGCCTAGGAAGGACGAGACTCGGGATACTCGGTTCTGTTATCACTGCAGTGAGCTGGGACACATCAGGCCGAAATGTCCCAAGCTGCAGCAAGTGATGGGTAGAGAAGGAGACTTGGGGACCAGAGGTTAAGATGGAAGCAAGGTTTAGGGGATGGTTCGAGGAGCTTGTTTTAATGGTTACCAATTTCAGAGTTTAGCATGTTTGTTATGTGGTTTTGAATTATGTATTTTGTTTAAGGATTACCGATTATTACATTTCGAGATTTAATAAGATGAGTATTTTTTATGATTTGAGATTTATAAGATGTGGATTCTTATGGTTTGAGATTTATAGGATGAGGATTTCCTATGGTTGGACTTGTATTATCACGAGTCATGTGTTTTGAGGATTGAAAATAGAGGTTTTATGAGGATTCAAAACTTGTGTATTTCTGAGGATCTAGGAATAGAAGTTTTCTGAGGATTAAGAACTTGTTTATTCTGAGGGACCGTAGGGAAACACTGTAATGATCCGCACAATGACCCAGCAGAAGCCAAGGTAAGTAGCGTGCTAGGCTGCTTGGTGACCGAGCAGGGTGATTGCTCTGGTCGTGGGTAGATCGTGGGTAAGCCCGTGCCTAGGTCATGCCCGAGTATGTCGACCACACGCCTGGTCTTAGGCATCATCACCACCTCGTGTCGAGCCTAGGAATGAAGAATGGGCAAGTGGCCGTGAGCTGTCCAGCTGCTTCACCTGCTTGGGGCGCACCTATTTAAGGGTCGGCCCGATCTAGTAAGCAGAGGACACGAGAAGTTCTGCATTGTCCGAACGTAACTTCTTTTCACCGCACATTTTCATTGCAAACGGTAGCCTAGTTTGTGATCGTCCCATCCGATCAGTCCATCCGAACCGAGTAGTCCATTTTCTAGTCCACCGCGAACCATAGAGTAGTTGCGCCGCGAGCCTTGTCAAGCAGGTTTGGGAAAACTTAGGGTAAGTTTCCCATGATCGAACCTTACCATTTTCAAAGTGATTTTTCGTGCTGATCATGAATCTAATCTTAATTTCTTGATCCGATGGCTCGACCTATCTTAAATTCGTAGGTTCAACTTCGGCTAAGCTCCAAAAGATCTAGAGATAATCCACGACAAGCTCAGTTCCAAGTTAGGTAAGATCCGTGGGCTTTACCCTCAAATTTCCCTTAACAAAACTCTAAGTCTTGCCTTAGTTAATTCGTGAACTTTTGGAACAGATTCCAGTCCAAAGGCTAAGGCAAAATCGTTCGTAAATGTCTAAGGCAAACGCCCGTAGAAACCTTTGGCAGAACCGCGATCATTCGTTAAGTCAAAGGTGAGTCTTGGTGATGCTTGTTGTATGGTTAATTAAATTATAAGTGAGGTTCGTTGCTGCGTGATTTATATTTTTGCTAAGTACTTAAAAGTTTTAGCATGTGAAAATTACTAGGTTGAATTGTTGATGCAAAGTTATAAGTTTTCTTATAACTTAATTGTTAGTAAAACTTATAAATTATGATGATCGCGGTAAGACATTCTCTTGAAAGCCATGACTTAGCTAGTACGTTGAGTATTAGTCTAAGTACATGAAGACACGGAGAGATCGGATTGCAACCTTTGGCCGTGTACTGCAAGACGATGCAGAATTTCCGGTGCGGATCCTTATATACATAAGGCCATTGGAACGGTGAAGGATCTTAAGTCTTTAGCCTTTATGGCTTCGGGCTGATGGATACCTTGTGATTTGACGTGTAGGGAAATAGTCTACTCGAAAGACCTTATATTGACATTGCATAACTGATCGCATTTTTTTTTATTTGTTTGTTTGCGTGTTGATTGTTATTTTGGGTTTGGTGGGAACTGATTACTGAATGTTAGGGACTCACTGAGCAACTAGTGCTCACGACTCTACTTGTGTTGCAGGTAACCATTAGCGGGTAGACCACCAGGGGCCAAAGGAACGTTAGGAAATTCAGCAGTAGATTTCCTTGCATTTTGTAAATGAATAATGTTTATTATGTACATGATCGTTTTGGAGTGTTAAGACTCACAATTCTATATACTTGTATCACGTTTAAAACTTATGTATAAATTATATATAAAAAAAATCGAGTTTGCATAAATTCGGGTTTCATGTGATACTAGTCCTTGTCCGGACGAACTAACCATTGCGTATGTCTTGGGTTGGCAAGCCTTAAGATGTATCTAATGGGGACGAACGCTTAGAAGTCTTGTCTAGGGAATTTGGATATGTTCCAGGAACCTCTGTAACGGTTCCGGTCTATAAATGATCGGGGGCGTTACAAACACCCTGGGTGATTGGTTGTTTAGAGATGGCCTGAGGATTGGTCATGGATGAGATGATATTCCGGGATAGTGGAGTGTCATGTTAGAGTTGACATGAGGATTGGTCATGGATGGGGTGATATTCCGAGTATTGGGATGTCAGGTTGAGACCAAATGAGGTAGTTCTAGTTAGAGATGCTATAGGCGTTAAGAATTGATTTCTCTAGGGAATGAGGATTTTCCCGAATAACTTATTTGGAGATGAGGATTTCTCCAGGAGGGATGAAGATTTCCCTGTATGTTACTGAGGGATGAGGATTTCCCCTAGTAATACTGAGAGAGGAGTATTTTTTTTCTCGAGGAGATGAGGATTTCCCTATGGGTGTTACTAGGGGATGAGGATTTCCCTTAGTAATACTACGAGATGAGTACTTCTTTGGAGGGGATGAGGATTTCCCATGTATTCTGCTAGCTCGATGGACTGTGTGTTCTGAGAGTGTCAGTGGTATGGTGCACCGATAGCTCAAAGGACATATTCTTGAGAGTGTGAGTGATGTGGTTATGTGTTATGAGTTATGAGTTAAGAGTAATCAATGTCTGAAACGTGGCTATGTGCATAGAACTAGATGTGGACCTCAGAGATCGGGAGTTGATCTCAGGTGGTGCTGGCCGGGTTAGTCAAGAGTGTTAACTGTAGTATGACGGTGTTGTGTGATTCGAGGGTGATCTCGAGTGGTGCTAGCCGGGTGGGTCAGGTGGTTGAGACTGTAGTGAACGGTATTGCAAGATTCGAGGACGAATCTTGGTTAGTGGGGGAGAATTATAACTCCCGTGAACCAAAATTATGATTTTCGAGCAGTGCGTCGATCGACGCAAGATTGAATTGAACCGGTTGGTTCGATTTTGATTTGTCAGTTCGATTTTAAATCGTTTGGTTAATGATTTTGGGTTGGGGAAACCCTAGGGCTCGCTATATAAACGAGCAGCCTCCTTTTTTAGGCGAAAATCAGAGGGGGGGAGAGAGGATATTCGTAGGTTGTGAGAGAAAAGAGGAGATTGTTGATTGACACTTTGGAGGCAGTTATGTCTGGTTTTAGAAGAGGAGAGTAACGGCCAGTAAGAAGATATCGGATCGGAGGAAAACTTTTAGTTTTGGGTCTGCGATCAGTCTACTTTGAGGTAGAATTCCCATCGCTCCAGAAAAACTCAGAAGACGATTCGCATACTGTTGGATAGCTCTCTCTCTCTCTAGTTTCCAGATCAGGTTTCCGATTCTGATTCTAAGGTAATCTCCGTTCTTTGTGTACTTTTGAAGTCAGCGTATCGTTTCTTTTTTCTGAAACCGTAATTCGGTTTAGGTGGTTTTTGGAGAAAGGATCGAGGTTTTGTTGGTTCGTGAGGAAGGGAAGGTATAGCAGAGGCTGTAGGTGAGAGAGAGGGGTCTCTCTTTGTAGTTGTTCTTGTCTAGAATCGATCCAGAACCAAGGTGAGTGCATGACCATAGAATATCTGGGTAAAGAGAATGTTATAGTGCGATTGATTGATGATGAATTGATGTGATGATGATTGATTGTGGGTTTTGGACGATTGTTCATGCTGATTATTGAGTTGTGCATTGTTGTGTGCTCGTTTGATATTGTTTTATTTTCTTATGTCTGTGTGTATAGCCAAGTAGATGCGATGACCGTCTCACTGAGTATTTGTGATAATACTCATGCATCTCTTTTATCCATGTAATGCAGGTAAAGAAAATATGTGATCGTGGAATATGGCAATGAAGAGGAAGATGATCTAGGGACATGGTTGTTGTTGCGTTATGAATCGTTTAGCGTGGCTAGGTTGCTGGTTTTATGGAATTGTTGAATTGGATTATTGTTGTTTATTGAATGGTTTAGTTGAGTTTTGCTTCCGCTAGTTAATTGATTGTGATGTTGAATTTGTTGAGTTAAATGATTGATTCGTTGATGTTGAGGATTATTATTTATGGAAATAATATTCCAAGTTAATTACAAAAAAAAATGGGTCGGGTTGTTTTTGACAACCTTCTATGCCTTCTTCCCTAATAGACTCAATTATCGTATGGTTATTACAAGGTGAAGACACGCGTAAAGTGTAAGATTTGATTGTTCACGAAACTCTTTAACTAACCTATCAAAGTGTTAAGACGCTTAGCTCATCCAATACTAGGTCCGGAGATATAACAAGTTTTTGGAGAGTATATCAACCTAATATCAGTCACTGGGTAGCTAAGCCAGATCATTCTTTGAGCGTAAATAGAGATGAATAATCAATTCTATAATAAAACCTTAAACGTTCAATTATGTGATAACATAGAAATAAGAAAGTGCATAGAATTCAAATCAAGGCTAATACTCTGCTTGTTTTGCAACAAGGAGAAGCAAGGGCAAAGCAAATAAACATAGTATAAATCGTTGATCTACAAAGCGTAAGAGATTAGATCTTATCTCTTTGCAATAGGGCAAAGTCGAACTACCCTTAAAGGCTTTTAGAATCAAAGATATATTAAGAGCAAGAGATAAACGAAATACATGTTTAGGTATTGATTTTGGCTGTTTTGGCCGGCTGCTCTTCCTTCTTATAGAGGCTGAAAGTAAGTATATATAGGGGTTTAAGAGGTCCTAAGTCAGCTAGGGTTATCTTCGGGCAAAAGAGTCTTTTACGTCGAAACTGCTTAACCACCGATGTTGAGGTCTTCCTTAAGGCTTCTAGAATGTCGGCAATGGCCTGGATTATCGGACCATGAAGCGGCCCGGTGCTTGGCTCATTTCTGCACATGCTTCACTTCTAAGGCAGTTTGATATGTCTTCAGTGTTTCCAGTGTATCTTCTAAAGTACAGCTCCAATTGGTGTCATTTCAACTTTATTGGAAAGCTAACTCAAAGGGCTATCCTCCTACAATGTGTCATTAGATTCCAAGTTGATATAGTCCTCCATTCATCAATGAACTTATGAAATATACGTTTGGTCCAACTTGAGAATATGCTTTATCTTCAAGATATAATGACTTGGCTTGGCTCCTTTGACTTGAATTAGTAGTTGTATCTTAGATAACACATGGGACGTAGGGTGTTGGGTGGTCGGGATGCGGGGCATTTTTGATCGAACATCGGTCGCGATTATCGACCAGTGGCGTGACCGTTGGGCGAGATGCGGGACGCGGGGCGTGGGACGAAGCAACACCGGTCCATGGCATCGGTCGACGTGTTCGACCAATGTTCGAGAGGACGTGGTCACGGGTTGATGGGAAGGACGCGGCAAGGACTCATCGCGGAAATGTTGAGGCGCGACCAGAGGAAGGGTAAGGACGCGGGACGCAGCACGATCGAGACGAACATCGGGCCGAGCATCGGTCGGTGGTTCCGTCCGATGTTTGGAGATGCGGGGTGTGATTGCGGTGGGATTTGCGGTAGGATGCGGTATGATTGTGGTAGGATTTTGGTAGGGTTGTGGTATGGTTACGGTGGAGTCGCGGCATTTGCGCTCCAACACCGGTCGCGATTTGTGACCGGTGTGACGACTCGATGTCGGGTTGCGGTACGCGGGGGCAATGTGCCGGTCGCATACAACGGTCGACAAGTTTGATCGGTATCATGGTCGCGGTCTATGCGTTTTTCAACAAGCGTTTTCTTCATCTATACTCATCAGAATTGAGTCCCGAAAGATGCTAAGGAATCTTGAGAACGAAATCTTTACAATGGTGTGAATACAATCGCTTGGTTCATCGTGGCGTGATCTGAGGAATAGCTTGAAGTTGGCATCATGCATCATCGTAACCTTCTTTGACGGTCTTGTTCAATCGGTCATAACTTGCAAACCATGATAGCAAATTATGTTATGTTTTTTTCTCTGGCTTCAAAAGTCTGTCGACTATATGCTAGCCAAATTTCAAAAAATTTTGGGCTGATATAGTGCTCCGAATGTTCTTTGAACCAGAACAGGTCATGTTCCATCTCCTTTTCATCCTTCTTCTCAAAAACACATTTTTTTGTATTTTCATAAATTTTTGTAAAAACCTGAAAAATTCATAAAGAGATAGAATAATGAATAAAAATGTTTAGAAAATTAAAATCAAATCCAAAAACTTATAATAAAGAAATAAATAAAATCAAAAACATAAATATAGGTTGCCTCTCATAAAGCGCTTGGTTTAAGCCGTATAGCTCGACTCCTTGGGATTTTTAGGATTGTGGTGGGTCTTCTAAAGGCTTGAAGTTGCCTCCCATAGTAGTGGGACTGTGGCGAAGGTGGTGGCTGATTGTGATAAGGAAGAGGGCGACTTTCTCCTCCATAAGCTTCCCAAGGTCGATACAAGGTTAGATTATATCGACTGTTGTAAGAAAGTGGCAGTTGATGAAATTCATGAGGCATAGGGATGTAATCCCCAATTTCTTCACTAGGGTCAGGACTCAACATTCTCCTAGGTTTGTGATGCTCCATTGATGAATCTCTGAAACACACAAAAACAAAAATCAAAAACAAAAAACGAAAATTAGAAAAAAGAAAAACAAAACCTAGACTTAATCTTTATCAAAAATTTGTAGGTAATCAAACAAAAGTTCCGGGCAATGGCGCCAAAACCTTGATGTGTGCAGGGTTTAGATGGATATGCAAGTTTTAAATTTATAACCCTAGGAAACTGCAAGTGCACAGTTGACAATTGTATTACTTAGGGGTCGATCCACTGAGGACTAAGTGATGATGCGCTACAAATCTATATGATGCGAATTAAGCTAGAAAAATATAGTATTTCGTTTTTAGGGTTTATGGAAGCAAATAACGAAGCAATAAAGTAAAGATAGATAGTTCAATCAAGATAAAAGATCAAGCAATTCTCAAGACATATGCAAGACACAAGCAAACGATTTAGAATTTTTAATACTAATTGTTCTAAAACACAAATCACTAAAGTAAAATCATACCACTGTCATGGATCAAACTTCTATGTCTTCTTCCCTAATAGACTCAACTATCGTATGGTTATTACAAGGTGAAGACACACGTAAAGTGTAAGATTCGATTGTTTACTAAACTCCTTAACTAACCTATCAAATTGTTAAGACGCTTAGCTCATCAAATACTAGGTCCGGAGATATAACAAGCTTTTGGAGAGTATATCAACCTAATATTAGTCACTGGGTAGCTAAGCTAGATCATGCTTTGAGCGTAAATAGAGATGAAGAATCAATTCTATACTAAAACATTAAATGTTCAATTATATGATAACATAGAAATAAGAAAGTGCATAGAAATCAAATCAAGGCTAATACTCTACATGTTTTGCAACAAGGAGCAGCAAGAGTAAAGCAAATAAACATAGTATAAATCGTTGATCTACAAATTGTAAGGGATTAGATCTCATTTCTTTGCAATAGAGCAAAATCGAACTACCCTTAAAGGCTTTTAGAATCAAAGATGCATTAAAAACAAGAGATAAATGAAACACATGTTTAGGTATTGATTTTGGCTATTATGGCCGAACGCTATTCCTTCATAGAGAGGCTAAAAGCAAGTATATATAGGGGTTTAAGAGTTCTTAAGTCGGCTAGGGTTATCTCGGGCAAAAGAGTCTTTTACATCAAAACTGCTCAACCACCGGTCCAAGCAACGGTCGGGTTGCGTGACCGGTGTTGAGGTCTTCCTTGAGGCTTCTATAATGTCTTCAATGGACTGGATAATCGGCCCATGGAGCGGCCCGTGGCTCATTTCTGCACATGCTTTACTTCTAAGGCAGTTTGACATGTTTTCAGTGTTTCTAGTGTATCTTCTAAAGTACAGCTCCAATTGGCGTCGTTCCAACTTTCTTGAAAAGATAACTCAAAGGGCTATCTTCTCACATAGTTTCAATAGATTTAAAGTTTATTTGGTTCTCCTTTCATCAGTGAACTTCTGGAATATACGTTCTGTCCGACTTGAGAATATGCTTTATGTTCAAGATATAATGAATTGGCTTGACTTCTTTGACTTGAATAAGTAGCTATATCATAGATAACACTCATTTTACTCTTTTTTGCATCCTTTTGAAGATTAAACCTATTAAGATCTTAAAATCCATATATACGAGAAAACTACCTCTTTTGGTCGAAAGGCTTTATTAAAGTATATAAAAACATAGTAAAATAAAAAGTAAAAGTGGTAAAATATAGGGTATATCAAATTGGCTATTGGATTTAATGATTAATTCGGTTGATTGATTTGGTTTGCCTTCCGCTGGTTTAATTTCTATTTGAGTGTGCTTGGCGAATATTGAGAATTAATGTTTATGGGAACATTAATTCGAATTCAATGTAATTTTTTTTAAAAAAGGGTCGGGTTTTATCAATTTCGATACATGAGCTTCAAAAATATATGCTCGAATTTCAATTTAGCAGGATGATGCTTACATTTAGTGACTCACTCTTACTACACAACACCTGCTCCACTTCGCCTTCCCAAAAAATAGAATTAATCACATATTAAAATAGGACATCATCTTTGTCTTTCCAATTATTATACTCATTGGTTACATTCTGTTTTTCTTTTAATGTAAGTCCCTGAATGACAAAGACGTAATTAGAAATTATATAAACAGATCGTCATTTCATTCATTTTAACAATTAGCAATCACACAAGTTACAAATTCAAGAAAAAACAAATTATAATGGCATCTTTAAAGATATAAAACAGTGAAGTTGAAAACTCCACTAATGTAACAAAACCAATCCAGGAACTATATATGTTCTAATTAAAATTCAATAAAAATACAAAAATCAACATTATATTTTGAAAAGAAAAAGTATATAAAATGGCTTAGGAAAACTACCGACCACTTCCTATTTTTTTGTGTTGAAACAATAATTTTTAAGGAAAATATGTTTTGGTTATTTTCTTTTACTTAAATTCACACGTGTAAATTTTTTGGCAAAGAGTTTGAATAGCAACGATGGTAAGAATATTGGAAATACAATGATTGAAGTTACGATTTTGGGTAGCAACAACGTAAACAAAATCGGAAATACAATTATCAAAATTATGACCTTGAACAGAAATGATGGAAACATAAATGGAAATACAATAATTAAAATTACGAATTTGGATAGCAACAAAAGAAACGTAAATTTGAATAGAAACGATAGAAGTAAAATTGGAAATACAATGACTAAATTACAAGTTTGAATGAAAACTCTGGAAATTAAATTAACTAGGCTAGTATTGTAAGAGATTATAAATTTAAGGTTCACAAGACCACTAACAAACATAAAGTTACGAGTTTGAATAACATGCCACATAGTAACGATTTCTTTCATCTTTTTTTTAATTTTGGATTTAGGTTTTGAAAACGTTATCATTCTATCTCCACGTTTCAACATTATTCATTTGAGAGGAAGAAAGTTGAAACCTACGGTGATAGAATGATAAGTTCTCAAAATGTAAGTCCCGAATTCGTGCACCACAATCTCACCACCATTAAGAAAATAAAATCTTTCAAAATAATTTCTTTACATAAAGATTTCATCTATAGTATTTTCAGCAGTGATCTTTTTCATAAAAATTTCATAAAGATTATTTTAGAGAAATCATCACATATCGTAAAACTTGAAACAAACTGATTATTAATCTAAATCTACAAAAAACTTGTCTTGAAACTCGAAACATTGGACTTCCAAATCTAAATGCACAAAATGTTGATGCATCTGTTTTTTATAAGATTATTGTACATTCCGCATCTGTTTTCAAAATACACAAATCGTGGAGCTATCACACTCTATCAATTAAAAAAACGAATCTTGTAAAGAAATGAGATTTTCCCATTTATGTTTCTACTCTAACAGTTCTAACTAATTCAACTCCAAAACACAGTCAAAATAGGTTCATGTCTTGATGAAAATCTGAAATGATGAGCATAGAATCACCTTATACTCAAATGTAAAACAAAGAACGAAAAGGAAATAACAAAGAAATATATGTAAGAAACAACACAGAATTTCAAGTAAGATTTAAGTACGTAGTTTTATTTAAAATTTTATCACGGTGGTGAAAGTCACTATGATGGTGGTGTGTTTGGCGTTTACCGACTACATAAAGTTGCTCAAGGAATTGATGGTGATTTGGATACATCAGCTTCAAGAATAATGCTCGAATTCAAATTTAGCAAGACGATGCTCACATTTAGTGACTCACTCTTGCTCCACAACACCTACTCTACTTCGCCTTACCATAAATAGAATTAATCACACATTAAAGGAGGATATCATCTTTGTCTTTTCAATTATTATACGCATTTGTTACATTTTGTTTTTTTATTTTAATGTAAGTCTCTGAATGACAAAGAATTAATTAGAAATAATAGAAACAAATCGTCAGTTCATTTCAATTTTAGCAATTAGCAATCACACAAGTTATAAATTCAAGAAAAAATATATATAATGGCATCTTTAAAGATAAAACAGTGAAGTTGCAAACTCCACTAATGTAACAAAACAAATCTAGCTAGGACTATATATGTTCTAATTAAAACCAATGTTTTTAAAACCGGACAGGCGACCGAACCGGAAAAACTTTTGGGTCATAGGTCAATGTGGTCCGACCGGGTCGAACCGGTCGAACCGGATTTAATAGTTTTTTAAAAAATAGTAATATAAATAGTTTTTGTATAACTATAATATCTAAATATATAATATAGCCTTTGAATAAACATATTTTTTAAAATTAATCATGAAGAAAATCATTTAAATAACAAAAAAACTATTCAAAGACAAAGTCTAATGAGAAATAGTTAAGTTTATATGTAAAAAAGAAAAATTAAAAACATTAAACCATAACAAAAATTAACTAAATTCAAAACTAGTATTTGTTTCTATAAATTTTAATCATAAAAAAATTAAATATGAAAAAATAGAAATTTAAAAAAGAAAAAAAAAACTCAAACCCGGGTCAACCCAACCCGGCTAGCCAGCCGGTTCGCGGTCGAACCCGGTCCGACCTCCGATCCGGTCCGGTTTTCAAAACATTGATTAAAACTCAATAAAAATACAAAAATTAACATTAGATAACGAAACAGAAAAAGTATATAAAATGGCTTAGGAAAACTACCGACCACTTCCTATTTTTTGTGTTGAAACAATAATTTTGAAGGAAAATATGTTTTGGTTGTTTTATTTTACTTAAATTCACACGTGTAAATTTTTTGGGAAAGAGTTTGAATAGCAACGATGGTAAGAATATTGGAAATACAATGATTGAAGTTACGATTTTGGATAGCAACAACGCAAACAAAATCGGAAATAGAATTATCAAAATTATGACCTTGAATAGAAACGATGGAAACATAAATGGAAATACAATAATTAAAATTACGAATTTGGATAGCAACAAAGGAAACGTAAGTTTGAATAGCAACGATAGAAGTAAAATTGGAAATAAAATGACTAAATTACAAGTTTGAATGAAAACGTAGAAATTAAATTAATTAGACTAGTATTGTAAGAGATTATAAAGTTAAGGTTCACAAGGCACTAACAAACATAAATTTACGAGTTTGAATAACATGCCACATAGTAGTTATTTATTCCTCACCACAATCTCACCACCATTTGCAAAAGAAACTCTTTCAAAATCATTTTTTTACATATCATCTTTGGTATTTTCTGTAATGATCTTTTTCATAAAGATTTCATATATACATATATATGAAATCATCTATTCCTCTATTATAAACACATATCGTAAAACTCAAATATTGATTGATTATTAATCTAAATCTACATAAAAACTTGTCATGAAACTCAAAACATTGGACTTTTTAATCTAAATGCACAAAAAATGATACAACTGTTTTTCATAAGATTATTGTACATTGCGCTTCTTGAAACCATATTTTTCAAAATACAAAAATTTTAGATCTATTCACAATCTATCAATTACAAAATCAAATCTAGTAAATGAAACGAGATTTTCCCGTTCATGTTTCTATTATAACAGTTCTATATCAATATTAAGTAATTCATCTCCAAAACATAGTCAAAATAGGTTAACGTCTTGATGACAATATGAACTGATGAGTACAGAATCGCCTTAAAGCCAAATGTAAAACAAACAACAACAAAACAAAATTATAAACAACTTCATGTAAAAACCAACACATAATTTCAAGTAACATTTAAGTAAGTAGTTATATTTTAAAATTTATCATGGTGGTGAAAGTCACTGAGACAATGGTGTGTTTGGTGTTTGCAGACTACAAAAAGTAGCGTAAGGAATTTATAGTAATTTAGATAACATCAGCTTGAAGAATATATGTTCTAATTCAAATTTAGCAGAGGACGATGCTAACATTTAGTAACTCACTCTTACTCCACAACACTTGCTCCATTTTGCCTTCCCAAAAATAGAATTAATCACACATTAAAATATGACATCATCTTTGTCTTTTCAATTATTATACTCATTGGTTAAATTATGTTTTGAATGAAAGTCCATGAATGACAAAGACGTAATTAGAAATACTATAAACAGATCGTCAATTCATTTCAGTTTTATCAATTAGCAATCACACAATTTATAAATTCAAGACAAAAATATATAATGACATCTTTAAAAATATATCACAGTGAATTTCCAAATACAAAAATGAAATCGCAAACTCCACTAATGTAGCATAATAAATCTAGGACTATATATGTTCTAATTAAAGCTCAAGAAAATACAAAAATCAACCTTAGATAATAAAATAGAAAAAATGAAGTAAGAAGACTAGCGACCATTTCCAATTTTTTGCGTTTGAAGGAAAAGTTTTTCCTTTAGTTAAATTCACAAGTGTAAATTTTTTGGCAAATAGTTTGAATAGCAACGATGGTAACATAATTGGAAATACAATGATTGAAGTTACGAGTTTGGATAGCAACAACGTAAACGAAATTGTAAATACAATTATCAAAGTTATGACCTTGAATCGAAAGGATGGAAACATAAATGGAAATACAATAATTAAAATTACGAATTTGGATAGCAATAATGGAAACGTAAGTTTGAATAGCAACGATAGAAGTAAAATTGGAAATACAATGACTAAAGTTACAAGTTTGAATGAAAACGATGGAAATTAAATTAATTAGGCTAGTAGTGTAAGAGATTATAAATTTAAGGTTCACAAGACCACTAACAAACATAAAGTTACGAGTTTGAATAGCATCCCACATAGTAAAGATTTCTTTAAAAGTACCTCTGGAAGTAAATATTATTAAGTCAAAAAATCCAAATTACCCTTTTATCTAGAGTAATTAACCCAATTGAGAGCTTAAATTTAGTTAAAGGTAATTTGGACTTTTGTCTTAAGAATAATTAATTCTAGAGGTACTTTTCCTCACACATATAATTCTTTAAGGTAATTTGAATAAAAGGTATACTTTTTTGGTGGTTAATATCAATTCTACTCTCAACTACAAATTTTCCTTATTTATTTTATGCAACTAAAGCTAACTTAACCTTATCTACTAAAATATTTAAAGTAATTTACATAAAAAACCTAGTTTCTCTTGTTTTCCGTGTCATATTTTTCATGGCATTTGTCTTATCTCTCATTCGACAACTTTTTTTTCTTTTTGTTAAAAAACTCATTCTTCTCCTATCCTTTAAATCTTATCTTTAATGAGTCTCCTACCATCTTCGATTTCTATGATGTTTATTTTACAAAAACAAAACTAATTTTACTTATTATCCGCTTTTATTGGGTCTTTTCTTTCTCTCTCTCTCCATCAAATCATGTTTGGATCGACTCAATTCTCGGGCAATGGTTGGTGATGGAGGAAGCGATGGGAATTGTTGAACTCAAAACCACAACGGAGCATGTGGTTGCTATGGAGAGTTTCCACCATCATCGATTTTGACCGTTGTAACATCGCGGTTTCCAAATATATGTGGTGCACGCGGAGAGGTTTAAGAGAATTGATTTGGCTACCTATATCACTAAAGTGCACTTATCTCTTTCGTCACACATCCAGAGAGAGCTCCAGAGTTAAGCGTGCTTGGGCTGGAGCAATTTAAAAAAGAGTGACCTACTGGGAAGTCATTTCCAGTACCGTGTGAGTGAGGACAAAACACGGAGAAAGATCACGTGGTGATTTGGAGGGTTAATAAACAAGTCTTTCTAGCCTCCCGAACTAACGCACCAACCGTCAGACAGGGGTGGACCCATGGGCTAAGAGTGGGCATGGGGCCCATTGGGAGATGAGGATTTTTCCTGAAGGGATGAGAATTTTCTCTGTATGTTATTGACAGATGATGATTTCTCTCGAGGGGATGAGGATTTTCCCTACATACCGATAGCTCGACGGCGGTCAGGGCATCAAATCCTCATCTCCTAATGGGCCCCATGCCCACTCTCGGCCCGTGGACCCACCCCCTGTTCGACGGTCAGTGCGTTAGTCTGGGAAGCTAGAAAGACTTGTTTACTGACACTGCAAATCAACACGTGATCTTCCCTGTGTTTTGTCCTCACTCACAAGGTATTGGAAATTATTTCCCAGTAGGTCACTCATCCTTAAATTTCTCCAGTCCAAGCACGCTTATGAAAGAACCCCGACCCATTTTATTTTTGTTTTATTTATATATACAGCATCGAATTAGCATTCCCATAAATGCTAACTTTCAACATGCTTAATTTTTAATCAAACAACAATCATCAACACCAGCAGAAATCAACTCAACAATAATCCATTAAATGAGTAACCAATAATCTAATTCGAATAAACCAGAATGCAGTACAATAGTCTAATCAAATCCATAGAACCATCAACCTAGCAGTTCTAACAGCTCAATAGCAATGAAAACGAGACCCTAGATCCTCTCCTCTTTATAGCCGCGATTCCACGATAACATATTTTCTTTACCTGCGTCACATGAATAAAAGAGATGCGTGAGTATTATCACAAATACTCAGTGAGACGGTCATTTCATCTACTTGGCTATACACACAGGCATAAGAAAGAGATACAATACTAGGATGAGTAATCAACAATGCATACACAACAATCAAACGAGAAAAATAGTCCAACAGACCGTGCGTCAGTCTCAATGTGTCGATCGACACGCAATCCCGGAGTCGATCGTCGCACACTGTGTCGATCTACACAAAGCAATTGCGTTGATCGACGCATGATGCAGAACCCCAGAATCAAACCTATCCTCTCACAGATCGATTCCTGATCGCATCGCATCGATCTCCTACAAGAAAATTACCAAAACAACACGTAATCCAACCAACAAACACAATCAATCGCATCGTATCAATTCCTTTACCTAGATAAGTCATGGTCACGCACTCACCTTGGATCTGGAAGGGAAAAATGATGAAAAACTGAAGAACACGAAGAACACGGATCTCCTTGAGTCTTTTCATTATTTTATAGGTTCATGGACGTTTGGAGCATAATGAAAGTTATTGGAGCTTTTTAGAGCATTGCGGAAATAGGAGCCAAAGTGATCAAGTCGAAGACGAGTTTTCCTACTTGTGTCGATCGACACACCCTGTGTGTGTCAATCGACACACATGTCTGCCAAGAAGAAATCGTAAGTTTGAAGATTTCCCTTTTTGTCCGAGAAGTTCAGAAGTTTACATAAAAACCCGAGTCCGATTTTTAGACAATATATATAGTTTTACTTTATGTTTTAGAGAGAGATCTTGTTTTCTATTGAGCAAAAGGAGAGAGACTCGATCTTAGACCATGTACATCGGTGAAGACTCTGATTAGAATATCTCACTAATTTAATACTAATATTTTTATATAATAAAATCATTTAATTAAATATAAAAAAATCTGAATTAATTTGAACATGACAAATGTCAACACAAGCTCTCATACTTGTTTTTTTGGCTCTCGTTTGTTTCGTTTGAGAGACTACTCCCAACTAGGGGTGGAATTATAATCTAGGATCCGAGAACCGATTCGTTATCCGTTCGGAATCGCTCCGAAAATTATGATATCCAGAGAGTCCTGATCCGGATAAGGATAGTAAAATCTAGGATCCGTGCAAAGAGGATTCGGATCCGGATAATACAATTTTAAGGTCCGGATATCCGGATCCGGATCCGGACGCATTAAATATATTAAAAACATATATATTATATATCTATTAAGCTAATTTTATATAAATAAATATATATAAAAATATTGATTTTAGTTTTTTTTATAATAAATTATATTAATAATGAAAATATCATTTATAATATTAATTAATAATTTTTAAAAATATATTTTTATTTATTTATTAATTATTTTAATAAATTTTAATATTAATTTTGGATCCGGATCCGGATATCTTTTTGGCCGGATATCCAGAGTCTGGATATCCGGAGGTCCCGATTCCGGATCTAGATAGTTTTTTTCACGGATCCGACAATTTCGGATCCGGATCCGGATACCTTGAAATTCCAGGATATCCGGATCCGTTCCACCCCTACTCTCAACCTCTCCTCCTTTCTTTAATTTTTATTATTACTTTAATCTTGAGAAACTCATTAAACACTCCCGATGGACGTGCTCTTAGAGCTTTTTGGGAGAGATTTCTACACTTCGACACTTTCAGATTTCGAACCTTTTGTATCTCTTACTCTATCTCTTTTATGCAATTTTATTCAGTAATTATGATTTCATCATTATCTCTATCTTTTATTGCTTGTTATGTTTTGGGGATTCAAGGGATTGATGAGAAATTGTTAGAACTAAATATTGTTGGGATTTATCTTCTTGTTTTTCATCTAGATTGTTTTAACTCTGATTTTATGATTGATCAACTGAAATTGGAAACCCTAGGTTGAATTAATATATGCGAAAATATTATTAACAACCTGACCTAATCTTAGATGAGCAAAACAACTTTCTTCAAAGAAATTTGGCTTAGTGATTTTATGATCAATTGAACCTGAACTTTAATGCTTGTTTTTATTCGATAAATTCGCAAAAAAATTTAGGATTTAGGGATTTAGTCATAGATAATCTCTGCAACAAAAGTTGATTGGTTTTACATTCGTGTTTGAGTTCTAGAACCGTGCTTAATAATCCTGATAGTCTTTTGTCCTTTGATTTCGATTCATTTCTGAAAATTACCCATAACCTAACCTTTTGTTTAATTGATTTCTAAGAACCTTAACCATCATCACTTGCTTGTTTTGCTATTTTATTTATATTCTCATATTATTACTTAGCTTAATTTGAATTCATAATCGATTGTACTACTACATCTCTTAATTTCTTAATTTGAGTAGCTCAGAAAGTGTCTTGATTGTAAAAAGTGTATTTACATGTAAACTATTCATAATAAAGTGTGTTTGAGTCTAATTATTTTTTAATTCTAGATCCGCTCTAGTCCAAGTCGTTGTATCACCAAACACTAGATAAACATGGTAGCTGCTTAATTGGTATAAAAATGAATGGCTACTTTAGTGATGGGTTTTAAGAAAAGTATAGTCCCAAATGTTTTCTTAACACAGGTTATATATTGACGCAGTTTTTACGTTATACGATAAGAAGTTGGAAAATTGAAAGTAAACTTCAACCATGGACTCTATTCAAGATTGAAGCTGTAACCCACCGGTATCGGATGATCTGGGTTTAACGGTGAATGCAATCACCGGAGAAGCCGAAGATTCTGATTCCACTTTGAAAGGGACCTCAAACTGTACAGACTGGTACAAGCAAACCTCGTCTTCTTTGCAATAGTACACCTGCAATTAAATTTTTCAGTTTCCTATTGTTTTTGCAAATCGTAAAGGCGAAAGGACACTTACAATGGAATATTGTTTAAAATACACATACTATAAATGCAAAAGCAAACAACTATTGAATCCTGAAACAGCTAGTTTCTGCTTAATCAAAGATATTGAAGTAAACCTTGCAACTGATTTTCCCAACAGAAGCTGAAGTTGAAGACTGTCTATAATGAAGCACTGTTGAACCATCGGGGCCGAGATTTCCTTCCACTGGCTCGACTGTAACAGCGTTTTCAGGCTCTGCATCAACCACAAACTTACTCCGTGCTTCCTGTGAACAACGAGCAATGTCTATATAAGATTGAGAGAGACAGAAAATATGTATAAATAGGATAAGAAGAAGAGGCTGACGTTGGAGAAATGGTAGCCATCTGGTAATGAGATTTTGAGATTCAGATCTCCTTCGCGAGAT